>JAJMBF010000004.1:0-722001 GCA_030565165.1 Nematodospora valgi
AACAACAACAACAACAACAACAACAACAACAACAACAACAACAACAACAACAACAGCAACAACAGCAACAACAGCAACAACAGCAACAACAGCAACAACAACAGCAACAACAACAGCAACAACAGGCACCACATAACCCACTGCCACCACAATCAGCAAAGCAAAAACCTGAAGCGCTCTCTGAAGAACTGGTTGTTGATGTCCAAGAGTTGACAAGATATCATGACATTGAGTTTGACAATCTTTCAATAAAAGATTTACGTGAATTAAAAGGATATTATGATCAATTATGTATAGATTTATTGTCGAACTATTCGAATAGTAATGGAGGTTATGAAAACAATGGTAAAATATTTATCAATAGTTGGACTAATTCAATTGATAAAACTAAAAGTAGAACAAACTCATTAGACAAGCTAGTTGGAAAAATTGATAACATTGATATGAATAGTAAAGCAGAATCGATAGATTCCGGTGAAAAATTTGCTGAAAGTGTGCTAACTTCGTGTAATAATAGTTTATAAGATCTTATATATTTACTATTAACCATATATATAGAAAACATAAAATGAAACTCATAACTTAACAGAAAATTATAATAAAAACAAAATTACTAAATAACCAAGTGAAGCGCCAGCAAATAATGAAGCTGCATCACCTGCAACTGTCGTAGTACGAGTTGCTGCTCCAATGGTTCCAGTTCCGGTAGTATTATGAACTGTGGTGGTATGATTAGAAAGTGTTGTCGTATTATGACGGCCCTCAGTAATAGTTGTATTATGAAGAGTAGTAGCACCTTGCTGAACCGTTGTCGTATGTTCTCCACTGGTTCCGGTTGTCTTTGAACTTTCAGTGACAGTCACTGTTCCTTCCCCTGTGGCTTGTCCACCTTGTCCAGCGGTTTCAGTAGTAGTAGCGATACCACCTTGGCCAGCAGTTTCAGTAGTAGTAGCAGCACCACCATCTTGACCACCATTGACAGTAGTAGCAGCACCACCATCTTGACCACCATTGACAGTAGTAGCAGCACCACCATCTTGACCACCATTGACAGTAGTAGCAGCACCACCATCTTGACCACCATTGACAGTAGTAGCAGCACCACCATCTTGACCACCATTGACAGTAGTAGCAGCACCACCATCTTGACCACCATTGACAGTAGTAGCAGCACCACCATCTTGGCCACCATTTACAGTAGTAGTAGCACCTTGACCGCCATTAGCCTCAGTGGAGGTACGATAGGCAACGACAGTGGAGGTGTATGGTATAAGTGTAACACCTTCCTGAGCTAATACTGAAGAAAGCAAAGCGATTTGAACCAAAATTGATGATTTCATTATTGTAACAATAAAAGTAGAAAAAAAGTTGTAAGAAGATCAAGAAAATTTATTCTAAACAGAATGTAATATAATGTTTCATCCCTTATTGACTTTAGGAAGGAGTAGAGTAAGGGAGGTTGAATTTAACAGAAAGTTGCATCCTCGTAATCTGATGCAAGAAAATAATATTTTGCACCCAATAGAAATTGCAGAACGATTAAAAAAAGGCTCGTGCTGTTGACAAGAAGTACGAATTCACAGGCAAATTGAATAGTTAGATAACTTTTCATTTTTCGTCTATACATAACGTAAGATACTTTATTAACTTTACTAAATCTAAAGTAAAGCTAGAGCAGCAACATACACTAGACCACTATAGGTCAAGAAATTAGCACCTGAGCCAGAGTTACTTGATGAACCTGAAGAGGCTCCTGGAGAATCACTGTTTGAGGAAGAACCCCCTGAAGACGAGCTTCCTCCAGAACTAGGTGAACCTAAATTGGATTCTCCATCAGAAGTTGCAGCACTATCATCAGAAGTAGCACTGATTGCCATGGCACCACCATCAGAAGTTGCAGCACCACCATCAGAAGTTGCAGCACCATCATCAGAAGTAGCACTGATTGCCATGGCACCACCATCAGAAGTTGCAGCACCACCATCAGAAGTTGCAGCACCATCATCAGAAGTAGCACTGATTGCCATGGCACCACCATCAGAAGTTGCAGCACCACCATCAGAAGTTGCAGCACCATCATCAGAAGTAGCACTGATTGCCATGGCACCACCATCAGAAGTAGCGGCACTAGCAACAGATCCACCGCCTGAGGTAGCGACACCACCAGCAGAGGCTCCTCCAGAGGTTGCAGCGCCAACAACAGATGCACCCCCCAGAACAGCAGCTTGACCAGCTCCCTCAACAGCAGAGACCCCAACGCCCATAGCAGATTGAGCATCTGATAAGACAGCCTTTTCTTGTACGATGTTCTCAAGCTGTTCATATGCTGTGACTAAAGGAGTAATTGAAGACAATAACACATGAGAATATTTCATTTTGGAGTGAAAGTTGGTTGAAAAGTAAGTAGATCTGGATAATAGTTCGTTAAAACTGACTAATATAGGTCAAGCCAATGAAGGTGGAGATTTGACAACATATTTATAGTCATTAAGCAAGACTTTTGAAAAGTAGGCACAGCAACCATACTATTGCTACTGAAGTGCTCATAAATTGTCATGGTACATTACAGGCATATACACTACGGCTTGTTCTACGATACAGCAAGAGTCGATCCAAGCTATAGCATTTGTTGCATAAGTTAATTAACAATAGGACTCTTTTTATTTGAAGATAATTGTGTAACTGTTGACTTTTGTGGTGCGATCTAATTTCAGGGGAACAACCTTTGTAAGAAGCTAACCCACAAGTTCGTGGGGGTATGATGAAATGCAATTTCTATTCTCTTAGACAATGCTTTCACAAATCTCACTAGTAACGTATTGTTAAACCTCCTTTTGGTCTCGTTTTTTGTTTCACTGGAAAAGGTAAGATCACGAGCTCAAAGATTCGACTAATGTTTCGTAACGTGTTCAGGACATAGCCACAAAATTGATAGTTCCACACGGATCGGATACACCAACCCCCCAAGGGCCTTGGGGCCATGGCTTCGGAAGTTCAAGTTTAGGATTGATGAAGTGTAATATATGACAAGTTGGAAGTTTACACGGAACTGAATTCGATAGATCTTAGAGTCAATCACACTACTTTCGCAACAACCCATTGAAATATTCTAGAACCGTCTAAACTGCAAAGACTGACACGATTTAGACAAGCGGATTAATCAAGTCAACTGAGACATAATTCCATGATGAATCACATATGACTGCCAATAAAAAGAAGCACGCAAGATCCGATGTGGATGAGGAAGACGAATATGGCGATCTAATCGATAGGTCTGGCAAAAGAATAAAATTGGATTCTCTATTAAATGAGTTATCCCTTGATCATAAAAAAGGAACCCATTCATTCATTGAGAATGAAGATAAATCCAAGAGCAACTACTTCATAAATCCTAGTGTTAAAACTCCATACAGCGGAGTATTCAAGAAAACATCATCGCCAAAATGCACATACACATCATCACAGCTTGATTCATTTATAAATGAGAAAATTATAGATCATTTTCAAAATGTAATAACATCAACTTTGAAAGTAATTCCTTGGTATAATTATAAATTCCTAATAATTTATCGATATCAGAAATGGTTAATAAAGTTGTTTAATAGATTCATAAGGAAATATAATAAAAAAAATTTGACATCTATTAAACCCTTCAAGTCCTATGACAAGATAATGCAATTGGTTCAGGAAAACAGATTGACATATAGAGAACTCATCAGAATCATATTGCAAGAAAATGAACTAGAGATAAAAATGTTACAATTAAAAGAAGAGATAAGGCAAACCGAGAAGAATCATCAAGATGCTAAAGCAGAAAAAGAAGCATATGTTGAAATCGGGTACAATTATTGGGATAATTTAAAACTTGATAAAGATCTTGAGATGCTAGATGCCAACTGTGATCAAGAACATGAGCCCAGAATAGTTGAATTGGGAGATATTAGAGAAGATAACGAAATGTCTATGGATGAAGGTGATGGTAATATTGTTGAAGCAAATTATGGTTGATATTATCATGAAGCAAGAGTATAGATTATCAACACAAAGAAAAAAAAAGTTGACCTTATCGAACTACTTTCATCTCTATTTTCTTCACCATGACCACGATCTTTTATCTACCTAATGAGGTCATAATAAAGATCTTTCAGTATTTATCTACGAATGAAATTGAACAGTTGATATCATATTTTAAAAATAGATCAAGTGCAAGACCGGTATTGAATTTGTTGCACCAACGACTTTACAGTGGTAAATTAGTGATTGTAAATGATAATCCCAGACAAAAGTTTGAACATGATTGCGAATTAACAATAGATGACTTTGAATTAAAGTTCATTGAATTGAACCACGAGAATAAGTTGTTCCAAAGCATACGGCCAAATTGCCTTGAGTTGAGTTTCACTAGGCAACATAGTGATTATATGAATTTCATAAGCAACTTAAACAATCTCAAGCAACTATTGGATTCTACAAATCAATCATATCAAGAATATTTCAACAAGATACTACAACTAAGTTTATATATCGATGCTAACCTAGTTTTCATAGAAAATCCTGATTCTTTGACTTCGATAATTATCAGTATATTATTGGAACTATCCATCAACGACAATTTGGTACATAAATTCAAAGAATTGACAATCAAAGCAAGTGACATCGGGAGCATGTATGTTGCGCAATGGTCTAGGTTGTTCAAAAAATTTACTTCCCTTACCTTGTTGGATCTACTGCAAAATTTATTACGAAGTAATGTTGATCAGTATCTTGATGTCTGGGGCGGACAGAAAAAATTCCCTGATAGTTTAAAGACGTTGATACTAGATTCCAATATGTTGACCTATATATCAAAAGATTTCATAACAAATCTACCGAAAACGTTAGAAATCTTACTGATGAATCAAAACGATATTGAGGTTATTGAACCCAGTGACATGGGAGTTGCACTACCGAATCTTTCCAACTGGAGATTGAACTATACCAAATTGAGTGTCATGGCTCCAAGTATGGTCAAAGCATGCAAGCCAGGCTTTCTTTTGGAACTCAAAGGGACGTATTTAGCACAAGCTGATGTTACTAAATTGAAAAAGATTGCAAAGGAGAAAAGGTTTGTGATTGTTATATAAGACGACGTCGGCTCATATAGTCCCATGACGCAATATACAAAACAGGATTTAGTTCATTTAATTATAAGAGATCCAGGCCCTTGAGAATAAACATTATTCAATGCAGTGACCAATGATATTAAACTAACATACCTGAGATGAGCTGGATGCTTATTGTGTTTTGAAAAAGTATGTAGTATGCCAATGCCATAGTAGAAGAGATCTTTCGAATGTAAATTCACTAATATATTTTTCGCAATTGAATTTTTGAATTTTGTTTCAGAAAGCACTTTCTTGAACGATCAAACGAACTCAAGAACACACGAAAAAGAGAAGAGGGTTATGATCAATCGGTTGATGCTCTCTAGGATAATGCCCAAATGTGCATATAGAGGGCTATCAACGAAACGATTCCTTACCAAGTCCCTAAGTTATACATTCAAATCGACAAAACGACATGAGATAAATCAAACTCGTCCCATTCTACAACAACTTCGATTCAATTCTTCATCAACCACATCTTCGATTTCCTCATCAACTACATTAACTACTAGTGTCAAAAAGTCAAAATCAAAAGGCAAAGACATTGCCAAATTGTTGAACTTGGCGAGACCTGAGTCTAAGTTACTAATATTTGCATTACTCTGTCTAACTATAACATCAGCAACTTCCATGTCGTTACCTTTATTTATTGGTAAGATAATAGATACAGCAAGACCAATGGAGATGGAAAACAATGGAGATGATGATGTTAACGATGAAGAGATTAAAGACAAATTGATATTAGGTCTTCCTCAACCCCAGTTCTACTCTGCTTTGGGTGTATTATTTATCATTGGTGCAAGTGCTAACTTTGGAAGAATATATTTATTAAGATCAGTAGGTGAAAGGTTAGTAGCCAGATTAAGATCAAGATTGTTCTCGAAAATTTTGGCCCAAGATGCATATTTCTTTGATATAGGTCCAACGAAATCTGGGATGAAAACTGGTGATTTGATCTCAAGAATCGCTAATGACACTCAAATCATCTCAAAAAGTCTTAGTATGAACATAAGTGATGGTATGAGAGCTGTGATTAGTGGATGTGTCGGTTTATCTATGATGTGTTATGTTTCTTGGAAGTTGACATTGTGCATGAGTTTCATGTTCCCGCCTTTGATTCTTATGTCATGGTTTTATGGTAGAAAGATTAAGGCTTTATCCAGATTAATACAAGAGAATATTGGAGAGATGACTAAAGTTACAGAGGAGAAGTTGAATGGTATCAATGTTATTCAATCTTTTTCACAGCAGCAGTCGATGGTTCATAATTTTAACCAAGAGATTAAGAATATTTTCAATAGTTCCATGAGAGAAGCTAGATATTCCGGATTTTTTTACTCGGGCAATGGATTCATGGGAAACATAACCATGATTGGGTTATTGGTTGTAGGGACCAAATTAATAGGAATGGGTGAATTAACAATTGGTGATTTATCAAGTTTCATGATGTATGCTGTATATACTGGTACTTCGGTATTTGGTTTAGGAAATTTCTACACTGAATTAATGAAAGGAATTGGTGCGGCTGAAAGAATATTTGAATTAGCTGAATATCAACCTAAGATTCGAAACAACTTGGGTAAAAAAGTTAATAACTTGAATGGTGATATCATACTTCGTGATATTGACTTCAGTTATCCTTCAAGACAGCATTCTCCAATCTTCAAAGAATTGAATCTTCATATCAAGCAAGGTGAGAATGTTTGTCTTGTGGGACCATCAGGCAGCGGTAAATCGACTGTGAGCCAACTACTTTTAAGATTTTATGACCCAGATCATGGTCAAATCGTCATTGGTGGTAACTCTATTAATGAGCTCAATTTAAATCATTATCGTGCACAGTTAGGGTATGTCCAACAGGAGCCCTTATTATTCAGTGGAACCATCAAAGATAACGTCCTCTTTGGTAAAGAGGATGCCACTGAGGAGGAAATAGATGAGGCATTGGAGTTGAGTCATTCAACCGCATTTATACGTAACTTGCCCGATGGACTAGAAACCACCACAGGAGCATCAAATTCCACACAACTAAGTGGAGGGCAGAGACAAAGAGTGTCGTTGGCGAGAACATTGATTAGAAAACCAAGAATCTTGATTTTGGATGAAGCCACATCTGCATTGGATTCAATTAGTGAAGAAATTGTGATGAAGAATTTAATTGGTTTGAACAGAGAAAAAGGCACCACACTCATTTCAATAGCTCATAGATTATCAACCATCAAGAACAGTGATCGAATCATTGTGTTCAACCAAGATGGTGTCATAGTAGAAGATGGAGATTTCGATCAATTGCATGGTAATCCAACCAGTCAATTCAATAAACTATTGAAGACAAACAATCTTGAATAGCTTTAACAAGTATATAAATGTATACGCACAAGTACAGTGATGTCATTACAATCTAAAACCCCAGTCGGACATAGTGGCAAGTCACAATGTATTTTCAAGCAAGCTCTACATATTTCTTCGCTTGTGATTCTGAGAACAAAGGCGGATGGTCATCGATACAGTTAAACGGACCTAGGCCAATTTGCCGAATCCATCAGTAGATAAATCCACGATTTATAGTGTAAGCCCCGTCTAGAGCACCTTTCAACACACATCAACGGTTAATCAGTTGTCAATTCACTTTTGTTGGGTTCCAAGGTTTCCTCCAGATAGTTCGGATCATCTCAAACAATATAATGTGAAAGAACTCAGTTGCTATTTTCCTTGAAAGTTTGCTACCGAAATTAGATCTACCTGATTGAAGTTGCTGTACTTATCGTCTTCTCGTCGTCCGTTTGTGGTAGTTTACGGAAATCATGGAATTTTTTTATAACCACACTTTCAATTACTTTTGTGAATGTATTGCTATGTAGGAAATAGTATGTAAAAAATATATTTAGAGCTTGCAACAATCAAAGTCTGTTTCACTTCATCATAGTTTGAAATTTTATTATCTCACATGGTTGCTTTCTTGATGACAGTTTCCCATTATTTCTTCATTGCTTTATCTACTTCTCGCTATTATATTTATATCAATCGCCCAGGGATATCTACTCAATTGTGATAGTATTTTTTTGCCACTATCGCCCTCCCATTGACAAAGCGGCTACTAACTGTTTCATACCTTTGAGAACTCCATACGGAATTCCTAGTCATCATGTCAATCTACAAGAAGGTGGCTGATACCCTCATGCACCCCGTACATGATTCTATCAACTATCTCAGTGGATCTACAAATACAAATGATGATAAAAGTTCTGATATCAAATCAGACCCTACGATTAAGCAGCAAACCCCTCGCAAGAGTGTGGACGAAGAGGAAGAGGACGAGGAAGAAGATACTGCTAGACCTTATGGAGAAAATGCTAATTTCTTCTCGAACTTGTTAAATACAACTACATTGTGTTCAGGTTTGGGACCTTTCGCAAATATAAGAAAACTTAATTTTGAAGATATATTGAAGAATAGAGGATTAAATAGATTTCAAAAGGATTTTAGCCTGGTGCCAGAACAACCTGAGAGTGCCTCACTAGATAGAGTAGGTGATGTTCCTGTAAATGACTTTGCGAGTATACGTGCCTATGGTAGTAGTGATAATGAATCATCCAGCACGGACGAAGAAGAAGAGTTTGATGCAAAAAATTCGGAACCAACTGCTGGTGAAAAGACAAATTCACATGAAAAGGCAAGTAAGATAGTCCTGGATCACACCTCAACAACAACATTCTCTCCCACGACGACCACTACCTCGACCTATGCATCATCGACGACAAGCTATGGATACGAGACAGGTGAAGTTAAGAGTCCACAGAGAGAACCTTTAGAACTATCCAAGATTCAACTCAAAGATCTTTCGCCATTGCAAGAGTCAGTGGTTAAAAAGTTAGATCCCCATTTTTTAAAGGAGGGTGTGTTAATTAAATTCAAAAATGGTCAGTATGATCCATATCATCCTAAACCTGAACAATTAGAACAGAGAAAGCAATTACGTTTGAAAATTGCAGATAAATTACAAAAAGTGTTTGAATTGAATAGTGATGATATATTTTGTGGAAATTATAATGCATGGCTTGTCAAAGATGTTTTACTTCAGGGTCATTTATATCTTACGAGAGATGCGCTATTATATTTTGCATTTTTACCAAAACAGTACTCGATTGTAGAGTCGACGACACCGAATAATACAGACGACTCACAACATGTTGTACATAAAGGTACTTTGGGGACAAAAACAGCCAAATTTGGAGATTCGACCTTTTCCACGGTAATAACTCATAGATATTGGGCCATATTAAGACCAGAGACATTGACCATTTACAGTTCATCCACTGATTTATATTTTCCCTTAACAGTGATTGATATGCGTACGTGTGTAAGTGCAGAGATCATTGATAAAGAAAAATATAAGGAAGCAGTTTCGCCAATCAGTAAAGGGGGTACTAGAAGTGCCGGTTACTTTTCAGGAGCAATCTCCCCTAGACCGACATCGTTAGATGAAACGGCCTCTCAATTGGGATCTATGTTATCAGTTGAATCAATTGGCGCCACTGAAGATAATGTTGAAACTTCTAGCTCTAGTGTTTGGTTTAAATTAGTCACGAGGAAAAGCAAGACATACAAGTTTCAATGCGATAATATGTTTTCAGCTCGTCGATGGTGTAATAACCTCACTAAAGTTATTTTTCAATTGAATAATACTAATAGGAGTAGTGAAGTGTTGATAAAGATACCATGTGCGAATATTATAGATTATCTGAGAAGACTTTTATTTAATGAAGAAGAAGGTGAAGATATTGATGATGAGACAAACGATATACCCTTGAATGTCAGCGTAAAATATTATGCAAATAATGAAGCTGAGCGAAATGAACGAGGGAAACCAAAGAAAAGGATCAAAGGGGAAAAAGATGATTTAAGAATTGAAGAAGTTTATTTTTTAATTCCAAAGAATGGTACTGAATTTTTCGGTAGATTTAATAAGATACTTAGTCACGAAATAGATGAAAAAATAAGTGGAGGCAAGAAGGAATCTTTGCAAAGATCTTTTTCCACGTTAACGCCGTCAGAGAACAATTTAGTAAAAGTGGTATTGGATTTGAATAACTTGTCTCAACCCTATGATAATGCAAGTGCCACAACGGAAGACTCCACTTTAAAGAAAATTGGAAAATCAATCTCACACCCTACAAGAATATTTAAAACCACGCAGATGCATCGTCACCTTAGTATTGATACCTTAACTTCAGAAGCGTCATCTACAATGAGTAATTCCTCGCGCATTTCATTGCCTAAAGCTTTATCTGTAAAAGGACTTAAGAGTTTGGATATATCATTTGAAACAAGTTATAAGAGAATTGAAGATGCTACGAAAAGATATGAAGATGACCCACAGGAAGTCGCTGCCATAAGTGACTTGCCAATCCCATTAAACTTTTCGGACCCCTGTGATGTAAAAGAGCCAAAAAGTACAATTAGTAAGAGTATCAAAGCGCTTTCTAGTGTGACATCAAAATTGGCAGCATCACCGAGTCATTACACTGACAAAGATGATTATTATGTCAATAAACTTGAAGATCGTGAATCAGCGCAACGGCATTTCCAAGAACATTTTTCTTTGTACAGCTCTAAATTGGTGGCATCCTATTATTGTCATTTAATAAGGACTATCCCAATTTATGGTAAATTATATGTTTCTGACAATGAAGTATGTTTTCGAAGTTTGCTTCCTGGCGTTTCAACTAAAATGATCGTCCCCATGTTGGATATTGGAGGAATAGTAAATTCAAATGAACTGAAGTTGTCATATTCAGGTGTGGAAATATTAGTTCAAGGGGGGGAAGAATTGAATCTTGAATTTGCTTATTCCAAAGCAAGAGATGACTTTAGAAGGATTTCGTTGGAGAATTTGGAGAAACTTCATATTAATGACGGATTCCGACCTAAACCACATGAATGGGGTAATAACTATAATCTTGAATTGACAAAAACTAGAATGGAATATACTGATTCAGAAAGAAGATCAATTGAACGAGAAGATAGTGACAAGGATTTAATATCGGCGCAGCTGAAAATTGAACTTGCAAGAATAAAAATGTTCGAAGATAGATTGACTACAGCTTCTGGTTTGGATGTTCCTATTATCTTGGAGGATTCCCCGATTTTCAAAACTGAAATGAGACCATCTACTTCTTATAATATAACTTTATTAACCATTGGATCTCGTGGAGATGTGCAGCCGTATATTGCCTTGGGTAAGGGTTTGCAGAAGGAAGGTCATAGGGTCACAATTGCTACTCATATTGAATTTAAAGATTGGATTAGGAAACATGGTTTGCAATTTAAAGAAATTGCTGGTGATCCAGGTGAATTAATGTCATTTATGGTAGGTCATAGCGCAATGTCGGTTTCTTTCTTGAAAGACGCTCAAGCTAAATTTAAAGGCTGGATTGCAAAATTATTAACGACAAGTTGGAAAGCATGTCAGGGATCTGATATTTTGATTGAAAGTCCCTCGGCAATGGCAGGTGTTCATATAGCTGAAGCATTGGCTATTCCGTATTTTAGAGCATTTACAATGCCTTGGACAAGAACAAGAGCTTATCCACATGCATTTTTTGTACCTGATCAAAAAAAAGGTGGGTCTTACAATTATTTAACTCATGTAATATTTGAAGGCATATTCTGGAAAGGAATATCAGGACAAGTCAATAAATGGAGAGTCAAGGAGTTGGATCTACCGAAAACTAATTTATTCAGATTACAACAAACCAAAATTCCCTTTTTATATAATGTGTCTCCATCGATCTTACCACCAGCTGTTGATTTCCCTGATTGGATTAAAGTTACTGGATACTGGTTTTTAAATGAGGGTAGTAGTGACGATTATAAACCGCCACAAGAGCTTGTCGAATTTATGAACCAAGCAGTTCATGATGACAAGAAAATAGTTTATATTGGTTTTGGTTCTATTGTTGTGAAAGATGCTAAATCCCTAACTAAAGCAGTTGTTGAAGCAGTAAAAATTGCTGATGTTAGATGTATTTTGAACAAAGGTTGGTCAGATAGAATGGATCACAAAGGCAAAGATGAGATTGAAGTCGAACTACCTCCGGAGGTTTTTAACTCAGGATCCATTCCTCACGATTGGTTATTTCCAAGAATTGATGCTGCGGTACACCATGGGGGCTCCGGGACTACTGGTGCCACATTAAAAGCTGGATGTCCAAGTATAATTAAACCTTTTTTTGGAGATCAATTTTTCTATGCAACTAGAGTGGAGGACATGGGAGCTGGTTTAGCTTTGAAAAAATTGACTGCGAAATCATTAAGTAAAGCCATCACCACAGTTACTGAGAACCTAAAGATTGTAGAAAAAGCTAAAAAAGTCTGTGAACATATCAAACATGAATTTGGGGTCTTGAGTGCAATTGAGGCAATATATTCTGAGTTAGAATACTCTAGAAATTTGATATTAATGAAAGATATTCATAATCAAAACTATAAACGTCATCATCCAGACTTCAAAAGTGCATCTGGTATTCAAACGCCAGCGGAACACGAAAGTGGAGATGAAGATGAAGATGAAGATGAAGATGAAGATGAAGATGAAGATGAAGATGAAGATGAAGATGAAGATGAAGATGAAGATGATAGCGGTGACGAAACTGTATATGGAAGTGAAGTTGAGGAAGTATTGGAAACTAACGACGAAGGTAAATAACTTGTATAGATAAATGTATTACAGCTATTTACAAGCTATGACTGTTCACAGAAGAAAGTTCTGTCACGTGAAGATTACGCAATTCCCTGAGTCATTGGTACAGACATGTTGCTCAATGGATACAAACAACTTTTTACTGGGTTGAGTTGGCATTGAAAGTACAAGAATCCTGTTAACAACAACACCTTACGATCTTATCTACAATTAAACGGTGTATATCTTCTAAATTTCATCGACTCCACAGTTTTTCTCAACTACAAAGATTTATTTTCCTTCAGAAAATTTTAATCTACGAGTCAATCAATTATACATGTACGACGAGTCAATCAATTATACATGTACGAAGATATCACAGACGAACAACTAAATAGTAATTTATTTGCCAGACTAGTTCCTGGTCAGACGATTGTGGAAATACCAGAATATACTTTGGAGTGTGGAGAAACTTTATATAATTTCCCAGTTGCGTATAAAACATGGGGTAGATTGAATAAGCAAGGTGATAATGCATTTCTAATTTGCCATGCTTTAACTGGATCTTCGGATGTTCAGGACTGGTGGGGTCCGTTACTTGGAAATGGTCAAACATTTGATCCTTCTAGATTTTTCATCATATGTATAAATTTCTTGGGATCACCCTATGGATCATGTTCTCCGGTAAGCATAGATAAAAGTACTGGGAGGACGTATGGACCTTCCTTTCCGCTAGTTACAGCTAAGGATGATTTGGGAATCCAAAAATTGATATTGGATTCATTGAATGTGAAGCAACTCGCATGTGTTATCGGAGGATCGATGGGTGGAATGCTAGCATTAGAGTACCTGGCAACTTATAACGATAGTAATTATGTTAGGACAATTATTGCATTAGCTACATCTGCAAGATCATCTGCATGGTGTATATCATGGAACGAAACACAAAGACAATGTATATTCAGTGATCCCTTCTATGATGATGGTCATTACAATGAAAATGGCAGCGGGATTAAACCTGATTCTGGTATGAGTGCAGCAAGAATGGCTGCTTTGCTAACTTATCGTTCTAGAAACTCATTTGAAACTAGGTTCGGAAGAAAGTTGGGTAAGAGTAATAATGAAGAAATCGAAAAGGGAATAAGATATCCAAAGACAAAGGATGAAGAACATTGGTTGTTGCATAACGAAGGTTCAAAATCAAATAATGCCAAAAAAATCAACCAAGAAAAAAAGCCACCAACTTATTTTACAGCACAATCTTACTTGCGATACCAAGGTAATAAATTCATAAATAGATTCGATGCTAACTGTTATATATCAATTACAAGAAAGTTAGATACTCATGATATAACTCGTGGTAGAATAGATATATCCAATGAAGATCCATTGCCGGGATATTTGAAAACATTGAGAAAACCTCATTTGATCATAGGTATTCAATCAGACGGGTTGTTTACATATAGTGAACAACAATTGTTGGGTGACAGTATACCAGATTCAATATTGAAGAAATTGGACTCACCTGAAGGACATGATGCATTTTTGTTGGAATTTAAACTAATTAATGAGTATTGTCTCAATTTTTTGAAATCTAGATTACCCGAATTCTTCAGTGATGACGTCGAATTATTCGAAGACTGGGCTGAGTATGTTCAAGGCGTCGATAATGGTGGAAATTCCGTGTTTGGAGAAGCTGAAAAGAATATAACCAATTGGTGATTACATAGCTTTGTATAGATTAGTATATACAAATAAACAAAAGTGAGTAGAAGCAAAAAGGCTCAACAAAATTTAGCAAATCTTTGGGACCAGGTAACAGTCAATTAGTCAAGTCAGAAGGTAGTAAAGCCTTAGACGACCCTTGCAAACCCGGATGTCGTTTGTGTATTCATAGGTGTTGGGGTAAAGTTTGTGATAAAACAATTCAAAGAGTGATAGATTTTGCAGCATAAGCCTTCCCAAATTTTATTGCTTGTCATCCTTAAACCTCATCCAAACTTTACTTTAATTACGCAACAACATATATTATGACGTATATTATCATATTACGTTGATCGAACACTTGTCTGTCTTGCTGACCACCATCTACTGCAAATTAGTTAATAATCATGTGCTGATTGCACTCACAGCAGAGTCGCCAAATGTGAAAGAAGGAGATTGTCGGTTGTGCTTTGAAGCACCCCCCTCGTTTTCTAATGTAACATAAACCGGCTCTAATAACAAAACAAGCAACCCTATTGTCCAACAAATTATGTCTCTGAATGTCCACTGATCCGTCTTTGTGTATTGTCAAAGCACCGACATTGCTAAGGTCAAGATCACTAATTGGATCATAAAGTACTACTTCGGCAGGCTGTGACCCAGTATTTGAGGCAGACTGGCGTGATCCGCATACACCATTACAACAGTAACCGCCGATATTAGCACTGTAACATACGCCACTTTCCTCAAGTTCATTTTGGATAGTACCTTCGCCATAAATTGAACCGTCACAAAAATAGATAATTGGACGTCCGCCAGGTTTGGGTCCTTGGAAATATTTGGGGAAACCTTGATTGTCAGCTTGTTTAACCAAAGAACCTTCTGATTGGATCAATGTACATAAAGTGACATCGTGTTTGCTGAATAAAGATACTGTGAAAAAGGGACATTCACTATGAAGAAATATTCTACGCTCGAGATATAAAGATCTTGATTGAAACACTTGAAACAATTTACAAATTAGAGGAGTATCCTGAACTATTTATATTCACGCTTGACCAGCAAAATTGTACCATATTTTCCAATAAGGACATTGAATTATGTGATTACCCAACCAGCTCCTCACAAACAGTTGCTTCTCAACCGTAAACCGTAAACCGAAAGGGGAATTTCATGATTGCGTTAAGTTGTATGGCACTTTCAAATTTTACAATTTTAAAGAAGCTCAAACAACTTAATTCTCTTGTTGCAAATTACATTAACTTGGCGCCAGCCAAATTGTATCTTTTTAACAAAATATAACCTTGTGCATGTTCTTATTTTGGCTCAGACAGATAGGAGCTCAAGAGTTCTTTCAATTGTTTGTTTCTTCAACAAACAGTTTGATGTAGGCCCGTTGCACTTGCTAGGTTGCAATGATCTCTTCATCGTATCAGGTTGTATTGAAATCAAAACCGAGCTTTCAATGTCTGCTGTTTCCTGAAAAACATGCCGTTTACCAGGAAGGCATGTGAAACATCACATCAAGCACTCAAATTCATGTATATGCACTTAATATCATGCTAAATTTTGCCCCCTTTTTGAATTGAGAAATATTACTACACCCTTAATTCATTCTTCTTGCGATGAACAAAATCAAGAACGTGGAGAACTAATGGTTCCAAAGTTGAATAAGCTTTTAGAAAAGGCAAATGAGATTGTTCACAGGCTTTTCTATAAACGTAAGATTTGACAATGTGTTTGACATATTATATTTGCATGATTATTTCTTGTTCGTGGTGTTGAGCTTCTTAACACACTCCATGAACTGGGAACACTTGAAGAATTGAGATAGAAATAAAAAATAAAGAGAAGGAGTGTTGATTACATAATAAGACTCCTTGTACCTTCGATTGTTCCTATCTGCTTATCTTCCAAATTCTGAGGCAATGATACTTATCAAAAGTGATAAGAAGCCAATCCTTTATTTGAATGGCGTCAATTCTAAAAATACTCTTTGCAGCAAAGAAAACTAGCGATTTGCTTTGTGCAACAGACAACTCCGTTTGTAATTCATGAAGTACTTTCTCACTTTGTAATCTACATGAAGTTCGAATCATAAATACTACTGGGCAGAAAACCAATTTTAACAACTCCTACTTGAGTATTATGGCCAAAAGAGAATGGAGTACATTTTTACGTGGTTTTCGCTGGGTATTATTTACACTCAGAAGAAAGGCTTCGATACAATGTTCTGGTTGCGCAAGCTACCATCTTTCAGTTAATAATTCCCCAACCAGTTGTCTACTTTTCCGTTACCTATAAACAATACTATCTCCTTCTTCTATTGTTTCGATTGATCATCTTCCGTTCGCAGACTTACCCAAGTGACTCAAGATATATCAAGGCTATGTATCACCTTCCCTTGCAATATCTCATTTATTGACAAGTACACTAGATGTTTGCCCGATCAGATCCAGCACACAATTTTTCTACATTAGAATCATAATAAATTCCGATCCCAGTGGATAACACTTCAAACTTTTTATTTGTCATGTGCCTTAGATTACTGACTATTGGTCAATTTCCCTCTGAACGCTCTCCACCTAGGTTAAACTGTGCACCCTAAAGACCATGCGATATGAGCATGATATTGTTATCTTATTTGAGTGTATATATTAGGTGAAAAATGTTCACCCCAGAAAACTGCCAGGAAGCGACTGTTTATTAACGTTATCTCCTGCATATTCACCTAACAGCTTACATGTCGTAAACTCTGTTTTTAATGTCTTATTTATTCTGAGGACGATGCAAAAGCTCAACAACCTATTTGGATCCAAATTGACTCTAGTTATGAAACATGCTATAATTTATGATATCAAGAAAACTTGTGAACTTAGTTATCATAAAACTATTTAAGAGATAAAATAAGAGAAATGTAAGGTCTATTTATAGTGTTGAGTAGTAAGATAAGGAGATAATACTGAAAATAGCAAGTGGCATAGATGTAACCTCTCCCAGATAAACGGCACCAATCAATAAGTTGAGAAACAAGATACATAATGATTCCTTTCCCAGGAACTGCATCTATTAGTAGGATATAATTAGATCGGCTGGAGCGATGGTTTATCGATGAATAATCACCATCAAGTGGAATATGTCGTTCCAGTGGTAACTCTTGATGCACGTAACTTTACCGTGATTAAAACCCTAACACTTATTTGCAGTAATACCAAACATTCGATATTACAAGTGATATATCCTGTCTATAACTCACAGGAAAGATTCTCAGGGACTGATAATCTCACTATAAATAAGGGAAATTACTCCTTTACTTTTATTATAGATTTCATACTATTTCTTTAGTCTTAATTGACAATACAAATGTATCGTCGAGGCTCCCGATACAAATATTTATAACTGTAGAACGAGATCTTCAGCTATATGATCAAGTTAGGACGTAACATCTGGTTAGTGTTACATGTAATTTAATACTAATTATACTCTTACTACAAGAAGAACCTGTTGTAGTATAGTTGTTCTTCTGAAAGTTGAATTTCGCAATTACAGCGTTCGAATCTGGACATTTTGGCCGAGGGGTCTAAGGCGGCAGGGTAAGGTTGTTAAGGCTTTACTTCAATACCAGTGTTCTCACTTGTATATAATCCTGTTCTCTTCGGAGGCACGAGTTCGAATCTCGTAGATGTCATCATTTTTTTTCAGTTCAGAGCTTGTGAATATTGTCCCAGAGTATTATTATCATAAGCTCTAGATGTATGGTTCGTCAAGTGTGTGATTTACTTAAACATTTGTGCAGATTTCGAAAAAATTGGGTGAAAAACTAAAATAATTGACGAGTTGAGTGAAGTTACTACACATTTCAATTATTTCTGGTTGCAAAAAAAATGACTAGAGAAAAGGCTTGATGATGGCTGATTTCGCTTGGATGTTATAACAAATGCATGGTGTTGTTTCAACTCAAACGTCGTAGTGGTACGCTGTTGATGATTTGCGAAATCAGCTCATTTTTTGACTGCTCAATCTAACAATATTGTATAAGCAGAGGGGAGAGGTCAGCCTGAGGTCTTTAGATTCAGCGAATCATGATCAACTCGTCTGTCCATGTATCACATGGGTAGTTTTTGTGACCGCTGATATATGTTTTTCTTTAGTGGTATACCACAGGAACGCCAAGTACTCACTCAATTAATTACCATCAATTTTCGTTTTTATAGTCCCTGTGAAAATTCGCCAAGCTACTCATTAATACTCAACTATAGTAAGTAAGTCTTAAAATGTCATTTTTGATTAATATATTATTCATGTATACACTTTTTGCCCTACACTATCGTACAACATTTGCTACCGGAGCTAGATTTACTATCTTCATTGGTCGATTGATTCAATCTTGCATTAGCCTCATACTGCAGTTGCAGTTGTGATTTATGTCGTTCGGGTTCTTGAAGTGGCTCTGTCTTTGGCTCTTGTTCTTGTTTCTGTTTTTGCAATTCTTTTTGTTGTTTCTTTTCAGCACTAATTGCTGCTTCTTTTCTCATTATTTGTCTGACAACATCAACAAAAGCCTCATCAACATTTGTTTTGTAAACAGCACTAGTCTCATAGAATGGAACCAAACCCCATTCTTGACTTACCTTTACACCGTCTTCTATGCTTAAAACTCTATCTTCTTCCAAATCACATTTATTACCAATTAATACCATTGGAACATTGTCGCTATCTTTGATACGTAATACTTGTTCACGTAATGCTAATAATTCCTTAAGTGAGTTTTCATCAGTTACTGAGTACACTAACAAAAACCCTTTACCACTCTTGATGTATAATTCTCTCATTGCAGTGAACTGGGCTACACCTGCAGTATCTAAAATCTCCAAATCACAAGCTCTTCCATCAACTTCAATCTGTTTTCTATAGGAGTCTTCGATAGTCGGATCATAACTTTCGACATAAACACCCTGGACGAATTGCACGGTTATGGAGGATTTACCTACCCCACCAGCTCCTAGAACTACAACCTTATAATCTAATAACAGTTAGTATGAAGACCGCAACGATCACGTGGGAGTTGTAGACATACCTCTCATTAATGAAGAATTGTTTCGACTACTGGTTATTTTTTGTTTCTATTTTGCTATTAAAATTACACGAGAAAAGAATTTTATTATCATTAAAAAAGTATACATCTACACACACTTAGTTATCCAATGGCAAGATATTAGGGACTGGACCTAAAGGTGTAATACCATATGGATTGATTTTAACATGAGACTTAGTATAATGATATTTTATATGTTCAAAATTGGTAGTTTCTTGAAAACCTGGAATTTTCCAGTACAATAATCTAACCCACTTATGGATATACGGATAGTCATATCTGATCATACCAATATTACATTTGAAATGTTGAACATAGACAGGATCGAATCTAATTATCGTAGTATATAACCTGATATCAGCTTCAGTCAATTGATTACCTAATAAGAATTCATCCTTTTTGTTGTTGGTGTGGTTTTCTTTTAACAAGGCTTCAACTTTGTCTAAATGAGCAAACACGTTCTTACATTCTTTATCGTATACTTCTTGTTTTGAAGCAAAACCAGATTTATAAACACCATTATTGATGTTATCATAAACCCAACCATTTAACTCGTCAATTTGTGATTCCAATTCTTTAGGAACAAGATTGACATGAGCATATTCTCCAGGTAAGATACAGTTGAACTCAGAATTTAACATTCTGATAATTTCGGCAGATTCATTGTTCACAATAGTTTGTTCCTTTTTGTCCCACAATACAGGTACAGTAAATCTACCATCATAATTTGGATCAGCCTTGAAATACAATTCTCTAAGACGTGAAACACCGTAAAGATGATCTGGGGTACCCAAAGAAACATCGTCCTTATGTTTCAAGGAATCCAGCTCTTCCTTTGTTGGAAATCTCCACCCTTTGTCATCCATATGCCAATGAACAATAGATAATCCAATAATGGAGGTCAACCCCTTAAGACGACGAGTAATCAATGTACGATGAGCCCATGGACAAGCAAATGAAACATAAAGATGATATCTACCTACTTCCGGTGGAAAACGAGCACCAGGTGTAGATGAGATGAACTCTCTAAAACTTGATGGTTTTCTCTTGTAGTTACCATCTTCATCAGCGAATTTCAAAATCTCGATATTCTACAAACGTTAGTAGAAGGCTTAACAAAGCAATTGGGTGAAACATACACCAGACATTGTTATAATCGATGGATTTAGTCCAAGATGTTAAGAATAGACAATATTGAAAGAAGATGCTAAATTGCTTTGAAAAAGGGATCAAAATCAGTCTACTCCCTGTTAATGAGGGAATTGCTAATGTGTTAGAGGACACACTATATGCAGGCACAAAATAGTCATTTATTAGTAAGTTCAACACTGTCATTTGATGTTTGATGAGTCAAGTAAAACCAGGATAAAGATGGTTGCAATTGAAAGAGTAATGGTATTCCAAAGTCATGCTTCAGAGCTTTAGTCACAGTCGAGCATGTTTCTGACGTCTGGCCCATGTAAACTTTTCAAAATTTATTTCACTCACGATTCCCCAAATAATAGTGTGCGGTGCTACGAAACTAGATGCATCTGTACATCAGTTAGACTCTGGAAGTAGATGGGCCATGCAGAAGAACATGGGAGAACTGGGTTTATCTTCGTTTCTAGTGCCACAAAGCTATCAGCATGGAATTTGTCCTTTGACACGTCTTGGTTCGACCAACTTTCTTATTTCGTTTATTTTTGTTTTGTAATCCTCAGATTGAGCGGCTCAGGTTCACAGACTTGTTTGTTAAGCACCATCCTGGTATGCCACAACCTCCCCCAACATCCCCAGTATCTACGCCATCGAAACCAGACTCTATCGACCAGGCAATCAAAGACACCAAGACTTTGTCCACACTACCCCTACCTAATCTCTCTTCAGTATATCGAAGTGACTTTCAACCATTCACCACATTCCTCCCATATCAACCTGCTTATCGAGAGGCTACTCAAGATATATTCAAGCCAGGTAGGCACACGAAAAAGCAAGAGCCTAAACTCTCCAAATTAGAACGACCCTATGTGTGTACATTTGAAGGATGCACCTGGTCTTTTGCCAGACAATCTGATTTAACCAGACATGCTAAATCTCATTCTCCTCCTCAATATCATTGTCCGTACTGGAGAAATGATCCAACCTGTCACAAAAATAATGGTGCTTTCAATAGATTGGACGTATTGAAGAGACACTTGAAGTTGGTCCACTATGTCAAAGATAAACAACCCATTGGTGGTGCTTTGAAATCAATAGATGATCCTGGTTGGTGTCGAGCTTGTCAACGAATGTTTCCAAATTCAAAAGCATTTATCGAACATTGTCAGGATTGTGCTCAAAATACAGTTCCTACGGAGTGGATAGAGATTAAAAATGATGGATATAGTAATCAAGCTACATTTAGAGTAGTTATGGAACCAAAAAGGAAATAATATACATCTATTCCTCATCTACATTCTCTCTATCAAAAAAGTCTAGTATGGCACAATTTGGATGGATGATGTAAACTGTCTTACTGCCATCTGCTTCATTATTCACACTCATTAGTATTCTATCTCTAACCAATCTCTTTAGTACCTTATATCCCAACTTTCTTTCTTGGAGATATTCTTGTTCACTTGGTAATTCATCTTCTTTTTGAAGTAAATACCATTCAATTAAGTCATCTGCACTCACACCTTCACCACCATTCTTTTCATCTTCCGATATTTTCTTAACTAACAAATTCATTATCGATACATATTTGTCGTACATTATTGATACTGGTTCTACTCTTCTTTGTGTTTCCTCCTGTTCCGCTTCCTCCTTCTCTTCCTCATTCACTTCCTCCTCCACTTCAATATCTTCCATCTCAACTCTAATAATAGACTGTCTCAACAAATCATAAGCTTCGGCAATAAAACTTGGTGTTATTTCCTCCGTACAATTAGCTCTAGCAATTGCTTCTGATAACCTGATCATTGATTCTAGTTGTCTCACAGTAATTCTATAAGAAGATCTACCCAACCCTTGAGCATCATCATTCCTTAATTCCTTATATCTAGTAACCAAAAAGTCCCTGGCTTCCTTAGTCATTTTAGGTTTGAAAGTTTTTGCATATTTGATATACCTTGATAATTGTTCTGCAGAATAAGGAGGATCTATGGCTTCATCTCTCAACATGTGTAAGTCAACAATGTGCGTTGCCAATAGAGTGTCAATTCTTTCATTACAGTCATCAAGAATGACAAAAAATAAATCAAATCTGGACATAATTGGTGCAGTCATATTCAAATTTGATCTCAATCCTACTTTTCTGTTGTATCTCCCCCCAATAGGATTGGCTGCTGCCAAAATAGACGTACGAGCATTTAATGTAGCATGTATACCAGCTTTTGCAATGGAAATAGTTTGCTGTTCCATTGCTTCATGGATTGCAACTTGATCACTAATATCCATTTTATCAAATTCATCAATTGCACAAATACCGTTATCTGCTAACATCAAAGCACCTGCCTCAATTGTAAATTCACCGCTTTCTTCATCTTTGACAACAGCAGCAGTTAACCCAGCAGCAGAAGATGCTTTACCGGAAGTATAAACAGCTCTGGGAGAAAATCCACAGACATATTTTAAAAATTGGGATTTTGAAGTCGATGGATCACCAACAACACAAATATTTATATCACCTCTTAAGTTAATACCATCAATAGTCTTTTTATGAACACCACCTAATAATTGTAGAAGTATCCCTTTTTTAACAACTTCATGACCAAATACTGCAGGTGCAATTGACTGAACTAATTTGTCATAAATATGTTCATCTTTAACCATTTCTTTCAATTGAGAAACTTCTGCATCGCTCAATGATGTCAAAAAGACCTCTTGATCGTTGGTGCCTTCATCACCGAGCTTGGATACCAAAGATGCAACATGAAGGGCATTAAAAGCTAATTTATAAGTCAAATCTCTAACCCCTAAAGATTTCAACCCACTAACTCCTGAATTCAACTCAGAACCTCTATTTTCTTTAATGGATTGTGGCTTAACTCCTGGTAAGCCCAATTGAGAAACATCGGGTATAACAATTTCACACCCAGTGAATTTACATTTATCACCTGGTTTAGCTCTTTCAACAGTCTCGCCTCTCAAGATAACATCTAGGGTACGTGGCATTGATCCTGTGGGTATTTCATTTGAATTTTCTTGGATTCTAACTCTTTGCCAATCAATAAATTGTGACTTGGAAACATTCAATGTAAAATAGGATTGATTTTCACACGATGAACATGAGGTGGGTTCGGTATATTTGAAAATTTGCTCGACACCTTCAATCAAAGCAGAACATAAATCACAAGTAAAACAGGCACGATACAATTCTGGTCTAACTTCAGAAGTTCTCGTCACTGTACCTGAAATTGACATTAACGACCCGATTTTGTTACATCTTATATCTCTGATTCTTTGTACTGTTGGAAGATTGAAAAATGAAATTTGAAAAGTACGTTCATTGGAAGATGTTGTTTCAACCTCTTCTTCGTTGTTACCAATTAGATTCGTATGCAATAAACTGGGAGCATACTTCTTCAAAACTTTTCTCATACCTTTCAATAAAAATGGATAAAAACGATAAAACTGCTCTGAGATAGCCGTAGCCAACACTCCGTTTTCTCTCAGTAATAACTGCTGATAATCAACGTATAATGTGCTATATTCATAAGTCTTCATCGCTTCAATTTGTGCAAGATATATTTTCCCATCCCACTCATCATTTGTCTGTTCAGGATCAACAAATTCCTCGATAAAAGTTTCAAAACTTTCTCTTACTTTCTCACCAGTAACATCTACAACTTTAGGCACAGCTATTTGTCTTCTTCTACCAGGGGCAACCTGACGTTCAACATGTGGCGTTTCATGTGTTTCAGAAAATAATACTGGATTTATTGGGGTTGAAAGGACTCTTCCATATGATGATGTTTGCGAATTCAATAATTGAGCAGCATCTGAGGAGATTCTACCTGGAGATGATACAAAGTTGGACATAAGGTGGTGGTTTGGTTATAAACAAAGATGGATTGAAGTTCTAATTTTTTATTTGGTCGTAAAAAATATTTATTCATCTGACGCGATTCATTTAACCAAATCGAGTATAATTTCTGAAAGTCGTGGTGCTCACTCCGAATCTTTTTCAACCAACGATGTTCAGAAGAGCTTATTCAGTTAAGACATGTATGTGACATAGAAAACTCCAACTCCACAAGTGCTTTCACTAACTCATCAGTTTCTCCGTCATATCTCAAATTACAGGTGGGCCAGATTGTATCATGCAAAAGACACGAAGGTTCAGACAAATTGTACATCTCAGCAATACACATAGATGATAGTAAAATTCAAGTCTGCTCTGGGTTGGTTCCATTTATACCTATTCATCAAATGCAAGATAGAAGGGTGGTGGTAATAACGAACATGAAGAATAGAAAGCTACTTGGTGAAGTGTCCCAGGGTATGATATTAGCTGCTGAATCCGTGGTTGATAATGAAATAATAGTTGAACCTGTTGACCCTCCAAAAAGTTCAATCATTGGCGAAAGGTTGTACTTTGGTCATGCTGATTCATTCGAACCACCCAAATTAAAAGGAAAAGTATGGGAGTATATCCAACCCAGGTTGAGAACTACAACCGGTAAACAAATTGCATTTGAGGAGTTAATCCTAAGGGGCAAAGATCAGAATGATTCCGCCACTGTACCTACATTAATTAACGCAATGGTCAAATAGCAGTGTCATATATTTTCACATTTACATGTACATAAAAACGTTTAAACCTTTGTATATCTTAAATATGGTTTAACCTTTCTGAAATCACCAAATTTTTCTTTAGCAGCTTCATCTGAGACAGTTGGAGGAATGATAACATCCTTGCCCTGAGTCCAGTCAACTGGAGTTGCAATACCTTTAGAGTCACTCAATTGCAAGGCATCAATAACTCTCAAAATCTCACTTGTGTTTCTTCCAGTTGACGCAGGGTATGTTAAAGTCAATCTTATCTTCTTGTTTGGATCAATCACAAACACTGACCTAACAGTAGCAACCATTCCACTTTCCAAATTCTTGAAATCTTCTTCAGTTACCATATCGTATTTGAATGCAACTTCCTTCTTTCCGTCAGCAATGATTGGGAATCCAAACTTTTCTCCTCTGGTTTCAACTTCCTCGATATCCTTGATCCATCCTTGGTGGCTTTCGACACCTTCGGTAGACAATCCAATCAATTTAACACCACGTTTGTCAAACTCTGGTTTCAATTTCGAAAAAGCTCCCAATTCAGTGGTGCATACCGGTGTGTAATCGGCAGGGTGAGAGAACAATATGACCCAATTGTTTCCGATATAGTCATGGAAGTCAATCTTACCCTGAGTTGTATCAACTGAAAAGTTTGGTGCTGTCGAACCAATTCTAATTCTTGGTTGATCTTCCTGCTTGAAGGAAATGAATCTGATTTGACTCAATGGCGTGATTGAAGCTCTCAACGGAACTGATCTCAGTAATTGCCTTGCTAACATGTTTGACAGATGAATGGAGTTAGAGCTAACTATGGTTACTTTTCATTCCTGAGTTTTTCATAGGCCGCAAGAGTTCGATTGACAAATTACACGTGATCGTATATATATTTCCTAATTTACATTACTTTATTATATACATTAATAATCATCAATTTATTGTTCCCTAAGCATATTTACATCAAACCAACCAAGGAAATCATCATCTTGATTGTCATTCAACCAACCATTCGTTTGTTGCTGGAAGAAGTTATCAATTTGGGACACACATGCTCCCGGCTCAATTGATACATCAAACGGTTGTTGAACTTCTTCTATGGTAGGCAAATAATTTTGTGGTGGAGAGTTTGCAAATTGTAATGGTTGAGATGGAATTTGAGATGGTAACTGAGGTATTGGTGCAGGCAGATTACTTTCTTTGAATGCAACATCTCTTGTTGAACCTGTAGCTTCGAGCATTGCTAGGGGAATACCATTAATTTCCAATGGCTTATTTTCAGAGGCATTCAGCCTTGCTTGATTCATCGCGTGATCAGTAGGTACTAATGTTGTGATGGTAGTACCATTTGGAGTAGTAGTCGTTATGGTTTTGAAATCGTCTTTAGTAATTTGATTATAAAATGGTAATGGTAGTAATTTCTTGTCACCAAGTTCTACCTTTTTATTCCCATCGAGTAAAGTTCTTCTTCTTGCCTCGTGAACACACCAAACTAAATCATAGAATAATGATGCAGTTAAATGAGATCTCATCCTTGTGATTATACTATCATCTCCCAGATCCTTCAAGAAGATATCGGGATATGTATATAATACGATGTTCAAATTCTCCAACACCTTTGCAGTTCTTGAAATGTCATTCTGTAAATCTTTCCACGAGCTTAGTGTATTTCTGAATAATCTATGCACAGTAACAATAGATTGTCTTGCACTATCAACATATTTGTCTATTAAATATTTTGACAAATGCAATTTGAATAACAATAGAACACTAGATGTCACAGCTTGTCTAATATATATTGGCAATTCAATCAATGAAATGTCATTTACCATATGTGAAACAATCGTAACTATTCTAGTAGCTGATAAATAACCAAAACTAACGTATTTAACTTGATCTTCAATAGGAGTTCCTGGTAAAAATGCAAAACAGCAAATCATTAGTTTAATGTATAAATAGTAGACCTCAATTGCAGAACCTTCATCAAATTGCAATTTAAATTGCAATCTTTCCAATTCTCTGTCTAATAAATTAAGTGACCCAGCACGATTCAGAGGTTCTAATAATCCATCGGGTCTAGTTACACTAATACCCATAACATTGACTAATTTGCATTGGAAAATTGATAATGAAATTAAACAGCGGAAATCTTTTGGGAGTGACTGATCAACACGAGCATTCTCCAATAAATAATCTGTGGTATTTATAGATGGTGGTAATCCTAACAAACTTGACCAAAATTGTTCACAAAAGAATACAGCTAACCAAGATCTTGTTCTCCATCTCTCGGCATCTGGTCCCAAACTTACTTGATTCCTACTAAACTCTTGAATAAACTCACCACCACGATGTAAACCTAATTGCAAAGATAAATTCTTAGCTAATCCAACAAATCGATACGAACAATCATCGAGCACTTTTTCGTTGGGTAATGGCCAAATGGAAAGTATTATCAATGCTTGTATAACATGAGTTGATCTTGGTGTTTTAATCCAACATGTTTCAATAGCCAATTGTTTGATCAATGATGCGAGTGACATATAAAGAGTAGGTTCAGGTTCCGACAATGACGCAGTTAATATAACAGCCCAAAACAATAATTGAGATTTATGATACAATTCGGTTGCCGATAGTGATATAATTATTGGCAAAAATGGTAAATGTTTTGTCATGAATCCGTCGTGTAGTTCATTGGCTTTAGATAATGGGACCGTTACATCTCCCAAGGTGAATTCAGAGATGGGTTGGAAATCTTCTCTTAGTTCGGGCGTATTTAACGTTGAAGGAGAATTGTCAGAATTTTCATGTGTTAGCGGAGGATTTTGCTGAATATTTGTAATTGAAGATATAGGTGATATGTGGTTTGTAGTTGAATATATATGTGGAGATTCCATTGAACCCATTGTACTATTTGGATATGATGAGCTTCTAGGTTGTTGGTGGAAAAAATTCAAGTTATGTTGATTCAAAGCTTGGGTTAACAATGATTCATTCTTGGTTAGCATCTCTATTTTAGCTTTTAATTCATCAACATCAGATTTCAAGGACTGTATCTGAGAGCCCTTCTTAGGTCTAAATTGAGGATCTATTTCACATTTCAAGCCCATTCTTTCACATCTTTGACAAGGGCTAGGGTAATTTTCGGAAGCATTACATTTGATTTTATGTTGACGACAAAACGTACACGATGTAACCGGTCTATGACCAGTTTGTTTCGAAGTTTTTGACGGCGTGGATGCTGCTGTGGTTGACTGAACTGGGGTTGTGGCAATTGCAGGTGTACTGCTTTTTCTCTGCTTTTTCAAATCTGTATTGGTTGTGACATTTCCTGTTGATGTCGATCTTCTTTTACCTGGGGTGGAAAAACCCTGTGACGATACTATCGGAGAGGGTGACAGGGAAGGTGGAAGTGGAGAAGGTTTGGGCAAAATCTTGATCTTTGCTTTCTCTGAATACTTCATGTTAGTGGGAGAACAAAAGAAACACAAAAATATGGAAAGGCAAACTCTTGACTTCAACGCTTATAAGACAATGATGATGCACCAACTTGAAATGCCCAAAACCAAAACGTGAATGGTGATCTGAATCCTACTTTATTTTTTCTTCGTCTCTTCTGCGTAGAAATCAATCGATTCAACGTCAATAAGAAATAGTGGATTGGGAGGCGTTGCTGAAGAATAGCAAGTAGTCTAGATGATTTGGGAAAAGAAAGATGTTTCGAAATGTTATTAGTTTGTAGAAGCTGAAAACTTTTTCTTTACTACAAACAATTCTAATGTATGGTGGTTTTGTACTTCCTGGTTCAATGGAAAAGTGCGGGAGAGTGTCATGTACTTCATCAACTAAATACGGTGGCATGGATGTAAATAAGGTCGTGTCACCAGAGCAATTTACTGATGAAATAGATAAAAAAATTTCTTGTGTTTTCATGCATAGTACATTTGGTGGGTCCAGAGTTAGTTTTGCAGGTTATGTTTAGTTGAAAGATAGATGGGGCTGTTTAGAAAACATGTGTAAGACGCTTGTGTTTTGAACTCTCAGCCACTGTAGATGTGGAAAGTATTTAGGCTGCAGTGATATAGCAAAGATGCTACCCCATAGAGCATGGAAACAAGCTTCATGTTTCTTTGATGCTGATCGTTTAGATAGAATTTGTTCCGAAATTTGCGTCTGGCATATAAAACTGTTGGATATTTGGTTTGGTTAAGATACTCTCGCATTGTAGCAATTAGAATCATTCATCACAAAACTCAAAGCAAAACCTCACTCTGTTCGCAGTAGCAGGGCAATCGTATCACAACTATGAAATATGCAGAAAAGTTTTGCGCTCATAGCCTATTTATTTTCTTGTACCATCTCCTCCTGCAGATGTTGTTAAATCTCGTGGTAGTTTGATTCCTTGTTAGACAGCACCTACTAGTGCTTTGACAGCTGCTTCTAAAACGGTTTTTTCATTTGAAACACTATATATATACGGGAGGCCTACGTACCATTGATCGCCATTTTTATCTTCCTTTGCAATCACCGGGAGCTTTCAAACAGTTGTATTTCGCAGACCTCCATCCTCTTACGCCCGCCCCCTTAATTATCATCATCTTCAATCTTTGGATCACCAATACCATCTTCGTAAATAGCAAACACACATTCACTTTCAGGCAAACAAGGACTATCATAAATCTTGCAAATTCTTGTTTCAGCCCTACCTTTCTTGAAGGATAGTCTAGTGGTTGAAGAGTGTGCGATAATGTTTCCACCAATTGGCTTTTTAGGATCTGGATTGTATATACCTGACATACCATCAACTTGAGCAACAACCTGGTTAGTTATTAGAACAGCTATACCAAACTCATCAGCCAATCTTTGTAATGTCCTCATAAACTTTGCTACATGAGTTTGTCTTGCACTCAACTCACCTCTACCTGCGTAATCAGTACGATATAATGACATTATGCTATCAACAATTAGTAATGAGAATCTTGATTCTGCCATCATCTGTGCGGCAAGATTTAATAAGTTTAACTGATGTTCTGCATTATAAGCTCTGGCATACGCAACATTATCTAAGCAATCATTGGGGTTCAATCCATATCTTTCAGCTATCGAAACTAATCTGTTTGGTCTGAAGGTTCCCTCGGTATCAATATAAAGACACTTACCTTCACCACCACCCATATCAATAGGCAACTGACATGTGACAGACAATGTGTGACACAATTGTGATTTACCAGTTCTAAACTCTCCAAATACCTCAGTAATACTTCCAGTCTCAATACCACCTCCTAATAAGGTATCTAATTGCTTTGATCCTGTGGTCAAACAAATCAATTCAGAACGACGTGAATGAAATTCACTTGCAGTGGTGAAACCAAGTGGTACTAGTTTAGCAGCTTCATTGGATATTTTCTCAGCTTTAGCTTCACTTATACCTTTAACCACTATTAGCTGCCTCTTGGGGGTGTATGCTATACTTTCAATCGTGTGGTATCCTTCTGCTTTTAACTTCTTGATATCCGATGCTGTAATGCCATTCCCTTCCAACTGTTCAATCAAGAGTGGTCCATTTAATGCATCATCTTCTTCCTCTTCTGCTTCCATTGTGGAGTCTACGTTAACTGCTTCTAAACGTTGTTGTATTTCTACTTCTGTTTGAGTCATAGGTGTGGATATATATCAAAGAGGTGGAGTGATTAATAGACGTGTAGTAATTTGTGGAGACGCGAGATTTATTTGTATATTTGATTTCTCACATAAGTCGTGCAATAGCGTACAGTTTGTAAACAAACAATTCTCAACATTTATGGGAGTTGGGTTGCAAAAACCTGAATGCCACCGGCATCCCACATCAATCATAAAATGAGTTAACAAGGTCGTTGGAGTTTCATAGAGAACATTGAAATAGACTCCAAAGATGCAAGTGAATAAATTATCGAGGAATCTTCTATCTATATCCGTTCCCATCTCTCCTCCAAATTGCTTTCACCCATTGGATGAAATCGTCCAAAACTAATATGAAATGAACAAATGCCATACCTAGCTTGATCAACAGTAGTCCGGGCAAATCACAGCCTACATATTCATCACTTGGGCTGAGGTTTGAGCCTACGTCCATCGTCTTTCAGCCATTGAACAATAGAGCAAATAGTACGAAAGCAAGAAACGCATGCCAGCCCCTCACCCCTCAATACTGCAACCTGATAGAATACAGATGAGTATGGTCTGGGGAGAGATTGATCGTTTGCAAAGATCAGTAAAATCCAATTGTGTCGGAGCTGTCGTAGCTGTCGTTTAGAAAGAGAGCAGCGAGCATTGTTTGAACGGTCGTGCAGCACTCAATGCATTCAACATTTGACGCCTCTTGTGTTTGATTTCTTTTTCAGTTTCTTATGTAGTTTTCCCATAGTAATTATGGTGAATGCTAGCGTTCTATAAATCCAGTTTTTATTTCTCTCTATCTAGGATCATCATAATCTTCATCATCTTTTTACCTGCTCAGTTACCAACCACATCTCAACATGTCCAGTAGTGTCTACCACGACTATTCGTCGTTTCTGAATGCCACCACGTTCTCAGGCTCATTTCATAATTTCAACCAACTTAATAATTTGAATATCGTTGAAAAGCTTTGGGGTGCCTATTATCACTACATGGGTAATGATCTATTTGCTACTGGCTTATTATTCTTCACTACCCATGAACTATTTTATTTCGGTAGATGCTTGCCATGGGCCATAATTGATAGAATTCCATATTTCAGAAGATGGAAAATCCAAGATGAAAAAATTCCTTCTAATAAGGAACAATGGGAATGTCTCAAGTCAGTATTAGCTTCACATTTCTTGATCGAGGCATTCCCAATTTGGTTTTTCCATCCTTTATGTCAAAAGATTGGTATCAGCTATCAAGTCCCTTTTCCAAAGTTAACTGATATGCTTATGCAATGGGCTGTGTTCTTTGTGTTGGAAGATGCTTGGCATTATTGGTTACACAGGGGCTTGCATTATGGAGTCTTTTACAAATATATTCACAAACAACATCACAGGTACGCTGCTCCTTTTGGGTTGGCAGCTGAGTATGCTCATCCAATTGAAGTTGCATTGTTGGGTTTCGGTACCGTAGGTATTCCAATTCTTTGGTGTTTAATTACTGGTAATTTACATCTCTTCACTGTTAGTGTGTGGATCATTTTAAGATTGTTCCAAGCAGTCGATTCTCATTCTGGTTACGAATTTCCATGGTCATTACATCATTTCTTGCCCTTTTGGGCAGGTGCAGACCATCATGATGAGCATCATCATTACTTCATTGGTGGATACTCTTCATCTTTCAGATGGTGGGATTACCTTTTGAACACTGAAGCAGGACCAAAAGGTAAAAAAAGCAGAGAGGCTAAAGTTAGAGCCACTGCTGAAAGGATACAAAAGAAGAATTTATAGAGAGATGCCTGTGGGTGTTTTGTTTGTTTCATTTCGTTGAGATTTCCTATATATCTATTCATTCTAATACATTATTTAATTTTTACTGCTTATTTGCCCAATCAGCGTAATCTTGTCTTTTCTTTAAAACATCTATGAAGGGCAATCTAGAATTCAATTCTTCGAAATCATTGATGCCAATCTTTTCACTCAATTGAACATTGTCTTTCATCTCAATGAACCTGAGATATTTGGAATCTCCGTTGATTAACCTGTTGTCTACCGTCAAGGATGGCTGGTTTTCAATAGACGAAATAGCTCCAATTACTATGATTAATATGCCTATTATGGCTTCTGTAGCGATATCTAACGGTAAACCTGTTGAGTGATGGGTTGCTATAGCCAATTTATGGAACTCGAAAGACGAATAACCCGAATGCGTCAAAAGAAGTAGTCCGACAAAGTACAACAATAAATGATAAGACGTAGCCATTGGTTTGATTGGAATTATGGACCGTGATGGTGGAGCTGTCGCCGTTAATGTTGATGTTGGTGGTGGTGGGAATCGTTTTTTTTACAACACTTGTCGCAAGCAACATGTGTCGCAAAGGCGCACGACACTGATAATGTTGCCTCACAATTCTATTTTGATCGGCTTTATCTTCAGAGAGGTGAAGAAAAAAGCTACTCATGTATCAAATTGATTGATTATTGGCAACAACAGTGATTTCATCGGCCCGTCCATTTAATCATCATCAATCTCCAATAGAGAACAGCTTAGTGCTACCATGGCTTCTTCAGTTCCAGAGGCCACGAAAGCCACCAAACCTTCAACAACGGTAAAATCAACATCACAAGAGAAAATCAAGTATTCACCTGATAACATCACATCATTAGACTGTAAGATATTACAATATGAATATGGGATTTATAAGCTAGAGAAGTTTGTGAATAGCTTGAAGATGTTGCAGTCCGCCCAGGGCGAGCTACCTTTGCTTCATTACATTGTGTTGCTACCTGGAAATGTATTTTCCATTAATGATAAAGTTTTCGACACGAAATTGGATATATTGTCAAATTTCAAAACTTACAAAGCCAGTAGTATAAATATATCAAACACCACTTCACATATACCTTACGATACTCCAGACTTGCCAGTTGTTGCATTGAACGATTTACCTGACGCAGCAAGTGCAATAAAGTGTTTAAAACAATTGGAGTCTTTAAGTAATACGTGTTTGCAATGTTATAGAAAGAGACTAACTCAGGCTAAACAAGAGAAATCAAGTGTTGTAAAGACAATCGACTCAACAAACTATTACGAGGCTATCGAAAAAATTATATCGCAAGATGTCTTCCATCAAGATATTGATATATCCTTGAAAGATACGACTTTCCCCCTAACTGCGGATGAAGATCTATTGAGAGATGTAAACTTTCAGGAGGCCACATTGATAGACATGGATGTCAAGATGTTGTTTGTCATTATCAAACATATTGAAATACTGTTGAATAAATTGAGACCCTTAATCTCGGAATTAAAGAAACCTAATTGCACTGACAAGTATGCACTTCATAAGATTTTTTTGATTACTCAAAGGCTAAATGAAATTTACACAATTGTAAGAAGATTTGGTAGAAAGGTTTACCTTTCCAATCACCAGCATCTTACCGATTCAAAATTTTTGTTCCATAGCAAAAATTCACAATATTATAAAAGAAACATTTTGAATGGTATGGATGAATATTTCAATTCTATGAAAAAGAACGGGACTCTAATTGCTAATCTAACGAGGCTAATTAGACAAGATGCTAAGTTTGTTATAGATTCAAAGAATATTGGTACTCATATAAATTTTGCTAACCAGGGATTCACAGTCATTGAGAATACTTTAAATAGACTCAAGGAATTTGGTATGAGTTGGATACTCACTGAGTTGAAGTTCAGACGTGTTTATCAATTGCCGAAAAAGAATTTATTCGATATATATCAAACCATTTTTGATTTCAAACCACAACCTCAGCTGACAACTTCAGCTAAAGCGGGTGCATCATCTGCGGTCAATGACAAGTCGTCTGAAAAATCAATTGAAAAATCAATGCTGAATATGGATTTAAATGATCCCTCAAAAAGATCAAGATCTTCATCAGTTTCCAGTATTAATAGTACCAACAGTAACTCCTCCTCGGGGTTAATGAGGAAATGTTCAGTCACTTCACCCACAAAACTGTCATCGCTATTGTCTACTAGGGTATCTTCACCTACTCCAAGACCAAACTCAATGATATTCATACAGCAAAACTCATCTACTTCAATTCTCGAAAGCGATCTCGAAAAGAAAGCAAGTTCACCTATATCTTCTGGTGCTCCTATGACTAGAAGAAGATCTAATTCACAGCCAATTGCTAGGAACGAAATTATAGCCACTTCAGGGGCTGCTGCTGCATTAAATAATAGAAATGGAAGTACTACAGTGACTTCTTCACCAATCAAATCCCCCAATGGGCAAGTCAAGAAGAAACTAGAGCCTGTTGCATCTCCAACTCCAAATAAAGTTAATTCCAAGCTACTAATGGTTGCAGAAGAAGAATCTGAACAGAATGAGCCAGCGACCAAATTATCAGCTAACCAAAGGTTTCAACAACACGTTAAACAAGCTGCTAAAACTGGTACTTTGGTAACGCAACAACGTGAACCATTAATATCAGTTACATTTGATCCAAACTATTCGTCAAAACTTCCATTACGTCGATACATTGAACAACCAAAACAGCCGATACTGGAATCTGAAGCTGAAAAAGCTCCTGCAACATTCGGTGGAATAGCACCAAAGAGAACAAGAGATCAAGTCACCAGACAAAACACACAAAAAAATAGCCACATTCCGGAGACAGTTATCGTAGATACATTATCATCATCGACTTCAATTAGCTCCTTGGAACACAGCTGTATTAGTAGCGAAAGTACAATAGCTAAAAAAGTTAGATTTATTGGAGTTCCTGAATGGACAGAAGCAGAAGATGCCCCTACAAAATATGCTCATGCTATACTAAGGAACTTTTCTGTTTTCAGACATCCTCACAGATTAACAAAAGCGTACACTGCGAAGAGCGATCAATTATTGAAAGAGGAAAGTCTAAGCTTCAAGGCTCATCAAGCTGTTGACGATAATGCTGCTTCAACTAGACATAGGTCTGGACTTTCTAAGATTAAAAATAGATTAATGTAAAATATTGTTTATACTTTTTAGTTCTTCATTGCAATAAGGCAATATGGTTTTTGGTGCGAACAAAGTTCTTCAGGTTTTCAAAAAAAATCTGAACCTCAACTAGCACACCTCATCTCCAACCACAACTAAACATGAGGCAAAAGCGAGCCAAAGCATACAAGAAACAAATGAACGTGTATCTATATACGTTCAAATTCAGAGAACCATTCCAAATCATAGTTGATAACGAGATCCTCACCACATGTCAACAAGCCTCATATAACATCACCAAGGGATTCACACGTACGATCCAGGGAGAAACAAAGCCTATGATAACACAATGCTGCATAGAGGCGCTTTATAGAGCCAAGAACCAGAAAGCAATCGATATGGCGAAGATGTTTGAGCGTAGGAAGTGCAACCACAGAGAAGCTATGGACCCGGTCGAGTGTATCGAGAGTGTCGTGAATATCAAGGGCGAGAACAAACACAGATACGTTGTCGCATCACAGAACATCGACTTGAGAAGGAAATTGAGAAAAATCCCCGGGGTGCCTTTGGTGTACATGAACAGATCGGTTATGGTCATGGAGCCATTGAGTGAAGCCAGTGCCAAATATTCTGAGAAGTTCGAGATGGGGAAATTGACTGGTGGGTTGAACGATACTGGGGCTAGTATTATTGTCGCAAAAAATGAAAAGGAAGCTGAAGAACCACGAAAGACGAAGAGAAAGAGCTCAGAGCCTAATCCGTTGAGTACGAAGAAAAAGAAGAGGGCGCCCCAACCGAAGTTGGAAGAACAAAAGAAGAAAGCAAATAGAAGAAGAAAGCATAAAACAGCAGTTGAAAAGGATGAGAACGAGATTGGAAACAAGGAAGAAGTGGAGAGATTTAAAGTTGGGAATACTGAATTGGTCGAACATGAAGAGATGACCGAAGAAAGAGACCACACAAAAATAACATTAACGAATAGAGTGACGAGGAATCTTAAATAGACTGTATATTTATTGATATAAATTTAGCTTTCGATTGAAAGTTTATCGTTTCGTAAAACATCAAATGCATTTTTACTTTGAGGAACCTTTTCAACTTCTTTGGTCTCTGTACTTGCTGCTCTTGAATTATCAGTTTTCAATATAAATGCTGAACTGTCATCAATAAGACACATTTTGCAATCAAAAGCTAACGATTTCCCACGCAAAATCTTCTTAAGTGATCTCAGCAATAAGTATAACTTGTTCTCCTCTTCAATATCCATCTCTTTGTATTTTTCAGGGGAAAAAAATACAAATGTAGAGTCTTTGATCCATTGCAAGATATACTTTTTGAATTTCAACTCAACAAATGGTTGGATTTCTCTTTCTAGATCTTCTTTATTTACACCAAAAAATAGATCTTTAATAACTAGTCCATTGAAAAGAGCATCTTCAATATCCTTTTGACTCAACTCTTCAACTTTCGCCTTTTCAGCTTCCAAATCTTGCTTCATTTTGAGAGCTTCCTCGATCGAGATAGCAGGCATTTGAGTTAACCTAGTAATAACCATAAACACAGATCTTCTAGGTTCTTGATCTTGAGATTCAGTATAAATTTTGAAAGCTTCACCCAATTCATGAATGAACTGACGTTGTGGTGCAAGCATAGGTGGGAAGTGATAAGATCTTTTTGGCTGTTTTATGTCCTCCTCAATTTGTAAATTATAGTCTTCAATAAATGTTCTAATAACATTTTCAATTTTTGAACACCATGTTTTTTGCTTAAAGTATGTATCTAGTACTGAATCTGAATATATCGTGCTTTCTTGAGTGGCAGTCTCGACACCGAATGCTGCTCGTAATGCAACTTCTCTTTTAACAGTAGCACAAGAATCATCACAATTTATCACACTTCCAATTGATGAAGGGGTTTCCAATGATGCACCACATTTTACGTTTTCTTTTATATTCCCACATTCACAAGATACAGTGACTTTTTCGGAACATATAGTAGCATCACAATTAGAACTTTTACCAACCTTATTAAAATGACATTGTAATTTACATAAATGTGGACAATTCTTTCTTACTTTTTTACATAAGGATAAGCAGTTTTTGGAATCATTGTGAATATCTTCCTTGGTACATTGCGATGAACATGTTTTAAAGCACGGATGTCCACAATCTTTAGGTACCATACACATTTTACCACAAGATACCAGTTCGAGAGAACACATGATTCCAGGAAGATCCAGTCTAGCACCACAGTCACAATCTCTTTGCGCGATAGTGGTACATTTTGGACAACTAACTGATTCATCGTGACACTCATGAATTTCAGAATTATGCCCACAAGGAGGAACGCGATTACATTGTTCATGACAAACTAACTTCGTACCACATCTAACTGGCGCAGGAATAACAGTTTTACCACAATGACAAACCAAATCATCATTTGTGGATTCTAAGCAAACTTCACATGCTCCACTATGACACAACGCACGACATTCATGCTTTCCACAACTTTTCAAACGATTACATGTTCTAGTACATATGTGAATAGCTTCCATTGTCATTATATCGTCTCTAAAATTTGTTCTTGTATTATTTCTTATAGCTTTCTTCTTTTGACGCTCTCTGTTCAAAGCTACTTGCTCATATGGGCAGCATGGAGCACGATGATAATGTTTACGGCAACTCAATAAAACCGAGCATTTGTGATCACATTTTGGCTTCGAACCCAGTTGAATATACTTACATGGTGCAATATATGATTCATGATCACAATCGCATTTGATTTCATACAATGAAATACACTCGCATTCACCTTCATGACATTTGAGTTTACAATGACACCCACAAGGTAACAATTTACCACACGCGTTGTTGCATTCAGGTACTGTATCTGTACATTTGGTACGATTTGAAGAATTCACTTTGGTTTTGCCACAATAACAGGTTCTTATTATGTCTGGTGAAAACTTACATTTCGGAATGCATGATAACGGAGGCTGACATTCAACTAACTCATAATGTTCGCTACAATCGTAATAAATCTTGTTAGTTTTACCACAAGAACTACCGCCGATCCAGATTTTACCATTTGAATCAACACATTTTTTCAAATCTTTAGCATGACATTTTAATTTAAGTACATCATCACCACAATAACAGGATATTTCGATATCAACTTTACAAACCCCACAAAATCCATTATGACATCCCCTAGGACATTTGTGCGTTAAATCACAAATTGGTATGTCACATTCTTCTTCACAATTCCAACCTTCATCGTACGGAGTGATTAAACACGGTAATTGTTTAGACTCCTTTCCACAATGACACTTTATCATTGGCCCCATTGCACCACATATGGGATGCTTGCCAGGATGGCACATACTTAAGCAGCTATGAATACAATCCTCATATTTATAATTACAGGAATTTCCACAACTGAAAGGCATCAATGGATTTTTATCTGGGTTTGTAACTTTCCCACACCAACATGTGAATCTATTGGGTATTTTATTAGTGGAAATGTTACAACTTGGACATCTCCATTCCTTGTTACTTTTGTTCGTCGATGATCCACGAATAGCCCAATCTTTGATACATTCAAGATCATAAACTCTAAAACACTCCTTACATGTCCATATAGTTGAATATTGATCTACTTCTCCAGTACAAACTAAGCAAATGTATGTACCTTGTTGAATCTCTCTAATGATTGTTGTACCTAAAGATTCGTCGGGTTCGTCTGACCGATCATCCGAATCAAGTTCTGACTCTTCGCCTTCCAGATGAGATCTCATATTGGGCTCATCAGTATTTTGAACTGCACTCTGAACTGATTCTAGGTTTTCATTAAAAGAATCTAAATCTTCTTCTTCTTCTTTGGAAAGAGATCTATTTGTCAGTATTAGATCCGGATCATCTAGTTCACCTGACTCCATAGCAGTTAAAATTGAAAGAATCTTGTCGGAAAAGCAACTAGTTTTTTTTACAACCAATTTTATATGGTGAAAAGAGAAGGAATTAGTCACATCAGTTTACATACACACAAAACAAACTGATCATGAAGACAATAAACTATTAATAAATAAGCACTATGTAAGAAGCACAATAACTATATGTAATGTACGGTAATAATATAAATGAATGAAACAAACACTTTAGGATAAAACAGATTGAAAAAAAAACGAATCATTATCAAAGACCATTCAACCGACTTTAATACTTCTTCTTTTGAAAAAATCCATGACTTTCCTAGCAGCGCTGGTTTCTTTTGTAACAACCATTGATGATCGTTTAGTATTAGACGACGAGTTAGAGTTTATTCTTTTTTGATCTCTTTTGATTATATTAACTTCATTGGATGGTTCCAAGATTTTCTTGGTGGTTGCTGGGGTGGGGGGATTGATATCCTTTGTTGCAGGCAATGAAACATTTGAACTTGAAGAATTGTAAGTTCCGTAAAATGATAACAAGCTGAACCTATTCTTTTTCTTTGCTTCTCTATTTTCCTTGTTTTCATCACAGAAATTCCTCTCTTTTCTTGAATTAATCATGTGTCTTCGCTCGATATGTGATTCCTTACTATTTACGGACCAATCATCTTCATGTCTCTTAGTATCTTTTTTGGTACTAGCCTCAAGTTTTTCAGATTCTTCAGGTTTTTTAATGTATTCTTCTACTGGAACCATGGGATCTGCTTCAGCTACTTCCACTTTCACTTCATCCTCTTTATTAACGATTGTATCTTGAGATTTATCTTGCAATATTTGAAAAGTATCATCTAAATCCTTACTTTTATCTTCAAGAGAAGCTTTTCGAGGGCTGTCAAATATAGGTGTTTGACAGATTTGTGAAGTTCCAATATTCTCTTCAGAACCTGCTTTTGTAGGAGAGTGTGATTCAGTTAATTCCAATGCATCAATTTTATCTTCTAAATAACTTAAGACTGAGTTTCTTTTATTATCAGGGGAGTGATGAATCAAATTCTCATTACTTAACACGCCATTAACGTGAACATGTGTAACTACAGAATCTTTTCTTGATGCTTCTCTTGTCATTGTTTGATAAGGACTACCAGAGTCATTAGATATATCGGATTTAGGTGGTGATGTGGAAATATATTGTGTCATTACATAATTTGTGGATGTGGGTATCTTGATTGTTTCGGCTGGATTACTAGTGTTATGTATCAATGTAGATGACATTGATGATGGATGATATGATGTTGGTCTTGGTTTCTTTGCCGCAGGTGGTAACTTTGGAGAGTCTCTAGGAGGTAGTAAAACAGTTGGAACAACGGCCGGTTTTGTTGGACTTTCTGCTATAGTAGAAATTGCTGATGAGCTTGTGTAAATACTTGATCTGGGTATATACAGTTTGTTTTCTTCATTAACTACTGCTTTCAAGGCGAAACTAGCCGAGGAATATGAATTTGAAAGAGACGCTGATTTTTGGTGACAACGGGTTGGGGAAACAGATGAAGGCTTTTTTGGTGATGGCACTTGTGATAATACCAACGAATCATTAGATTCATTGAGTTTGGGTATCGCGACTGATGTAGAGGGCGATGAATATAGCAAACTGATGCTTGTAGACGAATATGATCTTGTATGTGATGAGATTGGTTGGGGATGAGTAACTGGAGCTGACATTAAAGACGATGAATTGGTGCGTTCATTAATCATGGAGAATCTCTTGTTAGAAGCTAGTTGTTCGACGACTACTGTTTGTTTTTCATTATGGATTTTGTCCCATTCTGGCTGTCTTATTGATAACAAGTGAGCATACGAGCTTAACCATGGATGATTTCTTATTTCGTCAATATTTATTCTCTTTTTAGGATCGGATACGATGATTTTCCTAAGTAAGTCACGAGCTAGCGGTGATACATACTCTGGAAATGTCAAAGGTGTCTTGCAAATATAATGATATAATTTAATAATATCAGAACCATCTTCATTTTCAGGATCATCATCAAATGGTAAATATCCAGAAAGCATTGCATACAATATTACACCCAAAGACCATATATCAACTTTTCTACCTTGGTATGGAGTTTGTGTCAACACCAATTCAGGAGCTGCATAACAGGGAGACCCACAACTGGTCTTCATTAGATCATTTTTCTCTTTATTATAGGAATTAACAAACCCGAAGTCACTTATTATAACATTTTTATGTTTATCAAGTAACAAATTTTCTAATTTTAAATCACGATGAATCAAGCATTTGGAATGCATGTAATCAACACCACTAACTAATTGGGCAAATAACTTTTTAGCAACATTTTCTTTCAAGTACTTATGTTGCAAAATATAATCAAACAATTCACCACCTGAAGCATACTCCAATACGATTCCAATGTATTTCCCACTCTTCATTACTTCAACTAATTTGACAATATTAGGATGATTTAAAAGCTTGAGTGAGTTGATTTCTCTGTGAATCTTCACTTCAGAGTCAGAGTCTTTCATAATTGTTGATCTCTTTATCAATTTTATGGCAACTTGACTTGGTTGTTTGCCATCTTTTCTCCACCCAAGCTTAACTTTTCCAAACTCTCCCTCTCCAAGCGCAGAGCCAAGAATGTATGAACCAAATCTTACTTCACGATGGACTCTTTTAGCTAGATTTGAATGAATGTTGTGCGATGAGACTGAAGGTGCTGGCATTGATGGTATATCGACTGTCGTACGTGGTGTGGAGGCGCTATTACCAGCAGACAGGGCTCTTCTTGCTGAAGATGGTGCTGTTGGGTTTTTGAACAATTCCAACTGAGGAATAGTTGCAACACCTGTAGTCATAGTGATATTTGCGTATATGTTGTGATTTTGCTCGCGTTGTTTATCCAGCGGCAGGAAAAAAAACTCTTCGAGTGAAAAATGGTATCAAGTGGTAGCAAGGTTGGAACTCTTGACCTTGTCTATGATATTGGACAGTGAAATGTAAAGTAACGATGTCCTTCTACTACCTGTTATAAAATTGTAGTTAAAAATTTTCGGAAAAAACCCTGTCGTGATTGAACTATCGACTATTCCTACGTCTGAATAATCTTGTATTTTTAGTTTGGTCAAAATTAGGAAAAAAAATAAACAAATCACAAAAACAATTTTCAAAGGGAAAGTTGAAGTGGTAAAGATGCGAAAGCAAGTGTTGATGAAGATGCTTGTGTTTGAAGTGATTGAAGTGATTCCAGTGATTGACCGTATTGAAACTGGTTGATATCTATCTGTGTTACTGGGTTGATGATGATGAAGGTTGTCAAACAACGGGATTGGTTTTCAGCTAAGTGACCTGATAAATTCGGGTTTGTGGTTGTAAATAACTTTGATTAAAGTAATTTGTTTCAGATGTTGACGAGTTATGAATAGCTTGTTGGTTCTTTTGAATCGTCAAACAGAAGGGAAAACGCTGTGAATGCTGTAGACTAGCTGGAACAGGAAAAGGGAGTTGATATATAGAGAGGAGAAAAGTATCAAATAAATCCTCTTCTGTAATTTGTAGTTGTTGTCAGTTGTCAGTTGTCAGTTGTAATTGTGCGTCTCGTTGTTAGTTGAAGTTTCTGTCTAACCAGAATTTTATATGTACGTGGGGATATTTATGTATGTGTGTATGGATCTATATATGAGGTACACTATTGGATTGTTTATCTTCGAGCTGTTTGTGGAAGGTGTTCCATAAACGAGGTGTAAAGCTCTCTCAATATTTCCAGATTCAATCGATCGTGATTTGCATCTAGTCCGTCTAATGGTCTGTATGAAACTTGTTCCCTCCTGAAACGCTTCCTTCATGGCGCAATCTTTTTCATCAGCAATTTTCAAATTTTATTGTTTCAGAAAATCACCAGTGCCTTTGGAACTGACTTCGTTGCAATGTTAACCATCGCTATGCTAAACTATAATGTTAATTTTGTTTCTCAGAAAATAGCTTCATTTCTTGGGCTTCCACTGCTCAAGTTTACATTTTTCAGTGGCATGTTTTTTTTACCATCTATAATTGGCATTGTTTTTTCCTTGGAGGCTTTCAAAGATTATCTCATCGAACATGTCCCAGTATATCTTAGGTCAATTTGTAAACACGTTTCAATCCGTCGACATGTTATAGTTCGATCAGTTCAGTTTTGGTTTTGAGTTTTGAGCGTTCTGCAGCTTCAATATTGCAAAGTACACAAAACACAGTTTGTGTAATTCAATACATGCAGAAGAATTAATAAAGGTTTGTTGTTATGTTTTTAAGTGATATCATTAGACGGTCGTCTTGATGATTTGACATCTCTCAAATTACCAAATCATCAAAAACCGAAGATAAGTAAGGGGGAAAAGAGGATGTTACACAAAGTCTTGCACCTTAATTATCAACCATGCTTTGGCACAAGTTCACCTACCATAATGCTATCTTATCTACCCCAAGAAAGGAACGTTTTACGTCTTTATATTTTCATGATTGTAGTATGGCCAAATTAAGGTTAATGCAATGAGTTACTTTGCATGTATGTAACGAGAAATGTTTCTTGAACACCATTTCCTTCAATGAAGCTACTTAGGTTCGATTTTTCCAGGCTAGTTAATTGTTGAAAAATCGTAGTTTGTTTTGAACGTGGAATGTTAAGAATAGATTAGAATGCAGAAAATCTCGAAGGAACTTCTGAGCGGTTGGAGATAAAAGAGACTGTTAATATCTTTCAACTGCAGGAAATATTTTTTGCATTGATAGTTCTGCCATAGCATACAAACCTTCTTGCTTAAGGCTATCCTTTGACTTTGCCTTATTATGCCACTAGCAATACTTCACAACAATATCGTCATTCCAATTCGAAATTAAAATCGATCACTTTGTAGCACTCATTGCCTCCTTGTTGACTATATATTCGAAAAATAGATGATTAATTTTCAAGTTGCGAAAATGATATGGCAACACCCCACAAATGGCACAAAATCAATCTTAAATATTACTTACCACGTTCCTTTCGAAAACAGCGATCTGCAGAATTGCCTATAGTATTAGGTTAAATAATGTATTGTATTCATAATTATATCTCGATTATCTAAATTCTTGCAATAGCTCCGCAACAACCTTATCAAACCATACAATTTGAACATGTTATGCTTTTCTCACTTGTAGGACGAGTATATTGTCAGTACAGGCATTCGTGGAGAGCTGCATGTTTTTCATTACGAAAAGTACCATAGCCTTTAAAGGCTTCAGTTGCTGCAAGTCATTTTGACATTTCCAAATTTTGAAAATTGATGATCACACAACGCACAATTTAGCTTAAATCCAAGTGGTCAAGTATTCAGTATTTACCCCCTAAGATGCTAGATTTTATACCTAAAAATCAAATTGTAGTAGTAAATTCTATGCTGCAGTATTTCCATTGAAGTCATTAAGAAAAGCCAACTCTCCTTTAAGCTCATCTGTTTTGTTTATTGCGTAAATTTAAGTAGTGCTGGAGTTATTAAAGAGAGTGGACGAGAGCTCTTGCTCGCTTGGGTTAGAAGTGTCTATCAGTCTAAATGAAGGTATCTTTTACAAGGCAATTTGGTTGATAAATGGTTGAGCGATACTGAGAAGCTCTACTTTTATACCTAGATTTTATATCTGAATCTTTGAATTACATTCACATGAAAGTCTACCTCTGTATTTATATGTCTTTTATTTTATGACATCCTGTCAAACTGTAATCTATCTCTTCTTGACAACGTGCCAAAAACGCATTGCTGAGAATCATTTTTCGCAGCCTCTGTGACACAATATCAACATTAGAGTAGCTCAAACAAAGTTGAATCTAAAAACAGATATATTACATACATACAGATTGCTAAATGTCCTACCTAGCATTGGATCTGAAAGATGCGATAGCTTCCAATGTATAATCTTTTTCATCTATGTCGTCTTTCCCTTCCCTATCTAATCTTTCTCTTTCAGTTCTTTCCAAGCTTATCTTCTTATGTAAATTCCTGAATTGGAAAAAAAGGGCAAACGCAGCAACAAATGTTGCAATTGCAATAGCAGCAAAAACCCATGTCAAGTGAGGGTCTTTCAAAGCAGGGGTAATTGCTTCAGATATAGCAGCGGAAATAGCTGATGTGAATAAAAACAAAGCCATTACCAACCCCTTCATGTTACTTGGAGCCATAGTGAAAGCAAAGCTATATACTGTTGTCATTGCCCAACACTCCCCAGCTGCTGCTAATATGTAAAGTGATGTGGCTTTCCAAGCAGTTATAGGAGCAACACCTTGTTCACATGTTGATGCACCATGACTACCACAAGGAGATTGTTGATAAACTTGGTGTTGTAATATCGCACCTGCCACTTGCGAAAACGCGCACACAATAAATCCCCATGACATTCTCCAAATTGGAGGAAACTCAATGTTATACTTTCTCAATAATGGATAAACACCATAATCCAAGATTGGTATCAAGACAATAATGGTTAAAGGATTAAAGTTGTTGAATAAATCATTTGGAACCCCCTTTGTCGACATTCCTGCAATTAAAGATGTTTCAACTGATCCTAAACCATTATCTGCTAGGTTAAAAATAATAAAATAAACAAATACCTTACATGAATCAATGGTTTGCTTTACGTCCATAACTACTTGATCATTCCATGTGATTGGTTTTTGTTTCTTTGCATTGTAGTATTCAACGCCCCTAGCTCTCATGTTGGATGGTTTAGCATACTCCCAAAATGTACCATTCTTCCAACGATTGAGAAAGTTGCCTGAAAATGAAATCTTTAAAATTTTACCAACTTCTGTCAATACGGATCCTTGCGGTTCAAAAATCACTAGTTTCGGTCTAACGATGTACAAAAATAATGGCATGAGTAAGTAAAGGATCATGGGTACAAAAAACGCTAGCCAAAAACCAACTCTTCTTTCACAATAAGATGTGGCTAGCTGGAAAAATGCTCCAATATTGATAGCCCAATAGAATACCAAAGTCATTCTGTCCAAAGTACCCTCTCTATCTACAATGACTTTTTCCCCAGTAGGCAAAACTTTGACCATATCAGTTGCCTCCGGATACTGATCTAACATAAGTGGCAACAAGTTTGGTTTAATGAAACCAGTACCTATAGCCAATGTAATAATAGCAAGAACACACATAGCCAAACCTGCTTTTCCATTAGCAATAAGAGAAGGGGCGGCTGAAACAATAAATAACAAATGAGATAAGCCCCCAAATAAAACACCCCATTGAATTGCTTTCCATCTACCCAATTTGGTATCAGCAATATAACCACCATATAGTGGAGCAAGATAAGCTAAGAAAGTGAGCAAATTCGTTAAAGCACTAGCAGCTTGTAATCCTTGACCTAAAGCACCGGCAGACTCACTAGATGTAGTTGAAGCTGGAGCACCCCATCCATGAGGAGAGTCCTTAGGCAAATCTCTTTGAATGAAATTAGTCAAGATACCACTAACTGAATAATATGAAGCTCTTTCAGCAAATTCTACAAAACAGATCATTGCAACCGAAAATTTAACTGAACCAACAATCCTTCTTAATGTTCCTTCTTCGGCTCTAGTTGGTTTCCTTAAACCTCTTGGATTATGCTCATCCGAGTAGTTGGTACTATAGTTATTTGGATCTTCAAAATCATAGGACTCTTCATCTTCAAATGATTGATCTTCATTCACAACAATGTCAATATTTTGAGCTTTTTCTTCAATAGTGTCAGTAGCAAGTACCATGTTAAGGAGAATTTGTGAAAGTGAATTCTTGTCAAAATCGTAAAAGCATTTTTTGGAGGGATCTTACTGGATTTTTATGTCATTCTCAAAAAGTTTAATTTATTCGAAAAGTATCTCCATTCCACATTCGTTGATCAATTTTTACAGGCGTCTATAATACAGTTATCATAAGCTGCAAATATGGTTAGACGAGTTAATTGTGTACATCTGAAGATAACAAAATGTGAATTTCCACAGTTTTGATAAGAGATATTTCTTTTGGTGCCGTACCTACACATTTTTTGGGAAGTTGCCAATGTAAAAAGTGTGCCGTTCTTTATACCATTTGAGAATGTTTGGTGCATCGTGATGGAGCAATGAATGTAACACAGGATTAGTAACAGAGCAGCATCTTACTAAAAAATTCTTGGAAGTATGACAATCTCATGCAGCTGTTATCAGATGTTGGCGATGTACTATGATCACAAGTTGAGATGTTGTTTCCTTGCTAACCCAGCACTGAATGGTATCACAAATGTATTTCCGATTATGAATAATCCGGATAGCACAAATGCACGGTGATTTGACATTATTAACATTCCTCAAACAAGACAAAATCTATACCCAAATCAGTCTTATTCTGGTCCATAAACTCCGCATAGATTTCATTCAAGTTATCACCTCATAAATTTCACTCATTATTAAAGCACCACAAAGCGCCGTTCGTTCGAAGTTATGAGGGGTTTATTTCACCGCAATGCAATGTATATTTCTATGTATTGTTTAAACAAACGACAGCGCCAGACTGATGTTTTGTTGCTGATTGTAATCTTGGGGCAAACTGATTTCAACTGAATCTCATGCAAGATTAAGTAGACTATTGTTCTGGGGATACAGAGATTCTGATTTGTTTCGCATTACAACGACTGAAAAGGTTACCGTTGAGACCAATTCTTGCCGTATAATTTTTCTGAAATATATGTTGTTAGTAAAAGTGTTCCTTTAGATTTTGTGTTAAATGAAGCTTTTGAAAACCAAAGTGAATTTAACAATGTTCTAGATGTATACCAACACTTTCTTAATGAAACCTAAGATGAAAGCACGATGATCAATAAAATATGTACGTCTTGATTGATTCATTTTGTAATAGTAAAACTAAGTGGCTCCAAACGTGGCGCATCAAATATCCTCATTAAAGTTCTGCTCCACTTCTGCGTTGGATTCATATTTAAATTTAGTGCCGCGCGTTAACAACATTAAAACACTTAACGAGCAGAAGAACACCATTCAGTACTATACTGGAATTTGAATTTCGTCAGCTTAAGAACTGCAAAGACCATAAAATTAGGAATCTATAGTCAAACAAGCTTTCTACTAAGATCTAGAGGGGGACACAACAAGATAAAGCATGTAAACATGGGTGATTGGAACGCATTGTTGAGTTCAAGAAATATTCCAATAGATTTGACCACAGTTATACAGACAGGTTGTTTCTGATTGTTAGACCATCTTTTCTTCCTTAATATGATAATGAAGTTATTTAGTGAACAGTGTACAAGCCAAATATTATGATACTACAACATATATAACTAACTTTTGTAAGCCTCCGGAGAATAATTTACGAAAAATTGTACAACAATTTTGAAAGGTAGCAAATTCTCAACCCTATACAAAATTTGAACCTGGACAAAGCCACACCAATAGGTATATGAGGAATAAGTATGAGATGTATATTGATGATTTTGCCCAAGTATTTCCAGGCTTTCAACATTTTGAGAAATGGTAAATATATACATTTTGGGATCCATAAATTTGGACCAAACCCATTAGATGCATTTAAATTGTTCGTCCCCTGGTTCTGGAAACACTTTAAGAGTATAGGCAAAATATAAAAGCGAGAGGTCCCGCTCAATTTGAACTCCCTGCAAGGTATCAGCGAAAAGAACACCTCTGAGCCTTTTTACAAGTAGATTCATATACAACTTATTATTAAATCAGCTATAAACACTTTATTAAGTACTTATGGATTAAATACAACTCTTCCCTCATAAGCATTCTTTCTTAAGTTTTCTATATATTCAGGTAAAGTTTTCAATGGCGCAACTGCAACTTTTGGTTTGAATTTGCCTTTGCTAGCCAAAGTGAAAACTTCTTCTATATCATTTGAAGTACCCCAGAAACTTCCTAAAATGTTAATTTCACGAAGAGCTAAATCTCCTAAATTAAATTTAATGTTAGGATCACCTAAACCTACTGGGACAATTATACCTTTTGGTTCACAGTATTTCTGGCATAAATCGAAAGTGGCTTGAACTGTAACAAAATCGAGACAAACGTCAAATGATCCGGCCTCAATATCCACTGGTAAAGTTTCATACACGGCATCTGCTCCTAAGGCTTCAGCATTCTTACGTGCTTGTTCCTTTATATCCAAGACTGTGACCTTGGCTCCAAACAATTTTGCAAGTTGAATTGCATTACCTCCTAATCCACCTGCGCCAATGATTAACGCACTTGTAGTAGGACCAACTTTTGCCAATTTAATAGCATGGTATGGGGTCAAAACCGCATCAGTGATGGCAGCAGCTTCTTCTGAAGAAACATTTTCTGGTATTTTTATCAAATTACGAGGTCTTTTCACTAGTAAGTATTGTTGATAGCCTCCATCACTACCTAATCCAAACCAATCAAAAAATGAATTTTTACAGACATTGTCTTTTCCACCACGACAGAATTTACATACTCCACAACCGTTTGGACCAAAGCAAGCAACCCTTTCACCAACTTTATAGCTTGTTACTTCTGGACCCACTGCGGCAATTGTACCAGCAATTTCATGGCCCATGACGTAGTGGTCTCCACATTCTAAACCTTCATAAATGACATGTAAATCAGAGTGACAAAGACCAACAGCATCAATTTTCAAAAGAAGCTGACCAGCAGCTGGTTTAGGAACAGGTAAATCAAGTTTCAAAGTAAGTCCTGAAGATTTATTATATTGAAAACCGTATTGTGTTGAAGGAATTGCCATTGTGCGAATTGATGATATAGAACGAGTGATTGAAGGTTTAATTGCAAGTAAAGACTTAGAGAATAAGTTCATATTTATATTTTATGCTTTATTGTTGCTAGGGGCGATTAATAATTGGGGCAATTCCCATTTTTATAAAATGGGAATTCAATAGCAGTGGCCTGATAACCGGAGCTGCAAGAGATACTGAATGAGCGTAAATCAGCCAAAATGTGGAGTGAAGCTTTGAACCTTCTCGCGAAGAAATGGCCTGATGGAGCGCAACTAAGAATGATCTATCGATGATTAAAATCATAGTAAAACATACGCATAACAGGCGGATCATTTACGAAAGAGATTCTCTTCATTGGTACGTGTCAGTCTCATTATTCGACTTGCAGAGCAATGCATTGAACCTGAACTTGGATGAGTTTTATTCCCGAATTTGCCTGGCGGGTGATTCTACATACTTATAATTGTACCTTTGTACACGACATGTGTAATTCGATATCCGTCTTCTATTATAATCCTCAAACCACCTTGGTGAAAATGCTTCTTCTTCAGAGTCAGACGATATAAATCAGATGGTAGTAAATTTTTTCAGGGAATCGATATGACTAGCGTGTATAAATAGGCTTATTGTGGATCCAAGAAATTTTCATGAACATACCATTAACAGATTGAAAGCTACATGTTCATATATCCTGTTTCACTTACAACACTTTTCAGCCACTACTAAAGGTGGCAGGTATGGATCAATTGGTAATCGATGAAAAGTTGCACCCATTCTGGATGAAACCTTGCTGACTATAAGCATCTATATCCGTGTTGAATCTGAGGATGGCTCAACGAAGGTGGAGTCTGGAACAAATCCCGGTTACTTGGTCCTATCCCAATTACAATTTCACCAAGATTAAAAATTCAAATAAACAAGGACACAGATGTAGAACTTGACTCGTTATTTATTAGTCCAGATGAGCTCCCCTCATCAAGAATATCTATTGACGATTTTTCAAACCTGAATTGAGAGCGAATGTGGATCTGCAACCTGAAATGCAACAGCCGCGAAGACAACTAAGTAGATTTTGTATTAGGAAGTGAGGAGAAAATAGTGCAACAGTACGTCCATAGATGGCAGAAGGAGGTCTAAGAGAATTGCAAGTGACAGATCTGTACAAAGTATCATAAACCCATGCTTCTCATTCCGTTGTAATCTCCACTTTCCGCTACAAGTGACTGTGAAAAAGCAAAGTTCCAGTAGCTGCGAATTACTCACCAACAAGAAGATGATCAAAATTGAAACCAAAAGAAAAATTCTCAACCAGGAAAAATTTTCATTTAGTACTTACCACTCTTTTTCTTGTTTATAGGGAACTTCATCTTGAAAGGACTAGTAGAGTTAATTTTCTCAACTTCAGTTCAGAAACTTTATCTATACCACAAAATTTGATTATTTATAAGTGAAATTAATCTCACCTGGCTCAATTTGGTTTCTTTTTCACGTCAATATGGAATCCCTCACCAAAATTTCTATGTCCGTGTGCCCATTTGTTAAGTCTACTTCCACTCAATCTTTACGTCAATTGAGCAAGAGTTCTGGTAGTTTAGCTAAACAGGCTCGTCAATGTCCATTTATGGGTGCAGCAATACAAGTAAAAGAAAGAGAATCTATTAGATCTTATTCTTCTGCAACGACACCAGTCAGGGCTACCGTCAGCCGTTCGACAACTGCTAGTGCAAGTGGAGTTTTTACTTCCCCATATCATTTGAAGGCTGATAGATTAACTGATCCTCGTGTTAATCTTACCAATAATGAAATTGCATTTGATTTTCAAGGGTTCTTGAATAATGACTTGAACAAGAAGAGAAGTGATAAATCATATCGTTACTTCAACAACATCAACCGTTTAGCTAACGAATTTCCGAAAGCGCATCGTGGTGAAGAAGAAGATAAGGTCACTGTTTGGTGCTCAAACGATTATCTTGGTATGGGTAGAAATGAAGCCACTTTGAATGCAATGAAGACGGTGTTAGAGAAATATGGTTCCGGTGCTGGAGGTACCAGAAATATTGCTGGACATAATGTCCATGCTATTAAATTAGAATCTGAATTAGCAGCTTTACACAAGCATGAGGCAGCCTTGGTTTTCAGTTCTTGTTTTGTTGCCAATGATGCAGTTTTATCATTATTTGGTCAAAAGATCAAAGATTTAGTTATATTTTCAGATGAATTAAATCATGCTTCGATGATTCAAGGTATTCGAAATTCTCGTGCTAAAAAACATATTTTTAAACACAATGATTTAGTCGATTTAGAAATGAAATTAGCTCAATATCCGAAGTCCACACCAAAGTTGATTGCTTTTGAATCTGTTTATTCCATGTGTGGTTCTATTGCCCCAATCGAGGCAATTTGCGATTTAGCTGAAAAATACGGTGCATTAACCTTTTTAGATGAAGTTCATGCTGTTGGTATGTATGGTCCTCATGGTGCTGGTGTAGCTGAACACTTGAATTTTGAGGTTCATTTAAAACTGGGTATTCAAAACCCTGGAGATACTGTTATGAATAGAATTGATATGGTCACCGGTACTTTGGGTAAAGCTTACGGATGTGTGGGGGGTTATGTTACTGGTAAAGCAAACTTAATTGATTGGTTTAGATCATATGCCCCAGGTTTTATTTTCACTACCACCTTACCACCAGCTATTATGGCTGGTGCATCTGCGTCAATTCGTTATCAAAGAGCTACCTTGAAGGATCGTATTGCTCAACAAAAGAATACTAGATACGTTAAAGATAATATGAACTCTTTGGGATTACCAGTTATTCCAAACCCATCTCATATCGTTCCAGTTTTAGTTGGTAACGCAGCTGATGCTAAAAAAGCATCTGACTTATTGTTAGACAAGCATAATATTTATGTTCAAGCTATTAATTTTCCAACTGTTCCAATCGGTGAAGAAAGATTAAGAATCACCCCAACACCAGGCCACGGTTCAGAAATTTCTAATCAATTGATTGAAGCAGTCGATTCTGTTTTCAATGAATTGAGTTTAAAGAGAATTAATGACTGGACTAAGCTTGGTGGATTGTGTGGTGTCGGTGTGGAAGTTGCTTCTAAAATTCAACACATTTGGACCGATGAACAATTGGCATTGGAAGACACACATTTGAATCCCAATGTCGTTGATCCAATTATTGCGCCTGTTGGTGTCTCTTCCGGAGTCGATTTTTAGTGAATCTTGTTCACTATTTATTTTATATCTTAACTATGTATTCACAGAGAAAATTATCAGTTTATTCTATACTTAAATATATGCTTAAATCATAATTAAGCTGCTTAGGTGAACGATTGAAGTAGAAAGCAGTGGTGTCTTCCAGCAGAGTAGTCATGATCTGATTAAAGAACTCACTCGATACAAAGCTTTTGTTATCCATCGACTTTCGCCCTTCAATCACGATCTTCTGCTAGCATTAAACAACTTAACTCTAGCCTTGAATGACTACCTGATGGCCCATTGACAATGACCTTCCAATATCGTGCTATTGGTGAAATGCGTTTGTTGAAGCATATTCAGGCTCTAATCGCGGTGCAAACCTTTTTTTTTTATCAAAGTATAAACAAACCTGACCATACTACATCAACCATAAACACAGTAGAGTAGCAAAGCGATGGCTCTCAACAAGCTACAATTAATCAAACTATATGCAAACAGATTAGTCAAATCTTTGATTCCAGCTGAATTTGGAGATGAATTTATACAGAGCATAACTACTGACCTACAAACGACTTTGTTAAATACTGAAGTCCAACCACAGGATTTACCTCAAGTGATAAATAAATTAAAGACACAATTTATAAGCAACAAATTGAATCAAGAGTGGGTTGAGTTTCAAAACATTGTCAACTCCCTAAGTAAGTTCAAGACATTAGAGCAGATATGTAATTACCTAGTGTTTTTAGATGCATTGAGAAGTGAAACTAATCCAGAAATACTATCATCACCAACTTCGCAACATGTTACACTGAGTATGGGTATGACGCTAGTGCAGCTAATTGAACCATACTATGAGACGTTTCTGGAAGATACAATATTGACGTATTTACCGTATACTTTACTTGGGCTGGATTCCAAATTATTCACTTTCACTCAAAATTACAAGCAGTTGGAGATACCACAGAATATAAATAATAGCTTTAGTTCATTACTACGACAGATTTTCGAATACGCTTTGCTATACAAGCAGCTTGTGATAGTAATGGAGAAGAATAAAGGAAAATTGGTGCTGGCTATAAAGACAGCATTTATTGCAGTATTAGAAAATCAATTGAACGAATATGTTAATAATATAAATCTTGTTTTCAACAATAAACCTGCTAGTCTACTATCAGTTTATCAATCTATTTATAATTGGATTTTCAAGCTAAGATTTTTATATAAATTATCTAATAAGTTGAATATAGTTGATGGATATGAATTTTTAACTTTTGTGCATGGATTTACAAAGTTTGGTGACTTAAAGATTCAAGAGATTGCTCAATTGGCTTTTAATGAAATCGTGAAACCTTATTTCAATATAGCAGAACATTGGATAATTAAAGGTGAATTAATTGATAATAATAATGAGTTTTTCATTTCGTTCGATCAACAGCAAAATGAGTTTAATAAGATTATCAAATATGACCCGAAAAAGGTGCCCATTTTCATCAAATCTAGTGACAAAATGTTTCAAATAGGGAAAACATTGATATTTTTGAATAAATATTGTCGTAAATTAAAATGGGTGAACCAGTTCAACATGAAATATTCAACTTTTATATTTAGCAATCACCAGGGTTTATCGTCCATGACTACAAATGAAATTATAAGCTTAATTGAACAACAATATAAAGAGATACTTTCATATTTAACTAGAATAATTCAAGGTAGTAATCAAATGTTTTTACATATGCAGAATTTCAAAAAGTTCTATTTAATGGAAACCAATGAATTCATAGATGCATTAATAATGAAAGGTCAATCAATTTTTAATGAATCTTCTGTTAATATATCATCAACATATTTGAGTAAAATTCTACAAGAAGCTATACTGGTTTCATCAGTCAAAAATTATGAATTCGTAAATAGATTGGATTCAAGGGTATTGAACCCACAACATGGGGATCTTGGGTGGGAAGTGTTTACCATAGAATATAGAATTGACGATTTACCAATGAGTTATCTTTTTGAGGGGCAGCAACATTTGCAGTATTTGAAAATTTTCCATTTCTTGTGGAACTTACGTCATTTACAAAATCTACTAAAATGGGATTTTCAACTATATAATGAATTGAATCATACCGCCAAGTTGGGTGGAAATCACAAAAAGTTGAATAAATCAATTAATGTTGTCAATATAGTACGTAATCAACTAGTCAAATTTCTCCACGAGTTGATTGCATATTTGTCATATGAAGTAATTGAAGAGTCTTTCCAAAAGTTAATTATTGAACGATTGTTTTACAATAACAATAATCATGAATTATTGCTAAATAAGCTGTTCATGAATATTGTAGAAGAGGAAGTTACGTATAATGTTAATCAATTAACAATAGATGAGATTATCGAAATACACGGGATATATCTTGAAAATATAGTCAACGCTAAATTATTCAATGACAAGATAAAAGGCAAGAAATCAAACTTGAGCTATATTAATCAAATATATGATATATTGCAAACAACTTTTGATTTTATAAATACGAGTCAAGAGTATCATGCATTGATAATAAATTATTCATTGTTAGTGCAACAAGGAAACAATATAGAAGTTGAACGAGATGTGGAAGAAATAGAGCTTCAATTGAATAAAGTCATGAGAAAGATCTACAAAGATATATATCAACACGACTTCCAATCACAATTGCGAGATTTGAAGGAGGATTTGAATATGGACTTCGATTTAAAAGATTTTAGCAAAGTAATTTAGATTTAAATCACATTTAGTCTTCGTAGCATTTTAATCGATGAATTTTGTTCAGTGTGAAAAGAAAGAAATGAAGTGCGTTATGCAATTACATAGCCTATGTGTGAAGTGACGGGCTTCCAATAGAAAACCCCAATTACATGATGGGGCTGTCCGTAGCTTTAACACTAATACATTGTCAGGTCAACTAAAGGTGCAAAGTCCACAATCACATTCCCATGTGAACTCATAACCGAGGAACCAAGCCGTTTCCAAACCATCGCACTTCACAGGACGTTAGTCCAAACAAATATGATCTCTGATAAAGGATGGGATTCTAACAGTATCTATTTGTATGCAGATCAGAATGCTGGGAGTAATCATAGATTAATTAGAGGGCCATTGACTGGGTGGGGCTCATGTAAGCTGACGCACTGGCAACTTATATCTTGTGGTGTTACCAGCCAATAATTCATATAAAACAATGGATAAGAAAAACTTGTTTCGAATTTGGCCATATCACTAAAAAGCATGGAAAATAAACCTCGGACTTTTGAATCTCTGATTTTGTTCCAGTAGCACGACCCGCCAACCCCCCCGCTGTGTAGAAACCACACAGTTAACGACACTCAACCGTTTCTCAACAAACACTTGCTCACCACTATCAAAAAAAGTCACCGAGCATAACTGCCAACACCACCACAAACACAAACACAAGATACACAAAACTAAGATCACAGTAAATTTTCTCTAGTCCCCCGGATTTTCGGTATATTGCATTACTTCTTCTGCTTCTGTTTTTCATAAAAATTTTCATATCTACTTACTCTTGTTCTTCTTTCGTGGAGTATCTTTATTTATTCGTTGCTTTCCCACTCCCTTCCTTCCTATTTATTAGATTTTATAGATCATATACATACACAATGGATGATGTTGATTCAGTTTTAGTTGACAATGTTAAGTCATTTGCTGCTGGTGGTTTCGGTGGTATTTGTGCCGTCTTGACTGGTCATCCATTTGATTTAGTTAAGGTTAGATTACAGACCGGTTTATACAATTCATCAGTTCAATGTGTCAAACAAACCATTGCCAAAGATGGGTTGACTGGCCTTTATCGTGGTGTTTTGCCTCCTTTGATTGGTGTCACTCCAATGTTTGCTGTTTCTTTCTGGGGTTACGATGTCGGTAAGAAGATAGTTGGAAATTTTACTGGTAAAACTGTTGATCAATTTACTATTAAGGATATCTCAACTGCTGGTTTTATTTCCGCTATTCCAACCACTTTAGTTGCCGCCCCTTTCGAAAGGGTTAAAGTCATGATGCAAATCCAAGAAGGTACCCAAAAAGGGATGGGTGGTGTTATTGCTGAAATGTATAGAACTGGTGGTATCAGATCAATCTTCAAGGGTTCAGCAGCTACTTTAGCAAGAGATGGTCCTGGTTCTGCATTGTATTTCGCAACTTATGAATACTTGAAAAAGAGGTTATCTTCACCTGAAAAGGAAATGTCATTATTCGCAATTATGACTGCTGGTGGTTTTGCTGGTGTTTCCATGTGGCTAGGTGTTTTCCCAATTGATACAATCAAATCAACTCAACAATCTTCAAATATCCCAATTTCAATTGCTCAAACCACCAAGAACATTTACGCTAAAGGTGGAATTAAGGCTTTCTTCCCTGGTGTCGGTCCTGCTTTAGCCAGGTCCTTCCCTGCAAATGCTGCTACTTTTTTGGGTGTCGAATTAGCTAGAAATGCATTAGATAAAGTTCTATAAACATCAAGCTGTAAGCAGAATTCAAAAAAAAGTTCTTTCAATTCTAGAAACTTTGATTATTTATTTATATTATACATATATTTGGCTTTTATGAATGTTTCTTTCTCTGTATTACTGAAGCAAGAGGTCATTTCACACTCCAGTTCCTTGCTAGCTCGGTCCCCGGCCTGTTTTGTATATCTCCAACAATACGTATAGCAATTGATTGAAGACACGCCTGACGAGTTGCTCAAAACACTGGACTTGCTTCTCGTAAAACTGAAATAAGAAAAAACCACCGTATTTCCATCAATAATTATCTAGTTGAAAAAATTTGAAGGAACTCATGACTCTATTGCCTATTTAGTTGGTCAGGAGAATATCGTCAACAAATTCGAAAGCACTAATCAATTACAGCAGTTATACTCTCTCGCTTGGTAGCGACAGACACCCTGGCATATAATGTAACTGTTATTTTCCACTATACCCCACAATTGAGTGATATATCACTGAACTATGGAGTGCCCTAAGGTGTTTTTAAATAATCTTTTAGGGGAAAGAGATATATTCACTAGTCACATACACCGTGATTTACAGATTGAACCATGTCAAATATCGTACCTCAAATCCAGTTTTAAGTGACAACAAAAGATGCAAGCCTTTCGAGATTTGAAGGAATGTGTGTCATCAAAATGGTTGAACCCTGCAAGAGAATAGTTGACTCTACGCTCAATGTGTCATGAAGAAGAAACTTTCTGACTGAAAGGTGAAAACAGACAAAACACAATTTGTACTTTTTGAATCATCGACAAGAAGCATGTTTCTGCGATTCTCTTGATCTAAAATTCGTGATAGTGAAAGTCTGCCGTATTTCAAACCATGGTACATTTATACATATTTTCTGGATTCTTCAGCTTGTTATATTACAAATATCGGAATGGATGATGAGACTCTAATCAACCGATGTTAAATATTCGCCCTATACAACAGACCCAGAATTTCATTAAGTGGCTTTGGAAGTGGAGGTGCAGTGTTATTGGGATGATCTGATTGCAGCGTCGACAAAATTAAAAACAATTTCTATGAACAATTAACTAATGTGCTAATATACAAGGTGACTATAAAGACTCTTTCAATCAACAGCTACTATAGGTATACTATCTGTCATGGATGAAGAAGTGACTTTAATGAAATCTGAAGTTTTTAAGGGCCTCACAGGTAAGTCATCATTTTCATCTCGACTTAATTTTCCACTTTTGTAATTATAATTATCTTTGATATACTCCCTAACTGGTAAAATTGCAGCTTCACGACATAATTCTCTAAGATCAGACCCACTAAAACCTCTTGTGTTTGTAACGATGTATTCTAAATCAAAATCCTTTTCATCTGTTTTGGCGTCTTTTAAGATTTTGGTCAAAATCGATTTCCTTTGTGTTGCACTTGGCTTACCTATTGCAAATGTTTTAGGCATTCTTCTCAAAAACGCTTCATCAATATCGTTTTTTCTATTTGTTGCACCAAGGACCATAATCTGACCATTTGATTTTAAACCATCCCATAAAGTCATGAATTCAGCTTTCAACATAGCACTGACTTCATGATCACTTGAAGATCTATCTCTCAAGAATGAATCGATTTCATCAATGAAAACAATACATGGCTGCAATTTATTAGCTAATGAGAAAATTGCATCCGTTATCTTGTTGGATTCACCATACCATTTATCCATTATTGTTGACATTCTAATTGACAAAAAAAATGCACCACTCTCTTTTGCAATTGCCTTCGCCAACATAGTCTTACCACACCCTGGAGGACCATAGAATAATACACCTTTGGGGGACTGAATCAAATTCAGATGTATTGCGAACAATTCAGGTTCAGTTAATGGTAATATCACAGCTTCTCTTAATTCATCAATTATATCTTGTAACCCACCAATGTCCTCAAATGTTACCGAGATTTCCTCTGGTGTGACCAAAGAATTCAATAACGATTTCTCATATTGATTAAATGACAAGTTCTTCAAATGCGGATTTGTACTTTGTATTTTCCTCAACACTCCTTTCCCTTTCTTCTCGGATTCTTTATTCTTGATAGTATTGTCCAAATAATCATTTATAATTGTATTCAAAATGTAATACACTGACAATCCGGCTCCTGCCAAGATGAATAAATCTCCCAATAGCTTAATGTCAATCTTGAACTTCCCCAAATCTATCTTGAACTTGTTAAACATGGTGATTCTCGTGGAAGATAATACTTGTTATACTGATTCCAGTGGCAGATTCCTTAACTTCTGCTGTAATTCCTCTTCTGAAAAGAAACGGAAGTTAGAGGCTTATATGCAGATCATACACGACATTGTGCACACGATATAGTCTCCGGTGCTAGTTAAAAAAATTGTATTGATGAGCATCAACAGGGTTTTACAACCAAATTATAACATATACAACAATCACCCTGTACTATCAAGTAGAATATCATGGCAAGGCATGATGAAAATGACGAGCCACATGGTATAAGATTACCGGCTCAATTATTAGATGAGATCAAGCGAAAGGAGACCAAAGGAGATTATAACGGAGATGATAATGATGATAGATATACTAAGTTTGATAAACCAAGTGGTAAGAAAAGAAAAGCAAAACCTATTGTAAGCAGGAAGGAAAAGAGAAAACAGGAAAGGAAATTGAAGAAACAGAAAAGGACAAAGGATAATAAACCGGCCACTGGCGCCAATGGTAGAGTTCTACCGAAAGTACAATTACAAGATCATTTAGCATTATTGGCAGCCAAAAAGAATAAAGATCGAAAAGCGAAACTGCAAGACGAAGATCCTATACTGGGTCTAAGAAAATTGAAAGAAGCAAACAATGTGAAGAAAAGTATTACGGATGATGGATTCAAGATTGTTAAGAAGGATGGTTTACAAGCTGATGAATTTTCGAATTTTGATGACAATGAAGAAAACCTGGACGAAATAGATGATGAATTTGATGAAACTGATTTTGAAGAAAAAGGAGATGAAGAAACTGATCCTTTGGAAGCTCTACGTCGATTGAAGGAGAAGAAAAATGGTGGAAAGCGAAAAGGTAAACCCGATATACGAGTAGTGAAAGAGGATGATCTTGATGACGAATTTTCAGATATAGATGGTTTTGAGGATGATCTCGAAGAAAATGAGGATTTCAAAGGTTTTGATGATGACGAAGAATTTGATGGCATAGACGAAAGAGAAGAATTTGAGGAGGAAGAGGATCCACTAGCAAAGTTGAAAGTATTGAAAGAAACCAAGAAGATGGATATTCAAGCTAAGCTGACCAAAAATGAGAAGAAGGATAAAAAATCAGAACCAAAATTTGTATTAGATTCTCATCAGCAAGACCTATTTCGAAGAGATGAGGAAGATATTGAATATTATGCTAAAAAACTAGGTCTTATAAATGGTAAAAAGTCAAATCTCACTAAAATAGATGATAATGACATTATTGGTGGATTGTTAGATGGCCTTGACTTAGACTTTGGATCAGAGTCTGATGAGCAAGAAGATGAGGAGCAAGAATTACGTGAAATTGATTTTGATGAAGAAGAATTCGAAAATGAGAAAGATCCTTTAGCTAAATTAAAGGCTTTGAAAGATGCTAAAAAGAATGGAAAGAAAGAAAAAGAATCTACAGCTTTAACTCCTCAACAGATGGAGGCTTTTAAAAGAGATGAAGATGATATGAAGTATTACGCAAATAAATTGGGTCTCAAAAATGGTAAAAACTCTAAGCTTACAAAGACTGATGATGATGATATAATTGGTGGTCTTCTTGACGGACTTGATCTTGACTTTGGATCAGAAGCAAAAGGACTTGAATCCGAATTTGATGAAGAGGAGGAGGACGATAATGATGAGGGGGACTCAGAGTCCGATGAGGAATCAACCGAAACAGAAAACCCATATGTTGCTCCAGGTACATCTAGCGATAATCACGAAGAATTATCGACGCCTCAAAAATACATACCACCAGCGTTACGTCGTCAGATGACATTAGAAGCAGGAAATGAAGTTTCTGAAGAAGTTCTCATGCTAAGAAAATCTATAAAGGGCCCACTCAATAAATTATCAGAGGCAAATATAAATTCGATTGTTAACGAAATACAAAGTTTGTACTTATCACATCCAAGACAATTATTAAATGAAGAAATAACGACGATTATACTCAACAGTATTGTACAGCAAGGCAGACTCCTTGATACATTTGTCTATCTTCATGCAAGTGTTGTAGTTGCACTTTATAGGTTACAAGGAGTTGAATTTGGAGCACATTTTATTCAAACCATTGTGGAAAAACTTGAACAATGTAATCAAGAATCATCAAAAATATCTAAGCAATTCTCGAATATCATATCATTGCTATCGTCAGTGTATTTATTTCAATTGGTATCTTCCAAATTGTTATATGATATAATAAAGCAATTAATCAATAACTTGAATGAACCAAATGCGGATTTGTTGTTGATCTTGATACGAATTTCCGGTAATCAAATGCGTTCAGATGATCCAACAGCTTTGAAAGAAATCGTGTTATTATTGAATCAAAAATGTGCTACTTTACCAAAAGGAATGATGAACACAAGAACCCAATTTTTGATTGAAACTATCTCATTGTTAAAGAATAACAAATTGAAAATTGTGAACGAACCTAATCATCAATTATCAATCCGATTAAAGAAATTTTTAGGTGGTATTAATAACAATAAATTTAATGATCCATTACAAGTATCACTTGAAGATATACACAATGTTTCAACAAGAGGTAAATGGTGGTTAGTTGGATCTGCATGGAAGGGCAGCGAAACACAGATGCAGCATGATGTAAACGAATCCGCAATGAATGATATTTTAGATACATCAGAACCGAATTGGATGGAATTAGCAAAAGCTCAAAGAATGAATACTGATATTCGAAGGGCAATATTCATTTCAATAATGTCAGCGAATGATTATATCGATGCGGTTACAAAGTTGGACAAGTTAGCATTGAAAAGATCTCAAGAACGTGAAATTCCCAGAATATTAATACACTGTGCTGTAATTGAACCTTCTTGGAATCCATATTATGGCGTGTTAGCTAATAAATTATGTGACAACCACTCTTATAGGAAGACATTTCAATTTATGTTATGGGATTTGATCAAAGTACTAGATGGCGCTGGTAGAGATGACGGTGAAGAAGAAGAAGAAGAAGAAAATGGCTTTATGGGATTTGATCATGTGGATGAAGAATCCAAATTGAAAAGAATTTTAAATCTCGGTAAGCTTTATGGATATTTGTTAGCAGAAGGATCCATGCCATTGCATAATCTTAGATCCGTAAATTTTTTGACTGCATCAAATGATACTGTGCTATTTATGGAAGTTGTGTTTGTCAGTTTTCTTGATCAAATAGGTAAGAAATCACAGAAGAATTCGGCTAGGATATATTTAAGGAAATCCAAAGGTGATATGCATGAACAAAAATTCAATGACAGACTATTAGTTGAGAGATTGTTGAAAGCAAAAGATCAAACAACTTTATTAAGAGGTTTACAATACTTTTTGCAAGAAAAGTTGAAAAACAGTGATATCATATCGGGTAAAAAACAAACAGCCAGAGTTGCATGGGGTGTAGATGCGTTGTTTGATATTATAGACGAAATATTAAAAGATTCAGAATAAATAACTCTTTATTTACAGGAGATTATACATATTTACATCTTTTCTAATACGGCAACTGATTCAACATGTTTTGTTTGAGGGAAGAAATCAAATCCAACTATATCTTTAACTTTGTATTTAATGTTATCACCTTGTAACTTTTCAAACATTGCAAGATCTCTTGCTTGAGTGAACACATTACAACTAACATACACAATAATCGCCGGTTCAAAAGTGAGTAATTGTTTCATAAATGTTTCATCTGAACCTTTTCTAGATGGATCGACAATCACCACACTTCCCTTCCCTGTAATTCCAGACTTCTTAAATTCTTTATTCTCAAAAATGTTGGAAGCATCACCAAGTATAAATTTCACTTTTTCTTTATCTAACTTATTCAAACCAACATTATGATTGGCATATTTAACACTAGCTTCAGAAACTTCAATCCCAAAGACTTTAGTATGTTCTTGGAACGATTTCGATAAAGAAATTCCAAAAAACCCAACACCACAGTAGGTATCAATTATATTCTCTGTAGGTTTATTCAGCTGATTTACATGATATCGAATGAAATCCAAAACTGAGGGTAAAATAGAATTGTTATTTTGAAAAAAACAATTGGCATCAAACTGAAATATAAAATCTTCGACTTTTTCAGTAATGATTTTAGTTTGTCCCTCCAATGCAACTGAACTAAACTCCCCAGTTTCTTGATTCACTCGCAAGCTTTGTCTCAATGTTAATTGCTTCAATGGTGTGCTATTTATATATTTGTCTCTGGCTTCATGAAGTTTTGCGTTGATTTCCCGGGTAGCTATTAGGCATTGCTCAACATCGATCTTTCCTCTGTTGTTCACATGTTGAAATCCAATTTTAGTACATAGCGAATCTTTATTAGTACAATGTGGGGTTAGTTTTGTACGGTAAGAGTATTGAAATGGCGATCCAGCAATTCCAAACTCAGAATCAAGCTGTGGGTAGAAGAATGTATATGCTTTTTCGATTTGACTCTTTTTGTAATTCAATTGATCATCATATGATAACATCTGTAACTGACACCCGTTACATTCTTTGAAGTGTTTACATACAACTAATGAATCATCTCTCCTGCTGCTTCTCAGACCTTCGTTTAATACTTCTAATAGCTCACCCTCTGCAAAAAATTCATGATGCATCTTAATCAATACTTTGACTTTATCCCCAACAACTGTTTTTGGTATCATCAATATGGTGTATTTTCCTAATATATCGTCCGAGTCAGCGTATTCTGAAGCATACATTGATTTCGGTATTATTGCAATTCCATCACCAGTATGGGACACCTCCCTCACCGTGACATTTGAAATGATAATTTCTTTTCTAGCATGTGGTAAAAAGACTTGGATAATTTCTAACGGATTATGAATAAATTTCTCCGTTATGTCTATTCCACAAATTTTCGAGTATTTCTTCAAGAATTGTCTTATTTCAAGGAATGTGAGATTGCTTGGATGCGTTGGATCATTGATATCATTTCTTCGTTTTGTCTTTTTAAAATGTTTCAATAAATTGGAAATTTTTTCTTGTTTTCCGTTCAATAACTTGTGTGTCGAGTAGTATCTGAAAGTCGGTGGAAGTAGGTTCTTGTTTCTAAAGAATATCCTAGGTCCTAGCCTTAGGAACATAGTGTGTGTTATTAATTGAATAGAGATAATTGGTAAGAAATTAGGGTTTTGATCTCATCTTGCAGATTATCGACACATTTTTTTCACAGCCAAAATCACTAACCACTGTGTACTTTAATATCAATTAAGATTTATTACATTACATACACACATTAACTAAGATGCAGCGGAAACTGCATTTAAGGAAACTTCTTCATCAGGATAATCCCTCAAATCCAATGTAACAGTCTTTGAACTGTTCTCTCTCTGTTCTCTATAAATACCGACAAGCGCATCTGACTTCTCAAACAAATTATTCTTTAATGAAATAACAATGAATTGGAAACTAGGCCCTGCGTACTTCTTAATGTAATTACCAATTCTTGTAACATTTGCATTATCTAATGCAGCATCAATCTCATCCAAGACAAAAAATGGAGCTGGTTGGTATGAATGTATTGCAAATAACAATGCTAGAGCAGCCATGGTTTTTTCACCACCTGATAATAATTCCATATCTCTGAAGCGTTTCATCGGTGGCATTGCATGGTATTTTATACCTGATGTATACGGCATATCTTCATCTTCTAGCGTGAGGTATGCTGATCCACCTAATGGAGAAATTGAAGATTTCGTAAGTTCTTTATATATGGAATCGATACGTTCCGATATATGATTGAACGCATCCATGAACTTGTTGTATCTATTTTCTTTAATTTCTTTAAATTTTTCCTGTACTTTCTTTTCTTGTTGTCTTGCAATTGTATAGTCTTTATCATAACTTTTGAGTTTCATTTCTACTTCTTTCAACCTCTCCATGGCCTTAACATTTGGTGTGAGTTGTTCGAGTCGGTGTATTGTGTTTTGCAACGATGCTTCCAATTCAGATTCCAATTTATTGTTAAATGCTTCTTTATATTTTTCATCAAGCAAGGAGTAATCAATTTCAATTTTATACATCTCTCTGATAGAATCTTCTGAACTTTCTCCCACTGATATAGATTCCAAAATCCCGTTTTCTAGTGGCAAGTTGACGTTTTGAATTTTGCAATTTCTTAAAACGTTGGCTCTTTCTGAATCGATCTTTAGCAAATTTTCTTCCATTTGCATTATCTCTTTGATGAACAAGTTTAATTCGCCAATTGCTTCATTAAGATCAGTTTCAACTAATTTAGAGGTTTTTAATTTAGATTGTAATGATTGATCCACTTGCGCTAACTCAGATCTCAAGACTTCATTTTCTGCCTCAGCTTTATCTAAGTTATCTTCTAAATTTCTCTTTTCCCCTAACACATTTTCAAGTTCTTTTTCCAAATCAGCAATATAATCAAGCAAACTATTTTTTCTTTCTTCGGTTTCTTTGCATCTACTCTTCTCAAAGTCTAATTTGTTTTCCAATGTCGCTATTGCTCTAGTGTATTGTGCTCTTTCCTTGGCTCTAACTCTTAGGGTACTACCACGCATATTTTCATAATCTTCAATACCACTAGTCAAACCAAATTTCTCGCAAAAATCTCCATATACTCCATCCTTTAGAGATTTGATCTCGTCTGTAATTTTACTTATCTTTTTACCTAATTTTCTCGTTTCATTTACTTTAACTTGGATATTTTCACTGAATCCATTTGACAAACTTTGTTGAAATTCGATTTCAATCTCTCTGTCTTTGACCACTCTCTCCAAACTTGTTTTTTGATTTCTCAATATAGGAAGCTTGTCATCAAGATGTCTAATTTCTTCAGCTAACAAATTTATTTCTAGCTCCTTAGGTCTACTTTCTTGTAAATTGTAAACCTTGGTAGCTAGCTCTTCTTTAATTTCATTCAATCTTGCCCATTCTTGCTTATCCCAGCTTAAGCTTGCTGAAGATTTTTTGTTCTGTTGACCACCAGTCATTAGCCCAGATTTATGAATAACTGAACCTTGTAATGTAACAATTTTATTCTCAAAGCCTTTGTTGGAAGACCACTTTAAACTTCTTGCAATATCTATATTCTCTGCAACCAATGTATTACCTATTATATAATTAATTGCTGGTTCTAACGATTTATCTTCATATTCCAATACATCAACACCAGGTAATGCAGAGTTATGAATTGATCTGAGATAATTTAAATTAATTGGATCCGATTCGATTGAATCTAATGGGATAAATGTAGCTACACCTGCTCTTCTTTCTTTCAAGATCTCAATACTTTTATAAGCAATACTTGAAGTTTCCACAACTATTGCATCAAAATTTCTACCTAGCAATGTCAGCAATGCATTTTCATATTTCTGTTGTGAAGGACGAACTAATTCATATACTAAGCCCTTTATAGAGCCCAGTGGTAACAACATTTTGAGGGTAGCTACATTTTCTCTTAATTTTCTTTGTTTATTGGACTCTCTTTGTTGTGACGACAAATCTTCCAATTTGATTAATACATCTCGTAACTGAGTATTCAATTGTAATTCTTTATTATTAAATTGATCTTTTTGTTTTAAAAGTAGATTTCTAATTTCAACTTTCTCATTTTTCTTATCTAATATATTCTTAATTTCATCAGATACATCATTTAACTTGGATTTTAAATCTGTAGCTAATATTGATTCTAATTCTGCAATTCTGTTTTCGGCATTTGCCTTTTGAATATCAAGATTGGATTTACTGGATTTTAAACTATCTTTATCATTGAGCAATAACGATATTTGCTCTTCCAACTCAGATCCATTAGCTGCTAAATATTCAGATCTCAATTTCTCATATTCCTTTTGTCCTTCTGGTGGAATACTGAACGAAGAGGAGGTGCTAGCTGACGAAGCGATTTCATTTTGGAATTCTTGAAACAATCTTTGTGCATCACGTAATTGTCTTTCAACGGATGCAACTTGAGCTTGCTGTCTTTGAATATCTTTTGCTAGATCGTTCATCTTGTTTTTTTGTGAGTTGATTTTTGTACATAATGATCGTTTATTTGCCTCGAGGGGGATTAAATCACGTTTTGCGGATTCTATTCTGGATTCTGAATCCTCAATTTGTTGTTTCTGTTTTCTGGAATTCAAAACAGCAGATGAATATTCAGACATTAAAGATTTATAAGTCTTTTCCTTATTTGTTAAACCCTTTTTCATTTCCTTCAAGTCATTATTCTTGGACCTAATCTCGTTTTTGAGTTGAAAATGCCTCTTCTCATTATGAAACAATTTGTATAAGTTAATTTTCTTTACGATATCATTTCTGAGTAAAATTGTTTCTTCAAATTGACGTTGTTCAGCCATTTGTTCTTTATATTGCTTTGATTCAGAATTGAGGGTTCTCTTTCTTGAAAATACCGAGTTTGATTCTTCATGTGCTTTTTCTTTCTCTTCCCTTAATTTTTCAAAATCTTTAATATATTCGCTGGATCCACTTATATGTTCGATCAACCTAGTCAAGTCCTTCGGCGCCTGAGATGCAATTTGTTCAACGTCACCTTGAAACACTAGAAAATTACGTGCTTTAATCAAAATGTTCTCTTGTTTCAAAACCATTGAGTAATTCAATGCTGTGACTGATCTGCCATTAATTTGATAGTCGCTGTTACCACCGGCAGTTACAGTTCTTTTGAGCTGCAACATCTCTCCATCATCTTTTTCATAGGATGCCATAACATAAGCACATGTAGGATTTTGGTCAATCCTATCTAACGTGGTGTCATTCTCTGAGACTCTTCTTCTTCCTCTGTATATCAAGTCTTTCAAGTTTTGAGATCTCAAATGTGATGATTTTACACCTAGTACAAATGATATTGCATCCATCATATTTGATTTTCCTGCACCATTTGGACCAATTATAGATGTAAAATAAGATGATCCAAATCCTATTATTGCTTTCCCTCTATAAGATTTGAAGTTATATAGTTCCAACCCTATTAGTCTTCCCATTGTAGACTAATGATTTGATATTGTTTAGTTGATAATTTTGGTTGTAAATAATTGAACGTATGTGTTCGTAGAATTATTGTTGGGTTGAAGACGCGTTTTGTACGAGTCACGTGAGAATACAGATTCTATATCGATTCGTAGGGAAAATTCCTTAGGCGATCTTAGCTGCATCTTTTCAAAGATGTGAAACCAGGTGTACTGAATTAGTTGATGGTTTACCAAAACCAGCTTTAGTCTTTTGCTAGACTCAGAATATTCGAAAGTCGGTGTTAACCACTTGGTTTCATTTTATACTGCAATTAGTTTTACTTTTTTCAGCAAAACAAGGATTACAATTGAGACTAGAGCATTAATGAAAGTTCTTTTGATCAATGTTATAGTAATACTTGTTTTATGGTGCGTTTTATGTATTGACTCAGCTAAAGAAACTAATAAGAAGAATATTGGCTAAGGTGTAAACCTGTAAAACCAAAACCGAAACAAATCTGCAATTATCAATCACTCTAAAACAAATATTGATAGCAAATTGAACAACAATTTAACAGTCATTAGACCGATAATGAAAAAAAAACAACCAGCACTCTGTTTCAATAGCCTTTTTTTAAACAAAGAGTCAAATCACCAACTAATGTCCATGGTGATGTCCGTCGTGGCCACCATGTTGATGTCCGTCGTGGCCACCATGTTGATGTCCGTCGTGGCCACCACTGTGATGTCCATCGTGACCACCATGTTGATGTCCATCGTGGCCACCATGTTGATGTCCGTCGTGGCCACCATGTTGATGTCCATCGTGACCACCATCGTGATGTCCATCGTGACCACCATCGTGATGTCCGTCGTGGCCACCATGGTGGTGTCCATCGTGACTACCATGGTGATGTACGTCGTGAGATTCATCGCGATATACTTTGTGGTAATCATCCTCGTTCTTTTCGTTATCATAATGGCTAATATCACCACTGAACTTCAAGACAATCAACTTGATTTCAGAAGACTGTGGAGTAATCTTTGTATCATAAATTTTGTATACACCATTGTTATTAACTTTGGAATGCCAGAAGGTGGTTTTATGATCCAAAGCCAAGTAGTGTAAACCATTTTTTGAAACAATCGTAAATCCTTTAGTCTTCAAAGCGTCTTTTTGAACTGGGGAATCAAATTGGAATTGGTGATTGGCAACAATTTCGCCAATTCTTCCCTTTTGATCATGCAAAACAGTATTCTTCAAAGTAAACAACGCTTCACCTTTATAAAAATCGATTTCACTGAAACCATAATTTTTGCCTTCGTTGTCATCATAATCACCACCTCGTTTCCCGTGTTTGTTGCAATCATCATCATCGCTATCCCAGCTCCACGAATTGTGCAATTTAGAAACTGGATACACCAAACCAGATCTACCACCTTCCTCGAGCTGACCATCGCTAAGTTGATAAACCAAATTCAAATATTTATCATCACGATGGAAATCTTCAACCGCTAAAGCAAATTTATATTTGAAAGTGCTGATTTCGTTGCCATGAGGTTTGTGCCAAATGCCATCAGCCTCGTGGGGTTCGTGATGTTGGCCATGGTGCTGAACGTGATGTTGACCGTGATGTTGTTCGTGATGTTGTCCATGATGATGGCCGTGGTGTTCACCATGATGTTCACCATGATGTTGCCCGTGATCGTTGGTTTGAATGACACCAGCAGAAGCAACTGATAACAAAGTAATAGCAATGGTTAAAACCTTCATATTTGATGTGATGATTGATGATATTGAAGAAAAATCATAGTAGAATTGGGAAAATTCCTGGAGAATTTATAACTTTTGATCCTTGTGACAACATCTCTGTAACTGTGGTTTGGTGCATCAATTGTGAATCCTTAAATTATGCAATGACAATGATTATCATGATGATTTTGGCTAAATGCTTGGTACAAAAGTAATAATTGTGGTATAATTCGTATATGGTTGCAAAAAAATTGTGGAGAGGCGATATTGTTGGACCCTTTTTTCAATTACATTCTACCCTTTATTTCTAAAGGTACCACAATTATTCAAATGTCATACAAGAAAAAGACTCAAAGAACAGTGTATGGTCGGAAATTTGTCTGCAAAAAACGTACAGACAGTTAGCTGAAGTATTATTCAAGCAGTTTTCGAGCTTTTTGGTATGGAGTGATTCATACATATCCATGAAACGGTACGTTTGCAACGAATTCAATGAAAAAAAAGGCGCGTCGCCATGCGTTGAAAGTAGTTCTCTTCGTATATATAACGTTAGAAACAGCACAATCCTTGTTGCCACATTTCAATCAGATGAGCTAAATTCAACAGCAATACAGCCTTTATTGTTTTAAGATAGTGGGGTTGGAGATAGTGATAATGATTGCAAAAAAAAATATTTTATTTTTTAAGATAAAACCTGATTGCACACTAAAGCCCCTTATTTGGATCTTGTAATCATGGAATGTGTCCTTTACAAAACACAACCGGACCCTGGAAACCATTATATAATTTAAAAAGCTCGAACAATGAATTCATTCAATGGTTGTATGACTAAAAACTCTGGTGTACATTAGCATGTGCAATCAGTACGTTTCTTGCAGTTGAGATTCGGTGGGTGTTCAGCTCGAAGAATTTGTAGTAAAAATTTAAACTATTTTGTACTTGTATTTCTTGTTACAAAAAAGTGTATTAATCATGACTGCTCCGCCAAAAATGATGATGCAGATAATAGAAGTATAGAGTTATACATCATTGAGCTTTAAAAACCTATAAATGCCCAAATTACCTCTGAAAACCCAAACATACCTAGAGAAACTATCACAACTAGGGCCAGGGAAAACTCTCTCCCTCCCCTCCTTTCCCAGGGTTACCGAGAGCAACTCGATTGATAGTACCCTACGATGCTACCACATGGATATCAGTGACAGAGCCGCACCGAAGATTAGTTGTGGAGTTATTGAGCCGCACAGCAGCACGAATTACAAAAGTGTCACGAGCACAAAAGGTGATGGTAATTCACAGACACCCCCTATCAACTTCTTCGCCAACAATAACTGTCCCAACCTTCTATCCATCAATCATGTCAAACTATTCAGAAAAAGAGCCCTTGTTGGGCCGCACAAAAAGAATCGCGGATGAAAATGAGATATCTACACATTCAAATATGTGTCCAGTATTTTTTAAATCCTTGAGTCAGATGATTCCATTTCAGAACTGTTTGCCCAATTTGACCAAGCAATTGTCGAATGTCCTGGTTGCAAACAATGATGAAATTATCGATTATATTGACGATGATTATCCAATACCTGATTTGCCATATGTCAAAAACCCAATTGTCTTATCGAATTCTAAATTGACCCAACAGCAAAAATTGATTGAATTGAGAAAGTTAATGAGGATACATGGTATTGGGGTTTATATTATCCCTTCTGAAGACGAACACCAATCCGAATATACCGCGTTAGCAGATAGGAGAAGAGAATACATTTCAGGATTTACAGGCAGTGCCGGGGTTGTTGTTATTACCTTAACTGACGAAAATACATTGTCGGGAGAGGCTATTTTATCAACAGATGGTAGATATTACTTACAGGCTGAAAAACAGTTAGATCCAAAATATTGGAGATTGTTTAAACAAGGAATGAGTGGGTATCCACCTTGGAATAAATATGCTCTTGAATGTGCAGTCAAAAATAAATTTAGCAACATAATCTCATGTGATCCGAGATTGATTAGTTTATCGATTGGTGAGTTTTTTGTCAACCAATCATCAAATCATGACTTTAAATTTAAACCATTATTGGAAGTAAATTTGGTTGACAAAGTATGGGGTGAGGAAAAACCAGAAAGATCATCGGATCCTGTCTACCACTTACCTTTAAAATATAGTGGGGAGCATACGAATGACAAGTTGAAGAGAATTAGAGATATAATGAAAAAGAGGAATGGAACCCACTACTTGGTAACCGAATTGGATAGTGTTGCTTGGTTATTTAACTTGAGGGCAGACACTGATATTCCATTCTCACCAGTATTCTTTGCATATACCATCATCACCTTGTCATCGGTAACATTATATGTTAACAAGATGAAGATTGATAAAGGAGATAAACAATTACATGAAGGATTATCTGCAATAGACAATTTGGATATAAAGGAATATGATAGTTTTTATGGAGATGTGTCCCAATTGCAAGCATCCATTTTCGATGCAGATTTGAAAATCATACTTCCAATAAAATCATCAACTACATTTGCATTGTATGACACTATACCTGACTCATTCAGTAAACGGAAGATCATTCATGAATCAATAGTGGCATACCTCAAAATCTTCAAAAATAAAACTGAATCCTTCAATGCCAAGATTGCACAATATAAAGATTCTTTAGCTTTTATTATATTTTCATCATGGCTTGAGCATCAATTAATTAATAAAAATAACAAGATATCTGAATATACTGCAGCTTGTAAAATCTACTCAATTCGAGAAAAACTACCGAACTTCAAAGGACTATCATATGAAACAATTTCACTGAGTGGTTCGAACGCCGCCATCATTCATTATGCTCCATCAAAAGACAAAAGCTCAATAGTTGATCCTTCAAAGATCTATTTAATTGATTCAGGAGCTCATTATCTTGAAGGTACAACTGACATAACACGTACTTATAAATTCGGAAATGGAGTTCCTGATCGCTATAGGAAATTCTACACCTTGGTATTAAAAGGACACCTTGCCGTTGCAATGGCCAAATTTCCAGCAAATTCAACAAGTACCGGCACGGTATTGGACGCATATTCTAGACAGCCGTTGTGGAACGAGGGGTTGGATTTTAATCATGGAACGGGTCATGGAGTTGGAAGTTTTGGTAACGTACACGAAGGTCCACTTTATATCTCAACGACTTCAGGTGGTCCAAATCAAGTTGATTTGTATAAGCCAGGTGCTATATTAACTGATGAACCTGGATATTATGTTGATGGAGAAGTAGGATTTAGAATTGAAAGTGAATTGGAAGTAATTGAATGTGATAATTCATTTGGCAAGACAAAGAATGGTGATAATTTCTTAGGTTTCGGGTATTTAACTAAAGTCCCATTTTGTCAAAAATTAATAGATTCGAAATATTTAACCCCTATTGAAATTCAGTGGATTAATGAATTTCACAAGAGTGTCAGAGATGATTTTTGTGACAAATTGTTAGAAATGAGCGATACAAGAGCTTATAATTGGTTAATCAGAGAAACTGAACCATTATAATGTGTATATTTTAGTTACTATACGATGCAGAATATAATCGTGGAAATCCTAAACTTGTAGTCTTCGGTTTTTCACCATTGGGTTTTTGAAACGGACTTTGCTTTTGAAAAGCTCCTGGTTTCTGAAAACTTCCTGGTTTTCTCAACCCCTTTGGACTGCCTCCAAATCCAGTTTTGTTCGATATAAATGGAGAGTCTCTTTGTAGTTTTAATGACGGTTTATCAGATGTAATTATATTATCCGTTGGCTTCTTATAAACTGGCACCTTTAATGATGTAGCAGTAACAGATCTCCAATTTTCTTCAGTCTTGTTACGTTTAAAATTTCCATCTATTAATTCAGAACTACGCTTTATTGGAAAATTATCGCCCAGCAATAACTCTTCAAGCTTATCTTTGTATGTGCTCATCCCAGGGGTGCGTTCAAAGATACTCCTTAAGGTTGACTTTATAGCTTCAACAATGATTGTCTCTGACTTTGAGGTAGACGCTTGGTAAACTAACCCAGCTGAAGCAATAGCTGCTGCAGTGGCAACAAGCATTGATTGGGAATTATCAACTAATGAAGATCCAACAAGAATGTCAAATATATCAGTTACAGGTTTGATTAATTCCTGATCTTGAGCAACTATAGATAGATCTTGCAAATTTACGTTTTCTTCCTTGATTTCTTCAACTTTATTATCTTCAGAATCATCATTTTCCCCATTTTGCTCTTTTATGGTTCGCCTGGTCTTGCGCGTGTTAAATTCTTCTTCGATCCAAGTTTGTTTCTCAGTTGAATCCTTTTCACCAAATTCTTGCGCTGCTTTTTTCAAAACTCGAAGTCTCAAATCATTATCCTTATTTCTCTCGACATTCTCCTCCCTCCATTTTTTCTTTCTTTCTCTATTTCCTATTCTTGTTTTCTTTCTATGTTCTGGAGAATTCAATATTAATTTTTCAATTGATGCTAAAGTGTTTGAGCTAAACATAGATGGTGGCGAGTTTTCAATAATCAAAGTAATAGCTGAATTGCAAATCGTAGACACCAATTCTGATTGAATATCGGTTAATTCAGGCACAGCTTGACTTCCATTTGGATCAAAGCTAGTTATGACATTTTCAATCAAAGCAATAGCTTTTTCGTCTTCATTCTCACCCATCAGTTGTTGCTCAAGGTAGACCTTCGCCGTACGCAATGACTTTATCATTTTCTTCTTCTGACCATCTTTATAGGCTGCAATAATATCCCCAATCGCTAATGATTTTTTTAAAAATGGAGTTAATGACCCTCCTGAAGCTAATTCCTCGGTCATTTGTCTGATTACTGATAAAATGTTAGCATCTGATAACTCTCCACTGTTGATCCTTGAAGTCAATGAACTGATAACTAAAGATAATTGAGACGTTACAGCTGGGTCTGAAAGTAAAGAGGGTTTTAACTTTTCTCCAGGAGCCTCTTTTCTTACTTGTGATGCAATTGAAGATTCTGGTTTTGCTAATGATTGTAAAACCATCTTATTTCTCTCATCATCTATTTTTGGAGCTATCATTGATGATCTCTGTAATACAGGAGGTTGATATAATCTCTTTGTTTGTGGCTGGGTCGTTGTAGATGGAGAAGGAGAAGGAATCAAACCTAGTACCAGTATATGTCTTGGTTGAGTCGCTAGCGATCTCTGTACTTGCGGTGTAGTTAATGCTATTGTAGGAGCAGGTGCCTTTCTTGTGTTAACTGGTAGGGCACTTTCATCTATCTCCAAATCCGATATCAATTCCTGTGGATTTTCTAACGCCATTTTAAATGCATTTTGTAAAATATCATTCATCTGTAATTGTTCCAAATCTGCAACTCCACCTTCTTGATCCATTACATTCTTCATAGCGCTAGTAATAGCAGATTGTAATTGATCATTGGTTGACATCTTTCTATCTTCAGTATAAGCCTCTTTTTGAAAATGTGCTAGTACACTATCATCTAGTTGAGGTAATCCAGGTATAAATGGTAATAGTGTGAAATTATTCTTTTTATCGTCTTTTAAATGATCCTGCACTTGATGAGATATTTCAACTGCCAAGTTTCGAATAGCAGCTTCCTTACTTGAACCCTCGGATAATTGATTAGAAAGATTCTTAACCAAATTTTTCGGAAGTTCATGTGGCTTCTTATTGCTTGATGGTATTTCGCTGGCGGCTATGGCTGATTTGAAAGCTTGAGAAATTACATCCTCCATATCTTCACTCTCTACTGTTAAATCGCACTTTGGAGTTTGAAATAGCTGTTGAAAAGATTGGGATATCATCTCATTTAAATCTTCATCATTGACTCCTTTCTCTTCTCGATCACTTGTGCTAGTTGAGCTTCTAGGTAAAGAAATGGATTTGAATGCATTACCTATGGCATTTTCTAATGCTTTATCGTCAACTTCTTCGTGTGGTAATGCTAATGGTTTGTTTACTGATGGTGTAGAATGTTCAGGTAAAACACTTTTAAATGCATCACCAATTACTGCATCCAAGTCCATGTCATCATCTTCATTCAGATCTTCTTGCTTTTGCTTTTGCTTTTCTTTCGACATTATACTATTAAATACATCCCCGATTGCGTCGTCTAATTCTTTGGAATCATCCTCATTCTCATTCTCATCTAATTCTTCAAAGTTGTTGACTTGTTTCGATAGCGATTGTTGGCCGGTATCTCTATTTGTTGTCATGGAATCTTGACATTTTACGCTTTCCTCGTGCTGCTTATTCGTCCCAAATACGACATTTAGCGCTTCACCTATAGCATTTCCTAAGATATCTCCTTCCTCATTAGTACTTTTAGATCGTGGATCAGCAACTTTGTTGGACGACACTTCACTTGTATATTTATTCTCTTTGCCTAATATATCACTGAAAGCATTTCCAATGGCATAATTCAAGCTATCTTCATCTTTGTCTTCAACATGACGCAGTTGGCTGTCAACATGTTCTTTATTCGATATGCTTCTTGGTTCATCTATATTTCTAATACTAACTTCTGTAGGCCGAATGTTAGCTCTAAATGCATCGCTTATAACACTTGACAAGCTATATTCATCATCTCTTGGTACTTGCTCCTTTTCTTGTTTATCATTAGATTTTTTATTCGTGAACATAGTGTTAAAAACATTATTTATTGCGCTTTTTAGATGGTTATTGTCTTGGCTTGAGGCGATTGCTTCTTGTTTATTTGCCCCTAAGTCTTCTGTCTCACATATATTGTCTATTTTTTTAATGATTTCGTGAGATTCGTCATTGAATATAGCATCAATTGCATTTCCCAAATCAGTTACGTGCTTCTCAGGGACAGAAGATTCTTCATTCAATGTAGCGGATTTGTCCGCAGGCGGTGATGTGGTTCGTTTTTTTTCATCTTTGCGATCCTCAGGCTTCGTTTGGTCATTAATTATGTCGTTGAATGCTTCGCTTAGAGCATCTCCTAAATCACTTTTTCCTTGATCTAATGATTTACCTCGTCTTTCGTTTGATGTGCTCGATTCTTTAGATTCCTTTTTCAATGATTTTGATTCTACTTTTTCACTAGCTTTATCTGCAGCAAAAATTCCACTAAATGCATCTCCTATAGCATCTTCCAATTCGTCTCGTTCATTAGACACGATTGGTTTCTCATTTTCTTGAGTTGACAATTTCTTTATTTGCAGTTTTGTCGCGATTAAATTTTCCTCCTTTTCACTGGATTTTTGTTTACTATTATCGAAAAAGCTACTGGATGCATCACCTATTGCATCTTCTAGATCAACGTTCACTTGACTAGACTTATTTGACTCTTCTTTGTCTTCATGTACTGATTCTTCTGTTTGTTGATGTAGTTCTTTTCCCAAATTGGATTTGGCCGAGTCTTCTATCTCAACTTTCTCGTTGGTGTGTTTTATATTATCATCAGACGATCCACTTAAATCATGTATTATAATACCCTCTAAGTCATTCTTTAGATTTTCTGTGGAAAGCTCTTTATTTTCTTGAACATTTTTCTCTCTAGACCTTATTAGCTTTTCTTGGTCATCAGAGTTCCTGTTATTTTTATCAAATCCATCGCCAGATACTTCAATAACGGCACCTTTGAATTCATTCTGTTTTTTCCACATAGTTTCCTCTTTCTTCTCTTGAACAGATTCAGTTCCTTCATCTATCACATGATGTGAGGTACTTATTCCTTCCTCATCTTCAATTTCATTTGTAGACCTGTTATCATCACCTAATGCGTCGCATGTGGTATTTTCCACATCATCCTTTTGTAGATATTCCTTCTCTTCTCTACACTTCCCCTTGTTCACAAATACACCGCTAAAGGCATCGCCTATTACATCATCCAAATCCATACTGTCTTCATTGTGCATGATAGCTTCTTCGTGCGAGTTCTGTCGTATATTCTGAATTTCGTGAGTTTCGGTACTTTTTGGCTCTTCCTGTACTTTTCCCATAGAGCTGAAGTCAAATTGATCAAAAACATCATCTATAGCATCCTCTATATCTAGGTCATCTTCCGGTGCATGATCTCTATCTAGATCGTCTTTCGTTTTGTTCATATCTGACATGGGTTCATTTATTATATCTGCTTCTAGTGATGAGTATGAGGATTATAATGATGATGATTCTTATGACGTCTTTGTCTAGGTATCTAAGTGGTTGCCGTAAATATAAGGTCTTTGTATGGTACAGTGGTTTGTTTTGATCATACTAGAGAGAGGCGTGCACCTTCACACAATACTACACAAACACACGGTTGCGACATGCATCAAATTTGACATTGGAAAACACGACATTGATAGTATAATCTATATACAACCAATTCACAAACACAAACAAAACAATAAATACAATAAATACAACCAATTTAACCGTTGTTTCTCTATTCTTTCTCATTTGTATCTTCGTTCAATAATGCAAAATTGATAATTAAACCTAATTTACCTTTCCCAACACCGTCATACCCACCTTGTTTAACCACCCAATTGACATTATTTAAAGTGTCATTTGCATATCTACTGACATCAATATCGAATCTGGGAATGCTGACCAAATACTTCAGATCCGCCATTTTCAAAAAATCGGTATCAAACTGTAAATTATAGTGTTCACCCAGCTTGAAAGTAAATTGATCACATTTCTGCGTTGTTTTGAAGAATTTCTTTCTGTCGTTCGAATCATTTGGCACACCTTGTAATTGATCCGATAAATTTTCTGTGCTGTTAATTGGATGTGACTTTTTGTTTACGATTTCTGATGGTTTGGGTGTATTTATGCCTAGATAACTGAAGCTATTCAATGCCAAGCCATAAAGAAATGGGTTTTCAGAATAAACGTCTCCTTTGACTGTATCATTGATGAACCAATTGAATAGTTTCAACCCAGTCATCAATAAAGTAACAGGTACGTAATCTTGGATGGAATAGGTGAAGTCGTTACCGAATATCAACTCGCTACCTTTGATATCTTCACTGGGGGTGAATTCAATGTTGATTCTTAAATTAGGTACAATTTCCTCTTTCTCCTCAGAATTAAATTCAATCTTCTCACCATCTAAATAGGTCTTGTCGTTCAAATTGTATAAACTGTTGGATAAATGTGGTTTAGATCCATCAAAATTTTTGATATTCACCAATAATTTGAATACCCCAATGTCGGATTTGATCACCAAAGGCTGGTTGGTGTTGACTGGAACAATTTGGAAATCCTTGTCGTAGCTATTGCTTGCTTTGATGAAAAGCTTCTTCGCAATAGCCATTTTCGAAGAAGTTGATGAGAGTAATATTGATAGTAGAATCTTGAATACGTATCAACTGTCCAGACGGGTATATAATCGATACAGGCGTATAGGTCAGCCTAGAGATCATACATTTTGAAGATGGTTGCTGTTTACCTGGGGAGCTTTACACGACCGGTATGTTCTGGCACAGCGAATTGCCTGAAGTAGGTGAAAGCTGAGTGTATGATAGTAATATTGAGCAGTTGGTACGACAGAGCAGTATGTTGCTGGTTGGTTCGGAGAGTGGACTGCCACATCATCAATCTTTACGATCACAAATACATATTGACCAAGCTGGGACATAAAAGTAACGAGATACTCATTAGATTTTGTGGTTACTAACGCTCGACTCGACTCGCGACTAGATTGAAAATCGGTAGCACAGAAAAACGAATACGTATTTTGGAAAATTACATACTACGGCTGCAGAGTGCGCAGCCCTCGACACTTCAGTCGGTGCTTCGGAAATTGCCTCTCTTCGGCCGTCAGTCATACATTTACAAAGCACTTAGTAATGAATTAATATTGGGAATACGGATTACAATATTCTTAGAGAGAAATAGAAATAGTAACTACTACTACATCCCAATGTTTACAGTTCAGGGCGGTGCTGATAAAGGAGCACAGACTGGTTGACATGGGTCTTCTAATGGCAATTGCATTTCCTATATGGTACTGGGATGGCAGAGATGAGTTCTTACCCTTCAAGAATCCATCACCATCTTCTTTACCATCGATCTCACGCATGGCATGTGGGAGATTGTGGTTTTCTGAAACTCTATTGAGAAGTGGCACAAAGAGCAATCGTTGACTTCTCTCAACGTATACCCATGAAACTCCCAACATATTGCTGGTAAAATAACCCCCACCCCTTGTTTGTGTGTACCCTGTGTGCGCTTATGGTTCCTCCGGAAATAAGTGGGCAAAAAATATTCATTCTGGTATAAATTCAAATGCAATTTTCCAGTTGAGTTATTTTCGACTAAATCTTCTTCTTCTTCTTCTTCCTATTATATACTCTCCACTCAATTCACCCAACTACACAACTATCGATACTATGTCATCAAATTCATTGGAACAATTAAAGGCTACCGGTACCACCATTGTTACCGACACCGGAGAATTCGAACAAATTGCTAAATACAAACCACAAGATGCTACTACCAATCCATCATTGATTTTAGCTGCTTCTAAGAACCCAGCCTACGCATCAGTTATTGACGTTGCCATTGAATATGCTAAAAACAAAGGTTCCAATCCAAGAGAAAAAGCCTTAGTTGCTCTTGATAGATTGTTGATTGAATTCGGTAAAAGAATCTTGGAAATCGTTCCAGGTAGAGTTTCAACCGAAGTTGACGCTAGATTATCCTTCAACAAAGAAGCTACTATTAAGAAAGCTTTAGAATTGATTGAATTATATAAATCACAAGGTATCAACAAAGACAGAATCTTGATCAAAATTGCTTCCACTTGGGAAGGTATTCAAGCCGCTAGAGAATTAGAATCTAAACACAACATTCACTGTAATTTGACCTTATTATTTTCATTCGCACAAGCTGTTGCATGTGCTGAAGCTGGTATTACCTTAATCTCTCCATTCGTCGGTAGAATTTTAGATTGGTACAAAGCTTCCACTGGTAAAGATTATACCGCTGAAACTGACCCAGGTGTTCAATCTGTTGAACAGATTTTCAACTATTACAAGAAATTTGGCTATAAAACTATTGTAATGGGTGCTTCATTCAGAAACACTGGTGAAATCAAGGCTTTAGCTGGTTGCGATTTCTTAACCGTCTCACCAAAATTATTAGAAGAATTATACAACTCGACCGAAGACGTCCCAAAGAAATTAGATGCTGCTGCTGCTAAGAAACAAGATTTGAAAAAAGTTTCATTTGTTGATGATGAAGCAGCTTTCAGATTCGCCTTAAACGAAGACGCTATGGCCACCGAAAAATTATCTCAAGGTATCAGATCTTTCGGTAATGACGCTGTTACTTTATTAGAACAATTGGAAAAGAGATTTTAAACTGATTTTATTTATCAAAGCTTGTGTAGTGTTTATAAATGAAGTCCATAATAAATCGATAATTTAAATGTTACGAACTTCTATCTGTTCTAGATTTTAATTCTGATTTCTAATTTCTTAGTAACACGAAAATTTCAGAGTATTTTAATTGATTCAACATTTTTCAGATTGAACAGCTAATCTATACCAACATACAACCTATGATGACACGTCCAGAAACCATAATCCCAAAGGAACCAACCGCTCCGTACCCAATAAAGCAATCTGCATCAATAATATCAGGATTTGGCCGTGGTTCTTCGGAATTAGGTATCCCCACCGCTAACATCCCAATATCTCCTGACATGAATTCACTAAAATCAGGTATATACTACGGCTGGTGCAAGCTTCATCCCAAGTCACATTGCGACTCGGTGGCCAAACAAAGCGACGGGAATGAAATCTTGTTTAATTACGGGAACAAGTTGGACAAGTCAGAATTGAAAACATACCCTATGGTCATGTCAATTGGCTGGAATCCGTTCTATGACAACAAGGAAAAAGCGGCTGAAGTACATATTATAAATGATTTCGGTGGGCCGTTCTATGGTGCTGGTATAGAGTTTGTAGTTTTGGGCTACATTAGACCTGAGTTAAACTATACCACCAAACAAGCTTTGATTGACGATATTAACTTAGATATTAGTATTGCTAAAGATATTCTTGATCGAGATGCTTACAAAAAGTACAAAGATGATTTAGAGTAGACTCACGTTATAGAGAACGTGAAGATGAAGGGACGAGGATAGTGGGGAGCACACAATGGAGGAATGTTACAAACGGCTTGCTTCACATTGCATAAGGGTTTAAGACACTAGTAATTGTTTAATTCTTATAGATTTAATATAAACATACCATAGGCACAGTCCATATCCTTGTATGTGGATACTGGGATCGCGTGGCTCATCTACATAAATTGCTTTCAATAACTCGTTGCGCTTATCATCAGAAAATGATCAGTTGGCAGAGCCGATGATAGCAACAAAATTCCATCAAAAAAGAAAAAAGAAAATTTCATTCATAAAGATATAAACTTTAATCCTTGATTTCTACCAATGCTCCACATGGTAAAGTAAACTCCATAGATGATTCTACAACTTTTGATATTTATTCTGCTATTCAGTTTTTCTCCAGCAATGACTTATCATATTCTGGAAGCGGATAATCAATGTATAATACCGTCAAATACAAATACTTGTTCGTATATTCAAGAAAATTGCAGTTCTTATTTTAAAATTGCAGAACTATATTACTGTCATTATTCGGGCAAAACTTCTTTGGTATTAATCTCCCTTTTAATATTTGTACTATTATCTCAAATACTTATAAGTTTGAGCATATTGGTTTCAAATTATTTGTTCAGGAATTTGAATGAATTGACTAATAATTTGGGGTTAAATAACCAAATTCTAAGTTTTATCTTGGTTCCTTTAACAAATTCATTTCCTGATTTATTGAATTACTACGTTACTTTAAATTCAGGCAGTTCAGATCTTGTTGTGGGGCAATTGATGGGAAGTTTGTTGATCATGTTCACTGTCATAATTGGCTTGATTTCAATCTTCTCAGTAGACTTTAAGGTTGAACAACCTAATCTTTTGATTATTGATTTATCTTGGGTACTAATTGTGTTAATCTTATTTCTGTATATCCTATCAGACGGGAAATTCACAGTGATTGAGTGTGCAATTATGTTATTGGTCTATGTTTGTTACATTGCGTTTTTAAGTCTTTTTGATAAGGAAAAGTTGAAAATCTTTGAAGAAGAATTATTCTTGATTCAGCTGGATAATCATCAACATATTCTAGAACAACCATATAATATTGAAGATGCATTGAGTATATTATCTGAAGAAAATTATGGTGCGATATTATCTAAATCTCCCTCACCATTAGGATCGCCGCTAATATCACCTAGGTCAATATCCCCATGTTCCATGGAATCAGTGAAGTCAGGCGCTGACAATGAAACGACAGATTATTTGACTGTAAATTATAGACCTAGACGAGATAGCAAACTGATAAGGACAACAACTACTTTTTTTCACAACGTTTTTTATGTAATAGACTTTTGTTTCATTTTTCTTATTCCATTTCACAAGTGCATTGAACAAGAAGATTGTAGATTGAAATCAAGAATCAAAAATCAAACATTTATGAAGATTTGGTATACCTTTGAAATTCCATTGCTACTCAACTATGAATATTGTCACTTTCCAATTATTTATGTTCTAGGTGTCGTTTCAATTGCAATACTTCCAAGTGTATTGGTCATTAGTCCATTGCTTAATTTCAAAGTGAAGGTTGTAATCATTTCAGTGTTAGGAGTTACCAATAGTTTAATCGTTGTCTCCAATTTCTCCATTCTCATACTTCAAATATTAAAGAATCTTGGATTGGTGTGGAGGATCTCAGATTATATTCTAGGTTTATTGGTTTTCTCTGTCAGCAATTCCTTAAATGATTTAATAACAAATCTAACTTTGGCGACCAAAATAAATCCAATTTTAGGTATAAATTCATGTTTAGGAACCCCATTATTAATCATCCTATTGGGTATTGGAGTTAATGGGTTACTAATAATACTGAAAACTGAGTCTTCCATTACATTTGATTTGAGTAATCGTGTGATACTAAGCACCACCGCTTTGATCATAACTGTATCTTTCATATTGATTTATTTGCCTTGGAACAAATGGATATTTGATAAAAAGATTGGAATCATGTTGATTTCATGGTATTTATTTATAACGATAATTAACTTGTATTTAGAATGACATCGTATTCTTCCAGAAATGATAATGACGCTAACTTGTCTTTTTTATTTGTATTATTTAAAAGATCATAACTCTGGTCGTAAAAGCGTCCGCCTTTAAACTCATTTAATTCGTTGAATAATTGTAACTTCTTATTTTTATCGATAGCATAATTAAGTAATACATTGAAAAACCAATCATTTTGGGTTTCTTGTATTATTTGTTTGAATACCTGTAATATATGATCATCATCATCAGTGAATAGTCTTTCGATATTCAATATTTTTTCATATATGGGTACAGGTATTGATATATTATACTGAATATAACTCAAAATTAAGTCTTTAGCTCTTAAATATTGCTTCAAGAATATTTCCAAGTCAATCAATTTGATCAAAATCTTAAAACTCCCGGTGTATTTGTACCCTGTGTTCAATATCTGACTTGCGAGATTGTATTTCTCATGAAATACATAAAAGTCTGCAAAAGTAATCCATGAATCCGGGTAGTTTGCAGTTATATAAATGTATCTGAAATAGTTCATTTCAATATACGAAAACGGGTATTTTTTCAACTGCAAGAATTCAAAATATTGATACCACGAATCCAATTGCTGTTTTGAGATAAATTTAGTTTCAAAGTATTGTTTTGAGAATGTTTTTTCAAAATGAAATAACTCATATGTTTTGAATTGAGTCGTTATATAAGCATCAATGAAGGTTTTCTTGATTTGGACAATTAGTTGCTTAGGATCTTTCCTTGTGTCTTTTTCCGGAATGATCAACGGTATGACTTCATTAGCAAATTTTGAATCATCAGCAATTCTACCCATGATGTCGAAAAATTTCTTGTAAAAATATTCATAGTGATACATTGGAATTTCAATAATCATTCTCAATAACACGTAATACTTTTGTTTGAATTGATTCGACTCAGTTGCGTAGGTCTCCAAAAAAGACAAATAAAGATTATAAAAATCATAGGAATAAAAATGGTACCCTATTAGCTTCCTTGCCTTTTCAAATAATCCAAGTACTTCCTCTATATTATCACTTACTGTATTGATCTTGAATTTCAAGAACTCGATCCATAATTCGATACTGTACTTCAAATGCTCCAAAGCTGATCCATATGTCTCGTTAGCTTTGGCAGTATCACCCAATTTGAATTCCCACTCGGCGTATTTGATCCAATAATTGAATAAAAAAGGATACTTTGCCAAAAACTTCTTGTATGATGCTCTAAGTATTTCTAGTTCTTGGGCTGGTGTTGATTTGGAGATACCATGTTTATCATTGGATTCAACTGACTCAACTAGTTGTTGCCATAGTTCAAAATTATCCGGATCTTGGATTAGCTCGGTTGATACCCTTGACCACTCTTTAGCCAATGCCATTCTCGGAGTGAGTCGGATATATGATACTGATAGTGTTGTTAGGACAGTCAAGTTTTGACAAACAATTTTTCTTCGAGGGAGATGGATATTTGCTATGGTGAGAACAAAACACCACAAAATATTTGGCAGCAAAAACATAGAAATTTCAAGGCACGTCAATTATGACACAACTGACCGACATTTCGTGTAATCATTTCCTACTGTAGGGGATGCGATCAGGAAGTGATATATAACAGACTTGGCAAAACGTCTGGAGTGCCACTATGCGTTTTGGGATATAAACGTCTTAGCTCTCAAATTGTCTCTACATAAAAAATCATTTTTTCTTACATTCAAAGCATCACCATTTTACAACCATCACCAAACACTTTTGAATTCTCATAATTTCCAGCAATGTCTGATGATGAGTTATCAATAGATGGGGGTTTGTTTGACGAGCCAGAAGGGTTTTTACCACCAGCCACGGAATCTCACTTTGTGACTTATACAAGAAAATCACCACAAGCCAATCCAAAAGAAATCTCATTGAAGCTTGTTGGAAAATCACCACTTTGGGGCCACTTGTTGTGGAATGCAGGAATATTCACTGCTGATTACTTAGATAAACATACCGAATTGGTGAAAGGCAAAAGGGTCTTGGAATTGGGTGCAGCTGCGGGACTACCATCGCTCATATGTTCTTTAAATGAAGCTAAAGAAGTTGTAGTCACTGATTATCCAGATCCCGATTTACTCAGCCATATTGAGTATAATTTTGAAGAATTGAAGAAACAAGTGGACGTTAGCGAATACAAAGTCAAAGGATACATATGGGGCCATAATGTTAATGAACTGATCTACGCCAAGCCTGAACCTATGAAAGAAGATGAAAAATTTGATTTAATTATACTATCAGATTTAGTTTTCAATCATACTGAACATCATAAATTGCTCAGAACATGTCGAGAATCATTGAAGAAAGACGGAAGATGTCTTGTTGTATTCAGTCCACATAGAGCTCACTTGCTTCCCAACGATTTAGAATTTTTTGAAGCTGCTGAGCAATATCAATTTACCTCCAAGAAGATAGACATGGTCAAATGGACCCCCATGTTTGTCGAAGATGAAGAAACAGCTGAAGTCAGATCTAGAGTCTATTCCTATTTCCTAATTCCACATTGGTAAATAGAAATTAATTATATACATTCAAGCTAAAATTCATGTTTTTTATTATAATAAGACATTATATACTGTAATCCCCAATGAACAAAAATGAAATAATCGTAACTAATCGAACTAATTGAACTTAAGCGGATTGTGGGTTCATCTTTCTTTTACCGTTAGTCAAAGTAACGTTAACGAATCTTCTAGTGTATAATAATCTCATGAAAGCTCTACCTTGAGGCTTCTTTGGTTTTTCCTGTTTTTCAACTTTTGGAGTTTGAGATTTAACTTTACCAGCACGAGCTAAGGAACCGTGAACTTTACCCTAAAACTATGTTAGTATACGTCTTAGTTGCCATTCTGATTATCTAAGATGGATCCTTCTAGATCTATGTTCTATCTCTTGTTCAATAGGCTATATCTCTTAAACTATGACACAAGCTAAGATGACTTGAATGATTCTTTTTAAATTTGTATGATATTCATTGATGACAAACTTCCTCCATTTTAGGTTTTGATAAATCTCATTTCAATATTTCGTGTCGACCCTTTTTCTCTACTGATGCTCCTTTCTGTCAATCATGATGACATCCATCCTATTATTTTTCATATAAGGTATTCTTGACATACCATTTTAACTTGATTTGTGTATAAGTTTAGTGATAAAAGAAATCCCTTCTTTCGATCAATGATAAAAATTTTTTTGTTTGATGGAGAAAGTTGCACTGTGTGAAACTAAGGTTACTGTGCGTGTGTGGCAGAGTGTGCGTGTAAATTGGTAAATTTTAATAAGTGGCAATTCTCTGTCATGTGCCGGGGTTACAGCCCTATTTTAATTGAATGCTTGGTACCGCTGGATCTGGTGAACAACGTTTGTTGTGTTTGCTTAAAGTTGGTCTAAATTAACAATATGCAAATCTAAATCGTTTACACATTATCTAAAATATTTAAACAGAGGAGTCCAAGACCATGACAAGGGTTATTGAAATAACAACGAGTAATATCAATATTAATATTGCAATATCTAACCTTGTGGCAGGATAGTAGTTCTTCGTCAACATATTCTGTACCTGGAAATATCTATTGAATCCAAATATAAGGGTGATTATCCCTAATACCATAAATATTGCACCTAATGGTTTCCCAAATTTAGTAATACTTGAACTCTCATTCTCCAAATTCAAAGAGCCTTGATTTGTTTGGACTTTACTTTTTGGTTTCTCTAATCGAAATAACTGCGTAACACCAACTCCAATAGTAATGAAGGCAAGTGATGTACGTAACCAAGCGAGGAAAGTTCGTTCATTTGCCATATGATCTCTTGCTACGGATCCTTTGTTTTCTAATGTTAAGGACCTAAATTGGAGGATGTCGTATGTGTTTTTCTTTGGTTTGGCATCTAGCTCCGTGTTTGTTGTTGGTCTGGTAGGTGTTCGTGGTACGGATGATGACCTGGAAGGTTGATAAATTGGTTGTGGTGATTCATTTATTGAATTGTATAAAGTCTGTGGAGAAACCAGAACCCCTTGTTGATCTGTACTCATTAAATGCAACTCTAAGTAGATATTGGCAGGTAGTTATTCGATAATTGTTGAATATCTCCATAAGATTATTGATCTGTGATATTAAAGGTTCCATTTGTAACATAGTGTCACATATAATATTTTTTTGGTTATTGTTCATGTCTCGTCAATTGTCGTAGTGACAATCAAAACGTTATTGCTCGTGACGATAATTTTCAACTATCGAGACTGTGGATACTAATCTTATCATTTTCAATAATATCTTGATATACAAAGTGATTGACATAGACCGCTGCATACACGCATCTGTCTACTGATTAAGAGGAAATAGCAATAGACAAATAAAACTAACTAATATTTTGGTGTGGTATCACCCGATTTCTGTCTCAAGAGCTTTTGTATATAGCATAATCTCCATTACTATGAAGGTTACACAATGACATACAAAAACTACCGTGACGATCAAAACCATTGATAACTACAAGCTAGATAAAGAAGCTTTCGAATTATGTTACGGAAAGTAGTGTTTACATCGTGTTTCATTTCCCATATCCCTTGAACAACATAGTAAACTTCTATTTTTAGTTGTGTTGTGTAATTGAGATGCAAAATTTCTTCTTTTTTTTTCTGGTAGCGCGCGAATTTGAAATTTTGTTGCTAAAGTTACACAAATTAGTGATGAGTAAACCTTAGCTTTAGATTACATATTGCCTTATTAGATCAATGATGGCTAATATCTGCCTCGACTGGTCCAGATATAGTTAAAAGAGTCGAACTTCATCAAATACCATTTTATCTAGCAATGCAAATGATGTATATTAAGTTAAAATTATGACCCCAAACCGAGAATATTTGTCTATATGAAACAAACTAATGAAAGAAATGCAATAAAAGAAACACCAACAATTTTGATGAAATTTGAGTCTCTAACATCCAACACATTGTTTTTGAAACGTGAATTACCAGAGGCCTCAGAAATCGTAACTTTTTCATAACTTTTGATATCACCGACTTTTCCAGTTAAGGAGCCAATCCCTATTGATCCAGAAGGTGGATTAGGTGCAATAGTTGAGACAGCTTTAAACAGTTGATAATAAACTGACTTTGTTGTCTGTAAAACACCCTTGGCATCTGTACCTGTTACCCATACTGATGTAGGCGGTTCTGATGGAGTTGTTTCCCCTGAAACTGAAGAAATGATGAAAATAAATAAATATACGATGAGGTTGAAATGCATTATTCTAGATGTGTTGAAATTCAATGAAACAAAGGGAAAGAATGTCTATGAAATGAAGATGATGGAAGGATATAATGAATATAGATATCGAAACAGAAGAATAGCAGATGGAGAAGAAGATATATGGTAGAAGTCGATAGGAAAAGAAGAACAAGCCATGCTATATATGAGAGGAAAGAAGATATGTATCATGAGATAGGGTGCTGCTTGTAACATGTACGCATGTATGATGTATTTCAACACATCTCCTTCCAACTCTGCTAATAATAGGTAAGTAATAATAGAATGTGCGTTTTTCTTGGTAGCGGTATTTCAGACACCCAATAACAGATTTTAGTAGCACAAAGAGCATCACAAGACATTGTATCGATTACAGCAGTTATAAATCGGATATTAACGTACCCTTGATTTACAGTTTTATTATATTGTGCAGCAAAAGTTTACATGTGTTCATGTTCCCAATCTTGGCAATAAGATGCAATAGTAGTATCTTTTTAACTTCAAATCTGCAAAGCAAAACTTTTCCGAGTGTGAGCTGAAGATACGATGGAAACCCACCTTCCGAGTTGATACATCTCACATATCAAGTAGAATACTGTGAAATTACTGATTTGAATATGAATAGCCAGTGTCATGAGCCTTTGGGTCCCAAGGGAATTGTGTATAAATTATATAAAGGGGTAAAATGAAATTAATCACAATTCATATCTATGGCATCACATAATGTTTGCAGTACTTCACGCACTGCCTAATTCACAGGTTATTTCCTTAAATTATTGCCGTAAAGATATGTTTCATGAAGCAATCGTTGTCTTTGTTTACACTTGACTAAATCGTGAACCGTTGCGCCCTTGATAAAGAGAGACTCAATGCGTCAAACCGTGGGACTTCTAGCACAGAGTATAAAAAAAAACATAGCAGAAGGGCCGCCGATCTTCTTCGAAATTCACCATCAGGAAAGGGTATCAATTTTGTGTGAGCAGGTCCTAGTAAAATTTTGTACATGTTATAATGTTAATGGCAAGAACAACCAGGAATGCTTACGAAACGTGATACTACGCCTTGCTTGTTCACGGTCCACAAGCCCACATGACAGGAAAAATTTTGATCGCGACCTTTTAAGCCACGCTGTATTTACAAATCTTGCCATCTCGATTAGAAATCGATGATGATATAATAGACAAGAGAAGCGAATGGGTCGGATTCGATCTAGCCATGTTCTCCACTCGCATTCCTTTCCGTGAAATCCCACAAAGACAAGAAAACTGGAAAAAAAAATAGAAGGGCATATTGATGAAATTGATAAAAATTTTTGGTTCAATCTTGAATCTTGAGCCCACGATTCTCTTATTTCGAATTCCGTTTCTTTTAAAATCACAGTCTTCGAGGTGTATTTCAAGGACGCTATTATTTAAGTGGCTATATATTGATACGTAAATGTACTTATTGTTTTCCACAATGATACTCGTACGCAAATCACTACAATATTTAAATTAACAGAGAAGCGAAAATGTTTAAAGCCAAACAAGCAGCGATGCAGAGGATCTTTTCATGACAGCAAAAAACCTAATACGGAAATGCTGTTACTCTATAGGGGACCTCTCTGAGCTCGATCGGACTCGCTCAGGCTCTATCGGGTGGAATATGTCAAGAGCTTTAAGTTTAAACACATACTTAAATATGAAACCGACGCGTTTTACAACAAAAGTCATGGATATTACGTAATTAAACAGCATTCAATTGCAACTCATATGAAGTAATCAATAGCTGGCTTCTTCGACGGTATGGAACTAACATCCTGGGTTGCCGCCTCAAACACTCTGTATTCTCTATTCAAATCATCATCTATCGTCAATACACTCGCAACATTCCCACATCTATAACAATAATTCGGAGCTGACCATACTGTCACTAAGCCAGAATTAAACATTTCCTTATACCCTTCCATGACTAACTGATGGGCTCTCGCAATCAATGAAATGTTATTCCCATGAAGAAACTTCTCAACTTCATTTTCACCAAACAAGAATCCAGCACCACGAGGAGATATCGCCCAACCATTCACTTCTTCAGGATCAGACCATAGCAAGTCACACATTCCACCTTCATGTGGGACTTCTTGCTTTCGGTCCAATATCCTTATTTGATCAATAGTGTCTATATCCGGACTCAATCCACCGTGAATACAAAACACCCCACCTTGACCTCCGACAATGGCACCTAGAGACAAATAATCAAATACTTCACAGCAGTATCTCCATACATTCACGCTCCCATATTTTCTCGTACACTCATCATAGAACCCGTAAACCGTTGTGATTTGTCGACTCTCGTGGTTTCCTCTGATAAGTGTCATTCTGTCAGGATACCTTAGTTTCAAAGCCATAAGCAACAAAAAACTCTCTAGGGAATAAAACCCACGATCGACAAAGTCCCCAAGAAACAAGTATTGCGTTTGCGGGAGTGGACCACCTGTCTTGAACAACGTGATCAAGTCATGAAGCTGTCCATGTATGTCACCACATATTGTCACCGGTGTATCTAGATGTTGTATATTTGCTTCTTGAATCAACAATTCAATCACTTTTGTACAAACTTCTTCAACATCTGACTCCGGGATATGTTTACACTGCTTTATGTTCTCTATTGTTCTGTTTACACGTTAGTAGGTGTTTTCATAGGACACGTGTGTTATCTTGTACTTGCTCATCTAGGTTTAGCATGGTTGTGGACGGTCTGGTCGTTGATAGTGCTTAGAGGTTAAATGTTTTTAGCCAGGCGCGCGCCTTCGACTTAAATGTGATCTTTCTTTATCAATTTGATCATTAAAATACACATTAATACAAGAAATGAAAATACACAAGCATCTAATCTCTATCTGACCCTCGTTGGCAATGTATACTTTTGGAATTTGGCTTGTAACTGTTTCTTCACAGTTACTTTTTGAGTGCCAACAAAACTATCGATACTAACTTTAATAGCTCTATTTAAGTCATTTTGACTTACAAAATCACTTAATCTCATTTTGGCGAACGATTCGGCAATTCTTAATATACTTTCTAGATGACGAACAGTTATTGGGAATGAACCAGTGGATATTGATTCTTTTCTTAGATCGGCATATACTCTTGCAACTTTATCCATGTCCATTTGGTGTAATTTTGGTTGGATCTTGACACGCGCATATTGGATATATTTGATTAATAGATCCTGTGAAATCGGTGATATTTCTTGCTCTTTTTGCTTGTTTAGTTGGTTTATCTTCTCGGTACGTGTTTTTGAACTTTCATCAACCATTTCATCATCTTCTACATCTTCATTACTGTTCGGATGTGACCTCATATGTGAATCAATAACAAAACTAGCTAGTCTCTCGTCTGCTTCGGGATTCACTAGATCTCGAACAACACATAAAATGTCAAATCTTGACAATATAGGTTCGGTCAAATCAACATTCTGTGATAATGGTAATGTAGAGTTATATCTTCCACCGTTGGGGTTGGCGGCTGCGATAATAGCACAACGGGCTTGTAAAGTAGTGACAATACCTGCTTTGGAAATAGATATACTTTGTTGTTCCATTGCCTCGTGAATAGAAGTACGATCTTGTTCATTCATTTTATCAAATTCATCAATTAAACAAGTACCTTTATCAGCAAGAACTAAAGCACCCCCTTCCAAAGTCCATTCGCGAGTTATAGGATCTTTTCTGACTGATGCAGTAAGACCAACTGCAGAAGCACCTTGACCTGTGGCAAAGACAGCACGACTAGCAGTTTTTTCAACATATTTCAATATTTGTGATTTAGCAGTACCTGGATCACCCAATAATAGTAAATTAATGTCACCTCTGATGGATAATTTACCATTAATATCTTTCGGTACACCCCCGAATAATGAACAAGCACATGCTGTCTTGATGTCTTTGTGACCATATATGGATGGGGCCATTGATGCAATAATTTTATCGATTATACCCTTTTCGTGTGATAATTTTCTGAATTCACGTTCTTCTTCTTCTGTCCAAATATTGACCAAGTTATTGCCACCCATAAAAGCACTACTTTCTTTTCTTCTTATAGAATTGGCCTCGATTATTGTAGCAAATACAGGAAATCCAATCTTCGCGTTCAAATTACCGTCATAATTATTCTTGTATACCCCTGTAACTTCGATGTCTTCACCTGGCTTAGCTACATCAACTAAATCTGATAATAATACAACTTCTCTGTGTCTTGGTAATCTACCAGCTGGAACAGAACCTGGAGCTTCTTGCAATGTAATTCTTTGATAATTTCTATATAAGGTCTTTTCTGAATTCATTTTAAATGGACCTTTACTTTGACAATTTGTACAAAACGATATCCTAACCTCTGTATTTGAATCTTGAATGAATGGACCCAATACAACTCCACATTTTAAACAATCAAATCTAATATATTTTAATTGCGGGAACACACCTGTTCTCCTTGTAACTACCCCAGAAACTTTGACTAATTGGTTCAAGTTATTTTCTCTCAAGTCACGTAAATTCAATAGATTTGGAAAATCAATTATTCTGACGTGAATTTCTTGATGAATTTGTGAATAGTTTGGATAATGTAATTCAACAGCTTCCATAGCAACAATATCAAATATTTTCAACATTTCCTGTGGACTTGTAGCTAAAAATAGTGCTAAAATAGCTTTAGAGTCAGCTAAATCCTTGTAACTGACTTCCAATGACTCGGCATTTACTTCACCTAAAGTTCTCATCTTGTTACCATATACGGAATCACCGTTGGCATCTGTGAATTCCAAAAAAAACAGCTTCAATTCACGAGCAATTGACCTACTTACCGCAGGCTGTAAAATCCATTCAGTGATACTTGGAGCCTTCATATCCGTTAAACTTTCTAGTGATAACTCTTCGTTAAATGGATCGATTTCAATATCATCGTCATCCATGAAATCTTGATCTTCGTTGTGTTGTTTTCTTCTTCTTCTTCTTTGAATAGGCAAACCGTATTGATCCATGCCATCCTCCGCATGGTCTTCATCATCGTCGTCATCCAAAAATGCACCTCTTCTGGATCTATTTGCATTATTTAGTATAGCATCTCGACGATTCAATTGCTCGTCTATTCTCCTTCTTGCAGCCGCATCCATTTCTTCAAACTCTCCAGTATCATCAATATTTCCATCACCCAAATCATAATGATCTTGTTCAGGATTTGCTCTATAATCTCTTTCCAAATCATCCATTAAATCGTCACCTTCTTCTTCATCTGAAGGATTTAAATCCGCCACGTCATTATGGATTTCTTCATCTATTGGTTCATCGTCGACAATGGCGGTATCGAATGGAATTGCAGGAGACGAAGGTAAGATATGTGGAGATGAGGCTATTGGCGATGACGGCTGATGGATTGGCGAAGATCTATCATTATAGTCAAGTTCATCATCTATTTCATTTTGTCTTTTCCTTGAAGTACGTGATCCAGGGGGATGTGGTGGACTAGACATTTGTGCTTATCTAATAGCTAGATAGTTGAAGGAATATAGTGTCGTAGAAAAACAGAAAAGGTGATTGTTAAACGAATAAATTTTTCTAGCACTGGAAATGTAGAATACAATAACTGACAACGCGTCTCAATATGATTTCCTGATTGAGCTAAATTAATGTGCAACAAATTTGTGCTATTTAGCGTTTTGCAACATAAACTATCAATACCAGTCTAACAACAACTGAACGAAATAAATACTATGATCTTGTATTGCTTCTAGCTAGTTCCCAAGTTGTCATCATGCGAAATCAAACTTATTCGAAAAGACTAAAATTTTAGTACATGAAAAGTAGTAGCTAAAATAATAAACCTATACACTTGTAAATTACAACTAACTGTTACATCTTCGAGTCGTTTTTATGGCACTTAAGTAAAAGCTTTGATTTCATTGGTTCATAATACTGCCTTAGGACCATTTGAATACAACTTAATAGGAGGCATGGTATTGTATACATCAACAAGTTAAGTCAAAAACGCTCCCCTCTTACCAAAAGTTTAGTTTATATGTGCCATATTTCAGATTCTTGTTTCATTTAATCAGTTAAAATACAAATAGAGTAACACGTGGAAACACACGTTGTCAATTCTTCCCAAATTTGCAACGTCAGAACAAAAAAAAACACCGAGATCAACATATTTTGTATGAATCAATACTCATACTTTTATAACACATTACTCAAATTTATAAACTCTCTATATAATCACGCAAAACCCAAGCAAGTAGTAAATGAACAACCTTTTCTCTAATTTGGACCTCTTAACAAAGGAAAGTCAGCAAATCCAACAGCATTAACATCATAATGATAGCCTTGTCCGGCGCCGTGCAAATGACCACATGGACAATCTGGTTGTTGTTTTTGTTGATGTTTTTGACTTGGACTTGGTTTATTGAAGTGTTCTTCTGTGATCATTTCAACAACGAACTCATAATTTTGAATATTCGACCCTTCGTATGAATGAGATTGAGTCAACGGTGTGAAAGTGCCGTGCTTCAAATTGTGTGAGGAGGTAGGTCTATCATTATGATGCTGGTTGTGATGAAGCTTCTCGCCATGTTGGTCTCTTTTCTCATAAGAATGTTTGTGAGTGTATGCAGATGACATTTTGTGGTGGCAGTGGTGTGATGATGATGATGATTTTGATAATGGTGTTTATATCTCTTCCTTGCGGATTCAATTGGATTATCTAGTTTATGAGTTAGTGTGGTTAGCATCCCTGTTTTATTCTTTGAAACGAGGAAAATGGGGGTTACGTCGAATTACAGTAAAATGTAAATATGTATAAACATGACTATGATGCAGGTGCAAATTAAACTTTAATGACGAATGTAGTGTAGTTTAAATTCTTTGTTAATCGCTACTTGAAAAAGGTGGTCTTCTTGTTCTTCAGATGAGGTTTGAATGAAATTTTTTTTGTTTTCGTAGATTTATTTCAATGGAACAATAGAAGTACATTGGATAAAATACTGGTACATTACATCTCGAATCCAAGATCATTTCGAAATAACGAGACCTTTTGAATAACAAGTCTTGTATTGTGTAAATGAGCGTTATGAATTATCGTTTCTTTTGGCAAACAACTTGGGGTCACAATATGCATATATTCAAATACAGGATATAAAGAACAAATCGTGAGTCCGAGTGACAGTTTCATTTTTCTCCCCCCCCTCTAACAAGCAACTCCACTTCTGCAAACTATTCAGAAGTCGAAAGTCCAAATTGTGATTGTCCACAATACCTGGATTATAGATATGTTCATGTAATGTATTAGCAGTGTTACGAAGTGAAACCCTTCGTTCAATTGGTCATTGTATATAACTTTATCTGTGCAGCAGCCATTCCCGTGCCTATTCTTGAATGACTTCCTCAGGAATGAAGAGTATGTCCCAAGCTTCTAGTTTTTAATTCTTAAGATGTGCTTTCAATGAGAAGTCTATATACCTGTATTTGATAACTGGCAACGGTAATGACTTTTTGCTTGATCATCCCTCAAAGTTTTCACCAAAATAATGCCATAAATTTTCAAATATTACTTTCAAACTACTTGGTTTTCTTCTCTCACAACATGAAAGAAAAGGTGAGTAGGACGTAACTGTGCTATTCAGTTGATGCTATTACTTCCAGCTCGCTGTCTTCTTAATGTCCCACAGTCTTCTGTATTGGTTGCAAATTACGTGGCAAAGGCGTGCTCATTGACAATAAAGGAGGGGGCGAGGGCGAGGAGAGACTTCAAATGTATGACGTAATCAATACTGCACACAAGTCAGTTACGGTAACTACCAATTCTTGGTTTGACTTGCTTTGTTGAACAAAGCTTAGTTTATATGGGGTGTAATTCTATGTTGTTCTGAAGAGATTCTTCTGATGACTCGGAGCTTACTATTGCCAATTGGATATTGTAGTTTGTTCTTTTTCCAGTTTCATCTTTCATCGTTCCCGACTACAACCAAGAGACCAAGAGACCTGTTCAGGTTGGTGGAAAGTGCAACAACAAAAAGTGGGTCAGATCATGAGCTACACAGACGACCCATTGTTTCTTTCTTTCTTTCTCCAAGCCTAGAGTTTTTTCCCTTACCAGACAGAAATCAACTGAAGAAGTTTTTCCCAGGAGTCGATTAGTTTTATAGTATTAAATCACAATTCGTTGCTCAACCCGTTCATAATATTGGTGCATCTAGAATCTCAGTATGGTGGAAGTACATCAACACATTCAAATCAAGGAGTCTTTCCTTATAGGAAGAGCACTATTAAATTTTACTTCCATATTTGTATCGCTAGGAGTGTTTCTCTTTGGGTTTGAACAAGGTTTAATGTCTTCTTTGATTACGAATAAGTACTTCAAAGACTACTATAATGACCCCAAACCCGCAGAGATAGGTATGATGATTGCTATTCTAGAGATCGGTGCATTGTTTTCATCGTTCATTGCAGGTAGGATTGGAGATCTTGTTGGTAGAAAGAAGACCATTCGTTATGGATCACTTATCTTCTTTATTGGTGCATTCATACAAGCAGTTTCGCCAAATATCATTGTTTTGAGTATCGGTAGACTAATAGGCGGGGTTGCTATTGGATTCCTCACTACTATTGTGCCATGCTATCAATCAGAGATTAGTCCCCCTACTGATCGTGGATTCTATGCCTGTGCAGAATTTACTGGGAATATAATTGGATATGCAGGTAGTATTTGGGTAGACTATGGATTTTCGTATATTGAAAATAATTATAGTTGGAAAAGCCCACTCTATGTACAGTTTGTAATGGGTGTTTTATTGTGGTTAGGTACCTTTATCATCGTGGAAACCCCAAGATGGTTATTGAATCATGATCATGATTTAGAAGGTATGATTGTTATTGCTGATATGTATGCAGACGGTGATGTTGAAGACGAACATGCAAGGAACGAGTATAGAAATATTAAAGAAAGTGTGCTAATTGATCGTATTGAAGGTGGTGAAAGAACTTATCAGTATTTATTCAAGAGATACGCTAAAAGATTATCAGTGGCTTGCTTTGGATTAATGTTTTCTCAATTTAATGGTATCAATCTTATCTCATACTATGCGCCGTTGATCTTTGAGTCTGCTGGATGGGTTGGTAGGGACGCCATCTTCATGACTGGTATTAATGCTATTATTTACGTGCTAGTTACAATTCCACCGTGGTATTTAGTAGATTCTTGGGGTAGAAAGCCCTTGTTAATGTGGGGATCAATTGTTATGGGTATTCCATTATACTTGGCTGGGTATTCACTTTACTTAAATAATAAACATACGGCAGCTGTAGTTGTAACTTGCATCATAATTGCGAACGCAGGATTTGGTTTCTCATGGGGTGGAATTGGTTGGCTTTTACCATCCGAAATTTTACCATTACCAGTTCGTTCCAAAGGAGCAGCATTAGCAACTGCGACAAATTGGTTATCAAATTTCATTGTTGGATTAGCATCACCAATCTTATTGGATCAGATTAAATGGAAAACATATCTAATCCCAGCTACCTCATGTATCATTTCTTTTTTTGCCGTCTGGTATTTATTTCCTGAAACTAAAGGACTATCATTAGAAGAAATGGGATCTGTGTTTGATGATAAATCTTCAATTTTTTCATACCATGCTTCAGGAAGTGTTGGCGGAACTGCAAGTAGTATAATAAATTACGGTGCCACAATGGAAAGAAGATTTTCTTCCAATGAACCAGAAACCGTGCAACAATCTGCCGCATCGATGGCAAGAAATCCAGCTACCATGCGTCCAGAACTTGATGGAATCATCACCGGCGCTGCTCCACCGCCAGTGAGCACTTCTTTAAAGCCAGTCAAATCTGATGTTATGTCTATTTCCTCGACGGACCCCTGTACTGACATGAATGTAGTCGAGGAAATTGAACCACCGTCATTTGAAGAAATTATAAAATACAAGGCAGCTGAATCCTTAAAACCAACTGCACTCGTGTCAAGCTTTCAATTTTTATTTTTCAAAAAAGGAAATACGAATGATGAAGAAAGCAGAGTATAACAATAATTGCATTTATTTCATTTCTTAAAAGCGTATTATTTTTAGATTAGAACTATAAATATGTATGTAAGAATTTATTTCAAATGAATATCCATTTCAATGTCACGTAACTCATCTTTTCTGGGGATTCCTTTTTGCAAATTCTTTCTTTCCTTGAATAGTTTCCCTAATTCTCTTTCAATCTCGGGAATTAAATAAACATAATCACAAGCTCTTGATCTGACTCTGGACTCTCTTAACAATCTTTCCGCCTTGTCATATCGCTCTAAATGCAAGTTGATGACTCCTAGACCATAAGTAGCTAATGCTACAGACTCATTGATTTCGTTATGTTGCTTCACAATTTCTTGTGGAATTGATTTCGCAAATTGCAATACCGATTCGTATGATTTCACAGCTAGTTGAATACATACATTTCTTGTGTTATTCACCTTTTGATAAATCTCCTGATCTGAAGATGGTACTTTTTCCTTCATTGCTGCTAGAATTGACAGTTTGTCGCTTCCATTCAATGAGTTTTCTGTCTTGAATTTTTCATAATCTATTCCTGTCAAATCGGCGAATTTTCTTCTCATTGAGATTTCTTGAGCTTCTAGCTCTTCAGCTTGCATGTACAACAAAGATCCTAAATTACATTGGGATAACAACAACTTCGATGGTTCAACATCAGCGAGTAACATTGCTTCAGTCATTGAAATTTTCACTTTTGAGGCCATCGCTAAATCACCAGTTGATATACATATAGCACCTAACAAATCCATAGTATTGAAGAATTCGTCAGTAAATGGCTCCCATACCTCTGGTGTCTTTTTGATCCTGGCTACTTCTCCATTCGAACCATCATTTATCACAATTGTGTCATTATCTAAAGTTGCTGTATATGTATTACCGTTACCCTCACCTGTTAATCTAGTGACCAAGTTCAATTTTGTAGGATTGGTAATTAACTTGTTAACTTCGTCTTGAGCAATAATTAAATGCGTAACAAGAATAGCCTTACTCAATTGAGGATTACTGCGACTCAATTCAACCAACTTAATGGCAATTCTTAAGTCCTTTTGAATCAAATGACGTCTTTGGTCTCTGGATTTGATTCTCTTAGCCTCTGGAGTGTTAGGTACAGCAGTTAAGACAGTAAGGTACAAAGTGGCAATTTCATTATATACAAGTGCAGCATCACTCAACATATTTAATCTTTCAAACATCTCACCAATTTTTAGTTGGATACCGGTATATTCATCACTCAATGGATCGACGCCCAACTCTTTGCAATGATCCAACGCCTCAATATAGTATTTTAATGCCAACTGATAATCATTTTCTCCACGATCACTTTCTGACCACAACCCTTTCCGTAAGATTTTAGCTACTGAACTTGGAAATGTATGCTTGGGCCACCACATATAGTAGGCATAACCGGTGGCTACGAATGCACCTATGGTAATATAGAGGAGCCTTTTCCGTATAGGAGTCTTTTGAGGATTGTAATTGGCATATGTTTGATTATAGTTGAATTGTGAATAGGTACGTCTTGGACATATTTCGAGTGATCGCGGGTTTCTTAGTAAACGATTGGATGATCGTGCTATCACTCTATTCATAGCGACAGGATTAATCATCAGCTGAGTGGTGTGGTGGGCTTCCTTTTTACGTACTAGAAAATTTCTCCTCAACAAATATGCGGTGCGAGAGAATCAAAGAACAAAGCAACTAGTTCACTCACTGCTTCTTCACGTCCAACAGTGATAATGTCAGAAAGATCCAACATCTTATCAGTGTTCAACCCACCACCATCACGTCCCTTGTCCGAGGATGAGCTAAATCGCGATTGTTTACCGTGTGCAGCAATACAGTCTTTGGTGGCAGTGGGAGGGGGATTGTATTTGAGTTCACCAAATCAGTTCAAAGATAAGGTAACAGGAAAGATAGATTTCGTCAAGAATCCATTATGGTGGCAGAGATCAGTTAGAGGGGCAGGCATCATATTATTTGGACTAGGTGCGTATAGAGCCGGAGAAATGATACAGATATTGTGGAAAAGTAAATTTAACTAGAGATTGTTCACCGCAGGGGTTGAAGGAAAACTTCTGAGGTTGCAACCTTCTTGTAGTGTGTAGCTTGTGTAATTCAATTGTCTTATATGGTTTGTAACATTTATTGTATAAAGTGGGGTTGATGTAATAGATTTTGGATAATATACGGACCATTTTTGTGTAGATTTGGTGATTGTTTATTCAAAACAGTCGTGATTTCGAATCGTGAGAACATCTTCTGGATGCATTGTATAGATTGAATCGAGTCTAGGCTATTCAAGTGGCTCCAATCAACCATCAAACGCAGAAAAGAGCCTAAATTTGTTGGTTTGCTACAAATTTGTTTTGGCTTGAAATATATTGGCATCCGATTAATACTCCATGGCCAAAAATTTACGTTATTCGTCAAGTCTACCGATGCTGTTTTTCAATAATAGTAGTCTAATCTAGCTCACACCTTCTTGCTCAAGTGGTTTCGAGAGTCGGTATTCGGAACAATCAACTCAAGCCCGATTATTGGAGCGGGGGGGGGGGGGTCACTTGGAATGATTTCGAAGATGATAATATAAACAAACTAGAACGGCAAAATTTAAAAAATTGATAATTTCATAAGCTGCATTGGAAACCCTTTGAGACTATAACATGTCAGATTATTCCACAGCTAAAGTCGCAGGATCTGGATAGAACTCTCATCTATCACTCACAGAGGGCTGCAGCAGTTCACGCTTACAACAAGTTGTTGGTCGAAAGGTGATCAGAATTTGTTGCCCCACAACTTCAAAACACTGCTCCCGCCCACGTAAAAGCAGCAGAAAGTAGCTTTCATATACACTTAATCAAACAACATTTTAAAAATAGCTTCTATTGGGTATGGTATCTACAACGTCTTTTTGCGCTGCAAATTAAGCGCGTTTTACAAAAGTAGGAAATTCTCAAATCCAGTTTAAGATTTTGAGTTAAAGTTCTTGATTTGCCTGATCCCTGTTTGTTCAAAGTCATAAGATATCTTTCCTAGTGCTCATATTCACAACCCGTAGATATAAAGAAGGAAATAGAGATTATAGTTACAAGATTAAACTGGGTTTGGCATCAAATCTCGAAAATTAAAACCTAAACAACAAACTGTAAAATTTATGAATTAAGCGAAACTGTGGAAATCAAGTTGTAGTGAAAAACCACCACAGTGTAGACAAACTTCACACCTGCTTGACGAGATTTGATTTCAAGATTTGTCAATTCTGGTTCCAAGATATACATATCTGGTTATTACATCTTTAACCATGGAGGTGTGTTACAAAATCATGAATGAAAACTATTGTGAAAATATAATTTTTGTGTCAGTAAATTACGAAACATGAGCTCAGAATTTACAACCTTCTTCAAAACCTATGCATACAAAGCTAAATTTTGAGAAACTTCGTACATGGTAATAGATGATTCTATTTCGAACCCACCGCCTGTATTACTAGAATATCATATGTAGTACAAAAAATAGACTGCGAAAAATGTGGCACCATTGGGACATTTAGATTTGCATTCATGCTTACAGGACTCGAGAGTCGGTCCTCGTTGTATTCACATCACGTTGTTAAAAAGCTCAATAAATAACCCATAAATAAGGTACGGAATACAAAGCTACCAGTGAACCTATCACGATCTCTTAACTAGTTAGAAGCCTTACTAAAAAATTGGTCTTGAGTAAAAAGGAGAAAGGTGGCCCAAATTATTAACGAATTGGTTCAACTACATTGCCACTATGCATTTCTTGGGCAAGTGTTTGCCAGAAAGTGAACTGGTATCCTACTATTCGAATAGACAGGAGGTTGGGAGCTAATTCGTGCCTCATCACCAGTACTATACGGACTACCACTGCAAGGGGCGCAAGAATAACGTTGTTTAAAGTCAACGACCACTTGCTCCTCATATGTCCCCATAATCTAGCTTTACTGCAAAGTTCTTCAATATTCCCAGGTAGTTCTTTTGACTTAATGCAGCAGACTTTATCTCAACTTTTCTTCCCCTATTTTACAGTCCCTCAGCCCACCAACTTGTTTGTTTTATATTTTCAGTTGTGAAAGATCAAATCCGTCTAGCTCTTGGACTTAACTACCTGAAAGTATTGACATGAAGTATTGACAAGCTGAAAGACTTTGCTAATACATTAGTAATATACTAAACAAGGTGACTGCATAAAACGATTGGCTGCAAAGAGAGTAAAATAAATTTATACTAGTTCCAAAAGTCATAACCGTAATGATTTTTAATTTATACAGTCATGCAGAAGAACAAGAATGTAATGAAACCATTGAGTAATTGGGTGATAATATCTCAGTAGTCACGAACAAGTAACATGTGTGATATTGGAGACAAGAATTTCGTCAACAATTATATGGTCATTCTTTGCTGGAATTGGAAAGTTCAATTACTAAGGTTTATTCAAACTTTGTTCAAATGAATTGAACAAACAATTTGTTAGTATTTTCATAATCTAAACGTAGAGGCGTGTGATACAGTTCATACCCCCTTTAAGATCGTTTAAGAATAAGAGATTTGAACGGGTTACAAAAGTGCTTTTTCTTAGTTTTATATTTGCTAAATATTCTATCCTACGGTTTGGTACATTCCTGAGCTTGTCGCTGTTGATTCTGTAGTATGGTATGTCAAAACTGCGCAGGCAACTAGACAATACTTGACAATCAAATTATCATATAGTACATTGTGTTTGCGAGTTCAGTATGCAAAGAAAACACCAACCTGCTTTGTCAGTTTTACTAATATAATATTTAACCTTATCTCATAACCGAGAAGACAGCCCGCTGTGCATTCCGCAAGAAAGCTCTAGAATTAAGCGCAATTAGGTAAAATCAATATGGATCAATAAGGTTGATTCCACAATACTTGACCTGTCATTTCCACTATGGAATCGTACACCGAGAGTACAGAACGTTGTAAAGATGGCTTTCTTCATCAAGGCGGAGAAATTTCAAAGAAATCTTCGGAGTTGATATTATAGAAAAGTGAGCTGATAGTTGCCAAAATTACACATCAGTTAGTTTAGGGCTTTTTATACTTTAGTCATTTTAAGTCCAAGTTAGATAATCAGATTGGAAAACCGCATTGAAGTTTGACATGCTAGCTTTAGCATCCTCTTGGATCTTTACAGTATAGGAGCACAATGAATTTGGAGTAATTAACTGAACCTACATTGCCTTCCACTTCTCTTTTTATCTCCTCCGTTTTGATGCCATATGTCTTCTCAAATGCTTGTAGAGAAACACGGAGATGCATCACTAAGTTAAAGTTATGTAACCTACAAACAACAAAAAATAAGCGGGGAACTGATTACTCTTCGATGAATAATCCCAAAGGCAAAACGTATGTAGGAGCATTAAGAGCATACATAATCTACAAAATTTATGTTGCACTTTTTGAATTCTTGACTTAAGGTTCAGGTGAAAAGACAAGGACGAACGCCAGTACATGAATTTGAAATAGGTTACTGAACACCGTGAAATTCATGTATCCTAGACATGGTTTTCTTCGGTTATTAGGGTTAGATTGAACTTTGAGTGTAATTGGTGGATCATGCTAACAACAGCGTTTGCTGGTTTGTAGCTTCATGGTTGTGTAATTTCGGTTGAATTAGTAATTCTGCAGCCCTCGGTGTTTTTGAGCTCTACCATTTTATTTGCTAAAACTTTAATTCTACTGTTTTATTATTTTTCAGTTTTCACAGATTGATTCGAAACCTGAATGTCAAACGACGGAATAGAAGGTGAAGGTACATGTTTCACGAATCAGATGTAAATGTTATATTTTGTTCTTTCATAGGGGACCAGTGAACAAGCACAAATGCTGGCTGCAGTTCCAACTACACTGCCGCTTAAATCCTCCTGCGGATGACTTTCAAAGGCGACATTTACAAGTAAACTTAATAGGGAGCAAAACTAATACTTGGTAATAAGCTATTGGAAATGTGAAACAAAATAGGAAAATGAAAATAACGTTAAGGAAAAATAAAAATAAGAAATGAAAATTAACATGGAAAATGAATTAGTTAACTAACCATAGCAGTACAGTTTACAGATACCAAAAAACAAGTATATAAAGTAAACCTCAAGTCTCTGATAAATTTTCTTGGTTGTTTTCGTCTTGCATTGTTTAGTATCATCTCATCTACCCGTTGCCTTATAGATTAGCCAATTTAGAAGAAGAAAGCGAAGCAAGCAAAGAAGAGTCTTTAGTATCATAAAATCCTACAAACCTTTAGTGTTATTAAATACAATACAATATTTTCAACCCCTTGCAGCCCACATTTTACTTCACCAACCTCGATCCAGATCCAGGAAGCAGTCAACAATACTATAGAACTAACTAACATCCTTCACGATCAACCAGTAGAGTCTCGATACGACCCTACTTCGACCATCGTGTTACCCGAAATTAGCATTACATTCTTCTGTTTCTGCTACAATTTCGTTATTGTGTACCACTTCTTCATATCTTCGGAAACCCCAAATATACACAAGAAAAATATTATATTTTTTTCAAATCTAAACATTGCCAGATCCCTTTAAATAATATTTATTGGCAGTATAATTATATAATAGAAAGATCCATTACGCGAGAGAAGAGGAACTATCTAGTAGTTCCAAGTCATCTCAGCATTCGAACTTCAAACTTGTCACTGTATTACATAAAAATTAGTACTTCAAATTGACGATTGCATTCACGACTTCACTTCCACTAATGTCATTCACAATGGATCAACCCTACTTGGAGGCCCAGTTAGATCCTCAGATGAGTAATCATTTGCAGCATCATCAGAATCAAGATGGCCATGGAAGTCCTCATCAGCAACATACCGATCAGAGCCAGCAACATCAACAACAACAACAACTACACTTGACATCACAACTTCAAAAACCAATGTACAACAATGACAATAGATATCCATCGCAACAATTGCAACAGCAACAATATCAGCTATATCAGCAATTGCAGCCCCGTATGCCAAATCAGCAACAAATACCACCCCCACCACCACATCTTTCCATGCACAGTTCAAATTATATTCCAAACTCACTACAGCAGTACCCTTTACAAAACCAATATGGATTGCAACAGCAACAACCACGGCAAGCATATGATACAAGATATGATGAAACCAACAATCCATTAAGTTATAATAACGATAGAAATCTTGTAGCTCCTATTCCCCCACTACATGTTCAACAGCAGTTGGTCACAAAACAAGATAACATGCATAATCATTCACCCGATCAAGCATTAGCATCGGAGTCCACATCTACTCAGATAAAGGCTTCACCTAGCGAATCTTTGAACATCGATGGTCAACAGATGGTTAGGTCAACATGTACTAGATGTAAAAAAGTATTTGATCAACCCATAATTATTCCAAAAGCTAGCGATATTTCTGGTAGTCAAAAATTTCTTACGGAGCCTAAAATTTTCAAGCTATGTCAGCATTGTCGTGATTTACAACGTCAAAGATCAAGAAGATGGCAAAAGAAAACTAAAGATAAACAAGGTGTTTGTCGACGTTGTGGTTCAGATATTCCTGTTGAGGAGAGAAAATTTGTATTGTGCCCATCATGTCGTCAAAACCTACGAACGAGGAAAGCTAATAGGGCAGCTCAAGGTAAATGTGTACATTGCTCGGGTCCATTGGATGCTTCAATATTGGTGAAAGATGAAAAGGGGAATGTTGTCACAGAGAATAACTCAACAGAAGATAAAAAATCACGAAGTAGTAGTTATAAAGTTTGTCAACGATGTCGAGAGAATGATAAGATTAGAAGGACTAATCTAGAGAAAATGGGTAACTGTAATCGTTGTGCTAAAGTGCTAGACCCAAGAGATTACGGTAGACACAAAGTTTGTTCAAACTGTAGATCTCGCAAGAAGAAACCTTTGAAGCCATCACCAGTTGGCAATTCGTTATTGAACAATTCGATGCCTCCACATATCTTGCCTCATGATCAAATGAATATGCTTTCTTCAGCACCTGGTACTACTATTGCTTCTACATTGACATCTTCTTCTGATCCACAGTATGGAATTCCATTGCAACAACATTACAATCAACAGTATATTCCTGTTTCTCAATATTCTGCTCAATCAATGCCCCCACCACCTCCACATATGCACCAAACTGCTTATAATAGAGGATTGGCACCACATCAACCATATACTCAGCAGCTGCAGTCGTTACCTCCACCACAACAACAAATGCATCAACTGCAATCATTCATTCCGCAACAGCAGCAGCAGCAACACCATAACTATTATTCAGAAACCCATCAGCATTAATATAAGACGAAGACGTCAAATTAGACCACAAAATAGAGTTTCAGGGACAGTTTTAGCATAAATAGAATGTAATTATTAGATATGTATTATTAGTTGATTTTGTATTATAGAACGGTAATATATGAAACAGCCCTTCCTTCAACGCCAACTCTAATATCGACTCCATTCTATTGTGTTTCAACTGAAAACCTTTAACGTAGAATCACATTCATGTTTACGCACTATCACTTCGCTTCGACTGAAAAGGCTTTAAACTAGCAGCGTTTCTAGAGCGAACCAAATACATTTGTTTCCAAAATTAGAAACATTGCATTTGGGAGATTTGTATAATAATTTCATGAGCTGCTTCACATAATCTTCATATCCACATCTTCTGTATGGTTCCTTAATTACAATGATATTTCAACAACTGCCTCTGATAATTTTCTATGGAGTGTTAGGTGAAATATCACTCAGCGTAATTCATAACCTCAGCTAAGCGAGACACTAACCATAAATCTCTTTGCTTAGTGGCCCGGGGGTACTTCGAAGTTGGAGCTTCTAACTACTAGCTGCAAAGATAAGACAAGAGCAAGAAGAACTTATGAAAACCAGTTGTAGCGAGAACAATACAGAATAGCAGTTTTGGAGCTACTTATACTTTGTCTATGCTTGGAGGGTAACCAATGTCAGTAGCAAACACTGTCATGCCCTGAAGTGTGTTCCCATTTGTGGTAGAGTTAAGTGATAGTCAGAGACTCACTTGAATTCATTGCCAGTTAACTGAAAAAACACACAGTAAAACTGACTCATTATACCCACGATCTTGATTGATAAAAATGATCAATTGCTTGGATCGTTTATATTTGAAAGCTGGCTAAAGCTATCTACACTCGAAAAATGTGTGGGTAGGCTCTGTGATGTTAGCTGCTGCAACTGATGTTGGCTGTAAAGACTAAAGCATTTTGGCGCAGCCTTTTGAACGCACAGGGAGCTGAATAGGCTACGCTACGGAGAAGAAGAACACTCGCAAACAGAGACTTGTTCTTTATAACAAGAACTTTAAGATAAGGTATGGCAAGAGAGGAGGACACATGAAGTGAAGCTGGTAATTCAATTTGAAGAATTTAATCAGAGTGGAAAAGCAATGTAAACAGCTTCGGGAATACAATCCCATACTAGCTTTCCTTACTTTCTATCAGTAGTTGACCGTCGTTCTTCAATACAGATGGCACGATCGATTACCTTTGACTCATCTGGTACTCGTGGTCAACATAAGCCAAAGATTATGGTATCAACTACTTTGAGAAAACAGTAGGAAAGGATGGATTGAAAAAGAAAAGGGAATCACAACACAAAAAATCACATAAACACACGAATAGGAAACGAAAATCTAACTGAGCAATACTTAGATTCAGTTTCGTCAGACAGTATTCAGCACAAATTCTAATTACAGCATTATCATCCTGCTGAATTGATACGTTATTTACATACTCCCCTCCACAAAACGATGAAATGGGGTAATAGCTCAGATTCATCTTTGGGACCTAAGGACAAAATTCTACCACCAGTGCCCGTGCCAACCAAACCCACGATACCATCGAATACAACCAATACAGAATCGGGGATATTAGAAGCCAAAAGTTTGAGGCGGAAAAATTTCAAGAAGCTTTCATTAGAAGCATCACCAGTAAGAGAATCTTCGATAGACAATGATTCTATAATGATTAGAGAGCCTATATCGTTACGACAAAAGAGACAACGCCCAGCACCAATACTTAACTTGCCAAGCTCATCTTCAACAGCTACAGCAACAACAACAACAACACTTACCTTGCCATCAACATCATCAGCATTTCCACTGAGATCTCCAGGCATAGCAGGGTGCATAGTAAGTCAAACTATAAGTCGACCTGCGAGTGCAGGAACTAAAACATCTCATTTCAACGTTAATAGCAGTAGTAGAGACATTGATCCGGAGAATGAAGGTTCTTCTGATTTGATCTTAAATCAAATTTCGAATTTGGAGTTGAATAATGTTCATCATTATGATCATCATCATGATCACCAACATCATAACAACAAAAATGCTAACGGCAAACGTCAAACAGTGATATCATCCATATCCCCAACAAAATCAAGTACATCATCACCAATGGAATCAAAAGCTCAAGCTATTGACTTCTCAGGAAGCCAGTCACCAATAGCAACAACAAGTGCATTAAAATTGAATAATAAAGATCTATTAACTTTAAAACAGTTGGGATCAGGAAATTCTGGATCTGTTTCAAAAATTTTACATATACCAACTCAGAAAACAATGGCTAAAAAGGTCATACATGTAGACCTGAAAAGCGTTATACAAACCCAAATCATCAGAGAATTACGTATACTTCACGAATGTCATTCACCTTATATAATTGAATTTTATGGGGCATTTTTGAGTAATACCAACACAATTGTTATTTGTATGGAGTATTGCAATTGTGGATCATTGGACAAAATTTTACCACTTTGTGACAACAAACAGTTCCCCACCTTTGTATTGAAGAAATTATCATTTTCAATTCTTTCAGGATTAAGCTTCTTATACACCACGCATAAAATCATCCATCGTGATATTAAGCCAAGCAATGTATTAATGACTCATAAGGGTGATTTCAAATTATGTGATTTTGGTGTATCGAGAGAATTAACTAATTCTTTAGCTATGGCAGATACTTTTGTTGGAACTTCAATGTATATGTCACCTGAAAGAATTCAAGGTTTGAACTATGGAGTAAAATCAGATGTTTGGTCTATGGGACTAATGTTAATAGAATTAGCTAGTGGGGTACCAGTTTGGACTGATGATGATACTGAAGATGATAATGCACTCAAAGGCCCCGAAGGTATATTGGATTTGTTACAGCGCATCGTTAATGAAAATGCACCTACATTAACTGGCAAAATAAATCCCGTTACTCAATGCCCATATGATAAGAGACTATGTGAATTTATTGATTCTTGTCTAATTAAAGAAGATTCAATTAGAAAATCGCCATGGCATTTGTTGGAGGACGAGAATGGATTTTTAAAGGGAGTAGAACAAGGTGTATACCAAAAAGAAAATAAGAACTGGGCTAAAAAAATAAGAAAATTCAATAAGGAAAAACACGAACAAGAAAAGTAGATATAAATTAACACACAACATAGAACTTTATAAATTATTTATATCATCATTGACAGATTTTGAAATTTCTACCCCTTGGACCTTTTGGTTATAACTTGTACTTGGTAGTAACCTCCTCGTAGATCTGATTTCATCCATCGCATAACCGGGAATTTTAATATTCCAATTTCTTTCTAAATGTAACTGCACATCTTTGGCATCGATACTATCAACTTTTCTATGCTTAGCTAATCGGCAAGCAAAACTAGTTACCGAGTGAATAAATTCATCAGCAAGGTCCAAAAGTAATTCTTCAACATTCCCGTCGATATTAGTCTTACCATCTCCTTCGTCTACTCCTATAGCACTTATCAAGTCACTTAATTTTCGTTTATTCAACACTCGCCCAGATTCACCTGTAGATTTCCCACCCTCTATATCAAAGGTAGGTAGTTTTCTTATAGCTGGGGTATCGAGCAATATACTCACCGGGTTAGCAGCACCACCAGTCAATGAAGGACGTGTATCACTTTGTGAATTGAAAGTAACCACTGTTGGAGGCTTAACATTTATGGAATTTGATATAGGAATTGAAGGAACACTTGGTTTTGTAATACCTGCTAAGTTCAAAGCCAAAGCAGATTTTAATCTTTGTGGAGTTGATCTTCCTTCACCTGTTGGAGTTGCAGATTTTGCCGTTGCTGGACCATTAGCTCCGTTTGGTGTTCCTACAGGCGTACCAGCTTGATCCTTATTAGCAGAGGTAGATGTTCCTTGTCTACTTATCAATTGTTGTTGTTGGAACTGCGCTTGCGGAGTTAAAGAAGCTTGCCTACTAGGCATTCTGGGTTGTGACATTGACTGCTGGGATGGGGTTGGTTGTGAAGCTGGGAATACTGGTGTACCAACTTGCGCATTGATCCCTCCAGCTTGTGGAATTTGTTTGTTTGGAACCTGCGGAGTTTGTCTCATTGGTAATGGAGTAGGAGTTTGTGATGGCATTTGAGTTTGCATCATTTGTTTATTTGCCATACCACGGTGTTGTTGGTTCATGAACTGCTGTTGCTGAGCTAGGATTTGTGGCGAGAACTGTTGCTGAGATTGAGGGGTTTGCTGCACCAGTGGTGTTAGTTGTGTAGGTAGTTGTGACTGAGCTTGATTTGGATGTTGATTTTGTTGTTGTTGTTGTTGTTGTTTTGCTTGATTAACCAATTGATTTCTCATATAAATACCGATTTTTTGAAACTGCTGAAATTTGGTTCTATATTCTATCAAATCTTTATCAATTATACTGATCTGCTCTTGAGTTGCATTCCCCGATTTCTTACTCTGTTCCAATAGTTGTATTTTTCTTTGAACTTCTGTTAATTTCTGTCTAATTTGATTAAACCTTTCCATTGTAATATTACTGGCACCCGTATTTATCCCAGTAGCATTCCCGCTCCCAGCTCCACTTGAAGTACTTGAACTTACGCTTCGAAACATTGCATTCGCTTGAATTCCTTCTTGCTGCTTTTGCTGCTGTAATTGCTGCTTACTTTGTTCTTCCAACTGCTGCTTATTTTGGGGTATTTGCAGCAGTTGAATATTATTCTGTGATGGCGGAGACTGTTGTGATATCATGGGAGATTGCCTTAACGGAGTTACTGCTGGTGCTTGTTTCTGATGCATTATTGGGCTTTGTCGCATCACGTTTGGTGATTGCATAACTGGAGTGCCTTGGTTATTCCTCATATTGTTAGAGTTATTATTACTATTCACCATATTTTGTTGAGCTAATGCTTGCGCTTGAGCTTGAACTGCCTGAATTTGTTGTTGATGATCACTCATATTTACCCGTGGCTGCTGTTGCTGTTGTAATCTATTCTTTTGGGCTTGGTATTTGGCCAACAATCTTCGAATATTCTCAGCACGGTTAAAATGATGTTGTCTTTCTTGTTCATCTGTTGAATTTTTTGCAATTTCAAAGTCACTTCTCATCGCTTGAACTAATTGCGCCAACTGCTGTGGAGGAATATTTTGCAAATTGGGTTGTCCCTGCTGATTGGTGCTATTACTATTACTATTATTGGTATTATGGTTTGGCATACCATTATTCATCGAATTATTCATAATTGAAGGAATTATATTTCAATGAATTAAAGGTATAAAGACAAATAAAACCGGTGACCAGGTATTGAAGATATGGTTTGGTTGATATCAACTCTTATTTTGTTGTTCTGTTTGTGATAAATCAAGATAGAATGTAATCAATATATCTGTGGATTGACCAGATTGATTTGTTTCCAGTTTTTTTTCTACGATTTTTAGAGCCTTGGCTATCAACAACCAAATTATCAACAATGAAGTTGCGAACTACGAATGTTTAAAGGTTTTCATTAAGTATTATTATTATTAACGTTAAATGTACCCCAAAGCTAAATACATACACAAAAGATCTATCAAATAAACGAAACTTGCCTGGCGAAAGAAGAAAAGGGTATGTTTTTAGACCTTCTCAGATACAGCTTCAAGGAATTCAGGAGTAACATTATTTTTTTCTTCCTTAGTCTTTTCAGCTTGTTCCTGCTCCCGTAATGCTTTCTCTTGATCCAATTTCTTGAAATAGGCAGCGTATCCATATTTACTTCTTGCTCTTAATTTAGGTCCATAGAAGGCGAATACGTAAGGAACAGGGACCATAGATAATGCAATAAATGCAAATAATGAACCAGCCCAACCAACACCTAAGTTTTCAAACATTTGTACAGTGAAAAGTGGGAACACTGATGCTAACAAGTAACGTAGCAAATTATTTGCAGCAATTGCAGAAGCAACAATAATCGGGGGAAATGACATGGAGAAATACAAGACGACTGAAAAGAAGACCAAAATTAAACCAAATCCAAATGGTACACCACTTGCAGTTGGAGCCATCCAATGGACGGACTTTCTACCAGTCCAACCTAACCAAAATAACGCAATTGGTAAACAAATTGCTCCAACTTTACCGACCAATAATTTCTTCTCTGGGGCATCCCAAATAATATTACCATTCTCATCTCTCTTCCCACGAGTTCCATCTGGATTCTTTGGAAAATAAATAGTTTTATCCAAAGCTATATAAAATGCAACACCCAAGCCTAAACCAATTCCAACACTAATGAATGGTAATCCAGAAATACCTAAATCCATATGATAAACCCCTCTGAAAATAAATGGGAAAGCTTCGAAGAAGCCGAATAAAACAGCAAATACAAAGGAAATGTAAAGTGACATAAAGAAAACGATTGGTTCCAAGGCTAGTAACTCCACTGGTTTTCCTAAATTGAATTTAAAAATTCTTTTGACGAACTCCCAATCAACTTTTGGTGTATTAACTTTAAGCCCTCTCTTTTTAGCTCTCTTAACCAAAACAACTGGTTTAAATGTTTCTGGACTCAAAATAGCAAACGGCCAAATTGCTCCAAAAAACATTAACAAGACCCAAGAAGAAGCCCATTGCCAATTCTTGTACTCAGCTGAAAACCCCCCAATAATGGGACCCAAAACTGGACCCAAGAATGGACATAAACAGAAAAGAGCAACAGCCAATGATTGTTCAGATGGCTCATTTGACCAAACATCAGAAATGGTACCACCAGCGATTGATAATGCAGGACTTGAGAAAAATCCACAGAAAAATCTTAAAACCAAAACGCTTTCAATATTTTTAGATAAACCTACACCCATTATGAACAACATAGATATTGGCCATGAAAGTACATAAATTGGTTTACGACCAAAGACTTCAGATAATGGGGCAGCAACGGCCGGTCCAATGGCTAATCCAATAAGATACAAAGTTAAACCAACGAGACATAATTCTTGTGAAGCCTTTAATTTGACCATAATTTCGGGTATACTTCCAGTGTACATCGAAGAACCTAAGGAACAACAAAGACACATGACGGCCGCAGTATAAGTGACCATCCATTTCTTCCATTTTGGCCAATTTTGAGGATTCTCTTTGTCATCGGGACCATCAAAATCTAAATGCAGCACCTCAAAAATTCGTTCTTCTTCTCTTAATTGTTCGGATGCGGCTTCTTCAATGGATTTATGAGACTGTATTCTTTCTAGAGTGTATTGTCTATTCAACTGGTTTTCTTCATCTTCATCATGTGCAGTATAATCTTCTGGCAGAGCAACTTCTGAATCTGTGGTATTTTGCTCTTCCTTTTTATTTTGATACTCAGTTCCCCTTACCGTAGAATTATCGGTATCATCTTCATTTTCATCAAGTGCAATACTTAGAGGTGATGCTCGTAAGACAGGACTTATTTCTAAGTTATTATTTTGATTTTTACCCGAATCCAGAATGGCCGAATCTTCTACATTCTCAGTCTCGCTGATCTGTTCGTCAGCAGTTTCATAAGCTGATAAATCCGTATTCGAGGTAAACGTTTGCCTAGAGCTACTACCAGAAATATTGTCTTTTGCATTAATAACAGCTTGTCTGAGTTTATTTTCCTCTTCTTTTGGAGTACCAAAAATACCCATACTGAACAACCAAAGTAGCTGAAAAATGAATTGCTAGTAGCAGGAAGCAAGTACCAATCCAAAATTTAGTGAATTAAGGTAGTCGTACACTTTTATATTTAAACATTAAGATTGTTTCTTTTGTCTTTACTCTGTGCTCTTCTCAAACTGATCTAACATAGAGCTTGTTGCGTGGAAAATAAATTGGCTAAAAGCCGTCTCGTTACACAAAGCAAACTAATGTCTGCTAACTCCTGTTGTGGTTGCTCTCAAATATCATATTCTTTTTAATAAAACGATAGTGTATCGTCCGGTGATCAAATGTAGCAGAGAGCTTCTATCCAATAGTCGCTATTTTTCCTTAACGATATTAGTCTCAAGAATTATTTCGTTATCTTATCTCAGTTTTCTTGGTTGAATAAAACAAGAAATCTAATTTGAAACATGAACCCTTTATTATGCATCATACCAATGTTTGCATAACGGCATTTGTTGAAAAACAAAACTTGTTCCTCGGTTGAACTCATCGCGAAGTTATGTGTATGCACTAGAAATTAAAGAGTTGAATATTTTGTTGACACAGTGATGAGGCGTTTGGGCTCTCAAGTTTATTGACCAAATGAAAGTCTAGATTTTCCAAATTAAGGAAAAGAATTTTGGACTTATGGCACCATTTGGATCAAAGACCCCGTTCTCGTTTAAAAGTAAGCTTTAGTTTGCATGACTGAACGGATAGATGTATGATTTGTCACAGCCGTTTGCCACAAAGGAGAATATGATAATTGCTCCATAAACCCGGTAGTGTTGACTTCGAAATCAATTATAGACATTGCAAGTGAAATAAATATGATTAGATTTTTCGATATAGCATTCAGACAGCCAGTGGTGGTATTTTTTATCTCGGCTTCCCCCATGTGGTACAGCCCATACCCTTTTTTGCAAATGCTGTTGCCAGCATTGTTAAGCATATCTCTCAGTTGTTCGAATGGTTCACGGGCGGTTCCATCTTTGATATCATGAATCCCTTTTGGACTTGGGTGAAATTGTTCACAACATATCGGGGTGTTTTGCGAATTAAATTGCAGCGTTAACATAAATGATCTTGCACAGAATATATGCTTGGCATCAGTTGTAGCAATTGGCATCACAGTTTATTGATTGAGGGATCGATTTATGAATAGCTTCGTGAATGTACGGTTTCATTTGGACGTGATCAACATGATTCAAATGTATCGCGATCCAATTTGTCCTTAACTTTAATAGACTTCAAATACGACTCTCGCCTTGATTCATTCAGGTGTACGCCTGGACAGTATGCATTCATACACAATAGTGGCACAACCTATTGCCTCCGTTTTCAGACATTTTGTTGACAGGTACTTAATTAGTCAATGAAGTGGGTTGATTCGAATCAGTCTCTATTTGGCTGAGATCTTCCAATCGAATCATTGCTATGTATGTATATGTATTAGGTGAGTTGATCGCATTTCAGTTTGTACTTCACATGAGAGTACAGAGGGTTGGGTTCAGGGAGCTCTCGTCTTTCTCTTCCAAACTGTGCATTCGTCAACCTGCTCTACCTCAGTTAGTCTACGTGAAGATCTGTATCTAAACTATAAAGCTACAGTACCTATGTCTAACGTATGTAAAAAAAACTACTCATTTTTTGCCACCAGACTGTGTTCACCGTAATATGTTTTAGCTCGAATATACCCAAATGTGAAATTACAGCCAAATACAACAACAACGAATCCTATACCGAACATGAAAAATTTTAAACCCAATGGTTCAATAAAGGAGTTCAAAACCATACCTATGATTTGAGCATTTAGTGTCGATAAATTCCCAACATTGTTTGGATCTTGTTTCATACATTTTTCGTAAACTTTACACTTGTTGCGTAATAGGGGGACTCTATCATCCTGGTCACATCCATTTTCATAATACGATTTACGGCAGGATTTTATATTCAATTCGAGATTGAGTTTCTGTTGATATAACTTGTAATTGACATCGGTTTTTATTGTGGCAAATACGTAGTAACACAAGTAGAAGAAATAAACTGTTATTATGAAATTGATAATTAACTGTAAATATGATGATAATAGATATGGAATCCTTTCAATTGGCGAGATATTTGGTTTCCATGGTAATGGTAATTTAATGACATCATGGTGATTCTGCAAGTATTGATCACGTTGTAGTCTAAGATATTGCTCTTGTATTGATTGGTTCTTCTCTAATTCTTGCTGCCTTAATTGATATTCAAGCTTCAGTTTATATTGTTCAAATTGGATATCTCGTTGATTTTCTTCTAACTTCTTTAAACTTAAACCTGAATCATTATTGTCGTTAAAATAGTAGTGATGATGATGAATTGTAACTGGCTTGTAAAGCGACTGATCATTTTTGTTTTCCCTATTGAGACTCTTACTAGGTAGAAACGAACTGATGTTGGATGAAGTAAAAAGTGACGTATTATTTCGTTTCGTGATTATTCCAGTACTCTTGATAGGCTGGAATGAACTAGTGTCAAACTCATAATCTATATCATCCAACGACTCTTTTTGTTCCTCGTGGTCTTCTGTCGCCACGTCTGGCGGTGGCATCAATAGTAATGGTTTCTTGACTGCTAATCGTGCGCCTAACATAGTTGGAGAAAGTAAAGACAAAAAACTTGCCTCTTCATCATTCTCCTTCTCGATCTCCTTCTGATCTTCTTCTCTACTGGGTAGATCAATAGGTTCTGAAACGCTGTGATTTGAGATATCATCTATGTCCATTGGATCGTCAATATCCATGAAATCATCTGATTTATTATGATTGTAATACTTTTGTTGGTTTGTATGAGATCGTTCATCATTCAATGACAATGATTGTAGAAGACTTCCAGGCTCCAAATCATGGTATTGATTGCTGTAAGACATGAATTGGTGGTGGCGTCTTTGGTTAGCTGTGAAAAAAATGTTGATCTCAGATTCTCCAATGTATACAAAAAAAAACCTTCTCATCACGTCTGATTGCGATCTGTCAAATATAGCCAGTTTAACAACTAATCAGAACTATGGGATCAAAGAGAAAGAAGAAGGAAAAACAGAAGGACTTTGTCAAAGCTAAATTGAAACTTGGTAAGACTCAACAAAAACCGGATAATTATACAGACACTTCTTTTCAATCAAAGACAATTTCACTTCCAGGTCAATCCATCTCGATTAATTCAAAAGATTTAACCCATCAATTATCGCTAACTAAGCACCATTCTTCAACAACTAGAAAAGAAGTACTTGTATATATCTCAGCGCACTTACCAACGAATCCATCGCAATATAAACAAATCATAACAAGTACAGTACCGTTAATTCTTGATCAATCCAAAAGCGTAAGAACAGAATTGATAAATTTATTGAAAGCATGTGCTATGAAACAACCGGGATTGTTGGATTTACATAAACGATCAATTATATTGTTCGTTATACTGGCAATGACTCACATCCAGCCTGATATACGAAATCAGTGCACTGGGTTTCTACAAGTTTTGATTGATCACGCTGATATTAATTCTTATTTCACGAAAGTTTTGAAAAACTTTTGCATACTTATGGGATGGTCTTTGATGGAAGATAAGAAGAGTATAAGTTTGGCAATTACAAATACTGCCTCATTGGGTGGGACATCTAAGAAGGCAAGAGTTGGACATTTACAAGTATTGGATAACTTTTTGAAAGCTACATTATTTGAAAAAGAAGTCACTGATCATTCTAAGTTGGACATTTCAATTCATACTCAAACCTGCAAATATTTAATCCCGGCAATACCACAGCCATTTGCACCTTTGAAATTGTTTGCGAATGAATTCAGAAGCAATGAAACTGGTGAAACTTCAACGAGAGAAATAGATTCAATGTTAACGGAAGACCTAAGTACACGAATCAGAATAATGAATGAGGTATTCAAGACGCCGATGATGAAGCATCTTAATGGGTTGATTAAAGAAGGTGGAGATGTAGGTAGAGAGGCTAACAATTGTATAAGTTTACTTGAAAGTATATAGAAGTTGCCCGGTATATTTTATATTTTGACCACTACCAATTGTTTGCAGACGCAACCTAAAAAAAACAATTGTTGAAAAATTTTAACTCTTCAACGAAGAAATATCTAGAGCATGTTTAAGTCCATTACAAAGCCACTCAGCGTCTTACCTAGAGCTGTCCAACCTGCAAGAATAACGCCAATTATAGGGTTTCATTATACACCATTGAACCTTGCTAAAAAGAAAGCCAACAGACAGAAAAAGGAAGAAGAAAAGATACTGGAAGAGACAGAAAGCGAGATAATAGTACCAACCATAGATTTTGAATCAGCTACTAAAAAGTTTGAAAGCATTGTTGCAAAATTCAATAAAGCTGCCTCCGATATCAAATTAGGGAAAGCAAACCCCAAAATATTTGATAATTTATTGGTCAATATTGGGAATCACAGTGACGTTGAAGAAGTTCCCTTTACTTCATTAGCGCAAACTTCTTTGAAAGGAAGAAATTTTATAATTACTTTGTTTGATCCTAATAATGGAAAGCATATAATTAATGCTATTATTGGATCTGGGTTGAATATGAGCGGTCAAGTCGATCCCAGTAACAAATTTAACATCAAGGTTCCTTTACCTCCAATTACAACAGAAACCAAGCAGGACAGTATCAAAGAATTGAAGAATGCATATGAGAAGTTCAAGAATAATAAAAGTAACTCTTTGACTGCAGTTAGAGGAGATATTCGTAATAAATTTCATAGTCATTTGAAGCATCACAAGATATCAGATGTTGAACAAAAACAGTTGACCCAGTTGGAAAAGTTACACAAGACATACCTGGATAATTTAATGGAAAGCTTTAAACAAGCTGAAAAAAGTATTCTCAAGTGATCTTGTAAATAGTACGTATGTATAAACTATACAAATAATCGAGCTTGATTTTTTTTACACCACTTTATTATTGATAAACCAAGTTCTATTAGTTTTCTTGAGGACATTGTTTCACTGGTTATACAATAAAATTCGTAGGAGTCATCTGACAACATGAATCCCGTGATGTTGTTCCATTTTGTGTATGTGAGATTCTTGTAATTTAGACTAATGTCCTTATTAATTATCACTGCCCTGTTGGCTTTCAAAGTGCTATGATATTTGACCATTTGTAGAATCGTATCTCTGTCTGATGAATATTCACTCATAATAAATTGATCCAATCTTTTATCTTTATACACAAAATGTTTGATTACAAATGGTATTTCTGTATTCAATGGTATTGATAATTCAGTGTTTAGATTTGTTACAAAAGCTTGACTTTTGGAAATCTTGGTAATCATGCCCTTGGCAATTTCTTTGAGCTTATAAAACGAGTGTTTGTTACCACTGATTAATATTATTGTGAGTTGGTTCCAAGATCTAACAAATATATACAAAAAACCACTATCATTAAATTTAGGCATACACAACGGCATCCATAAATCTTCGGTTTCATTTTTCAATGAATTTATAATAAATAATAGTAAATTCAAGTCACTATTTGGTAAGTTATGATTCTTTGGTTTTATATAATTGATGATTTTATCTGATTTCGCCAATATCGAAAATAACAAATCCTCGTCTTTGAAGCTACTTAAGCAACTACTCAATTTGGAACGTATAGAATATCGTATTTTGATACTCTGTCTAGCCGACAAGAATTCGCTTGCGTAAAAACCAAACGAAGAGCCATTGCTTTCTAAACCATAAGTTAGTTTCATACACAACTCATCAAGATTATCAAAATCTAAAGGATTTAGGACTCGTCGCAAATCATAATTTGATCTATTCATGAAATGCTTGTCAATTGCGGATTTAGCTAGTATGCTTAATAAATATGAATACAAGACTTCTAACTGGTTTATGATTGACTCAACTGACTCGTAGTTCAATTTTGAAATTGCAACTAAAATGATTGGGTTCTTGTTAACTGCAACAACTTTCATATTACCGATCTCAATACTCTGTAGACTTTGATTTATGTTCTCTTGAAATGCCGATAGTATAGTGGTCAATATCCCCATGTATCCTATTGTGATACCATCAGATCCATTCATTGAATAAATTGGTTTACCAGCAGATGAAAATATAAAAACTTGCTTTAGTTTATCGTGAAAACTGATCTCATCATCAGCTTTCGAAATAGCAATAAATTTATGATAAAATTGTTCATCAGAAAGATTATCGGGATTATCAAATAAATCTAGATAAGTATTGACTTTCTGTCTTGTTCCGCCATTGCCATACCGAATGTTCGGTATGATAGGTAGATCTTCCATATAATCAGATAGCTCAGTATCAGATAATACACTTGTATTATCCAGTGGAGTCAACGGTGAACCTCTTACCGAATGTATTTCCAGGTTTGCATTCTCATATGAAATGGCAGTTGTCGGTTCCGTTGTTGTGATAGAGGCTATAGTAGTCGATGGTAGCAATGATGCTGAATTTGTTGGTGTTTTTAATACTTCAGGGTACACCATAGCCTCTTAATTGATAAAGAAGCCGAACAGTAGGGATGGGTAAATATTGGTGGAAGTTTTTTTGTGTTTAATACCACCGCTTCTCGGGAAGTGTTGATTTGATTGAGACTCGATTTTGCTTGAAGAGATAACACGATTCTAAATTGAACATACTATTATTATTATCAGCTATTAACCTACAGGAGCCATGGATAATCATCTTTTCATAAAATAATAGACCATAAATACAAATATTAATCCAACACCAACAATAGGAATATATTGTCTGATCAAAGCTTCTAAATTGATTCTTTGAGCTCTTCTTTTATACTTCAATGAGTCTTGCTTCAATGAACTTGATAAATCACTCATTTTATCCAATGAATCGCCTCTATATAATAAATCCTCAATGTTTTTAGTCATCACTTTCTTAACATCAGCTAAATCGTTATTTAATCTATCTAAATTTGATTGGGCTCTTTGATCCTGATAAATCTTCTTGGTCTTGTGTAAAAAGTTATCAAAAGATGAAAATCCAAAAGGCCTAGCTATTGAACTCAATGCTTCTTGTCCATGACTATTGTAAAACTCGTTGGATATTTCTGTCAAATATGAAAATGCCAACTTTCTTGGATATGATCTGTTGCAAATACATAGATAAATGATATTCTGCGAAATCAAATAGTGGATGTTGTAATCTCCAGATTCTATTGTGGCTTGCGGTTCTGAGTTGGGTGTGATTCTGCTTATCAATATTTTGCATTTCTTCTTTTGATCTTGCAAGGAGGTATTATTGTTCTCATCGTCAACCGATCCACATAAGGGAAGTGCTAGGAGCCAATTGGTTAGTACAACACATTGCATAAGAGCGGTACCACAAGTATGCACATACCGTCATATCTGTAGATCAACGTGGATTCAACCATTGTGTATATCTGCTGAATAGTTGTGACAGATGGATTTATTTTACACTCTGTTCTGTTTTTCTTTGGTCCAGTGTATCACTTTGGTCTACTGTGAGAGTGTGAATAGTCTCGTATCCTCTCACAGGAAAACTTTTTACTACAGATGATCGATACAACACGGTAGTACAGACACAGATATACCATCTTTATAGTTGTAAAAGAACCCATCAGAGGAGACGATGGATCTATCTAACTTGTCCAATACGTTGCCATCCCTGAAGCCAATACAGAGGAAAAAACAAACCACCCAGCCACCAACAGATCAACCACCACCACAACCACAACAGCCGGTGGATATTAACCAAGAATTAACAAATCACTTCAAAGATGCTGCAAAGTCAGTTGCTTCGTTGTACAACGCATCTATGAATAGTACTAATAATGATGCGGGTAACATTAAGATTGATTTCGCCAATGCTGCAAGATCGGTTGCTATATTGTATAAATTGAGTCAAACATCACACCAAGCATCGTTTAACAAGGGTTATTTATCGTGTATTGATGAATTATTGGATATAATTTCAAATGACGGCGACGTTGAAAATTGGGCATTAACAAGAAGAGCAGAGATAACTAATAATAAAGAATGCAGTAATACGGCGGAAGATGAGTTTAAGATTCTCCAAGATTATGAATTTACATTTAACCTGGACTTAAAGCCTCCCATGCATTTTAGACCTAGCATACCTCCAATATCGGTTCAACATAACTTAAAACAAAGACAAGCACCGATAAATAGAAAGAAGTTACAGCAGCGAAAATTATGTATTTCTTCTGAGAGTTCAAGTGAAAGTGAAAGTGAAGAAATCAAGAAACAATCATGGAGATATACTAAAGAGCACAATAGTCCTGTTAAGAAGAAGAAAAAGTTATAGGGGTGTATGGGGTTTTCTTTCACGTATTTAATGATACTAGCATGTTTTTAGCATTTTTTTAGTTTTTGATTTTATAGGGATTCTATAGGCATTTAGAGAGTTATGTTTTTTAAGGTAGTAAGTTCTTATGTTATTGATTAGATGTATTCTATAAAATTGTAGTTCCTAGTAGGCGAACAATCCATCCTCATTACCAGTGTACTCATCCTCAAACTCGCTCTCTTCTTCACTACTTTCATCGTTATCTCCGCTACTTGATTCAGAATCAGTATCTATTGCCGAACTATCTACTTCACCCTCAACCAAGCCTTCTAACGTTAAGCACAATAAAGTATCACCTTTGCATTGAGTGCCTTCAACTATTTCATTTGTAGATTCAACATTACAGTTGATTAATTTACACTTAGATTGTAGTATAACATCATGACCTATAATGCAGTTTTCCAATTGCACATCGTCTTTTATCACAACATCGTTTAAAATAAGGCACCCCGTGATTTTAGCCTTTTTACCAATCTTGCAATTTGATCCGATTACACTTCTCTTGACATTTGTCTTTTCACCCAAAGTTGTGCCTGTTCCAATCAAAGAATCGTTGCCTACGTGAGCCAAACTTTTATCCTTCTGCTGCTGCTGCTGCTGTTGTTGTTGTTGAGACTGTCCTTTGCTCACGGCTTGTAATTTCATAAAATAACGATTAGCTTCCATCAACACCGGAAGATTATTACACCTAAAGAATGTAGCTTGATGAGGTATAATTATAAAACCGATTGTATCTTTACTAGTAGAATGTCTCCAAGATCTTCTTGCTAAATCTCGAATAACTTTTGTAATTGAACGATTTTTGAAGTATGATTCTGTGAATTTATCGGCATTTTCTTCAAATATTTTGAAAATTTTATTTGAACCAAAGAATATCCCACTATTTAACAATTTTGTACTGACTGTAGAATTGGGATATCTCCAACACATTTGAATTCTAATCTTTAAAGATTTATTAAAGTCTACATCTTCTTTGTTATAAATATCTAATAGATTATACTGATTTGATTCATCACCTTCGGAATAAACAGTATAAGTTTTAGGGAAAATTTTTGATTTTTTATCTTCCAAATCCAATTGATTCTTGTAATGAACTAAAATACCTAAATCAGAATCTTGTCTATTTCTATAAGCTTCGATTAAAACCTGTGGTGGCAAATCTGTTATGAAGTCACAAGGTAATATAACAAAGTTTGAAGTTGAGAGTTGAGAGTGTTTGTACATGGAGTATAATATAGATCCACTATAATCTGGAGCTAATGGCACTACTTCAATTATCGTATTATACCCCCGATTTTCATCTGATTTAGATTCATTATTGTTCTTTTGGTATTTTGATATTTGCTCTTTTATGACGTTTTCATTTTCTTCCTCTATGACAACTATAATCTTAGGAAAGAATGCTTTCTGACACCAGTCTAACGTATACTCCAACATAGGCTTATTAACAATAGGTAACATCACCTTGGGGATACCTGTGGAGCGCATCTGCGAAAAAGGTGTCAATGCCTTACCCTTACCACAGAACACAACTGCTGTAAACTCCATTGTACCTTCAATGTTTGTGCTATTAATGCTGGTTGTAAGATTTGTTATTGATTGTAAAAATTTTCTGAAGTTGATTTGGTTGTATAAGAGAAAATAAACAACGAGTGGATGTGTCCTGGGTGGGTCGTGCGGGTGTGCATGGTATTCTGCCTCTCTTTTTCTTTTTGTTCAAAAATTGTTGCCACTTTCAATCAACACTTGACTATATTTGACATCAATAATCTACATTACTACCGCTAATCATCGTTATATATAGCAATTGAATCATGAGTACCGATGAAAATGACCCACTTTTACAAGCATTGAATGCGGACCCTAGAAATAGCGATTCCAATAATGCTAACAACGACAGCTCTACAAATAATGAACCATCAGAACCAGTTGATCCTGAAAGAGAAAGAGCGCTTTCAAAGTTTAAAGATAAATTGCTAGAACATCGAAAATGGGATGCAAGGTTGAAGGATTTGAGATTAAGCATACGAGACTTAGACAAAGATTTCGAGAAAACTGAAACAGACATCAAAGCATTACAATCTGTTGGACAAATCATTGGTGAAGTTTTAAAACAATTAGATGATGAAAGATACATCGTCAAAGCATCAAGTGGTCCTCGTTATATTGTAGGATGCCGAAATACTATCAAGAAGGAGAGTTTAAAAAATGGTGTAAGAGTTTCGTTGGATATGACAACTTTAACAATAATGAGAATCTTACCAAGGGAAGTTGATCCATTAGTTTATAATATGACTACTTTTGAACCGGGAGAAATTTCTTTCAATGGTATTGGTGGTTTGACTGACCAAATAAGGGAATTACGTGAAGTTATTGAATTACCTTTGAAAAACCCTGAATTATTTACAAGAGTTGGTATCAAGCCCCCCAAAGGTGTCTTATTGTATGGTCCACCGGGTACTGGTAAGACTTTATTGGCAAAAGCAGTGGCAGCTACAATTGGTGCAAACTTCATATTTTCACCAGCTTCCGCAATTGTCGATAAATATATCGGTGAATCCGCAAGATTAATAAGAGAAATGTTTGCATATGCCAAAGAACATGAGCCTTGTATTATATTCATGGACGAAGTCGATGCTATAGGCGGTAGAAGATTTAGTGAAGGTACTTCAGCAGATAGAGAAATTCAAAGAACTTTAATGGAATTATTAAATCAAATGGATGGGTTTGACACCTTGGGCCAAACCAAAATAATCATGGCAACAAATAGACCAGATACATTAGATCCTGCCTTATTGAGAGCTGGTAGATTAGATAGAAAAATTGAGATTGGATTACCTAATGAAGCTGGTAGGTTAGAAATTTTCAAAATTCATACATCAAAAGTTGCAAAACATGGTGAATTTGATTTTGAAGCTGCGGTCAAAATGAGTGACGGTTTCAATGGTGCTGATATAAGAAATGTTGTTACGGAAGCTGGGTTCTTTGCAATAAGAGATGATAGAGATTATATATTGCAAAGTGACTTAATGAAAGCAGTGAGGAAAGTAGCTGATGTCAAGAAGTTGGAAGGTAAATTGGATTACGAAAAATTGTGAGTTAATACTATGTACGAATATATATGTGTTACTTGTGTATATATTGACCTATTTACAATGAACTTTCTTCGCCTTTAGTTCTAGCTTCTTCATCTTTTGCAGTTTCTTCAATGATTTTTAATGTAGTTTGAAAATCTGCAACTTTAGCTTGTGAAAGAACTTCCAAGTGATAACGTAATTCAGGACTTTCAATCTTATTCAAATGATCTGCTATCTTAGATCCAATAAATTCTTGAACTTCTTCAGACAATGGATACAATTTCTTCTTAGGGTTTTCAACTTGTTTAGCTAAGTAAATCTTTTGTTCTATAGTCAAAGGCATCTTAGGACCATTCAATTTAGCAACATGCAACGCAGTCAATACTCTCTTTTTGTGTTTACTGAATGGATTTCTTAACTGATTTAATACAGCTTTTGGTAATGGTGGTCTTCCTATACTATTGAATTCGTATGATTTTTCCATTACGGTAGATTCAAGTGTAGATAATGAACCATCTTTTATATTTTCGGGTGTTGGCCATGGAATTTCGATATTTTCATGGTGCTTAACAAATCTTCTAGGTATCCATTTCTTATATCTATCATCATAATATAAATCTCTCATTTCGACATCTTCAGCAACCACGTATGAAACTTTTCCAGACTCTGCGTCTCTTTCCTTTCCCACTATTCTGATTTTATCTCTTGATACATGGTCAGGAAAATCAATGACATGAGACGAATGTCCCTCTGGCCAGAACTGTTTTGCTAATAATTTTTTAGAACTTATCCCAGATAACGAGACAGCATTGTATTCAGGCGCATAGGATAAAACTTCAGCTATCTTACCCTTGTATGGTCCCTCGGTGACATATGCGAGATCTCCTTCTATTACACCTGCTTCAAATCTAGTCTTTTGTTTCGATCTTGAGATAGTTTGTGGGAAATAATTTTCAAAACTGGGTAATGCTGCGTATTCTTTATCTTTGAGAAATTTTTTCTTTAAGTATTCAGGGTATTTATTGAGATCTCTTGTGAATCTTGACCTTGTTGAAACCCAAGACATAGCTGAAATGAACAATTATGGCAGACTGGCTAAAAGGTTGATTGATCAAAGGTTAAGTGAAAGATCAATAGAAAAATTTTCAGTCTACAAAATTGTGTGGACGTGCACGCACGAACAGTTACTCCAGATTGTGTTTTCATCAAAGTGTTTATATTGATTAATTATACAAATTAGTTTACAGTCTAGCCTACCAAGAGCCAGGCCAGAGCCAGCTATTATAACTATTCCGTACAGATTCGAATAAACTCTTCTTCGTTGACTAAAAGGTTTCTCGTTAGTAAACCAAATCATGACATACAGCATAAACCCAAATACATACTTTCTCCATCTTCATCTAAATCAAACTCATCAATCATCGCTTGTAGTTCTTCATCACTTAAATTCTCACCAAGATCCTTGGAAATCTTTCTGAGGTTTCTTACACTTATCTTCCCAGTTCCATCAACATCAAATAATCTAAATGCACGACGTATTTCGTCTAATGGATCTCTTTTAATGATCATTTCACCAACTATACACTAGGCGTTAGTAAATTATTCATTTTCAAACTCTACTACTCGTACACATACCTGTCTTGTAGAAGTTGTCATAAGTAATCAAATTAGTATCGTCTGTATCATATTCATGTATTATATCCAAAACTTGACGTTTAGTCAAATCAAACCCCAATGCTCTGAATGCAACTTTCAACTCATGATAATCTAAACATCCATCTCCATTCATATCAAATAATTGAAAAGCCTCTCTTATTTCTAATTTTTGTTCTTCCAACAACTCTTGTTTGAGATTAGTATTGTTATTGTTATTGGATGTTCCATATATGTTTCTTTTGCTTGGTGTGACATTCTGGTTGTTGACAAGGTTATTATTGATCGAGGTTACTCTTTCTCCTCTATTGAATAGTGACATTGTTGTTTCTTAGGTTAGTCGGTTAGGTTCTATAAGTTTGTTGTAGTAGTTGATGTAATTGTTGAGGAATTTGGTTGTAAGTTTTTTGGGTCTCTAAATTTAACGCGTAGGCTTTCAGATTTACAATCAACCAAAATTACACTTAATTGATGGTGTTTCAAGTAGGTCAAAAGATCAAAGTTAAGGATGATATTGGCAGTATACGATATATGGGAAAGACTCAGTTTGCTCCCGGAATATGGTATGGTGTGGAGCTACAGCAAGCAATTGGTAAAAATGACGGAACAGTTCAAGGTATAAAATACTTTGATTGTAAAAACAAAGGTTTACATGGCGTATTTGTTAGAGAAAGTATGTTGGTACCTATTCAACAAGATGATAATCAACTACATAGACTTATTGATAAATTGCAACTGAAATTAAAAAGGGTCACAAATGAAACCGCTGAATATCGCCAACTATTACAAGACTTAAATGACCAACTCCAGGACAAAGTCAAGGAGATTTCACAATTGGAGTCAAAAGTAGAAATGTATGAGATTGATAAGGTATACTTGCAAGAGGCAAAGGCGGAAATGGAAGAAAAGCTAAGTGAGTTAAATATGAAGTATGAAATTTTGCAACATGAATTTAATTTAGTACAGGAGGAATTAGAATTGGATCGTGAATTGGGAAGGGCAGTAGAGCAAGTGAGTATTGATGAATTCACAGATGATGATATTATAATGCTTTTGGAGAGGAACAAAAGCTTGGATACTACGCTTTCGTCTTTGAAACAAATATCTTTTCAAACTGAAGCTAAACTTCGACAAGATATCAAAAAATTGCAAAAGGAGAATCATGATCTGAATGAATTGAGTAAAAAGCTTGAACAAGCAGAGTCCACCATAGCAATACTACTGGAGAGAATTGAAACTTTTGCAGACCTTGAGAAAATATCTGAGCATTTGACTGTTGAAAATGAGGAACTTTTCAAAACCGTTCAGTCCTTTAAAAATACAATTGATGAGTTAAATGAAATTCACGAATTAGATAAAAAATTAGAAGAAAATCATCAACAAGTAGAAATGGATCTCAGACTGGAAATAAAGAAGCTCAATCTCGTTGTGAAAGATAACAAACTCAAGTTGGAGCAATCGGAAAAAAGACTACGTACTATCAAGCAAGAGTTTGATGCAGCTGCCAAAAATGATATTCATGAATTAGAATTGAGCTCGTTGCGTCAACAAATAGTGGAGTATAGATTTAAGTCTCGTTCTGATACCATCAAACTAAAAATACTAGAGGCAAGACATGAAATCGCGTTGCAAAGATGGGAGGGTCCAAATGCAGGTGATTTTGAAGAAGGACTAATTGATTTACTTTTTGAATGGAAATTCTACAAGCTGGATATGAGTGTTATAGCAAAGAGTGTTCCTTTGAAATCACATCATCAATATTTTGCTAAATACGTGGTTTTGGTAGTTGAAGAAATGTTACTGGTCCTTATCAAGTTGCTCGAGTACAATTATGTTCACGATTATATAATACAAATTTTGCCAAGGTTAATCAGTCAACTCAATGAAAATATCCCTAGTTTTCAGAGAATAGTCAAAATCATGGAGAGCGATGAGTTGATTGACGGTATTTCCGATGAGCTTGAGTCAAACTTATGTTTAGGTTTGCAATTCGTGGAAGATACTATCACAATTTTAGATTTACAATTGTCCAATTCCAGATTGTTTTTAGAAAAAGTGACAGGTATGCTGTTTCTTATTTCTTACCTTAAATTGGTGAACTATTACACATACGAGTTGATGAAGGGATTAGTACGTGAGGAGAAAAAGGATATGAACGAATTAACGATTTTGCTAAAAGAAGAAATATCGACGATTGACACGTACCATGAACAACTATTGCAAATTGAGTTCAACAAAGATATTGAATTCACGTCGGAGCCACCTGATTTACAAGAAATAACAAGGGAGCATATTGGTATAGTGAGAATCCTTTATGAAGTTCTTAATTCAGAAGAAACTGAGTTTAGTGATAGTCTTCGAAACAATATTCGAAAACTTGGTCAAGCTTTAAATCGTCCTATTCCTATTACATTCACATCATTAGATCAAGAAGCTCGATCAATATACGAATTTGATAGAGAAGACAGTTTACCTAATGATGCTCTAGATTCACAAATTGACGAACTAAATGAATTGATATCACAGCGAGAAAGAGAAGTGACCGACCTTAAGTTGAACGTTACATTGTTGGAAGAGAACATGAAGTTGTTGTCTAAACAAAATTCACAAAAAATTTCTAATTTGGTACAACAGCTTGAATTATCGCTGGTAGAATTACAAGATAAATTGAGCAAGATTGCAAAATTGGAGCAAGAAAAAGATCAATTACGCAAAGAATTAATTACTGTAGAAAATAATTCGACCTTGCAACCCAATGAGTTTACTGATTTAAAGTCACAAAAAGAATACAATACGAATCTAGAAATCATGGAAAGGATTGTTAATTTGAAATATATAGCCAAATTTATTGATGAAGAAGATTATACCTGGTTGAATGATGAGGTAAAGAAGAAATACTGGAGCCAAACAACCCCATTGCAAGAAACATCAAAATACTTACGTTCATTGGCATGCAAAATTAAGCCGAATTCAATTAATTCAACAAATTACCATAAATGGACTCTGCAAAAGAATACTTCTAGATTTATAAACCTTATAAATGAAGAAAAGTTAGCAAAGTATAATTCTATAAAGTCTGGTCTATTTCATGATCAACTAAATTCTTTCGTTGATTCCTTGGCCATTTTGTAGCTTTATCAATATGATATATAGGGTATAGCCATTCTAAAATAGCATAAATGAAAATATCAATAATCACACATAATACGTATAATTTACCCGCTATCAATCCACAACAATAGTATTTTTGCAATCTATTGATCAATGGCTCATTCAACTCGGATAAATCTAATGAATTGTAAACGTTTTCGGTTCGTTTAGCTATATTAACCCAACTATACATCTTCGCAACATCATCGTGAAACTTTGATGTATTTATACTACCCGACTGAATTAATTTTATGGCATTCAAAGTTGCATCAACCAAAGAGTTCTCTTCTGGATCGGCAAAACTTGTCATTTGAGGTGGTAGAACTTCGGGTATCCCTCCGACTTTTGTAGTGACAACATACAATCCACAGGACGCAGCTTCGACAATAACGGTCCCAAATGCTTCCGTCAATGAAGGATGGAGATATATATCACCCTGGATCATCACATTTCGCACTTCTTCGTGTTTGACGGCACCCATCAATTTGACTCTTTCTTGCAAGAAATATTTCTCCCGCATTTGCTCCAAGTCCATGAACTTTGGTCCATCACCGGCAATTAGGAATCTCACTTTTGGATGAGTTAGACAAATTCGAGGTATGATTGCGGTTAGCAAGTCTGCTCCTTTATTGGGGAACAATCTGGTGATGACAACGATAGTGATATGATCGTTCTTTTTCTTGTTTTCTGGTTTGAAATCTTTAGAAATCACTGCATTCGGTATCACTGACACTTTACATGGTTCGATTGATCCACGCAACACCGTGTTTTCTTTACACGTATGACTAACACAAATAACATGCCCAACATCACTTAGAGTGAACTTGAGTGCTTTATTCCCCATGATTGACCCAACGTCGGCGAATCCAAACAAGGAATGGTCGGTGAACACCGTCTTCATGCCCATTGTACGGCCATGAAAGATTGATTCGTGGCATAATGAACTGAATGATCCATGTCCATGTATTATGTCAATCTGCTCACGGATAAAAATGTTGCGCAATACAGGGAATGTCAGGAATACGGTCGGAAAAGTGGAGCTTCGATACGCCACCAACAAGGGGATGTAATAAATTTTTAAGCCGTTTGTAAGTGTTCGTATACCATTTCTCGATGAATAGTTGTGTGTTACAATGATGACTGAGTGGCCCAATTCTATTAGTTTTTGCGATAAATGATACACGTGGAACTCTACTCCTCCTGGTTGAGGATAGAAGAAGTCTGTTACCATTGCTATTTTATATCCCATGCTTGATGCTTGTTTGAAGAAAAAAATGGTGGTTTGTTAACGGCCACCTTTTTCTTACGAAAATATAATCAGAAGAGAGCGTTGGGTATTTTTTGCAAAGAAACAACTTTTACGTTTATTTTTGAAAGCGGTATATCACGTACACAATTTAGGCAAACAAACCGTTTAACGACTGTTTTTTATTTATACAAATGCATCTCTCGGTAAAGAGCCTGCGGAGTTTTTGAAATTTATCAATGATTGCTGATAGTTCCAATTACTTTGTTCACATAACATTATCCCATATTGAATATTTAATTTTGTATCTAATAAAATCTTGACCAATAATTCCTGTTGCAATGGCTGAAGTCTGCTTTTTACTTCTGGTGGTAAATCGGCTGCTGTTGGTGTTGGACCAGCTGGCACAGGTGATGGATTTGCTGTTGCTGTTATTGTTGTACTAGGTATGACAGTTGACGGGATAGCTGCTGGTGGGATAACTGCTTGTGAGATAGCAGTGGGGGGTGGTGTTGGAGTTGCTGTTGATGGTAGTTGTTGTTGCTGTTGCTTTTGTCGTTGCGGATGCAGTTGAGTCCATGGAGTTCCTGTTGAGAATGGTCTGACTAATAATAGGTCACTACCAACAATCATACTACCATTTGGCCCAGGTATTACCACGAATGTTCTATCAAAACATTTCTTACTCAAAGGGGTCTTTTTATGTTTACTCTGTTGATGATATCTAGGGCCACCACTACGAGGGCCAGATGGTACATTTGAATCGGTGTCTTCAGGTTGGCCAGTTTCTTCAAACGAGCCATGTATTGTTATCATTACACCATTTAAGGCAGGGAATTTATAACTTTCCATACTAAATAATTCGGGTTTGTTTAATAAATCGTGATACGTTTTAGGTAATTGTTGAAAACTTTTGAATATTTGTTCTTGACCTATGGCAACTCTACTCATTCTTGCTTTGACTGATGATACTCTAGTGAGATTTCTCGAACTGGATAAATAATTACCAAAATCCGTGCTGTTAGTACCTTCAATTAGATATGGATGCGATGAATCAACTTGCATGGAAAATTGTGATTCATTTTGGTACAAAATCATTAGGTCAGCTCTATTAGAGTCCCATAATTTCAAATAATTGGCGATGAAATTGGTAGCTAAATTTCTTGTATCATCATCTTGGAAAAACATTGATTGTGGGTTTTCGAATGGGAATGTTAAATTGGTGTTCAAAGCTTGTTCGTTTCTCAATATCTCGCCATTTAAAACCACCAATCTTGGGAAAGACTTCATTAATTCTAATTTTATTGATTGTATTTCGTTTGGATCATTAGTTTGTACTATGGGATTATTGAATAATATTAATTCTCTTAAGAAATTTAGTTTATGTCTCCAAGTTTCAAATACTTTCACTTTCGAAAAGTTGTTGTTTTGCAAAGAAAGATTTTGCAATTTAGGAAAAATTTGTGCCATTGATGAAAGGGATAGTAAATCACTCAATTCATTGTTTGATAAATCGATACTAATAGCATCTATCTTCAAATCATTTGCGATTTTCATTAACGCAGGAAAGAACTTTGAAGTAACTGAAAGAGATCCAAAGAAGCCCTGTGCATTCAAATTGGGATCCTGTTTAACATCACTCAAATTTAACATTTTGATTTCTGGTTGATACCTCGATTTTAAGAATTGGGTTATCACTTCTATGGTTGACAGAGACGCTTGTTGCGGAGATCCACCACCAATTTGGTTGGATAATGTGCTTGATTTGTGAAACTTCAAAGGCTGGCCAGCAAACTTAACGCCCGACCAATTTAGTAAAGTGTTAGCTTGAGATTCGTTTTTCACATATCCTTTTAAAATACCGGTATTTTGATCGACACTGTAATTGCTAACAACTACTTTGCACTTTCTTGATATAAAGTTTATACACTCACTCAGACTTGCCCCATTCCATCCAGTGATTTCAATTGGATATGAATTGGCTGCTACAAACGCATCAACATTTTGCTGATGACCAGATGAAAATGCATTTCTATTGCTGTTATTGATGGTGGTGGTGCTGCTGTTATTGCTGTTGTTATTGTAATTTCCATAGTAACCTCCACCTCTTCCTCTTCCACGATAACTCATTTGCAGATAAGGGTGATAGTAAAAAATATGGGATTAAATTTGTGAAAAAGTTGAAAATAAGATGTAAAATGGTAGAACGTATGGACAACAATTTTTTTACTATTAAACAAACTGTGCGCAGTTGCACGACTTTTACGTTCGCTACTATACCAATAGATATGTATGTTATTATACTCATTTACAATCAAACGCATAGACAAACTAGTAACTAAGCTTATTCTTCTTTAACGGTTCCGTTTTCGTGTAATGTACCAACGATTTTGTACCTATTTTCAAAGTGTTCATCCCAACCTTCCAAAGACTCTTTTTCTAAATCAGTCAAGTTCTTCAAGTCATCAATTGGATCGTCTATCGGAGTTAATACGCTAGGGTCAAATGAGTTCATGGCTAATCCACGCGACGCATCTCTACCAGCAAAGTTTTCGTATGGACCGCCAGGTCCATAGAATGCACCACCCTGAGTAACATCAAACACTCTGTTCTTAACAGCTATGAAAATCTTAGGAGAATCATTACCGTTGTACTTAGCAAGAGTTTTTGGTGTAAAGTTGCCCTCCACGACTGTAGGGTCTTTCGAGTCTTTGGATTCTTTTGAAAATGGACTAGACCCATTGCTGAGGAATTCGGAGTATATGCTTTTGGCAAAGTACAATATGACCAAAATGACAATTATGGTTGTAATCATTGTTGAGAAGCTTGTCGGGATGCACAGTTATTGAAAAAGCTATGTTGAATTGAAAAGAACAATTCAAGTTCAAGAAAGAGTGTGACGAATATCTCCAGTGAAATTGTGGAGCTCGTTGGTGAGTCTCCTGGTGAATTTTGCATATGAGAGGCAATTGACACCAGTTGTTAAGAGGTGTGCATATTACGACTCCCCAAAAACATTTTCTTTCGTATGCCATGAAACTGTTGCCGAATAGTGAATGGAGCAACTTTCTTTACTAAGCTTGAAAATTGCACACTATCAAGCGCCAGGGCGTTACTATATGTCTACCTGATAACTCTGGTGTGAGTTGTTTCATTCGTTTACAGGGAAGAAGAAAGCTTGAAGGCCCTGGGGAGATATTGGAACAGCTTCTGAAGATCACGCATGGAAGTGAATGCTTATGTAAATCCATTCCGCTTTTATCATCCAGTTTTGCGGTAAGCATAAAATAGAGTTATGGATTGAAGAGTTGGAACTCTCTGTTCTTCAAATGAAGACCTCTGTTTTCCAACTCTCCGATAATTGATCTTCTCTGAACTATATTATCACCAAGTAGGAAATCCCCAGCGCATCGTTCCGTTCTTCCACCGTTCCAACAGAGTAGAACTCCTGGGCGCAATCTTCTCTATGGTTTACGAAATTTTGGAGTTTGAATTACAGAAGTTTGTGAGCATCATAGATGTATTATATCTCTGCATTTTAGGAAAAGATTCAAACAGCTCCTATATGAATTCTGACGTAGATCAATGGACTAAAGTACATGATCAATTAACTGATGAGCAAAGAAGAGCTATATATCATGACCTGGTCCCATTGTACTCTAATATCGTCCCTCTTATCCCAGCCTTGCATTATTCGATGTCTGGAAGTCTCGACAAACCCCTGCTTCAGCCCTCAAAGAATAGAAAGTTACGCATTATGTGCCGACAACACCATCTCTCAATTCACGATTCACAGTAACATCAACTTTTTCTAAGCACCAAAAAAAATTCGTTGATCTTCGAGTCACGATGTCAACACCTACATAACCATACATCCATTGTAGAATCATGGGCAGAGATATAATAGCGTTAGACGACCTCACAATAAACAATTTGGGCGTGTTTAAAAAGATCAATTCGGTCTCATTGCCGACAACATACCCAGAGTCATGGTACAATTCAAGCTTGGAATCGGAACACCTAGTTCAATTAGCATTTTATTCAGAATTGCCCGTCGGTGCAATAAAGGCAAGACCTTTCAACAACCAACAGAAAGCTAATTATGATCAACTCGTAACCGGTGTTCTTTCAAATACCCCGAATGCTGTTTACATTGAAAGCTTTGCTATGTTAAAAAACTACAGAGGAATCGGAATTGGATCAAAGTTGTTGGAATATGTCATTGAAGAAACCAAAAAAAGATTTATTCATGAAATCATTATTCATGTGCACATAGAGAATAAAGCAGGATTGGACTGGTATGAAAAGAAAGGATTCACCCGAGGCGAGGTAGTAAAAGATTACTACAAAGGTCAAGGATTAGATGCCCCTCATGCTTATATATTAACATTGAATGTATAGACCAATCATCTAATTTCACTAATCTTCAGCTTCATCTTCATTTTCAGTATCGGTATTGATGTCAGTAAATACATCTTCGTCTTCGTCTCCGTCCCCGCCATCTTCTTCAACGTTCTTCTTTTTCTTCAATGAAGTCTCGCCTCTCAATGCCGCTAATGCTCCGGCCAAACTGTCATCTTCAGGATCTGAAATATCTGAATCTGATTCAATGTCACTTTCTTGCTCTTGTTCTATCTTTTTCTTTAAATTAGCAAGGCTCTTACCAATTGGTGCAGCTACAACTTCTAACTCGAGTGGAATATCTACATCAGTACCCCAGTAAGCATTGTTTTTCATGACCAATCGATAATGATACTTCCCTATCCCACCTACTGGACCCGGTATTGGGATCTTGTATGTGCCTATTTGAACATTTTCACCATTCTTCCATTGCTCTTGCGAAAGTTTCAAATTACTCAAATCTGCATTCTCAAGTATAAAATTCACACTGTCTTCAACTAATCTATTCTCTTTCTGTGCAATGATATAGCAATTCCAACAGTTACGCAAGGAGGTTGGGAAGTATGGTGCATATGCAAATGGTAATTTTGGTTGTTTTTCATTTATGCTGTAAGGGTTTTTCATATATTCTAAAGTTTCTTCATCTTTTAATTTTTCATCATCGAATTCAGGACATGATTTTAATCTTGGTGATTTAACCAAAAACTTTAAGGATATATGGGCATTTGAGTTTGGTGGAACAATACCATCTTCGCCTGGAACCATTACTTCAGCTTCGAGTATACGAAGAGTTGGAATATGTTCAGCGATATACATCGCTTTCTTGAATTTTTCTTTATCTTCGATTCCTAACGCTTTCTGTGCTCCTTCTTTGGAAACTGCAAATAGTTTACCTAATTTTTTGATTGGTTGTGCAGAAACAACTTTTGGATCAACATATGGTAATTGTAATAATTCTTGGTATTTTCCATGCGGTTTAACTGCTTGTACAACTGCTTTTTTTAAATCTTCAGCTGCAAATATGACTTCATGGAATTTGAAAGTCACTGCGATGTCAATTAATCCATCTATTAAAAATGGCAATTGTGATACTATTTTCACTTTGTCTTTCTCTGTTTTATCATTCCTGAATTCACGATTGAAATGTCTCCAAACCAATTCTTTCTTTTGCTCGTGACTTAGTTTTGGAAATTCTCTTTTGGTTTCTTCACTCTCTAAAATATAATCCAATATTACTTCTGGGGTAACAACTTTAGCTGGATCTCTATCAACAAATTTTCTCACAAAATTTGCAGCAGTTTCAACATGTAATCCTTTTCTTGTATGTGATTTGACATTACTCCACCATTTTCCAACAATTAAAGGTAACAAAACTCCAATTAATACAAAATAGAGAAGAACAACAAGTGAGGAAATTTTACCTTCAACGAGAAACTGAGGTAACGCAATTCCATGGATTGTTGGTTGTTCGCCATCTGGATGCCCATATCTGATGAAATTTTCCCTTGTGGCTTCATCGGTTAATGCCTTATACGCAGAAGTCAATCTGATATACTCTTGTTCCATTTTCGTTCTAATTTCTTCTGTCAAATCTCTTGGTAATTTATCAGGATGATATTTTAAAGACAATTTTCTATAATGTGACTTGATTTCTCTCTCACTTGCAGTAAATGAAACATCCAAGATAGTGTAAGGATCAAATAATCCAGTCATATCAGCCTCTTTGGTTAAATATTTCGCAATATATATAACAGCACTCCATCCGATTATCAAAACCAACAATGTCTTATTGAAGATCTTCAGTGATCTCTGCTTACTTTGGAATCGATAAATCTCCGACAAATTAGGCACTTCAATACTCTCACTACTTTCCTTGATAGATCCTTCTATCGTAGAATTTATCTTCGTTGAATCCGTTGATGTGATTCTGGCAAAGTATTTAATTGTCAATGGTAATAATATGAATGATAACAATGCCAAAACAAAAAATGGCCATGTTTCGCCTGATTCATCGTAGTTATATTCTGATGATGCCATTGTACTGTGGTATTAAAGAACAGAAACGGTGTGAAGATGAAAACGATAATTGATTCAAGGAACTAGTTTGAGCTTTTAACGTGTTGTCCTTTTCTTCGTTCTCTTGTAAATGATAGTTGAAAAATTTTGTTATAGTTGCGCTAGAGTTCCTAATCGGGTAACAATAGACAACTGATATAACTTGGTCAAATGTCTGAATTTAGAGAGACTATAGAAACACGAAAGCAATATACTGAAGCAATATAACAGATTCATTTAAGTGTATATTAAAATAGTATAAAAATTAACTAAAACTCATAAGAAAAGATTGAAAACAATTTATAAATAAACTAATACTTATGGAGATTAATGATGGAATAAACGAATTGGATTTTCAACATAAACAATATCATTAGCATCAGCAGCACTGAAAACAGCTTTATCCATAACAGAACCGGATGGAGCAGCAATGAATTTGACACCTGATCTAGCTGCTCTATAAACATTATCTGGGAATGGGAAGAATGCATCTGATGATAAAGCAACATTGCTCAATTTGGATAACCATTCTTTTCTTTCTTCGGCAGTTAATGGTTCTGGAACTTCTTGAAACTTGGATTCATATTCTGATTTTTCCGGTTCATCAGTTGGAATTTGATTGGAAACATATAAATCAATAGCATTTGACTTTTCTGGTCTCTTGACACCTTTGGCCCATTTGAAACCTAAAACTCTAGGATGTTGCCTTAACCACCAGTTGTCAGCTTTGTCACCAGCTAATCTGGTACAATGAATACGTGATTGTTGACCGGCACCTAATCCGATAACCATACCATTCTTCGCATAACAGACTGAGTTTGATTGAGTATATTTCAATGCAATAGTTGCAATAGTTAAATCAATTGCACCTTGTTCAGTTAATTCTTTATTCTTGGAGACAATTTCCTTGAATGAAGCACCTTTGAAGATGGCATCATTTCTCTTTTGTTGTAAGGTAACTCCGTAAACTTGTCTATTTTCTAATGTATCTGGAGTGAAATTTGGATCTATTTGTAAAACACAATATTTACCTCCTTTTTTCTTTTTCAAGAGTTCTAAAGCTTCTTTCGAATATCCTGGCGCAATAACACCATCAGAGACTTCTTTAGAAATGATTTCAGCAGTTGGTTTATCAACAATATTAGAAAGTGCAATAAAATCACCAAATGATGACATTCTATCGGCTCCTCTTGCTCTAGCATAGGCATTGGCTAATGGTGATAAGTTTTCAATATTTTCAACAAAATAGATTTTCTTCTCAACGTCAGATAATGGTAAACCAACAGCTGCACCAGCGGGAGAAACGTGTTTGAAAGATGCAGCAGCAGGTAAATTCAATGAGGCTGATAATTCTTTTACCAATGGCCATGAGTTCAAAGCATCTAACAAATTGATATAACCTGGAGAACCGTTCAAAACTTTGAATGGTAATTCACCTTCAGAAGCAAATGCTTGAGCTGGTTTTTGATGAGGATTAGCACCATATCTTAAAGGTAATTGAGATACGTTTTCAGCGTATTGTTTTCTAAAGAAGTCAGAAATAGCAACATCATAATCAGCTGTATGTTCAAATGCTTTCAAAGCTAATCTGTTTCTAGTTTCAGCTGTGATAGTTCCACTTTTCAATTCTTCCAAAAATCCGGCATAATCTGCTGGATCTGATAAAATTGTAACTCTTTGGTGATTTTTGGCAGCTGCTCTTAACAAAGTCACACCACCAATATCAATTTCTTCCACGGCTTCTTCAATAGTAACTGCTGCTTTGGAAACAGTTTCCTTGAATGGGTATAAATTACAAACAACAAAATCAATCTTTTCAATACCTTGATTGAGTAAATCTTGTTCATCACTTTCTTTATTTCTTGATAAAATACCACCATGAACAGCAGGGTGCAAAGTCTTGACTCTACCATCTAACATTTCTGGAGCCTTTGTGATTGATGAAACATCGTCCACTGGGAAACCTGCTTCACGAATCAATTTTGCAGTACCACCGGAAGCTAATATACGAACCTTGGCAGCTGTTAAACATTTAGCAAGATCTAATAATCCGGTTTTATCGTAGACTGATAAGATTGCAGTTTGTTTATGTTCAGTCATTATTGATTATAAACTTTCAGGGGGGGGGGGGGGGGTAAGGAAGAAAAAGTAAAATCAAATGGATTTGTTGGGAATGATTGGACTTGGCTAATTAGTTTTTCTTTAGAAGACACAATGAGTCGACGTGTATTCTTAAAGGTGTAATTCAATTGAATCAAATGAAAACTATAAAGTGCAAAGAAAGAAATGAAATAAAGAAGAAGAGAATATAAAGATTGTATAAATTTTTTTTGATTGTTCTCAATGCAACTGGTACTCAAGAATGAAAATTATGTGTGGTTAGAACCAAATTGAACCTGAGTTGAGTTGATGGTACAGCAAAAGATCAGCTGTGTCGGCAGCCAAACCAGTATGCTACAATACGCTAATCTGTCCTGAACTATACAAAAATGTCGTATTCCAATTTAAACCAAAATGGATTTCATCTTAGCCTGTGTTACCCCCCCTAAACAAGATTCCTGATGGTAGATCTGTCCAGGTAATTAAAGCTCTCCAAATTTATATTACTTTTGACTCTGGCTCTTCAAATCAGACGACATTTTCGGATGACTTTCATTCTTCTACCTTACCCGTTTGGCCTGAAATCACAACCAGCTTTTGTGGCGATAAAAACGATCATAGTGTGTATCTACAGAAATTTTGCAGTTATTAAATGACTGATCAAATAGGCCTGTTTCTTCAATTCAAATCATACACAATAATACATATACAATTTGACTATTTCAAGACACTCACCTTCTCCAAATATCAGCCACACAGCACAATATCCTAGGTATACTAAGTTTAAGATCTGTATCTCCATAAGGATAAAGTGTTGTGTTTCTTCCAGGTGTGTCTTCTACCAGCTTTGGTTTTGTTGTACAAGTGACCTTTGTTGATACCTCTGGATTTCTTACCAGCGGAAGTCAAACCTCTAGCTTCTCTATGTTTGTGAACAGCATTAGCAATCCAGTTGTATCTTGGATCTTTTCTGATAGCTTTGTGTTGAGGATCAACTAAAATAACTTCGAAGTATTTGTAGGTAGAATCTTGGTTAATCCAGTATGAGTTTAAGACTCTCAAGTTAGCAGCTCTACGACCAACTCTTTCTTCAGCAGTGGTTCTTAATGATTTTTGGTATTTCAATTGATTGACACCTTGGTTGGTTGGCTTACCGTAAGTAGCACCTTTTGGAACTGGTCTCTTTCTACCACCTCTTCTAACTCTGATTCTGAAGATGACAAAACCTTGTTTGGCTTTGTAACCTAATCTTCTAGCCTTGTCTGGTCTTGATGGTCTTGAAGCTCTGTGGATGACTTTCTTTTGTCTGTATTCCCAACATCTGACTCTGTATAAGAATCTCATGACATCAGATTGCTTCTTTCTTTGTAATTCTTCTAAATATTTGTAGGCACCCATTGTTGATTAATTAACTATTGGTAGTAGTTAGTTTAGAAAAGAAAAGAAAAGTATAAGGTGGAAAATAATATTATAGTGAAAAATTTTTTGTACTGTCAAGAGATGTTGATCGTGTGAGACATAAACAGCACACGAAAAATAAATTATTTTGAATGCGGGTAACTTGAGGTGCTTCAATGAGTTTGTTGACTTAACCAACTTACTATTTTAATAGATGATGTACCATTGCTTCAAGAACATCATGATGAATTGTAGGATATATACGTACCAGTATCTACACAACTGTCCAAGACAGCAGGTTTGAACTCTCTCGATTTTATGAATAGCTATAGAATGTTCAAAAAATTGGAAAATGGAAAAATGTATACAGGTCTAAAACCCTAAATATTACATTTACTACACGTGATAATAGAGCTACCAATCTTCATATTTATCAACTAAACACAATAAATACACAGGTAAGCTTCAAATCTGCTGACTATACCTCAATAGTATGATGTGTAGTTTACCTGTTGTATATTTTTGACTGACATGACTTTCCACATGGTTCTTTGACCTCAAGTGTATTTCTAACTGGTTGAATGATTATTCTAATGTGAGGTAAAGAACTTAATGATTTGTTTTATTTTCAAGTTGATCAAATTAGTAGCTTTGTTGTTGAGATCTTTTTCTGATAAACAATACCGCTAGTGTATGTGTATTTATCTGTAGCTATTGATTATTTGGCTGAAAGTTTGGCGAATTTGATTAAATATGCTCAATTGCACAGGAAATGTACATGAAAATTATACACATAAAATTGAGTTATCGAAAAACTCAAGTCATGTTGTATAACTTGATATATACATATGATTTCATTATTATTCAAGACTTTTATATGAGATAAACGTCAACTACCAAGTCTCTTAAATCTTGCCTTCATGTAAACTCAACTCGCAGAATTCTCCAGAAAAAAAACTAGCTGAGATGATCATCGCTATACAACTTACCATCAATTCTTTATCAAGTAACCATGTCAGAACCAGCCGAGACAGCAGAGAGCGTTATAGATGCCGGAAATGGTATTGTATCTGAAAATGTAATTCCAAAGGAAAAGAAAGTTGATGATGAATCTGTTGACCAATTAATAGAACAACAAGAAGATCAACGAGAAGATAAACCACAAGGTCAACCACAAGACCTACCTGAAGATGAACCACAAGAACAGGAAGTGTCACAAAACACAGGAGAATCACAAGAGACATCAGTAATTCCTAAAATTGTGGAGGAAGTGACCAACCTTGTGGATAATTCTGAAAAAATCACAGATGAAGAAGTAGAAGAAACAATGGAAGATATTAAGGTCAAAGTAGACACCACAATTGACACCAACGCAAAACAGAATGATGAATCCCAAGTAACTCCCGAGCAAGGATCTAATCTTGAAGAGAATTGTACTGAAATCAAGAAGGAATCCGAGGACATCAAGACTGATGAAAATGAGGTTTCTATAAAGGAAGTAACAGAGGTTGAATCTAACTGTGACGAGATCAAAGCATTGTCTGATGATGAAATCAATGTCAATGATGTATCATCCGAGGAAGAATCCAGTTCTGAAGAAAGCTGCAGTGACAGTTCATCCGATGAAACAGATGGAGAACAACTACAATTGGAAGATGTGGATGACGAAGAAGATAATAACGAGGGCCCTATAAAGTCAATCAATGAACAAACCGAAAAAGCTCCATCTTTACCAGAAGATTATATAATTCCCGAAAATGCTCCAATTGAAGAAATTGGAGAAATCACCGCATTAGTTGAAAATTCAGTTATTATCAAAGCCAGAACGTCGGGTGAGTTCAGAGTGTTGAAAGAAGGATCAATTTTTTGTTTTGAAGATAGGACTGCTATCGGTCCACTATTTGAAATATTTGGAAGAGTTCAGAACCCGGTTTATAGCGTGAAGTTCAACACCAGGGAGGTATTTGAAAAATTTGAAGATAGCAAAGGCAAGAAGGTGTTTTACGTAGTGCCTGATTCACAGTTCTTGTATACTGATACAATAAAGCATATGAAAGGTACAGATGCAAGTAATTGTCATGATGAAGAACTACCGGAAGAAGAACAAGAGTTTTCAGACGACGAAAGAGAATTGGCAGCTAAGCAAGCTAAGAAGAAGAAGAAAAAGGGAAAGACCAAAGAGAAGAGGGAAATTACTGTTTCAGTAGAGCCTGTGCCTAAGAGACAACATGCTGTTCCTTCATACTCTCCGATAAACAATCCTAGATCAGCTATTCAAAATAGAGGGCACAGAACCCATCAGGCTTATGGTAATTATCAACAGCCACCACCACCTATACCACAGCAGGTGAAATCGCAACTGGCGCAGCCACAATCTCAGTATGGACAGCCTTACTTCCCTCACAATGACCATTATGGAAACTCAATACAGCAACAAGTCCCCCAACAAGGATATTATCAACAACCTCAACAGTCATACCAGCAACTTCAACCATCATACCAGCAGCCCCAACAATCATATCAACAACCTCAACAAGGATATTATCAACAGCAAACAACATCAGAGTTCCAAATTAATCCAAACCAACAACAAGCTTCAACCAATCAATACAATCCTACTCCACAATTTCAAAGTTCGTATAACCAAACCGAACAAAATGTTGATCCAACCCAATTAGAACATTTGCAGAGATTGCTCTTGCAACAATTACAAAATCAACAAAAGCCATTTTAGTGGTATGCAAGGTATTTCTAAAAATATTATTATATATCTATATACATTTATACTTTTCATAATGTAGCTAATGCAGCTTTGGCTGCGTTTAATGCATGAATTGGGAACCCTGCCATTTGAGCAACATCCAAGGCATGAGAACGTTCACAAATACCTGGAATAAGTGCATGGTCGATCATCAATGGCTTACCGTCACATTCTTTATTCAATACTCTTGTTTTGTAGTATCGGAGATTCTTTTGATTTATGTTGTTTGCTACTAGTAAACTTTCTAGTTCTTTGCCGAAGTGTGTAGCAAACAATGTTCTACATTTGTTAACTTTGAGTAAACTAACCAATGTGGCATATGCAATAGCTATCCCTTCTTTCCCACTTGTTCCCCGTCCAATCTCGTCTACTATGGCTAGTGATCGTGATGTTGCATTACGTAAAATATTACTGGTTTCAACCATTTCTACCATGAATGTACTTAAATCATTATATAAATCATCTGATGCCCCGATTCGTGTAAAGATTTTATCTACTACACCAATTGTAGCTTTCTTAGCTGGTACGAATGACCCGATTTGTGCTAATATTACCATCAAAGCATTTTGTCTCAAATATGTACTCTTACCACCCATATTTGGCCCAGAGATAACCCACAATTTCCCATCATTTCCAATATTCGAATCGTTAGGAATAAACATATTTCCAGTACCCTTGAGACTTGATTCAACCACCACATGACGCCCCGCCTCAACTGCCAACCGTAAAGTTTTAATCAATTTTGGACAACACCATTGATTTTCTTTTGCCATTATTGCAAATGATGCAGTTACATCCAAAAAGTCTACCAATTTTGCTAAAGTTCTAATTTCGGGTATTTTTTCAATAACTTTATTTTTTAACTCGTCAATAATTTCCTTTTCAATTGAGATTATAGCAGTCCTCTTATCCTTTTTTGTATGTTGTAGCTCGTTCCATTCTTTGGGCCTATAGTCGACTGTAGTTTTCTTATGCGTAATAATGTCTGATTCGAATATTTTGCTCACTATTTCTATGGATGATTTCTTACCACTTATCGAAATGACATTGATGTACTGACCTGCTTGTTCCCTTTTGATTATTTTCAATTTATTATCAATTAGGTCCAACTTTTTACGTAATTCTGCTACGAAAGCTTCTTCAATATTTTCTATCTTTCCCATTTCTTTATGTAAATTACTCAAATCTTCATTAAAATCCTTCCTAATAAAATAAACCTGGGCTTCTGACGTCTCTTCATGTTTGATTCTATACTGATCCAGGAAACTATTGCTGTAAGTACCAGTTTGCACCGCTTCGGTTTCAATTTCAGCTTTGTCTACTTCCTCACTGGACTCATTTTCTTCCACCGGATGCTCATTCTGATCTTCAGCATAAACAGTATTACGGATTTCATGAGCAATCTCAATTGGTACTTGATATTCTTTCAAAAAATCACCTAGTACTGCAAGCTCTTTAGGATTCTTTGCATATTGCAAGTCTAAAAAATTCTCCAAAACCTCTAATCTAATTAAGCTATCAGCTACAGAGTTCAATTGGTACACGATATTACCACGACCAACGGCCAACCTTTGAAGATTTCTTATCGGGTCCCCCAATCTCTGTAATTGCTGTCTGGTTCCAATTGTCAAGTAATCATTTTTCAAAAACAATTTCACATATGATTGCCTTCTTTTGATTTCATCGACATCTAATATTGGAGATTTGAGCCATTTTGTCAACAATCTTGTACCTGATGTAGTACAAGTTTTTCTGATCGTAGAAAATAGAGACCCAACACTAGAGACTTTTCCGACTGATCCACGTTCAGTTAACTCTAAAGCTTCTCTTGTCCTTGCATCCATCTGAAGAGTGTAATTACTGAAATATTGTGTAGGTAACTCCAATACTGAGTTGGTATCAGGTAAATTCACATGTATATATGATAGAATCATGTTTAAAGCCGCCTGCTCTCTAACACTAAGTGTTTCCAAAGCTTTTCTAACAGCCTGAATATTTTGTTTGAATTGTAGTTTTAGATCGGCATATTTAGTTTTATGATAACGTGTAAAATACCTTCCTAATTCTCGTAAAGGTGGATACCATTGTCCTAAATTTATATCTTCATCTTGTAATTCTTTTGGCATGATAATTTCACTTGGATTTATTCTTGAAATATCTGCTATTAGACTTCCCAAAGTAGTATTTTGCACAAATGATTCTCCAACAGAAATATCAGTCCATGCTAATCCAATATTCATATCGGAATCAGGTGGTAGTTTTGTAAAATTAGGTGGAAATGATATAGCAACCAAGTAATTGTTGTAGTTAAAGTTCATAAATGATTCATCTATCAAGGTACCCGGAGATACTATTCTTGAAATTTTACGGTGTATTAAATTCAAGTTATTCCTTTCTAAATTAGGACATTGGTCTACTATAGCGACACTAACCCCATGTTCGTGAATTAAAGCTTCAGTATATTTCTTCAAAAAATGTACGGGAAATCCAGCCATAGGTATTGCATGACTACTAGTCTTTCTTGCCCCAACTTTTAATCCTAATCTTGGGCCATATTCCTCAGCCTGATCAAAATGCAATTCATAGAAACTTCCAACTTGAATAAGCGTAACACATCCAGGATGTGAATCAATTATTCTTTTCATCGCAGCATACAATGGTGTAAATCCAACGGTCTCATCATCCTTAGTGTAGGAGGTATTATCTGTACGACCTCCACGATCCCATTCTTCCAATGGAACTTTAATAGTGCTCTGCTTTTTTCTAGACATGCCCGACAAGGATACGCTAAATGACCTTAAAGATATGATATACCTTCCGCCTCTTCGTAGTAGCATGTAATGCCTGGGATGACAGTAATGTCTTGACTAAAATCAATAATGATCACAAAATAAAGAAGTAGAAAGATGCCACTTCGAACACGCGAAAATAGTGAAAAATTGTAACTATCGTCTGATTTCAAATGATATCAAATGAATCCATTGTCTACCTTGAAATCTACATTGTACCATCTTATAGGGACATCACTCATTACTAAATATATAATTGTACATATCAAAGCTCAAAGTTCATTTTTCACTTTTTTCGAGTTCTTCTTCTTACTGGTTGTGTTGATTTAGGAGTGGTTTGTTGAGTTGATGTGGCTGTGGCTCTACCAGATCTTCTTGTTGCAGGCTTGACAGCTTCCTTTTTGACATCCTCTGTTTCTTTTTCTTCTTTTTCTTCTTTTTCTTCTTCCCCTTCTTCTTGTTCGACTTCCTGTTCATTTTCCTTGTCTTCGTCATCATTATGGGTTTCGGATCTAGTTCTCCTGCGTGAAGGTTGTAGTGGGGAAGCAGAGGCGGTGTTTGTTCTGGCTCTTTTCTTTGCTGGCGTGGTCGTAGTTACATCTTCGCTATCTTCAAATTTGACAGATGACCTAGTTCTCTTTTTTGCCGGCGGCACTGGCGTTGTTGATTTATCAACAGACAATTTTCTCTTTCTTCCTCTTGTTCTTTTGGTAGGTACTGGCTCTGGTTCCTTTTCGTTTTCTGACTCTCCCTGCTCCTCATCATCTTCGTCCTCTTCGCCATCCTCATTATCATCCTCCTCGTCTTCTTCATCTCGCTCTTCTTTTGGTGACTCTACTTGGGGAGCCACTTCTTGGGCATGTTTTTCTTCTGATTCCTCTTTCTCTATAACTTCTGCATGCTCTTCCTCGAGATCTCTATTTATCTCTAGCTTCTCATTACTATCTTTATCATCTTGCTTAACTTCTTTGCTATCCGCATCCTCGTGTTTAACTTCTTCGTCATCCATCACTTCGACGTCACTTAAACCTGATGACTCATTGCCATTCTCTGTAGAATTACGCAACCTACGTTTTGGTTTTGTTCCTCGAGTGCTTCTTCTTTTTCTTTTTATTGGTTTTGGAGATGCTTCTTTTACTTCCTCCTCGGAAAGGTTCTCTCTCTCAGGCTCCAGTTTCACTTGCACGAACTCTTTGTTTTGATCTTGGTCCGTCTTTAGTTCTTCAGCTCCATTTGTTATGAGTTCCTTCTTTTCTTCTTTTTCTTGCAATTGCTCTTCTCTTACTTCTGGGGTCTCCTCTTCATCGTCCTTGTTTCCCTTTTCGTCTTCCTCTACTGTAGTCACTTCTTTCACATCTTCCTTGTGCGCACCTTTGTCATTATTGTCTTTTCTCTCTAAAACTTCATCTTCGGCTATTATGCTTTCAGCTTTTGGCTCACTAGATACTTCTTTTTCTTCTTTTTCTACATTTTCTTCTTCTTTTAACACACTACTTGGTTCATCTATCTCTTCTTCTGCTCGTGCTACTTCTTCTTCTTCTTCACTTGATTTACCACTCACTTCTTCTTTTTCTTCCATCTCTTCTTTTGACCCATTATTTACATCTTCTTCACAGCCATTGAGCTCAATTTCATCGATTATGGGTAGATTATAAAACTGACCCAACTTATACCATACATCGTACGTAGTGAATGGGGATTCCAGCGAGCCCAATGATTCATTTATCTTGTCTATTATAATTTCCATATTCTGTTGCTTCTTTTTACCTGCTGGTTTATGATCACATACTAAACTGAATAACTTGATTTCGTCTTCAACGGTCCATGCTCTACTAGAGGACGCAGAAGATGTAGGTGATGCTTCGGTCAAGTGTACCATTATCATCTAACCACCGTCGTATGAGGGGAGTAAAAAGTATCGTTTGGTTGTGGTGTGTAGTCGTTTGTTCAACCACCAAATTGTTGTGTGTACTTTCAACAAAGATTCTTAACAATCAAAACACCAAAAAAAATTTTCTCATTTTTCGAATAGATACAACCTAATAGAGAGATACACTTGAACAACACTTTTAGTCATGCCTAGGAAGATGGACAAGGTCTCCCGTATGGTGAGGGGACAAGTGAATATGTCCATGAGTAAGTTCAACTTGTTCAATTTATTCAGAAAGGAACCAACAAAATATTTTGGTAAAACCTTGTATCAACAAAAATGGGCAGCCAAAGGAGAGACAAGATCTTATCATGGTGAGCAAATCAAAGAGAAAAGATTCAAGAAAGCGTTGTTCAATCCAAACTTGCAGACATACTCGCAATTAGACGCATCGTTAAAAGGTCATGATGTTTCACCAACTCCAATCACATTACAAACTTATGCCACTTTGGAGAAGAGACTAGAAATCGCATTATTCAGAAGCATGTTTGCATCTTCCGTGAGACAAGCTAGACAGTTTATTCTTGGTGGCTATGTAAAAGTTAATGGCATTACCATAAAGCATCCTTCGTTCCCCTTGCAAAGTGGTGACATATTCAGTGTTAATCCGGAGAAAGTACTATTCGCAATGGGTAAAACTAAACCAAGTCTAGCCAAAGCTATCAGTGTTGATAATAGACAAATAGGATCTTGGAATCATTATGTTGCGATGGCAAAAAATAATCCTCAAAAAGTCTGGGAAATGCACCAAAATAAACCTGAGTCTTTGGACGAGGTTGCCAAATTTGCATTGAAGGAGAAAAGGAGAAAAGATGAGAAAGTTGGGGCCCAAAATATGAAAACACAACAAGACAAAGTTACCAAACAAACAATATTGAGTGATGTTTTAGTCTTGGGTAACTCGGCAGGCGAGACTATATCTGTTGAAACTTTCAATAAATATGGAAAAAATTCAAGTGCTAAATGTTTACACATATATCAGCTTTTAGTCCAAAAGAATCATGTTTTAATCAAGGAACCAACCATAGAAAATATCGAAATTTTTTTGGACAAAAATGCTGAAAGGACAGCAGAGGAAAAAGTCGATTTCAGATTAGTCCACAGTACATTGAGAGAATTACAAAAGAGTGAATGGGAAAGAATTCGTGTTGAATTTCAAAGTAGTGGAAATCCAGCCAAGTTTTATGATTCCTCATACGCTGATAAGTTAATATTTGCACCTAAATTGAAAAAAGACGAAGTTCTTGAAGATGAATCAAAAGCGAAGGTATCATTACCTTGGCAAAAGAACCTTTACGGACGTAAAGATCCTTCAAGAACATATTTCACTCCATGGAAACCGAGACCTTTCCTTGGTCCATTTGCAATATTACCATCACATATTGAGATTTCATTTGACACATGTCATGCGGTATATTTGAGAGACCCTATTGCTAGACCTGGACATTCAGAAGTCATATCTCCATCAGCTGAGCATGTACACGAAAGAGCTTATATGTACTATATTAGAAAGGGTATGTCATAAGTTTTGTATATAATGATACATATTCAAATCACTTTGTAAATACACAATTGAAAATATTTTAGGAAACATTTTTTTAACCCAATTGCTTCTCTTGATTATAGATGCCACGAATATCAGCTCGACTAATACGACAAGCAAGAAATATATCACCCTTGCTACCACCCTTGTTACCGGCTAACAGATCATTAAACAAAGCGCAACTAGAATTGAAATGGATAACAGATGAATTGCCAAAACAGGAATGGATCAATGCCGTCAATCAAAGATCAAGATTAGTTCCTTTACAGTATATCCTCAAGACTCAACCATTCGGGGAATTGAATATATTATGCAAGAAAGGGGTATTGGTACCGAGATGGGAAACTGAGGAATGGTGTTTGAAATTGTCTGATTTCTTGATAACCCTGAAGATAGGCAGTATTACTATATTGGATGCGTGTACTGGGACTGGGTGTATTCCATTATTATTGAAGCATGAATTGTCCAAAAGTATCGATGCCAAACTACATGGATTTGACGTTTCTGGTAAAGCTTTCAATTTAGCCAATGAAAACTTGGAAGCCTACAATTCGACTTATCCGAACACTAATATTAATGTTAAATATCATATAGGTGATGTGTTTGATGCAGAAATACTTGACAAACTAGACATTCCTTCAAAGATTGATTTGGTTACTTCCAATCCCCCATACATTCCAATCGAAGACTATACTAGATCGGTATGGAGAGGTGGCGTTGAAAAATCTGTAGAGTTATATGAACCAAAACTAGCGTTGATAGGAGATGGCGAATTTTATTACAACTTACTAAAATCCATCGTTATACCTTCAGATGCCCAAGGCTTTGTGTTTGAGTGTGGGTACAACGATCAAGCTGATTTCGTTTTTGAATTGCTAAAAAAACAAAACTGGGGAGTTGGACATATGAAGGACTCAGCAGGTAAGATCAGATGTGTAATAGGTTGGAAAACTGATGGTAAATTCGAAAAGTTAAGAGATTTATGCAATTACGTTTACTAGACTTCTATATGACAATAATGATTTAACGACTTATGAACACAAAGTTATTCTATTGGAGTGTCCACTCTTATCTCTTCGATGCTAACTTCTTCAGTGACATTTACCACTGAATCTGGTGTTTCTTCTGCAGCAGTTTGTTCAGGGGTTTCCTCTTTCTTTCTTTTCATTCCTTTACCCACAGCTGTGATATTATCATTAGGAATTACTTTTGTTCCCCACAATACATAGCCACCACCGCTTCTCATGGTCATCACTGGATGCATTCTTCCTGGTATGGTTTGGTAAGGTCTTACTCTACTTTCGAATATGGAAGGAGCCAATACTCTTCTGTCAGTGGTCAACAATTGCTGCACTTCCATTAGTAATTCCTTGTATTGGTTGTAAATAACAATCGGTCTTGATCCACCAATTTTTGATAATACATGTTCCAAAACTCCAGGCATATGTAAAGTAGAAACGGTTATCAAAGCATCGAAATTACCCTGCACAACTAGATCAATAACACTATTTATATCACGAGCACGCTCACGACGTTTCCAATACTGATTCTTATTCTTCAATTGTTTTAAATCTTCATCTGTTAAATCTTGCCATTTGATCTTCTCAGTTTCTGGTTCCAAGAATTGCAACCAATTTATAGGCTGTATGATTTCCTCTTCCGCTTTCAGGTCCATATCCGAATATCTTAACGCTATCTTATTTGCATGCTCATTTTCATGAAGCAAGACTATAGTTCCTTGGTTGTCCATTCTCTCAAGCATCGCATACAACAAAACACCTCCAGTTTCATCAATCACGAGGTACTTACCCCCGGGTCTAACATTACCATACGTCATTATCAAGCCCAAAGATTCCACACTGAGATCATGCATTCTAGACACATCCTTCTCTATGTAATATTCCAACAACTGGCTAGCCCCGAGGTAATCTACCGTGAACCTCCTCAAAAATTTCTGTTGTTTCCGTTTCAAATACTTCTGTTGTGAGAATAAGGTCTTTCGATCGAAACCTTCATGGCCTGCAATCATCTTTTCAATGATTGACTGTCCAATGTTGGATGCGGCTCCCTGTTCTTTCAAAGCTTCTACGTCTTCACTAGTCAATTTTTGGATCTTACTACCGATATCGATGATATTTTGATTGTTCTCAGCACTATTACTGAAAATCTTTGTTAATTCCTGACGTTGAATGTTTTCATCAACATCATTTAAGTCCAATTGTGATATACTATTGATTGGTTTCACGTTGTGATCCTCTATTATTTCAAATGATGTACCCAAGGGAAAGCCTAGTATGTTTGATACTTCGAAAGAACCAAACTTTCCTAAACTTATAAGTCCTGTTTCTTGTAATTGGACAATTTTTAGACCTTCCGATGGTAGACGTATTAGTACATGCTGACCTGCTTTAATCGAGGTATAGCTCTTTTCAAATACCATTCTTCCTGTATCTCTGTCTTTCTCTGTAATCGTTGCACCTTTCCTTAGTTTCCCTTGGACACAAGTTGATAAATTTTGTCTGATCTTTCGAAGCTCATCAAACAAAAAAAATTTACTTTTCCAACAGCATCTCATCTCATCTACTTGCAAGTACAAAACCACTTCACTACTTTTATACAGATACAGCTAAGTTCACTGAGAAATGGGTAGAAGGGCCAAGAATAAACAAGGTGTACCACCAACCTTTGATGAGTTCCAGGCTCAAAAAGCTAAAAAAGATACCAAAAGAAAAAGAACAATTGAAGAATTACCAGGCCCACAACCAACTAAGAAAGTAAAACAGCAAGATAAAAAGAAGAAGACAGTAAAGGAGGCAGTAGTAGAGAAATCAAAATCGGACAAGAAACAAAAAAGTAAGAAAGAAGAAGAAGAAGTGCAAGAAGTACCTGCAGATTTACCAGAAGTTGACTACGAAGAATTGGCCTCAGCCAGAAAATCCCTTTTCGATGAGTCTGACGAAGAGACTGAAAATGATGAATTCGATGTTGAAAATGACGAATTTGATGGAGAGGACACGGAGGATTTAGATTCAGACGAGGAAGAGCGTGCAAGACCTATGTTCTCTGATGATGAAGAAGAAGATTTAGATGACTTGAATGCTCAAAATATGGAACTTTATTCTAGGCAGTTAGATAAAGAGGAAGAATTAGAAGCAGAAGAAGCAGAAATGGAATTAGTAGAAGGTGATACTAAACAACCAAGAGCCAAGGTTTTACCTACGGTCGAAGAAGAAGAAGAAATGGCCCAAGGTCCACAGGATGTAACTATGGTTAGAACAAGAATGCTTGAAATTGTTAAAGTATTGGAAAATTTCAAAGAATTAGCAGAAGAAGGTAAATCAAGAACTGAATATATCAACAGATTGATAAAGGATATTTGTGAGTACTTTGGATACTCCGAATTTTTAGCTGATAAATTATTCAACTTGTTTTCTCCAGCTGAAGCTATGGAGTTTTTTGAAGCTAATGAAATCGCAAGACCAATAACCATAAGAACAAATACTTTGAAAACAAGAAGAAGAGATTTAGCTCAAACTTTAGTTAATAGAGGTGTTAACTTACAGCCTATTGGTTCATGGACAAAAGTTGGTTTACAAATTTTTGATTCTCAAGTCCCTCTTGGTGCTACTCCCGAATATTTAGCTGGTCACTATATTTTACAAGCTGCTTCTTCATTCTTGCCAGTAATGGCATTAGAACCTCAAGAAAATGAACGTATATTAGATATGGCAGCTGCTCCAGGTGGTAAAACAACCTATATTTCAGCATTAATGAAAAATACAGGATGCGTGTTTGCTAATGATGCCAACAAAGCACGTACTAAGTCGTTGATTGCAAACATCCATAGATTAGGTTGTAAAAATACAATTGTATGTAATTACGATGCAAGAGAATTCCCAAAGGTGATAGGTGGATTCGATAGAGTTTTATTGGATGCCCCATGTTCAGGAACCGGTGTTATAGCCAAGGACGAATCAGTGAAAATCAGTCGTACAGAAAAAGATTTCATTCAAATTCCACATTTACAAAAACAATTATTATTATCAGCTATAGATTCTGTCGATGCTAATAGTTCAACCGGTGGGGTTATAGTATATTCTACATGTTCTATCGCCGTTGATGAAAATGAAGCTGTGGTAGATTATGCCTTGAGAAAACGTCCAAATGTGAAGTTAGTAGATACTGGATTAACCATCGGTAAGGAAGGGTTCACATCTTATAGAGGTAAGCATTTTAATCCTAAAATTAATTTAACTAGACGTTATTATCCTCATACTTATAACGTTGATGGATTTTATGTTGCAAAATTCAAGAAAATTGCCCCATCACCACATGACATTTCAAAGGCCGGTGCTAAAGAGAAAGAAAATGCCGCGAGAGCAGAAGCTGAAGAAGAAGGTATTATCCACGATGATTTCGCTGAATTCGAAAATGATGAAGACGAAGCATTGATCGAAAAATCAAAAAAGAATAGTTTAAAAAAGAAGGGTATAAATCCAAATTCAAAGAAATAGATGTACATTATTTAATAAAAACACATATAAGAGAGTCAACTATTCACGTAAACAAGCGTTTCCAAGGCCATGTTCTTTGATATATTCGGGACCATACTCTTCATACTCTTCTTTACTAACATATGCTTCAGCACTGTCTTCACTATTTGCCCATTTATGCATTCCATGCCAAGCATCTAACAATGGATCTTTAGCTAATCTAACCTTTAATGGCGTGCCCATAGGAAGAAAACTTTTGAAATCAGTTTCAAGTCTACTTTTAAATCCAGGCAATAATGCTAATCCACCAGTTACAAAAATATCTTGAGCTAAATTGTATGATTGACCGCCAGGGGTGAAGTTGCCATCTAACCTTCTAGTAAGTAAATCAGCTGAAATCTCACTTATACCAGCTTGATCCAAACCTCCAATACTAGGCTGAAATAATATTTCTGGTACTCTTATTCTTTCTACATTCAAATGCATTTGATGATTTTTTCTTATTATTTCATGATGATTTGCAATGTCTTCTGGCAGTAAACCTTCAGCTTGCATTGCAATTGTGATGTTTGGCCTTGGTCCGTGTATGAATTTATGTAAAACCAGGTTTTTCCAATCAAATGAACTTGAAGCTGCAAATGTATCTTCATGATGAAAGTTTGGATCATATTTTAATAATTCCTCTTCCACTTTATTAATGTCTTTGCTGATTTCTTCTAATTCTTCTTCTAAACTTGAATTCGTAATCTCTCTATATGCATTCCAGTCATCATCGTTAGCACCGAAAGTATCATTTGGATCATTATCAATTGTTGCATTGGCATTACGACGTCTTTTTCTTGATTGAGCAGAAGTGGATCCAGTTTCGTCATTTGCTAAATCCGCAATATTTCTCATACGTTGTTGTGCAGCGGCAGATTTTCTATCTTTGAAAGCTTTCGTTAATTTCTGTCTTTCTTTATATTTGCTTATTAATTCAGCTAATTCTATTTTCTTTGTTGTACACCAATCATCTAAATCTCGTTCACGCCATTCTTGTTGATCCTTCTCAAATTGAATTTTTGCTTGTTCTTCTTGTCTCTTTAGCTCTTTATTACGTTCTCTAGCTTCATGATTTGCTTTATGTAATTTTTGTTTTCTCTTCTCCTTAATTTGATCTTCGGATAATTGATCATCAGGAGTATCAACTAATGGCCAAGCACTTGCAGGATTCACTTCTTCACCACCTTCCTCATCATCTTGATGATTAGCGACTCTTTTCAAAGATCTATCAAGTGATGCCAAATATTTATTAAAGTCTTCTAAATCATCAAATCCATCGGCAATTAACTTTTGTTCGAACTTTTCTGGATTTGATCCAGCATATTCTTCTTTAAGTTTGGAATAATAATTCCATTCTTCTTGTTTTTGAGCTAATTTTTCTAATCTCTTCTGTTGAGCTTGTTTTTGTAATCTTTTACCTTGTTCTTTTCTCTTCTCGGCTTGTTTAGCTAATTCTTCTTCTGACTTTCTATTCTCTGTGTTCACAACAATCTCAACTGGTGCTTGAACTAATACATCTTTGCTTTCTAAAACATCCATGTCCAAGAAATTTTTCAATTCTTCTTGATAATTTTCCAGTATATAACAATAATCTTTGAACAAATTTGTGGTATGATGACTATTCAATTTACCCGGGAAGTAAGGATACTTCAAAGATAACAACTTGGACAAATACTGTTGAGATTGATCACCACCCCAATCAATTCTCTTGGCTTGACTCATAATACCTCTACCTTGGATCACTGGTATGACAGAAGTCAATTGATTACCAGTCCCAAGAACCAACCCAGTAGATCTTCCATCCGAATTTTCATAATATGAGAATAACGAATCAATACCAAAACTAATTTTAGGTACTTGGTATGCTTCAAATAATAATTCATACATTGATTTACGTTGATTAAATGGACATGTTATAGGCTCTGACATTATAATTGGGTTATTTAATTTTCCATTACTACTAGTTGCACCGAGATGCTCAAATGAGTAGTCTAATATAAATTCAATATAATCCCAATTTGTAATTAGTGGACCATCATATGGTGTTTTCATTGTTGATTTTAATGCTGAATCTCCATACACATCATTACCTATGATTGTTAAAGTTTTCATAGCTTTACGATCCCTATAACGCGATATTACCCCTGGAAACACATTGGTTGGTTCTGGGTGGTTGGTTAAACCTACTCTCCATGTTGATGTACCAAGATCTATAGCAATGGGGACATCCGGTTGATAATTTTGGTAGAAAGGTTCAGGTTTGTTCGAACCTATCACTATATCTTTGAGGAAACGTATTTCTTGCGGCGGAAGTTCTTGTTCTTCCAGTTTGACTTTTGATGGAGTCATCGTGGAGCAAGTCTTATTAATGATTGATGAATTGTAGAGATTAATTTGGTTGTAAAAAATATGTTGTCAAGTACTTTGATGGTGGTTTAAAATCGATTATGGTTTTATGTGTGCGAGGAATTCAAAATTTTGATCAACAAAAGTCAGAGAGCTCAAAATCGTTCTATCAATTGTTTGCCCCTATTTCAAACAGGAATATTTCTTACAATAACATCGGTTGAACCATGTCAAGTGAGGAAAGTCAATTCAATGTACAAGGTTATAATATCGTGACCATTCTCAAAAGATTGGAAGCCGCCACTTCACGTCTCGAGGATATCACTGTATTTCAAGAAGAAGCAAACAAGAAGAAGTTTGGAGTTGATCCAAAGCCAATTGGTGCTGGTGACAATCACGCAAAATCACTTGAGGGTGTTACTGTTGCCAATATGGCAACATCAACTGCCAGTGAATCTACACCTTCTATTACGTTAACTCAAGCAGTTGAGAAACCAAAATCAGTTACTGCATTTGATCAATTTATCAGTGATAATGTTATGCCATTTATTGAACTGTCGAAGAATATTGATCCCCTAGTTAGACAAGTGGCTCAAATTTTGGGTGATATTTTCAATGAGCAAACTAAGTTTTTGGAAATGGTTGCTCAATCTCAACAACCAGATTTGAGTGATCCAACCTTGGCTAAAATATTAAGACTAGTTAACGAAAAATGTGGTAAAATTAATGATTTAAAGGACAGTAATCGTGGCTCTAAGTTTTTCAATCATTTGAATACACTGAGTGAAAGTACTGCCGTTTTTTTCTGGATTGGTTACCCAACTCCTGTTTCATATATTTCTGATACCAAAGATACAGTTAAATTTTGGTCAGACAGGGTCTTGAAGGAGTTCAAAGATAAAGATAATATTCATGTGGAATGGGTCAAACAAACTTTAAAAATATTTGATGAATTGAAAGCCTATGTTAAAGAATATCATCCTACCGGACCATCATGGAATAATAAGGGTAAACCATTTGCAGAAGTTGCGGAAGAAGCTGAAAAGAAGCAAATCAGTGAAAGTTCTTTTTTTTCTCAACAATCACCATCACCAGCATCTGGTGGATCAGGCTCCATTCCTGCTCCGCCACCTCCACCACCTCCCTCATTTTACGAGGATGGCAAGAGTAGTGGGTCTTCGGAAGACACATCATCTGGTGGCATGGGCGCTGTATTTGCTCAATTGAACCAAGGTGCTGATATCATTTCTGGATTGAAGAAGGTTAGCAAGTCAGAAATGACCCATAAAAACCCCGAGTTAAGAAAACAAGATGCTGTGCCTCACAAGAAACCTGTTTTACCAAAGAAGCCCCAAAGTTTATCAAGCGGGTCTACTGCACCTGCTACTGCAACTCCATCCAAAAAACCTGCCACAAAAGAATTGGTTGATGGTACTAAATGGATCATACAAAACTACTCAAAATCCGATTCAAATGGTACGCCAATTGTAATTGACGTTGAAATGCACCAATCAGTTTTCATTGGCAATTGTAGTGAGGTTACTGTGCAACTAAAAGGTAAAGCCAATGCGGTCTCAATATCAGAAACCAAGAGTATTGGTGTTGTTATAGACTCGTTGATCTCAGGTGTTGATGTTATCAAATCCTACAAATATGGATTACAGGTTGTTGGGTTGGTGCCAATGGTCAGCATTGATAAGTCTGATGAAGGATCAATCTATTTATCCAAGGAAAGCATTGACAATGATTGCCAAATCTTCACCAGCAGCACCACAGCCTTAAACATCTATGTGCCTAAAAAGGATGACGATTACAAAGAATTGGCAGTACCAGAACAGTTTGTTTCTAGAGTCAAGGACGGAAAATTGGTAAGTGAGATTGTAGAACACGCTGGGTAGCTGGTCTGGTCCGTGGTACTGGGTGGTAGGTATTGTGTGTAGAGTAGCATGCAGTGTTAGCACAGCATGTGTTGATTGATGTGTTGAGCATCTACTGCATACACGGTTCTAGAATCTTCTTTCCCGTTTGGGCCAACCTCTGTTAGTAATTTGTTGTATGGCAATCGCAGGTCAACTGTGCGTAAAAAATTTTCATATATATTTATCATCTGAAACATTTGGTTGCCATTTGATTACTTTGAATCTGACAGTCAATCAATCAAGAGCTACTCGTCAACCAACTTCATTAAACCCGTAGGTTACTTTCCACTTCTGTATATTAGCCATATAGTTAAATCACAGCTCTGTATTCGATAGATCTACAGAAATATTATTGCAAATTCTCGAAAAGTCCTCAGAAATATAGACAATCGTCATGGTCAAAGATACTAAGTTTTACGATGCTTTAGGTGTTCAACCAAACGCAAGCGAAACCGAATTAAAAAAAGCATACAGAAAAGCAGCTTTGAAATACCATCCGGACAAGAATCCATCACCTGAAGCTGCTGAAAAATTCAAAGAATTGTCCCACGCTTATGAAATATTATCCGATGATCAAAAAAGAGAAATTTACGATCAGTATGGCGAGGAAGGGTTATCTGGTCAAGGTGGTCCAGGTATGAATGCTGAAGACATCTTTGCTCAGTTCTTCGGTGGAGGTTTTGGTGGTGCAGGTGGTCCACAACGTCCAACTAGAGGTAAAGATATCAAACACTCAATTCCTTGTACATTAGAAGATTTATACAAAGGTAAATCTACTAAATTGGCGTTGAATAAAACTGTCTTGTGTAAAGATTGTGAAGGAAGAGGTGGTGCCAAAGGTAAAGTACAACAATGTCCAGATTGTCATGGTACTGGTATGAAATTTGTCACCAGACAAATGGGTCCAATGATTCAAAGATTCCAGACTGTGTGTGATAAATGTCAAGGCACTGGTGATTTATGTGATTCAAGAGATCGTTGTCAAACCTGTAAAGGTAAAAAAACTCAATCAGAGAGGAAGATTTTACAAGTTCATATTGATCCAGGTATGAAAGATGGTCAAAGAATTGTTTTCAGTGGTGAAGGTGACCAAGAACCTGGCATCACTCCTGGTGATGTTGTTTTCATTGTTGATGAAAGACCAAATTCGGATTTCCAAAGAAAAGGTAATGATTTATATAAGGAAGTTGAAGTTGATTTATTATCTGCATTGGCTGGTGGTGAAATCAGTTTCAAACATATTTCAGGTGATTGGATCAAAATTCCGATTGTAGCAGGTGAAGTCATTTCTCCAGGTGAAGTTAAAGTCGTGGAAGGTCAAGGTATGCCTATTTATAGACAAGGTGGCAGAGGTAATTTGTTACTTAAATTTTCAATCAAATTCCCAGGAAACCATTTTGCTGACGAAGAGAAGTTGAAACAATTGGCAACCATTTTACCACCAAGAACAGAAGTAACTATTCCAAATGGAGTAGACGTGGATGAATGTCATTTATCAAATTACGAATCAGCAAGACATCAGCAATCTAAAAGAGGTGAAGCTTACGATTCTGAAGAAGAAGATGGTCATGGTGCTGGTCCAGGGGTCCAATGTGCTTCTCAATAGATTTATTTATATATGAGGGTTTGTATAATTTTAATAAATTATTTGATATAAATGTGGCACTGTTTAAGCGAAGGACTAGAAATTTTCAGTCTGATCTTTCTATTGATTCATCTTAGACATCTTGTTCTTTACCTCTTTTTTTACTTCTTTGTTTTCTAGATAAATATAGTAATAACAAGAACGATAGCACTATGAAACCAGCCATTAATGTATACGTACCGCCAATTCCCATGGCATCAGCCATACTTTGTAGTGCTCCAACTCCAGCTGCTCCCAACAAGCATCTCACCAAATTTAAGCAGCTGGTAGCGGATGACCCTTGGTTAGGGAACAAATCAACCAACAAAGTATTAATACAAGCCATGAATGAAACAGCAGATACTGAGACAAAGAACATTGAAATCAAAATAGGTGCAATATGAGTTTTTTTGTCAATACACCATCCAAAGATGAGCAAGAACACAACGATCGATGCAGTGGTATACATTGATGCCTCAAATCTAGCTGCAAATATGTCGAAATGAGGTTGTTGATCTTTGGGTATATGGCCGTATTTCTTGTCATAATGGTACTTCTTTCTCGTATATATCCAATCGATAACTCGGCCCGTACCAATTGCTCCAACTAATGTTCCTATTCCTGGGGCCAAGTAACACAACCCAACCTGAACAACAGAATAACCGTACTTATCTTCTAGTGTTGTCGATAACGTAGTTAATGCCATAGTCCAAGGTGCAAATTGAAACCCGCCTACAAGTAACGTGAAAAACACAGTTGGGAGGATCAATATCCTGAACGGGTCGAATATACTGGGTGGCTGCCCTGGAATTATTGTTGTTGTGTCATTAGTTAAGCGTTTATAGTTACATGGAAAATAAATGATTGGAGATTTATTATATATCATTTTTGGAGGTATTGATAAGTTGCCAACAATTTTCCTGTTTGTTTCAGGTAGTAAAATTAAAGTACATATCATGACAAACCCGCTTCCTATTGCGAGTAATATAAATATACTTCTCCAGCCAAATTGACTTAGCACACCTGCCCCGATCAATGCACCAAATCCCTGGCCCACCAAAAGTAACCCCGTGGATCCACCAATATAGCGACCTCGATTTGATCTTGTCGTTATGTCAGACATTATCCCTGATGATACAGAAATAATCGGAGATATTGTAGCAGCTTGTAAACAACGAAGAAACGCTAGTAACCAATACGTGTTAGCCTGACTGATAGCTATACAAACGGCGCAATAGCACAATAGACATCCGATAACACATGGCCTCCTTCCATATGTATCCGCTATGGTGGCTAAAAGTGTTGGACTTATACCTTGAAATAATAAATATGCAACGACCGATATATTTGTGATACCTGCTGATATGTGAAAATCATGTGATATAATAGGTAATGCAGGGAAGTAGATGGATGCTGATAAGGTAGACCAGATTCCTGAACAACTTGTTAATGCAACCATACCGATCTTCTCGGAGGTAGTGAGAATCGTATATTGTTTAGAATCAGCCTCATCTGACAGGCTATGAGTTTGCATTCCATTATCTGACGGTTCTTCATGAGTTTCCATCTCATTATCTGACGGTGCTTCTTTCATATAGTACTTATTTCTTAATATAGAGTATCATTTATAACATATGTTCCTGGTACATGTGCTGTTTAAATAGTTCAGTGCTTGTAGCTGAGGATGGAGGATATAGGTGGTTGAAAAACTATTATATGTATGTTCGATTTCGGATCGTTGTTGCGGAACGCATTTTAGACCCAATTGGGAAAGAGCTACCAAGCTTACTCGAGGATAATTTCATGACGCCCTAAGCTACATACTGGATCCTAAAAGGTCAGGACACTCGCTGTCCAAGATGCAACATGATTTAGTGTATGCCGTTCGTAATCTATCATGTATGTTCCTAATGGTTATATTTTTTGTCTATAAATCTGGCATATACTTTAAATAAATGACTAATTCGCATCGTTAGAATCATTAACTGAATTTGCTGTTGATTAAACCCTTGAGTTGACCCTTGTATTCACTGCCGAAGTGATTTTTTTAAGCCTTTTACTAGCAGAATGCAAAACGTAAATTAAAGAAACATTACATAGTAGACTTATACCAGCAACCAAGGTGTAAGTTCCTCCCAAGTTCATTTTTGCAACCATTTTATCCAACACCCCTGCTCCTAACGCTGCTAGCCAACATCTCATCAAATTTAAACAACTTGCTGATGCGTTGCATTGATTGGGGAATAAATCTACTAACAACGTGGTGCAGATGGAAATTATTAGTGATGAAGAAAATGAAATTAACATCGTTGATATTATTATTGATATCACGTGTTTTTTGTATTGAAGACACCATCCAAATGTTATTAGTCCAATTATAATGAGCGTGGCTGGAACGATGGTGATGTGATTCTGGTAGCAACTATATTAAAGGCGGTCTTTCATCAATAGGTTAGTCTTCAATTTGTTGATCGTATAAATTCCGTCTGTATCTATAATACCAATTCATACATCTTCCAACAATTGAACACAAAACATGCAATTCCTTGAGGTAAATATATGAGCCCCACATGAATAACACTATAGTTGTATTTACTTGATTCTAGTTCTGTAGATAGCGAAGTTAGTACCATTGTCCAGGCTGCAAAATGTACACCCACCCAGTGGTAGTAAAGTATGAAATACTTCTTTCTGGATGAAAATCCTGAATGGACGACCAAAGAGATCAAACGAAGCTTTTGGTGCAAGTGAAGTATCGTCATTAGACATTTTGTTTTTGAAAAATGGGAGGTGAATTAATACAGCTTGATTTATTATACTTTTAGGCATAACCGTTCCATTTCCTACTATTCGTCTGGATGTTTCTGCTAGTATAAATACACCTAGTATAAAAGTGATACCTCCACCAATAGCTAAAAATACAAAGATTGATCTCCAAGTACCAAAACCACTAATCAAAGCAGCACCGTGTAGTCCACCTACACCATTTCCAACCAATTGTAATCCAGAAACATCACCAACCATATCACCTCGATAAGCAGGGGTACACACATCCCCAGCAACGCCGGAACTTATAGCGATAACTGATGCAATACCAGCAGCCTGAATACAACGCAATACAACAAGTAACTAATATACATCAGTTTGAGATATGGCGACACACGCAGCAAGGTAAATAATTAAACTTGCAAGTATCACGGGTCTACGATCAAAAGTATCAGCTAGATTAGATGAAATTGTGGGTGTAACGCCTTGAAATATTGAGTACGCAACAACTGAAATGTTCATTGTTGAACTTGAAGTGTCGAAGTACTTAGTTAGGGTGGGCAACGCAGAGAAATATATGGGACTTGAGACTGTGCTCCAAAATCCCACTAATGCTAGCACCATGATTAATAGAGCCTTTTCCCTCGACTCAAAGATTGTATAAGGACATTCCTGCTCTATATTTGTTTCGGTGGTCTCGAGCTTGTTCCACTCTAAAACTTTGAGGTCTTCTTGAATTGACATTGTGCCGTGCACTTACTTGAGATTGAGATCATTCAAGGAAAATATGTATTTCGATCAAGGGAAAGGGTAAATTTACCGTTATATATGCAAAATGCTGTACTAGCCGGCAACACGGAACATAGTTTTTGAAAAAGAATGTAAACGGAACTGAAATTAAGTTGATAACACAACTCGTCACCACATGACGTGCAAGATTTCTTTTTTTTTTGCTATCAAATGCATGCAAGAAAGTTTATCCGAAATCTGCCTGCCCACTAACTGACTTGCAATCTTTAAAATGTAACCACTGTCATCCTCACAGCTCGTTACTCACAATAGAGCATAATCGTGGACTGTTGAACGCAAAGTATCCAATACAGGGAAGCACGGTGCTGTGGGTGAGCCAAGCGGTATGCATTGAAGCCCGGGCTGCTAATGTGCTGCATATTTAATGCGATCACGTGAATTCAGGAAAAGGATATTTTGGACGGCGAAAACTGAATTCCCTCATCCAGTCCGGAAGCTTTGTTCACCTGTTGCACTCTCATTACTTTATGCAAGGCGTAATGGAATAAGGAATTATCAGTAGTCATACTACATGTCGACCTTTTTTATTTGTTAGTACATAACTTACCTCTTTCCACTTGTCAAGAATTCAGAGGTATTTCTAAATTGGTTGCAAAAAACTTCAAAATGGAAAACAGTAAAGAGAAAATAAACCTTGCATCAAAACCTGCAACTACTCTTGCAAATCGAAATCTCCTTCCCTGGTAATGAACCATATATATAGCTCGGATAAGCTTGTTTTGACAGCTGTCATACAAGAATTGAAGACCAGCTCTGTGGGCGAAATTTAGAAAACGAATGGACAGAATATAAGGATATCGTGTCTGATTCGTCAGTCAAATAAACTTTGAGATTTAGTGAACTTGTAATTCTGCACAAGCCCGGAATTCTTCTGTTAGACTCCGAGTGGTGTTGACAAATGTCGAAAATATATAAACTTTAAAAACCCCTCCTCCTTCTCCATTCACCCAATCGAGCATCGTTTCAATGAGAAAAGTTGAATGGATTATACACGGGGTTCATATAGTTCTATGAAAGCTGCCTTGCCGAATTCGCCATCACATTCTTATGTAAATGAGATCAAAATTGCCATTGGACTATTTAAGTCATTTATACATTAAACCTGTGATATACCTCTATTTACTATATATTAATTGCCAAATGCCCAAAAATCTGGAGATAAAAATACTAACAATTAAACGAAATCATTATGAACTAAACGAAATGAGAAAATGAAAGATTGAAGTCGAACTATAAATAATAAAACCCAAAATTATCTGTCTCTATGAGGATTGTTATACTTTCTTGCTGGAGGGTTTTTTGGTGTCGTAATCATGAAATTTATACTATTACCCTTTGAGTTCTTTTGTCTCTTGTTGGGAGTGATATCTTCTTGCTCGGCAGATTTGGAAGACTTGCTATTCTCTGGTGACTCAAATTGATGTGTTGGTACCGAATGTTTGAAGGATGAAAGTTGTCGTTGTGCTTGTTGTTGCTGTGGCTGCTGCTGTTGTTGAGGAGAAATTTGAGTCACTAATGGTGCTTGAATAACATATTGAGGTGTATTGGTTGGTGGTGATGAAGAGACATAATATGGGTATTGTTGAGGAACATAATTAGAGCCTCCTGGGTATGCTTGAGGATATAAAATCTGATATTTTTGTGAATATGGTGAACCTAAATTTTTTCCATCGCTACTTTGATGAGGTTGTGATTGCGAAGAATGTGCAGCCAGTTGTTGTGGAATTAATTGTGGAGTAGTATAATAAACAGGATACATTGGAGGAACTATTTGCTGAGGTAAATTCGGCAGATGTTGTTGCAGATGGATTTGGCTGGCGGATGCTCTTGATTGTGATTGTTGTTGATGATGAATCTGCTGTTGAAAAGGCTGTTTTGGTTGAGGCTGATACATAGCTGTTGGAGGTAATGGTAAAGGAGCGGTGGTTGGCGGAGAGCTTGTTCTCATACTTGATTTAAGACTATTTTCACTATCTGAAACAACTCTACGATGTGCAGTAGCGGGCAGTTTGTTAGGTGATCTTAAAGGAGAAATAAGCACGCTGGATGCTTTAATACTTTGTGTAGTTTCTGAAAATGATGGTAGTTGAGTATCAGAATGCTTTCTTTTCGTACCTGCGCTTGAATCAAGGACTTTGGAATGTTCGTTTGTATTTTTAATAAATTCTTGTGAATCTCTATGTAATTTTTTAGTTAGAGACCGTAAATTATCTGCTGTAACAGACCCAGAAAGGAATATATACGATATCACATCGCCTGGCATATCTAAACTTTTTGCCAATGTTAACAATTCAACTGCAGTGACTCCCAAATCTCTTTTTATTAACTCTTGCTTTGTCTTTTCTTGTTCAAATTTTAGCTTTATTATTTCATTTAATGTTTCAATATTATATGGCCATATAGTGCTTTCTTCTATTGTTTGTTCAGGGATGCCAAGTATTTCTGATATTCTTTGGTCCACGATCAATTTGTTTGGCGATGCTGACAGTTGTGAGGACGATTCAGCTGAATCTATTCCCATCCTGATTTCGAGCCCTTTTGAAGTGCTTTCCCTTTTCGAAGATGTGTTGTTTATGATATTTTGTAAAGATTGTACATTCACCAGGGATTGATGTCCATAGTGCTTATATTTAGTTTTATCCACGTTGAAATTCTTTATAGTAGATAAAAAATCAGAATTGGATGGTGATGGTTTCTTTACTCCTCTGCCAGTCTCTTCATCAGTCGGTGACGGACTTGTGAAATCATGAAATATTTTTGGTTGTGATTGAGAAGTACGATCAGAAATAGCGTGCTGATCCAACTCTCTGGCTGGAGTAGCACTCATTAGGTTAACGATTGATATCACTTTGAAAACGTTAACTAAATGTATTGTATCATGCAACTAAAATAAAGCGAAATAAATGTTTTGCGAGCTTGGTTGGACTGTGGAAGGCAAAACTAAATATAAATTAACAAAGTGAGCGAATCAGTTTTTAATGCTATGATTACGATGTTGATATCTTCTTCTATAAATGAGCTAAAATCTGTGGCAAATCAGAATTTAATTAAATTGAAAAGGCGAAGGAAGGAGTGTTGAATATGGGGAACAAGAAAGGATAATTGATTTATATCCTTTCGTAGGTGGCGAAGAAATACCAAGACAGCAAAATTTTGAAGAGTGGAACTAACAAGGGAAATTGAGAGCTTAATAATAAAAAAAATTCTGCAATGTTGCTTCCAGTAACGACAAATAGCCAATTGATAGAGATTAGTGAATCTAAATATTGTTACCAAGTGTTGGGTTTTGAGGTGATAAAAAATCAGCTTTTACTGTAAAAGGAAGTAAGTCAAACTGAGAGGCTGCGAAAAGGGAAATTATATTAAGGTACATCATCACACAAAATTGAAATCTCAGATATAGTCACATAACCTCAAATAGAAAAACCAAACCTCTGTACTGATCAACTACCGAAAAATATTGAGATTGCAATAGGACGAAGGTTTGAAACAATTGACAAAACATGGGAAAGGGAAAAATTAATAGCGTTTATGCATGCGATTATGGAGCCGTGCTTCATCTCAACTGGATCTTACATTCATTATTCATCTATATGGAGCAAATTTCAAACCTGAAAGATATTTATACTTGTCATAACAATCGAAAAACCTGTTTCATGATTTAATTCGTGTTTTTTTGCTTCGTCCCCTTGAAAACGTTCAAAGAACTTCTGATTGAAGAAAATTAAGTTGATTTTTTGTTTTCTTGTCTTAGAATAGTCGATCTTTAACTTTCTTACATCATGTAGCTGCGAGGTCTATCGCTAAAGCATTTCACCAAGTGCAACGACCACCCATTTGTAGTGTTATAACGCATGAATCACATATCATAGATGCTACAGGATTCAATAAATCGCATCAACAGTTTTGACTACTTTTGGTGGTAAATTGAAGAATCAAAGAATGCATAGACGTGCAGTATGGCAATTGATTTATTACTGAAACTGGATATAGAATGAACAACATGTTGCTTGATTTGGAATCCTGTATAATGCAAGTAATCTAATTACCTTCAAGAAAGAAGTTGCATATGAAGTCAAAATTGTACCCTGGTTGGCTCTATGTGAAGTGAAGGGACTTTAGTGCGTACAGCGTATTTAGACTTTACTATACCTGTTCTCTGTTTGAAATTTTTATCCCCTTATTAAAAGAATCATCACTCTTGTTGATATCATTCTTAGCATATTTTAACTTCCGTGCAATGCGAATCAACCCCCTCCAGATTCTTCATTGTTTGATCTATACAATAGCTTATGGCATCCGATCATTCCAGTAGAAAGAATATTCCGACGGACGCTATTGTTCGATGATTATGACTTATCAAATCATTTCTCAACAAACGCAAGCCTGAGATTGACTTTTTTAGGAACGTAAATGTTTGTCAAGGGAACTTAAGGTCGATCTAAGTCGAAAATAAGTGGATCATAGAAATGTAACATCCTCTTTTCAATTGAATTAACTTCTCGAGTTGCGAAGACAAATGTCAATTTTGTCGATTGTTTGTGTCCTCCTTAGTGCTACTGTTAGCAGCAAAAGTCCAGGGAAATCATCCAAAGTAACATATAAGTACTCGACATCATAACAGTAATCATTAACACATATTTCTGAATCATTCACTGATCCACAAGTCGTCTCAAAGCAGTATAATTACCGTTGATGAGTAAAGTATAAAGTTTACAAGCAGAATTGGGTGCGCAGGAAACTTGAGAATTGTTTTGATAATCAAATATAACCTTCACCATATCACAACTAACTCCTCTATTTCAGCTCTCCTCACATCACTGCATTCCTATAATAACTCAGGGACTCGATGACTAACGATACAGATGAAACTGTATTAATCGCTCTTGGGGGTCCTTCATCAAGTGGGAAAACAACTGTTGCTAAAACCCTCAAGTTGCTATTACCGACATCCACCTTGATACATCTTGATGACTTTTACTTGATCGATTCAGAAATTCCAATTGACAAGCAAACAGGCTTTCAGAATTGGGATTGTCCTGAAGCTATAGATTTCAAAAAATTTTCGGAGTATTTACATGATATGAAGGAAGGAAAAGTGGGATCAATTAAATCCATCCAGCCCAATAAAGCTGACTTGACATTGACCAAACAAGAGGAAACTACTATAAAGGACGAAATACAGGAGCTATTGAGCAAGTTGGAAGGCAAGAGGATTGTTTTAGTTGATGGGTTTATGATATTCCATAATCCTGAAATAATGAAATTATTCGACATAAAGTTATTCTTTCATGCATCTTTTCAAACCTTGAAGCAACGTAGGGAATCACGAAAGGGGTATGACACAGCAGAAGGGTTTTGGGTTGATCCCCCAAATTATTTCACTAAAATTGTATGGCCAGCTTATGAGAAGAGCCATTGTTATTTATTCAAAGAGGAGAATGTAGAAAATGAGCTAAACCCAGAAATGGTAAAGAAACTTCAAATTTATGACATAAACAACGAAGACAAGGTTTCCTTTTTTGCATTGATTAAATGGTCATTGAATGCGATTTTAAAAGATTTATGAATTTCACTTAATTGTACAAATTCTATATCATATTTTACTTTTTGGATTGTTTGGTCTTTTTTACGGACTTCATTTCTTTTTCGTAAATTTCACTGGCACTTTCACCAGACTTTCGTTTACCACTCTTAACACTGACTACACTGCCATTTCCTTTTCCTTTCTGTACCGCCTTATTCATCGTTTTTTCATCCCAATCTCCATCATCAGCAATGACGTATTTATCCAAATTTAGAGCATTGACTAATTCACGTTGTTTTGTTCTCATCTCTTGAATAGCTTCATCCCCGGCTTCTTCCAACTCATCATGTATCTTTTGTTCCATTGCTTTATAATCAACTTCTTCATCTGCATTCCCTTCCATTTCTTTAACGATTTCATCTTGCAATTCAGGCATCGAATCTTCAATTGCTCTACATAATACGTTTCTGAAATACGTCGAGAATTTTCTTACAATTTTTGCAAACATGGCCATAGCTTGGTTTGTTGGTAGGTTCAATTCCCGTGCAATTTGATCCATGTCTTTATGTTGTAAACCAATAGCTAGCAAAATAGCAGATTGGACAGATGACAAACTGACATCTTTACCTGTCTTTTTGGAAAAGAATAGTTGTGAAATTAAAGGTAACATATCAACAATAACATGATAATCAAGTAAGTTATTGGCATAAGAGTCTAATCTCTTCAAGTCAAATGGTGACAATAATTCATCTAATTGTTCCCTGGTCAATGGTTTTGTCTTTCTGGTACCTTCACCTTGTTCGGTTGCCTCTATTATACCTAAAGCTTGAGACGCTTGGAATTTTCTAAATTCGTAAGACAATAATTGTAAGAATCTCTTGTGAAAATCGTTTGAGAACTCATGTAACCACCCATCTTCCCTTCCAGGTAAAACATTTATAACAACGGAGGTATGTTCACCAGTTAGTTCATTTGCAGTCTGTCTCAAATAAACAGGTGTAAAACCAGCCTTTTTCCAAAATTTATGTAATTGTGAAGTGAAACCGTATGACACACCAAGATAATGTAAGTAATATGGTGCTTTCTCTGACAATTTCAATAACAAAGGTGGCAAGGATTTGGCATCTCTTAATTTGATTTCATCTTTCAATGACGCGTTTGCTAATTCTTTATCGGTGACTCTGGTTAATGTATGATCTTGTAACTCAGTAGATTCACTAATATCAGTAAATTTTCCTGAGTAATAGTCTTTTAATAATTCCATGGCTCTTGTACCATATCCCATACCTGAATATTCAGGATTAGTAGCAATTCTCACAATTCTAGCACCTGATAAAGAAGCGAATTCTTCATCTTGAAATTGTTGTGAAATTAACCATGGTATTAAATCTCCGCCGGCTCTTTGTCCTCTGGATAATGATTTCCTTACACTTTCTTTGGAAATCTCACCTTCTAGTGCTATTTGTACAACACAAAGTGGATCAGGGATTCTAATATCACTTTCTTCAATTGGTGGTAATAGCACAAATAATTGATGCGCTGGAGCATCACTCATTAATTGTAAGTCATTTGGAGAATTTTTATAATGAGATGCTACATACAATGCCATCATCTTTTGTAAAAAGGCCTCTGAAACTGGATGATATGAAAACAATGTATCTCTATTGACATAGAATAAGTTACATTGAGATGGATGTGGAGTACCTTTGGTGGCAAATCTTGCATTTTTGGATAACGAAACATCAAGACACAACAATTTATTCAACCACTTTTCAACTGGATCACCTGGTGCATATCTTATTGGTTCATCTAACACAACTTCTTTTAAGTTTCTACTTAACGAAGCATTAGTTTCTGTGGATTTTTTATCTCTTGATACAATTGCTGTTTCAGATGAGAAATTTGATTGTTGTTGTCTCAATTGTTGAATTAACTTTAATGATAAAGATCGACCGGTACCTTCATACCCGTTGATTGTGGAAGCCATGAAGATTAAATAGGGCCCCATAAGTTTCTTAACAATTGGCAATGGAATTGCTGCTGCTTCATCAATAATTAACAATTCAGCTTGACCTAAGACATGGTTATCATTTGGTGAAATATACTGAATGGTTTGACGATGTTCTCTTTTAATATCAACTCTTACAATAGCTTTGTTGAATGACGGGTTGGTAGATTGAATTATATCATAATCCATGTGTTCGGTATATCCCAATGCATCAAAACCTTTGAACACAAATTCAAATAGAGTTTTTAAATTTTCAGGAGATGGTGATGTTACAAAGATATTGGAATATCCTTGACAAATTGCTGCTGCTATAGCAATACCCAAGGCTGCAGATTTACCACGACCTCTACCGGCAGTTAATGTCACTGTACTTCTTAAAGTCTTTTCAGATATAACATCAATAAAGGTTAAAATAGCTTGAGCTTGATTGATTGTTTTTGATAAGGCAACTAATGAGCCAGCTGGTTGCACATCTGCAAGACTCTCTTTCAAATCCTTTAGTTCTTGTGAATTTGGAGTTAATTCATCATCATCTTTTGGAGGTAATGGCTTAACACTTTTACCACCTGAGATAGGTAATACATTTAATTCGTCATCGACAACCAAGCAATTTACGCAACTTCCCAAAGAAAGCAAAAATCTTTCATTGAATCTGGCAACTACATCATCATGGGCTTCGGTTCTATACCTTGAATGGATATCCATACTCATAGTATACAATTGTTTTAAAGAAGTCATATTTTTCAATAATATAAGAACTAATCCACCACCTTCTACTGTCTCTATAGTTCTTGCTAATAAGTTAGGAGTTATTGCTTCAAAATCCTGTAAGATACACATCCCATAAGTATTACCTAAGATTTTATCCGTTTCCTTATAGTATACATATCTAATATGTTGGTTTGATATGAATGCTTCAAACGGATCTTGATCATTAACTTCTCTAATACCTCTTTTGATATCTTTTTTAATTTTGTTTTCTCTCTTTTGTCTATGTGATGTGAAGCCTAATAATTTCTTTTTGTAAGCCCATAAGACTGATTTGTTCATCTTCAAGTCAGCACTCATCATCAAATAATGTAAATTAGGTAATTGATTACGTGCTTTATCACCGACAATTATAAAGAATGATCTTTGTTTTTCTTGTACACCATTACGTATAAGTGCTGGAATACGAGCATCAATAGCTTTTTTCCCCATTGCAAGTCGGTAGTTAAGAACTGGTGGTTATTGATGGTATCTGGTTGTCTGAAAATATGTATGAAAAAAAAAATAGCTATAAGATGAGAAATCATCGAACAATTATACACGACTACTCCAAAACACTACCAATTGCAGCCACTCCGTAAATTTCACTACCCAATGTAAATAATAAGGGTGATTGGATTTGACCAGATTTAATGGCACTGGTGATGTTATACTTACACAGTTCTGTAGATTTAAAATCCGGGGCCGATCTCTATGATTTTGGTGTGGAAAATACAGGTTTGTTTTTACTGCAAAAAATGAGAATTACAAACTTTTTGCCATTATTACCTGAGAATAGAGCGGCTAATCATGTCCAAGTCAGTTAAAACCAAAAAGGGCAGCAAGAGTTGGTCGCTGGATATAAAATCAGATCCGATTCATAGCTACTATTTTGAAAAATCAAAGATTGCACCAAGATCTAGTTTGCAATTCAAAATAGGACCACCGTTTGAAGAAACAATAAACGTTTCACCCATTTATTTGAGAGCAACAAAGCAACTAGTTGCACCAATTATAAATGCAAGGATCGACAGAGGATTTGATTTGATTAATAATGAGTGGATTGGGTATAAAAGGAACTACTTTTCAGTTGTAGCTTCCTTTCAATTTGAAGATTATTTTGGGCTCAACAATAAGTCAATCTTCCAAAACCATGGATTCTACATCACTACTGCTGGAAAAGACCATGATATCAAATGTTTTGCAATCCGGCTAATTAGCAAATGTATAGAAGATGAGACAGAGATTAATCTAGTTCAACATACAGCAAAAAGAGATAGAGGTCCCATTATGGAACCACCTATCATACCAGTTATTTCAGGTAATTTACCTAGTCATTTAGTTATAAAAGAAAGTGCAAATATCAGAAAGATTTCCAAAATTAAAGAATTTGATCAATTATTTCACCATTCTTATAATTCATTGATTCCTTCAAATCCTGAATCTATTTTGCATAATTACCCTCCAGATCAAAATTTCATAAAAGTTGCAAAATATGAAAGGATTCAATTTGCCCTGTCATTGAACAACAAGAAACAAACCATTACTGAGAAGAAAAAATTCATTTTGCAAATACAATTATTAGCTGAATTGAATGAAGAGAATACATATGCTATAATTGCAATTTCTAATACTCCTCCCTTAATAATTAGAGGAAGATCCCCTTCCTCGTATGGTAGTGGAAACAGCAGTAGCGGTAGCAGTAGTGTACCAGCTATAAAGCCGTTGCAAAGCATTGTCTATAAAGGTAAATTGAATAACCATGATAATTTACCACGCTCATTGTCAAAAAATCTTCAAATTCATAAAGGTAAAGAGAACATGGATATTTTTGAAGAAGAAGCAGAAAACGAAAGAGAAGAAATAGAATTGGAGGAAGTCAATTACTCATCATTAAACTTATTTGCAGCCAAAAAGGTCACGCTAGATGAAAACATTACAACAACCATAACTGGTGAAATGGAGAGCAGTTTCTTGGTAGAGCAATTACCAATTTCACAACAAATAGATTTCGATATTCCAGAACCAGAGCTGCTTGATCCATTATATCATTTATCTAAGACACTCAAAATTGATGAAATTGAAAATCATCACGTACAATCCTCCGGTTTCACAGCAGAATTTTTACACAATGAAAAACACTTTAGAGAGCACACAGATATTCCCTCATTCAATAATGAAGATGATATTGAACAAGATGAACCTCTTTATATATGTCCTTATGTATTAATGAAGAACTATCAATAAACTTCCATCTCAAGTATTGATGTGTAGATGTTTTCCTCTACGCAGTTAAAAAAAAAGGTTCGACCAAAGTAAAAATCAATCAAATTTCAACCAAACAATCAATATAATCTTATAGAGCAATAAACTGAAGGAATTATTAACAAACCTAGTCAACTCAAGCTTAATTTAGAAATAAATCCGTGACCATGTTATTTTTTAGCTTTTTCAAAACATTAGTGGATCAAGAAGTCACAGTAGAATTAAAAAATGATATGGAAATAAAAGGTACATTGAAATCAGTAGATCAATACTTGAATTTAAAATTGGACAATATAACATGTACTAATGGCCAGAAATACCCTTATTTAGAAGCTGTCAAGAATTTATTCATCCGAGGATCTACTGTGCGTTATGTTCATATGAATCCTAATTCTGTAGATTGTACATTATTACAAGATGCTTCTAGAAGAGGTACGTAAAGATACACAAGATCAAGATGACTGACAAGATACTAACGACGATTCTTTAGAGGCTATGGTCCAAGCTACCAAGTAATAAATGTATATACAATTGTATTATAATAAAAGGATTGTGCATGTTACTCACTTTGGTGGTGTACTCAATCGTTGTACGCACTTTGCTCTTGTGTGACCCGGATTTTTACAATATGAGCAACTAATATATGATTTGCTTTTCTTCTTATTCTTAGTTGATAACGAATCATCTGAAATGACGGTTTTTGCGGCATTCGACAGATTCTCCAAACTTAGCCGTTTCAATTCAGGAAGAAGATGTTCTACTTGCTTTTTTGGTATTAATAGAAAGTCGGGACTCTCATTATTATATACTGTTGCTTTGCAAGTGGGGCACTTGATCTGTTGAGCTATAAGGCCTGCGAGTTGTTCATCGTTGATTTTAATCTCCTCGGGCTGTTGTTGAAATTTTCGTATATAGTTATTGATTATAAGCAATTTTGAATCATACCCTTTTTTCAATTCTTCTAGTTCTTTATTCTTTTGAATGATTATCTTGGCCAATTTATCTATTTCATTCAGTAGCTCAACTATGGACATTATTTGTGCGGGATGGTTAGTGTTAATTAGGTTTTTTCGAGATGAGAGAACATTTAGTATAAACCATATCTCTGGCACGGATTATCCTCACTGTCAAAACGCTTCTGCAATACTTCAACCCCCCTAAAACTTACCGGAGTTACTCCGGGGATAACAATATCTATTTAAACATAAGAATGGCTCCAATAGCCATATTTGAAGTTGGTAAATAGAAACGAATCGAGTTGGATGAGATGAACAAGATTATAACTGAATACAAAAATTGCAAAATCTCAGATACCCAAAAGAGTAGACCATATGAAGGGCTCATTTGTTTCCTACAATTTTACTTGGATCCTTTTGAAACACAATATCACCAGATCTTCTGTTGACAGCAATATTCAAATGATCCACATCAATATTGAAAACAAAAATCCTATCTCATAATATTGCATAGTGCGCCTTAGTTTTGTAGTTAACGTAGTTTCAGACGAACTTCTAGTATTAAATATGTATAGAAAGTAGAAAAGGAGTTACACTATAAATAGTGAAATTGTCAATGGTCAAAATCCTTCCGATGATTCACAAATAGAATATAGTATTTGGAGCACCAAATATTTGGTATTACTGTATATACAATTATACTGTGTTTCCGTTTTATAACACCGAAGTCACGTGAGTTACAGGTTATACCGCAGGAACGACATGATCCTAGTTCTTGAAATTTTCACGAATTGTTAAAATTGCAAATTGGTCTGACCAGAAAGTTTTGAAACGGTGTCCTGACAGTGGTTTTATAAAAATACCAACATCTTGATTCGTTATTTTTAAATGTGAGGGTTTAAGTTGATCCTCTTGCACATATTGTAACAAAACCCAATCAAATATTGATCCGGCTATTTTTCTTGTTAAATCCTTCATGATTTATCATATCCATTGAAGATTTGCGATCTGTGTACATTTTTGTGTTTTTGGATAGTCTACCAATGATGAGCTCAATTTTGTAATAATAATACTATTCTTCTAATTTGGAAAACTTTTTCTTCGTATAGTTGATTATTGAAAATATGGTATGATTTATCAACGATACATCTGGAAAGCCAGGTTAGGCGGAATGTTTGGTATTAGAAATGCTTCTAAGTGACTGTTCGTATAATCCTCTTTCTCAATGATAATCTGGGTCGGATTGTCGTTGACTCGTTAGTCAGTGATGATACTCAGAATTTTAAGTGACAATGAGTATCCATTTTTCCTTGTTTTTCTGACAGCCTCGAATTGTTTGATGATAAATTTCTATGAAAGCTATTTGATGTAATTAAGAATATCGTTGTAATCGTTCGCTGTTATAAGTATTTCATCAATAAATGTAAGTTATCATATACACATGGGAGGAAATCATTTGAGTTGAATTCTAGCCGCTTAATTGATTTTTTAAGTGATAATAGAAATTTCTTCCAGATTATCTTAAACTATAAAGAGATTTGTTTAATGATAGCACATGTTTCTTATCTTTGGGTATGTAGCTATGTTGTTGGAACTTTTTATAAAACGCAGGAAATGAAATGTTAGTGATGTCAATTTAGTCGTGGTGTATGCTGAGACGATATTAATTTAAAAAATATAGTAATTCTCGTGCCTGCGTTGACTAATCCGACCTTCAACGTATTCACTGGGAGAGTCGTTGCGTAACATTGTTGGTCTTCTTGTGTTTTTGAAAATCACCACGGGCACAAAGTCTGGTGTTGTCTTCAATGTGCCTTTCTGATGACAACTTTTCAGTAAAAACACAAATAGTAGGTATGGTTGGAATACAGTTAGCAGCAATAAACGCAGGGTTGAGCAAACTCATCTGATCATCGGATGAACTGATAACCGGTCAACATAAATTGAATCATCTAATGAAATAATCATCAATCAAAATAAGATAAGTTGGTTGAAATTACTTAAGTGGGATTTTCTTCGGAATTATAACGTGAATCATATTCTTTTCTTCAGGCCCTTCCTGAATTGTCATGATCGAGCGGTTTCATCTGCGTCAATATATTCAAATTTTGGTTTACAAACTTTGATTGACTAATTCTACTATAGTTGTATATTAAGTATATTCAGTTGTTGTTGGGTCAATGACTTCTTTGATTTAAGGTGTGTTGATTTCAATTTCTGATTCAGAATCATATTCCAATTGTTCTTCTGCTGTTGATTTATGATCTATCTGAGTCTAAGTCATCATGTGATTCCAATTCTTCTGGTGATGTGATGGGATTGTAATCAAAATGTGTGGGTTTCATTTCAGTTTTCGGAGCTACACAAATACTGTTCAAAAAATCTATTGTCGAAGTACTTATTACTGCTACTTATATTCTGTTTAGAATTCTATGGTCAAAGTACTTAAGAATGCTGCTACTTAAATACTATTTAAAACTTTGATAATATGTTTTTTTCAACAGTATTGTGTAACAGCAGTCATAAATACTTTGACTGTAGATCTTTTGAACAGAACTAGCGTAGCAGAAGTGAGTACTTAGTGACTTTTTAGACAGTATCTGAATAACAGTAGTTAAACGTATTTCGAATGAAACTTTTCAAACAGTATATATTAGTAGCAGTAAGAATAGCTGTGGATGAAACTAATGTAAATTGCTTCGGTTTGTTGGTCATAACTTTCGTATCAGACTTGCAGTATTTGATTTTTGAAGTACCCATTCATCTTAGCCGCATTCTAGAATTTTGTCCCATTAAATACTGAGGTTGTTAAGTATTAATGTGGTCCAAATGATTTTAACAAGTTTGCTAGCGTGTTGTTGATTCCTCGGTGCCAGGAAAGTTATAGATAAGCGTGGCATGAGGTATGGCAAAGGTAATAGATGAACTGGTTGGCTTATAAAGATGCTGTGGATTTTAATAGCATATGTTCTGTGAAACGTTCCACGATGGCATTTTAAGAAGAGGTAAAGGACTGCTGGTGGAGCGGATAATACCGTTTTGGGTAAGGTAATTGTGAATAGTTTCATAGATGGATTCTAAACTATGAACTGAATGTACGGCTCCTACTTTGATGTCGAACCATACTTTGATTAGATAGATGATCTTCAATGCATCTTCTACCGCACTTGTTGTCTCTTTCTTAAGAATTTGCGTTAACGCATATCCTGAATGATCGTCAACGATCCTTAATATTTTTAAGTTTTTTATAGTAAATATATCCATATCAATAAGGTTAAATCGCTTGGTGGGTCTGCAAATTTCTCGTGATTGTTTGACTGCCTTTTTTGTTACACTTTTGATCTCTAAACAGTGGGTGCAGTTCTTTATTAATTTTTTCGTTTGCGTTGAATTTCAAATTCTTCTCTAGCATTTTCTTGAGGTCTTTATTATTTGAATAAAGAAATTCTTGATGTATGTTTATGCTTAATGTGCTCAACACAGATGAGGACCAACAGGTATCGTATCAGCATATACTACAGCAAGATCGATAATATCACACACATATCTCTACAAGCATTTTACAAAAAATACCAACACCAATTCATAGCAAAAGATAAGGAATTGGTTTTATCTTTAAACAAATCTCTCCATGGTTGAAGACAATTCGGAAGAAATGTCTACCACTATTCAAAATATTAATTGACCCAACTAGGCTACACCTCAAATGATGCCAATCCCTCTGTATATCTGAGCAACGATAAAACAATCAATTCCTTCACGTTTGTTGATGATAAAGATTACAACAACGATAGCCGCAATTGCATTAAACAGCTTTCAAAAAAATTAACTATCAAGCAACTCAAACCTGTTAAAAAAACATGGAGAAATGGTATTCAATATCACAAAATATTTCAGGCATAAACATCAAAGAACAATAAGAATTAATCAAAAAACCAAACAAAAATCATTATTGATCAGAACATAATATGCAAACAACCTCGTGGAAACATTTTTGATTCCAAATGTTACACTCATGCCTAGTCTACCAGCTAAATATATTGATCAATTACACCGCAAATGAACAAAGGAACAAAAAGTATTTCAGGTTTGAAAATCATTGGTCTGCTCTTTCTAGCCAACCGCACACGAACTAACAATATGTTCCTGGCCAATCGATTAAGTCTCCTTCCTTAATGGTACAATTCGTCAAGGAATGGATATTATAAGGCAAATGTGAAAGAATACAATTCAGAAGCACCAATTGTATATGTCGACGCTAGTTACTACGCCACACTATAATATAAATCAACATTTGGGTAATATTTCACTTTGTAAATAGACTTAATTAGATGCACCACGGAAGTCAACAAATTAACCACAGCATCACGTATAGAATCTGAACTTGTTGCTATTACACATGCAATCAAAACTGGGGTATGGTTGAAAATCACAATTGAATACATCACTGGCAAACCATTGGATCGTATGGAAATGTATACTGATAGCAAAGCTGCAATGTATATGGTATATCAAGAAGGACTAGGCACCTAAATATTCAATTGGCAATTGTCAAACAATATGTTCAAAAGGATCATCAACATTTAACACTTAGAATAACCAAACAAATCGCTGGTATCTTATAAAACCCTTTAACGAGAACACTATTCCAGAACTTAGCGGACAAGCTAATTGAGACTCATGGCAAAACAAAAAAGGTACAGAAGCATGTAGTTCCAGGGTATAACTCTACAATGTACGTCACTTCAGTGTTATGCATTACACAACCCCCACTGAAACGTTCAATAACTACATTCAGTTGTAGATCGTGTTTTAATCCACAGTTATAATGTTTGAACTGGAATTCCAACATGCGCAAGTTAGCTTGTCTGAAAAGTTTAGTATGGTGTTTTGGTCAATGACTGTGAATATATCAGCAATTTGTTTGGTTGTTTCCAAATGTGATAGGTTGATTTGATCATTTTGCATGTATTGTCTAATAAGGGCCAATCGGATGTTTAGGTGCCTGTTCTTCTTATTGAAGCTTTCTCGGTTTACCATATCCATTACAGCTATACTGTCGATTTTAATTTCTGTACGATGGTTTACCAGTGATGTGTTCTGCTGCGTTTTTCAACCACACCTCAGTTTTGATGGCGTGGGTAATGCAATAAGTTTGGCTACTAATATCTCAAACATCAATAATTTTTTTATTTTGGTTGTTTTCTTCATCTATATCTTCATCTGTTTCGTCATCAACTTTTGTGTGCTTTTCTTCCTGTATTTCAATGTTAATTTTAGATGCATTGTTTGAGTGTTTTTCATTATGGTTAGTTTATAATTCAATTTGTTGCTAGCCTGGTTATAATGCTTCCTTCTGGAGTGGTTTCAGAATTTAAACTGTGAACTGCATCCTGATTCTTTGGACGAACTTGCTGGGTTGCTGTAATCAGTGTCACTTTCGTTTGAATCAATGTATTCAACTTGGAAACCCAAGTTGGGGTTTATTGAGCCCGACATTTCTTTAATTTGAGGTCAATGTCATCAAAAGTGTTATCTTATTTTGGTCGTTCAACAGTAATAATTTATTGTTGAAGTTCTGTCAACAAATTTGTAGATGTGAGGTACTTCTCACTCCATGAAAAGCAAACAATCATTCAAAGTAGGTCTTGCCTGAAGCGATGGAATTGAGTGTGGTGATCACTCATCTAATCTTTTTTAAGATTTGATTATTGAAGTGGTTATCCGTTTTTCACTTGAATAGCGACCACTTGGTAGCGCAGTGTAAAGTGCCTGAGTTGTGGATAGATGTGTTCTATTCTACAGTTATAATTATCTATATGATGAGTCTTAGCGATATATATTTATTGTGAATCAAGATTGATTTCTAGCTAAAATCTATGTACGAGTAAGAGGTGCTCTCTGAGTAATGTTATGGAAGTTCGATTAGTCTCGTAAACCAATGAATCGTCATTTAAAACGAAAGACTAATTATATATATATAAAGTTACGCGAGTAATTTCCCTCATTTATTGTGAGATTGTCAATCACTGAGAATCTTTCCAGTGAATTATAGACAGGATAAATCACTTGTAATGGCTATATAATGGGTCGATTTGCAATACCGAAGTAATAAAGTCGTACCATTGGAATGATACGACAATCCGCACTGGAATGTTATGATGATCCGTATACATCGTGTGATTGCAAATCATATTTAGAGTTACAGCGTGAGTTTTGATGCTAGGGCTTGTCATACTTAAGTCACTTGTTGAATGGTGGTTATACCTACGGTAACAACAATTCTAGAACTCACCAGGTACAATTTTACTGTACCTACTTACGAAATTGTTTTGTTGGCTGTGATGGCCCTTAGCAGAAGTGCGTTGATTGTGTACCTTTAAAATGTTAAATAAAGCAGTCGAGGTGTCCGGTTCGATCCTTGCGGTTTGAACTATTGACGACTTGAGGAATCAGTTTGTTAAGTTCGGGTAATTAATAATATCACCACTGGAGAGAAGTAATTCAGCACAGTAATATTATCCGTGACGGAGGCGATATCGGGTGGCACGTTGTACTATGTTAATATTTTGAGTGGTATCTAATGACACAACTCTAAATTTTTGTACTCGAAAGTTTTGAGCTACGGCCTCTTAATTATTTTATGTATCTCTATGTATTGAACTGCTCTTCGTTGAATCGAGTCCATTAATAACTTGTCTATCTACCTATACAATGTCTATTCTACTTTCATTTTGAAGAATTTTCTGATTGATTTCTTCAAGGTTTCCCTCTCCAAGTAAAGTAAGTTTGTTAACAACAAAAGTGAAAAGATAATACTTCGTAACAAATCTTGAAAATTAGCTGTGCAAATCGTTTCCAACCTGAATACGAATATGTACTGACCTACCCAAATTATAATAGTAACTAGGACAGAAGGTGCGACATATTTGATCAATTCATAGGCACTAAACTTGATGTTAGCATGTGTTGAATAATAATTTTTTAAAGCCTTGTAGCAATATCCTATTCTCATTGACATATTCACAACATTTGCTAATATCAACCCCGATAATCTTAACTTCAATTTTGATATAAAAATGAATGATTCAATAAACACAAAAATTGTGACGAACGTCATGAATTGAGAAAACCTCTTCATTTTTTTACTATCAGCAATACTTGAAAATAAAGCTTCCAAGATTCCGTTAAATGCTAAGAATGGAATGTATAAGAGATATTGAGGGAACAATATAAATAGGTTTGTACTAGACCAATGATCCCTGGATCCAGCTCCCATCATAAACTTTAGTAAGAATGATCCGTTAGTTATCCCAGCAAATATAATAACCAAACACAAATTGAAATAAAATAAACAAATCAACTTTAAATAAGTATATGAATGCAAACACGCTTCTTTTTTGTTGTCATTGTACTCATTCAATAATTTAGTGAACATCAATCTTGTTGATTCCTCCAACGGTTGAAACAATAATCTCGCTATTATTGATCCGTAGTTTGCAATGACCGCATATATACCTTGTTCTTCAATTGAACATAAATAACTAATCAACAACTTGTCTCCCTCGGTAAGGAATTGTTTGAAAATCATTTGAATAAAGAATCCTTTACTAATTTGGGATACTTCTGCCTGGAAAAACTGAAAATTGGGTCCATCTTGAAGTCTAACTATTGAATATCTAACATTTGTTTGGTTCAATTGATTGAATTTTAAGTATGCATGCGTATACAACGCGAATAAGGTGAGCGAGTAAACAAATTGGCCCACAACATAGGAAAGAATAGCAGCACCATCGAAAGTATTTCCAACAGTATATGTTCTAGAAGCGGTAATACAAATAAAAGTAGTGATACACTTCATAAATATGGCAATCCCTTCAAATTTCGATCTTTTGCCAAAATCCAATTGGAATTGATAAAGACAATATACTGGTTCAATAAGTAGCTCTACTACCACCAGTAATACAAGCAATACAATTGTTAAATTATGGAGTGGTATTACTAGCAAAAAATCTTGGAAGTTCGTGGAACGGTAACCTTGTATGTAGCCAATCAAAGCCATAATGGGAATACTTGCAAATATTGGAAGGAACCCAAAATTGACTACACATTGAAGCGTTCCAGTCTTTGACTTAACATCAACTTCATTTGTATTCTGCTTTTCGTATCCTTTAATTCTCTGAACTGACAACCTGATTGCCTCTCTACTGAAAAATAATACAGAGGATATAAGGAACTCCAAGTATATTGTAATACCAAATATTTGTGGTGTAATGACTCTGATTAGGGATTGGTTTAGTAAAAATGTGAAAAGTTTGGTGACTATCTGTACTATAATTAAATAGGTCACACCTTTAGCTGATTGGTCTACCAAATTTTCAGATGATGGCTTCAGTTCAGAAGTAGGCATGCAGAAACAGCGATAGCGATACGTGGTTGATCTAGATTGTTTGATTTCGGTTATAAAAATAAAAATAAAAACAAACTCACAAGCAGGAGATCGTATACGAATTTACAAAAGTCGTGTACTCCAGCCATAGCTGTTGCCTTGTGTCTTACATAAAATAATAGTACAATATGGAAAACTTTTACAACAAAAAATTTACGACTAAGGCAATATTGAAAACCTAGCCATTTATAACGAAGACAATAGTAATCATCACATTACTCCAAATCCCTTGACCACTACATCTACCACTACACGAATTTCCCAATTGATAAACACCCCAAAATTTGCACATTCTTGGTGAAAAAAAGAAGGAAAAAATAATCTAAACATCAAGAATATGGATCAAAACATGAACGTGAAAGAGATAGAGTTGAGAGAGCAGGATCGTTGGCTACCAATAGCGAATGTAGCAAGATTGATGAAAAACACGTTACCATCCACAGCGAAGGTTTCAAAAGATGCCAAAGAATGTATGCAAGAATGTGTGTCTGAGTTTATATCTTTCATAACAAGTGAAGCAAGTGATAAATGTTTGAGAGAAAAGAGAAAGACAATAAATGGTGAAGACATCTTGTATTCGATGCATGATTTGGGTTTTGAAAATTATGCCGAGGTTTTGAAAATCTATTTGGCAAAATATAGAGAACAACAGGCACTTAGACAGGAAAGAGGTGAGACTCGCATTTCCAAGAAGCAAGCTAAACTACAAGCTGCTGCTGCTGCCGCGGCTCAAGCTGCTGCTAATGCAGCAGATGAAGAACAAGATGATGAATTAAACAATAACGTCAATACAAATTTCGATGCAGAAGTGAAATTAGAGAATACCCGAGAGTACTTGGATGGTATGGAAGATCAGCATCAATCTCAACACCAACGCCAACATCAACCACAGGAGCAAATACAACAACAAGAACAAGAACAACAACAACGTCAAGACCAACTACATTATCAACATCAAGACCAACTACATTATCAACATCAAGACCAACCAAACGACCAAATAGAACAGCAGCAGCAACAACAACTGTCTAATAATTATGTAAATAGTCGGATCAGTTCAACAACTGGATCAATGAATTCACCCGATTCATTTAGTAGCTATCAACAATATCAAGATAAACAAGACATACCGCAGCAACAGGAGCCAAGTCAGGGACATCAGAATGGATACGAGGAACTCATGACCGATGAACAATCTAGTGGCCAACAAACTAAGGAGGAAGAAGAATTTGCATTAGATAATGAGAATCATAGTATTGAAGAATTGGCGAAACAATTGACTCATGAAGATATAGATACCATAGCTGCTGGTATAGCGAATGGATCAGATACGTATTTCTGAAAGTTAATGGGATGGATGCTTATTCTACAATTTTGTATTATTATTCTATTTATTCAAAAGAGATTGATTTTGATAAAATATATGTATTCAATAAGAAACCAAGAACTGAGAAAGAACCCTAAACCCAAAACCTTACAAACTTTTAACTCTTTTTATATTGTTTCTCTACAAGTTGGACAAGACTTCGAATAATTTACCCAACTTTTCAAACAACTATAATGAAATTGATGAAAACAAGCCAACTCTCTAATTTCTTTCAAATTTTTATTGTCATCAAGACAAATCACACACTTTTCATCATGAATATAATTTGGCTTGGTAAGCTTTTTAGATAACACAATTTGTCTTTTTTTGAAATTTATGAAAGTTCTTGCCTTCGTAATTAAAACCTTCAAACTTAGATATGAAGATGGCAAGATGTGAATTGGGAAAGTGTAAAAGTACAAGAAAGCAACTGAAAATAATATAACCAATATAAATCGAACTAAATTGACAAGAAACTCACCAATGTATATCCACTTTAATTTATACTCCTGCCATGTCTGTTCATCCACCTCAGTTACGCATTGATTCAATTCCAATCCACATTTCAAACTTGTTAAAATTATCACTGGAAACAAATTCAAAATTTCAAAGCCAAATATGGCAATTAGAATATTGTCTTTGATCGAAAGATACGGACCTGTGGCTGACCATAAACCCCTTTGATACAATTCGTAGAAAAATTTGGAAATCAACATTACATCTATAAAATTCAACAAAATTAATCCAATAGATAGCTTTATAGCCCAATTTTTTATATCTTTATTGCTCCTATTGTTGTTGAAAACATATTGAATGCGATCGGATGACAAGTAATGAAAACACTTGAGCAATATAACAATGCAAAATAATCCTGCAAATTTTCCAAACTCTAGATAAATCAATGTATAATCCATGGAATAGCTCTTGTAGTACAACAAGACAAATCCAAAGAAAAATTCCCAGATTGTGTATATAATCTTATCTCGTAAGTTATTAATTTCTCTTGCTGATAACTTTCCAAAAATAACCCATTTGATATAATTCAATACCAAGAATAGTACAAAGAGTCCCAAATGCGGTTTGAAATTATGGATTATTTGTTGTGGGTATAACGTGATTACATTGTTATGAGTACTGAAAGTATTGAAATATTGGATCACAGACGATGTAGTTGAGGAAGAAGATGATGATGGAGTCAACTGTTTATTACCTAACTTGTTATAGGCCGAAATGCTAAGAAGTGCCCCAAACTAAAGAGTGGTGTTAGTATCAATGAGTTTGATTTAACGTATGATAGTGTGATTGTTAATACATACTGCACCATATCGTAGGTGTTGCTTCCTCAGGGGGTTCATCAAATATAAATCTTATTTAATTCTATGTGATATATCAAATGAACTGCTGCGTGTGTATGTGTGTCTAGGAAAGGTGTTGCCGACTTGAATGCTTGTGTAGATGATATGTAGTAGAGCCTGATGACTAGATGATCTCCTTCTGATAGTGTAGAAGAATTTAATTTTTTTGCGTTCCTAAGTGTGGGGTCGCACACGACCAATTGGAAGAACAACTGGTTGTATTTCCCGCCAGAGGTAAGGGGTTCTGGGTGATGGTGACGAGGGGGACAAGAAGAAGAGAAGGAGGGGGGGGATGAAGGGAAGAGGGGGTAGAGTTCAAACCCAAAACTTGAGTGTCTTTGCTTCAACACATTTCCCTCGCTGTCGGAGCTATCAAGTGGATTGGCGGTAGGTTGTGTTTCATGTTATACAAAGTGGTGCAAACATACACGCTCACACTCACTCACACAGCCGTTCGAGCACACCAGAGGAATAACGTACCCTTTGAAGTCAAGAAGTTACGAAAGAAAACACCATTTTCTGAGGTCGTTGAGTAGGAGAAGCCCAACCAAGTGTCCATGCCGAGATTGAGAGAAAGTGGGGTGTTTTTCACCATCTTCATCGACCCCAAAACAAGGGCATTTGCATATTTCATGATAATTGGTCTTGTTACGATACTCTAGCTCATTTTGTAGTCAAGTAATATGTCACTAAATGTTTTTGCTTGTTTAAGCATCTCTGTGTAACAAGTAAGTTCGTAAATAAATGCCTGATTTTCTGCTACTCACGTGCTTAGGTTATACATTCCCAGACAATAGTTAGGATCTCAAATCAGTTAAGTGCGTACATGCTTAATTGCCTTCCAAGTGAAATATAGCTCCATATATGAAGACAATAGCCTTTGTCATCTTCCTTGTGGGATGGGACCTCGATTTTCTGCTTGCACTTTGCCTGTTGTCTGGGTTGGGTGTTATCAGTAACTGATAATGTGCATTTGGTAGCACAAAACATCTCATTTCGAACAAAACAAAAAAAATTTTCAGAATCCAAGTATCAATTACTTCAACATCAAGCTTGCATCATCCCAGTATTGGCTAACAAAGAAACTATCATATTTTAAACTTAGAACAATGCCGAAAAGAAACTTCAAAAAAGACAACAAGAAGAAAACTTTTGGAAAAAGAAATCCAGATGATAGACAACAAGCGTGGAATGAAACTCTTAGAGAATCCGAAGTCTGGGAGAGCTACTACAAATCATTGAATTTGATCCCAGAAGAAGAATGGGACACTTTCAAAAAAGCTTGTCAAGCTAACTTACCTATGACCTTCAGAATCACGGGAAGTAAAAAGCACGCAGAGGAAGTGAGAAATTTATTCATAGAGAGACACGTTAAGAACTTAGAAAACAAGGAGTTTGAAGGTGTGGATATAACTCCTAAGAATATTGAGTTTTATCCAAATAAATTTGGTTGGCAAGTTGACGTGAATAAACAAGTTGTTAAAAAACAAAAAGATTTTGCCAAAACTCAGAGATTTTTAGTGATTGAAACTGAAGTTGGGAATATTTCTAGGCAAGAAGCTGTTTCCATGATTCCTCCATTATTAATGGATGTTAAACCATATCATCATGTATTAGATATGTGTGCTGCTCCGGGGTCTAAGACTGCTCAGTTAGTAGAAGCTTTGCATTCAGATGATGATAAGGCATTACCTACAGGTTTTGTATTAGCTAATGATTCAGATTACAAAAGATCTCACATGTTGGTACACCAAGTCAAAAGATTAAATTCTCCTAATTTTATAACAGTTAATCATGATGCCCAATTGTTTCCACGTATTAAATTAAACAGTCATCAAGAATATTTGAAATTTGATAGAATTTTATGTGATGTTCCATGTTCAGGTGATGGTACAATGAGAAAGAACTTCAATGTTTGGAGAGATTTTAGAGTTGGAAACGCTTTAGGTTTACATCCCTTACAAATCAATATCTTGAATCGTGGAATACAATTGTTGAAAAAAGGTGGCAGATTAGTTTACTCAACTTGTTCTTTATCTCCAATTGAGAATGAAGCTGTAGTTGCTGCTGCATTAAGGAAATGGGGCAATAAAATTAAATTAGTTAATGTTGACAACGAATTGCCTGGTCTAATCAGACGTAGAGGAATAAGTGATTGGAAAGTATTTGGTAAAGATATGGAATTGAAAGAGAAAGGAGCCGAAGGAATACCAGACACTTCATTCCCGCCATCTGAAGAAGAAGCTGCAAATTTTCATTTGGACAACTGTGTTAGAGTTTATCCACATTTACAAAACACTGGAGGATTTTTCATTGCTGTATTTAAAAAAATCGATCCTGAATCATTGAAGAGACCTGCTGAAGAAAGTGATGGGGAAGAAGAAGAATCAAAGAAACAAAAGACAGAAACCAAACAAGTTGCATCAATAAAGAAAGAAAGATTACCAAGAGATGCAAATGAAGAGCCTTTTATATTCCTTGATCCAGAAAATCCAGAATTAGCCAAATGTTTTCCATTCTATGATTTTTCAGATAAATTCCCAAGAGATTGTACATTGGTCAGAAATGCAACCGGTGAGCCTTTAAGAACTATCTACTACGCAGCACCACTAGTTAAAGAAATTTTGACAGTTGTTGATCAAAAATTGAAACTTGTTCATGCTGGTATAAAATTATTTGTTGCACAAAGAAACGATGTCGGTATATGTCCATGGAGAGTTCAGACTGAAGCGTTACATACAATTGAACATCTCGTAGGAGACAAGAGACATCTCAAGTGTAATTTACAATTATTGGAATATTTATTCAAACAAGCATTCCCAAAAATTGAAGAAATAAAACAATCAGGAGTAGATCCAGCATTTTCATCCAAATTAGATGAGTTGGAAGAAGGTTGTATGTTTTTAACTGTTGAACGAGGCGAAGGATTGGAAGATTTATTCTTGCCATTATGGAAGGGTAAAACAAATATGAATTTAATGGTGAGTAAAAAGGATACTCATGAACTACTTTATAGAGTTTTTGATATTGAAACATCTTCTAAAGACCAAGGTAAAGAAAAGATTTATCAACAAAAAATAGAAGCTGAAAAGAAAGTCAGAGCTGAAAGTGAAGCACTTTCCGAAGGGCCTGAAAACACAGAAGCTGGAATAATAGAAGCTGAAGCTACAGAAGCTGAGCCAACACCGGAAGTAGAAGAAGCTCAAAATTAGGAAAGTGTATTATAGTTGTAAGGCCATTGTAAAATATACAGCGTAAAGCTTCGTTAAACATCAATATTCATCTCGTCCAGATCCTCCAGTTTCTCTTCGACCTCTATATTTTCCTCCTTATCTTCATTATCATTATCATCATCATCATCATCAGAGCTGGTTTCATCCTCCAAGTTTTCCTCTTCGGCATACTCTTGTAGAAACATTTTAGCGCAATCATCGTCAATCAAGTCTTCGATCCAAGATTCAATCAACATTCCCATAGCAATCAAAGCAGTCTCGTCCATACATTGTAGATACTTCTTTACTTTCTTGACATCTTCACTTTTTGTGTATCTCTTACTCACAAAGTAATTAATACTTTTCAACAATTCGGAATTCGGTAGATCTATCTCATCTCTAGTCTTGAGGGGTATCTTTATATTTCCCGGCTTCAACATATCTAGCAATTCATCGGGTGGTACTACTTTACCCTGAGAATAATATACTTGGCATAAATCATCCGCTTGTTTATCAATTATTAGCTTGAGACCATGTGGTTTCGATACTAGTTTATGAGTCGTTTGATTTAACGATAGGTATTTTCGATTTATTGACTGGCCTATACGATATTCTCCGTCGGTTGCACTGTATACATTTGAATTATTTAGGAGTTTTCTATCCCTCTCTGAGATGTTCATGCCAACACAAACTGGTTTGATACGGTGTCACTAGATCGTGGGTTAGTAGAAAATCGATATTTCTGGTATTTTTGATAGAACAGGAAAAAAGTATACAAAACACAAACAAAGCGAATGAACAAGCACATATCCAAGGGACAACACTCACGTATATTCTACATTAATGGTAAATCATCAGGACATAGAGAAACATTATCAACTGAGAATTGAATTGCAACTGATAATACAGCAGGACATTAACAGGAAAAGTCGAATAAGACTAGCTATACTAAGATTAGTAACCATCCATCAGCAACAGCAACAACAACCAAAAAAGAGAATACGAGACCCTGGTAGTTCCAAGAAGATTACTGATTTTACCCAGCAGGCTAATGAATACGAAATACACCTTAATAAGTTGAAACAAGAACAGTCAACCAAATTGAAATTGGCGGACGCTAAATTGCAAGCTTTAAAAAATGAAAATGAAAAATTGAAACTACAAGTACGAAGTAATATCAGCACGAAGAGTAGAATTAATAGTAAAAATATATTCCAATTGAAAAGTGCTACAAACTCGTTGATTTTTACACCCAATAAATTCAAGTCAAGTTTCAGTTCGTCTACATTTATTCCATCATTCCCAAATGCTTTCAACGATAATATATTAACCCCTATTAAAAAATCAAAATCTGAGCTTTCGAAGGGCAAATTCAATAGTGTTATTGAATTCTCACCACCACCGACAAGAGATCAATCGAAGTCTTCAATAGCTTCCATAGGCAATATAAGTACTGATCCTACAGCTACCTCATCACCATCAAATAACACAAAGACTCCATCTAAGTTTATTGATAATTTCGAGAGTGACGTAAAGTCCAAAACTAATTCGTCATCTCCGTCACCGGAATTTACACCTAAAAGAATTTCGAAAATTTCGAATAGTGCAAACACAAGTTCAGTAGACGATACAACATTTGCCAGTGCAAACTCAACCATGACAAGTTTCACTTCAAAAGATGGAAGTAGGAAGAAAATATCAATCAAGAAAAAGAAAAGATTGCAGTTATGGAATTCGGAAATTACTAAAGTCAACGATATTAAAAATGAAAATGGCGAAATTACAGTTAAGAAGGAGAACAAAGATCATGGTTTGGAAGACGATGATTTGAACACTTTGAAATATTATGAGGACTCCAACTTTAAAGATGAAGTTGGTATAAGCCTTTCTAAGAAAAGAAGATTGGAAGACGAGGATCCTGACTATTCGGACACTGAAGGAAGAATGACAAAGAAGAGGAAAAATATATTTACAATTGATTAATGAGATAATTCATTAACCTTGCTGAACTTTTCTCTCCACATTTTAGACTCTCTCTGCAACTCAGTGCATCGGCACCTTTAACCAGAGCTCTCTCCCCACCTTATCTTTGACAATTGGTGAGGAGTGGTGGGACTTCGGTCATCAATTGGTAGTGACATGCAAATTTCTCTTGGTTTAACAATAATCAAAAAAAAGCGACGAAAATCTGAACAGTAAAAAAAAAGATCTCCAGAGTTACAGCCAACTTTTTGCCACCCCTAAACAAGAAGATGAAGACCCTTCACATCATGATTAGAGCTTCTAGAATCAGTGGTAGTAAGGCAGTGAAACGGGAATCGTCTTTGAGAACTTCCTTCGTGCTAAACACGAAAGTGATATCAAGAAATGCTTCCACAACTAGCTCCGGGGAACAGTATGATTTTTCACAATGGGCACCACTCTCCAGGCCAATATCGTTTCCACATCCAACTCTAATGCTGGATATGTCTCAGATACCTTTGTTACTTGACAAGCCATTGAACTCCGAGTCAGGTAAAGAGAAGAAACTACCAAAAGAGAAATCCGATAAAGAGGAAAAGAAAGAAAGACAACGAAAGAAAGAGAAAGATGTCGATAGTGAGAAACCAAAGGATATTATAGAAAATATTGACACCAAGCCAAGTATTGACCCAAATTCACCAGTTTCAACCAGTGGATCTAGTTTGTCATCAAGTAATGGTAATAATGGGAACAAGTATGATAATGGCAATGACAAAAAGATTGATGATGATGATGGATCCAAGGATGACAAACTCTCTATTAACCTGAAGACAGGTTTATACCCACCATTATTGGCTATCCCAATGAAAGATCGTCCATATTTACCAGGAAGACAGTTTTCTATCATGATTAGTGATCCTGAAGTAATTAAATGTTTGAAGCACCTTGTGGTAATAAAAGAGCCGTATTTTGTATTGTTCCATGTTCGTGATCCTAATGGTCCAGATTCCAATATCGATATCATCAAGAATAAGGAATTTGTTCATGAGATAGGTACCTTGTGTCAAATTACAAAAGTTATAGATTTTGAAGCATCCACCAAATTGCATATCTTAGCATATCCACATGAAAGAGTTAGGTTAGCAGAATTAAGCTCGCCAGTTAATAAAAATGAAGGTATGGAACAACAAAATAACTTTCCAACCTCTTATCTCAAAAAGTTTAATATCTCATATGCTGCTGTAGAACCTATTCAAGATGAACCTTATGATAAAGACAGTGTTGTTATTAAGGCGTTAGTTGAGAGTATCAAAGAATTATGTGCAAAATTCATGAGAAATCCATTAAACTCTGAAAATGGTCCACAAATATTGAATAACCCTTCAATGCTCGCTGATTACATTGGGTCTACAGTCTTTGCAAATCCAAAAGAAATTCAAGAAATTATGGAAAGTCGAAATGTTCAAACAAGATTAGAGAAAACTTTACATCTTCTAAAAGTTGAAGCTGACGCTGATGATATTAGGCAAAAAGCTTATCAAAATATTAAAGAAAAAACTGAAAAGACATATGCCCAATATTTAATTAAAGAATTTAGTAAAGAATTATTAAAAGTTGCAGGTCTTGGTGAAAATGCTAAAAGTGCCAAATTTGATGAGCGTTTAAAACATTTGAAGATGCCAGAAGAAGCTATGGAAGCTTTTAAAACCGAGAGAGCAAGGCTAGGTACACATGGTGATATGGAGCTGAATGCTGTTGAGAGATATTTGGATTGGTTAACATCTATACCGTTCGGTATATATTCAAAAGATTCTTTCAGTGTTAAAAAGGCAAGAGAAATTTTAGATCATGATCACTATGGATTAAAAAATGTTAAAGATAGAATTCTTGAATTTATCTCGGTTGGCAAAGTTTCTGGTAATGTAAATGGTAAAATTTTATGTTTATATGGTCCACCAGGTACTGGTAAAACTTCAATTGCGAAGTCAATTGCCAAATCATTAGGTAGGAAGTATACTAGAATTTCAGTTGGTGGTGTACATGATGTTCACGATGTCAAAGGTCATCGTAGAACTTATGTTGCTTCTATTCCAGGTAGGATAATTTCCGCATTGACTGCTGCTAAGACTTTAAATCCATTGATGTTAATCGATGAAATTGATAAATTAGATACAACATCTCGTGGAGGAGCTGCACGTGCATTTTTGGAAATTTTAGATCCTGAACAAAATAGTTCATTTGTTGATAACTTTATTGAAGTTAAAGTTGATTTATCAAAGGTTTTATTTGTATGTACTGCAAATGACCCTACTGCAATACCTGCTCCATTAAGAGATCGTATGGAAATGATTGAAGTAAATGGATATACCAATAATGAAAAAATTGAAATTGCAACCAGACATTTAATTCCCGAGGCTTGTAAGAAAGTTGGATTGGAAGAAGGTCATGTTATTATTCCAAAGGAAACTATTTCCAGATTAATTGACAAGTATTGTCGTGAAAGTGGTTTAAGACAAGTGAAAATTTTGATTAATAGAATTTTTAGTAAAGCTTCCATGAAAATTGTCGAAAATTTGGAAGAAAACGAACCAGAGGAAATTGTGATAGATCCGAAAGACGAAAAGAAAGAGGCAGAAACTGAGAGTCAAACTGTGTCAGTAGCATCTGCCGAGATCCAAACAAACAAGGCAACTATATCTGAAGCAAATGAGACTGTCGCATCTGAGGGAGAACAAAAGAAAGAAACCAACGAAGCAGCAGATGAAAAATCTACAATATCCGAAGAACAAGTTACAAGATTAAAATTACCAGAAGATCTAAAAATCGAGGTAACACCGGAAATGTTGAAAGATTTCGTTGGACCAGAAATTTACACCAAGGATAGAATTTACGAAATAGCAAATCCAGGTGTATCTACAGGATTAGCGTATAGAAGTTCAGGAGAGGGAAGTGTATTATACATTGAATCAATATTAACTGATTTGATAAGTTCGGGCTCTAGTGATGCTGGGTTGAACGTTACAGGATCATTGAAAGATGTTATGAAAGAATCTGCAGCATTAGCATATTCATTCACAAAACAATTTATGGTTAGAAAATTCCCTGAAAACAAATTTTTTGAAGCTGCTAAAATACATGTGCATTGCCCAAGTGGTGCTATACCTAAAGATGGTCCATCTGCTGGTATTGCATTTGCATCATCATTGCTCTCTTTGGCTTTAAATAGAGCATTACCAGACGATACAGCAATGACTGGGGAAATCACATTAACCGGTAGAGTCTTATCAATTGGAGGTTTAAGAGAGAAGACATTAGGGGCTAAGAGAGCAGGATATTCAAAGATTATATTCCCTAAAGATTGTGAATATGAGTTGGAGGAAATTCCTGACGATGTTAAAGAAGGTATTACTTATATTCCAATTGAATGGTATAGTGAAGCGTTTGAATATTTATTTGAAGGATTATCTGAAGAAGAAGGGAACAATGTTTGGAAATCAGAATTCGCAAAACTTAAAGAAAAGAAAGAGTCTCGGAAATAATGTTTTAGTCATTTATAGTTCTTGTAAATATTAATAAAATATCGTCATTACTACAAACCTATTTAGAATTATGATCTTGCTCTTTTAGTTCTCCAAAGAACCCTCTTACTTCTTCCTCAGTGACAACTTTACCCTGTTCGGCAAAAGGTTTGAAAAAATCACGTAATTTTGATCGTATCTTGTCATATGCTTGTATTCCCTCAATTGCTTTACCTCGAGGTAACGAATGTAAAGCTTCGGCAGCACTCATGTCTAGATATGATTCAGTTCTTGACCATTCCTCATCGGAGTGATCTTCTGAGGTTTGATATATTGGATCATCTTTAAATAGGTAGGCATTATTACTTAAGAATTTAAACAATTTTGAACCTTGATCCAAGTTTTTGAACTTCTCATTCATTTTATCTCTGAAATCATTTGACAAGAATATTGAATACGTAACATCACTTTCATGTTTTGGGTTGGTAGTCTTCATTCTTTTCACTATTGGTTCCTGCTGCTTCTGTTTTTGATTATACCAATCATCGATCGTAGTGATATTTTCAAATCTTGGAAGTTTATCAACTATCACTCCTGGTATAGTCCTATCTAATTCTGTAAATATTTCGTTAAATTTCGAAACACAGTCCCAGCATATAAACAGATCGAATGTATCTAGTTTAGGGAAATATTTCAATTTTGCAATAGAATCATCTTCGACTGATTCGTCGTCCTCGTTCCTCAGTTGTGGTTTTTCAAAAGTCAAAGTGCTTTCAGTTGCTGTTCCCGCGCCATCTGCATTTTCTCTACCTATTTTTACCGTACCTAGCTCAGCTTCAAAACCAGTCGGCGATAACTTACCTAAGAGATTTTCTCCATTATCTTTAGCTGTCGTCTTAAATGAATCAGGCTTGAAACCCATGATACATTTATCATGATACCAGTCTTCGCCACATGTAAACCCAAAGTAGCACTGTAGCATATGTCCAGTTTCTTCTAAAGGATTATACAATTGTTTACAGCCACAAAATCTCCCATGATAATTTTGATTATAGCTATTCAGACCTGCAACGTCTTCAGCTGGCAACTCAACATATGATGAAGTTGAACCAACAGACCCCTTTCTAACAGATTCTTTATTTTTCCTTCTTAACTTGCATGCACCATCCGGGGTATTTTTCATCCGTGTTGTACCACAGTCACACACAAATGATCTTTTGGTGAATAATTCCACAAGATCATGCTTGGAGTGACATTGTATGGAACATGAATAACACACACCAATTGGCTGGTTTTCATTCTGCTTGGAACAAGTGAGACATGCAAACACAGGTTGTCTCACTTCACCTTTGGAGTATGTACATTCATTTGGATCAAACGGCATAATTTCTCTGGCTTCCTTCTCTAACTCGATCTGCTTCTCAATATAATCCACTGCTGTGAGAGATTCTTGTGCATTCTGGGATTTATCTTCGCTCGTCATTGCTGGTTGTTGATACAGATTACTATTGGCTACTCTTGAGTTGGCGTTTTAAAGATTTGCTTTTGTTGAGTTTTGTTTTTGTGTCGCAAATTGGTTGATACTGATGGTGTCGTGAGACTATTTGGTCTGCGACAGATAGGATTTCACCAGAGGACTGATTTGAGACCTGATCAGCACCAGGCAGAGGAAAGATGTGTTACTGAACTTCTCATAGACTTTATTTCTCAAATCGATTTTGTCAAATACTAAATTAAACCATTTTGATTTAAAGCTAAAAATACAAGTTTACACATTAATGCGAGTATATGAGGTCGACCCACAATACCATGACTTACTCCCCGTGTAATGCTCGTGCAGCAACTTCACCCTCTGCTCGTGACACTGAGTATAGGACCAGTCATTACCACATCTAACTTTCTAATCGGATGAAGCAATTTCTTTGACAATATCATCATAAGTTTCTCTGTAATCATCAGTTTTATCAGCATTCTTCTTTGATTTTCCTCCACCAGGTACAATCATAACACAAGAAGTTGGCCTCTTAGTGGCTCCTGCTGAGCCCAAGTCTTCTTTTGATGGTATGAAAATATACGAGACTGAACTGTCTTCACATAACACAGGAATATGGGAAATAACATCAGGAGGGGAAATGTCACCTGCAATTATAACTAGGCCATTTTCACCTTTTCTCAAGGATTTGACAACTTCTTTGACACCTCTTTTGACATGTTTGGCTTTTGAAGCTTTCTTAACAATTTTCAAAATTTTTTTGTTTAATTTCTTTGATGCTAATGGTTTAGCAAATGGTAAAATTGCAGACATTCTTTTTTCATAATTGTCCTCAGAGAGCTCTTCTGACTTAACCTTGGCTTCTTTCTTGCTACCCATTATGACCTTATCTATGTACGTTGTTATCTAAATATCTCTAGTCTTGGGACTTCTGAAAATTTACTGGAAATAAAAAGAGAAGCGATGGGATGAAAAGTAGATTTAGAAATCTTTTTGTAGCACTTTGCACGCACAAATTTGTTCATACCAGTATCAAACGACTTACTACCTTCCATATCAACTTATCTCAGTGAAATAGGCTAGGAATGGCCCAATTCGCCAATAAAACTAACAGAAAAAGGAAGAAACATTTCAATACAAGTAACCCATCCCAAATTCGAGCCCACCCAGAATTACAAATTCACGATGAACCAATAGAATCACAACAATCCATCTTGGAGGACAACAAGGTAATCAAGTATCTTACGAAGATGCATCAAAGACAAGAAATCACAACCCCCGATCATATGTCCCACATTTCAATTATACTAAGTATATCAGAAATTTCCCTTCTACAATCCGCCCTCTCAATAAAACAAACTTTAATTGATAACTTCATGATTAAGGATCTTACATTTAGTCTCAATGCCCCAGGAAGTATTGATTGCTTCGTTACGATATACGGTCCGATAACAAACATAGCCAAACTGGCCTTATATATAATCTTCATAGTCAACACTAAGTTGAATAATTTGAGCAATGATATGTTTACATTGAAATCATCAAACTACAAGGCCCACCTACTATTGAAGGGCGGAGAAAATGTGCATGGCTTAAAGTATATCGATATAGGGGGTTGTTATGAAATGAATTCAGGGATATATTCTGTGTTTCTACAAGGTGATTTTCATTCAATTTTTAACTTCATTTTGTACGCCGATGAGAACGAATTGAATGTTGATTATAATACTTCTGGTATTGATATATCTCCGATGTTTGGAGTTCATTTAGATCCGGCGTTAAAACATCGATCTACTGAGAACAATGATCTAATGAAAAAGTCAACAAAGAAGCTATTGAATTATTTGTATCCATCTACAAGAATATTAGATTTGTGAAAGTTTTTCTTGTTTTATAGAATTTATTTATACACGAGTTATAACGGTCTTCTTGCCCTTTCTTGAAATTGAAGCAACTCTATCCCCTAAAGACAACGCTAAACCTTGACCTTTGGATCTTATTCTTACATGACCAATTATTGGACCATCACTTTGTTTTTCGATACATAAGTTAGCTAATGCGTCTTCACCAAAAGTTGATCTTGAGTATAAGTTGGCTGACAAAAACTGACATTCTTCTCCAATTACTGCTCCTGGGGTTAAGCAACTCATATTTGTTCCGCTCATCAATTCATCCAAATATTCTTTCAATGATTCGATTGGAGATTTTATCGTAATTTTATTTTCCCATTCAAATTCATTCCACATTTTTCTGAATTGACTTTCTGAACATGTAGCTGGTTTTATATAATCCATTATATCAACATGGACATCATTTAATATAACTATGGTAGACTCATCTGAATGTTGACCATCATACACAATATTACCAAATATAACACCGGTATCCGCAGATGTAACTTTGACTGTAGTTTGAATTTTGTAAAAACCATGAGGTCCAATATTTGCAGTAGTTGGTTTATCAACAACTTTCAAATCTCCCAATGTTGCGAATTCAACAGATAAATTACGTAATGTTGACTTAGTTTGATTGACTAATAAAACATCTAATACAACATCATATTGATGAACTTTGACAAACGCTTCAGCATAAATTGGATCTGAAAACCCAGTTAATTGTAAAATTTTGTTCAATCTTGAAGACAAGTCTTCTTTCTTTAAATCATTACCAGATGCAACTGCAACATCATCAACTGTTGAACTTGCCTTATTGTCTTTATCAAGTTGTCTGAATAAAATAGAATCATCGACTTGCTCAGCATTCTTGTGCAAATCCTTGGCAATAGCTTCAGATTTCTTCAATTCAGCGTTAATAATTTGCGCTTTAAATGCGTCTTTAGTATCTTCAAGGAAACTTGATTTGACTCCATTAAAGTCTTCTTCATCAATCAATATTTTGATGTATGATAAAATTCTATCTGCAGAATCTTCGTCAATTTTTTTGGAAACTAATGAAGATTCCCCAAGTCTAAGGATGGAAACCATAATTAATAAAGCTTCCGCTTTTAATGTATTTAATACCTTACTTTGAGTTTTCAAACTTTGTAAACGAATTATTAATTTGACTAATGAGGATGATAAAACGGCTCCCAAATAGAAATCTCCTGAGAGTATCTGTTTTCGGATTGGTGTTTTAGTTTCATCTTCGTAGTTGTTTGTAGCTTCTGTAGTCAATGCAGTTTCTGTAGCATAAGTACCATCTGGTAAAACAACAGGTCCTTTTCTGGTTTTATGAGTTTCTTTTTCACTGCCTTCTATCTCTTTTTGTTCTTTCAGTTTCAATTCGCTAGCAACAATCGGCACTTCACCAACACTCGATCTGATATACTTCCAAGAATCTTGAATTAAAGATTCTTCTAAAGCGTATTCACCAATAACCCATAACGCACCGCGAAATACCTTGCCGCTTTTAACGTGAGGTAATGCCAAGACTAATCTTTTCAAAATAGATTCTCTTAAATCTGGGAACTTTTCAACAACCTCTTTGACGAATGTAATAACTTCATAAGCAGCAGAAGAATTGAGGTCGGCAATTGAATCCAACAATAAATCAATAACATTCGCAGCAACTTCAACAAACTTGATAGCTAATTGATGGATAGCGTTGATTAATAACTGTCTATACTCTGCATTCTCATCATCATTAGATACCGCAGTGGCTTGTAATTCTTTCTTCAATAACTTGACGACATCTTCGACATTTCTGGTAGTAATGAACTGTAAAGTAACATCTAAAGCTTTCTTTCTTACATCCAAATCCTGTGAGGATAAAACCCTCAATATTTCCAACGATAAATCTTGTAAAATACCTGGGTGTTGTTTGTGTAATTGATTAATTCTTTCTAAAGTAATAATCTTTACATTATTATCAGCTTCTTTTGTGGCCAATTCAACAAATTTGTTACCGGCCAACAAAATAGATGAGGGATTTGAAGTTAAACTAGTTAAAGTGTTTGCACTCTCATACATGACAACATTTGAAGAACTCTCGATAATATCAGTAATCAATTGAGCATATTGTTGTTTCAAGGACGGATTATGTAATGAATCTTTTTTGATGAATTCAATAAATGCTAATTGCAATAATGGATCCAAAGTTTCAATTGTTGTGATATTATCTTGGATATATTGTAAAGCGGCATCTCTATTTAAATCTCCAAGACAAACAAACGCATTTCTTTTGCACACTGAATCAGATTCATCATACAAGAATCTATAAATCAATTCATCAGCATCAGGACATAAATGGTCGCTAACTTTGTGAATTGACCATAACGCAAACACAGCATTTTTACGTACATAAGCATGACGATGTTCAAGACATTGACGAACATTAGGCACCAAAGTTTCTAACAATTCTGGTTCTTTCAATTTTGTCAAATATCTTAAAGTATTACCTCTGATGTATTCATTTGGATGTTGTAAATCACGTTGAATTGCATTACACACAAGAATCATTTCATGTCTCATTTTACCTGATTCATCCATCTTGGGACAAACTTCCCAATAGTGATACAACAACTTTTTCAATTCCTTATTCTTTGAAGGCATCACAAATCTAATTATATGCATTAATAAATCTAGCAACGGATCACCATTCAATATAGTGATTAAGATTTTTTTCATCGTATCTACTTTAACCTCATCTTTCCCCTTTTCTAACAAGTTTTTGAATTCATTGACTGAAATCTTGTTTGCCGTATTAGGCTCGTAGATCAATGTATACCCACTATCACTCATATCTAGAATAGATTACAATTCAGTAGATCAAGTAGTAATTACGTTGTCTGCCTACCCATTGTGTTGTGTTTTTTTCTACTAAGGTGATTGACGTGTTGAAATCTTTATTGATGAAACGCACGACCTATGCCGCAATTGGTAGCACATAAAACTATACTGATCCAATAATTATAATTACTATCACCTATATTAAATATCTATATAAATGTTTAATTGAGTGTATTATCCCTTAATCGCTATCACTATCGGTATCTGGATTAGCTAATACTAATCTGGGACGCTCTTCCATTTCAATATATGTGTTATCTTCCATATCTTTATGATAACCATCTACGCCTTGACCCATAACTCCATCATTATTTCCTTTGTAATCATAACCATTAATACCATCACTTTGTTCCATTTCCCCATCTTTTTCGTTGCCAAAATCTGTTTCTTCATCCTCGTATTTATATACACGATGTTGATAATAACCCATTCCAATTTGGTCAGATATACTTCCTGATGAATTGCTTGAAGTAACAGAGCTACTTCTTTTTATACCTGGACCACCACCTTTGGTGCTGTTCGTTGTTGTAGATGTTGCGATACTTTGAGTGTCACCAGTAAGAAATGATACATCTGTGGCTGTCCTCTTCAATGAATTATCTCTTGACACTTTGCTACTTGAATTACTATCTGAGCTATTATTCTTCAAAGTTGCAGCAGATGAATTCTTGATTGGAGTTTTTGCCAAGCTTATTGTAGTTGAGTTATCACCATCATCAATTTCAGCAGCCAATAATCTTGGTTTTAAATGACCATGTTTTAATTCAACACCACTTGTCTTTTTAGATTTAGAATTATTGTTACCAGCAAGACGTTTGTATTTACCATTTGAATTTTCATTAGTAGCTGCTTTATCAACAGGTAGTATACCAACTGGTAATTTCCATTTGGATGGACCCAGTTCATTGTAAGCAGTGCCTCCGCTTCTTCTTATCGTTAATACATAATATGATCGTTCACCTTCACCCGGTGCTAAATTAATTGTTTTTTTCAATGCAGCAAGATTAACATTTCTGTAAGAATTGGAACTACGTATTGAGCCCACTGAGCTTGAAATACGATAACTACGTTGTGAACCAAATGTTCCGTAAGTCTTGGATGTAATTGATTTGGAAAGAGAATAACCAGAAACGTCTGCAAGTGTATTTAATGGAGGCTGGGGAGGCGATTGTATTTGTGAAGGGTGTCTCGTAGATTGCAATCTTGACATACTAGATGGAGTACGTGAATAAGATGATCTTGTACTTTGAATAGATATTGGTGGGGCTGTAGATGCAATTGTCGACGAGGTAGTAGCCCCCGTGAAATCATACGACCTTGGTACCAAGGCTGGTGACACTATGGAAGTATTTGATGATTTTGATGAAGATGACGAATCGAAAGGGTTGATATTATGGTTGCTTTCCTCCGTCATAAATTCATTTTGTATTATCTGCGGTGATATAACAGGCGACTCTAAAGGTGTCACAATTGGTGACTCCAATGGGGAAATGGAAGGTGTTTCCAAAGGATATGGAATTTGATGTGATGATTCCTGTTGATTGTGTTGCGGTAAATCTTCTTGATTGGCAACTTCAGAAAAATACATCACATGTTTGGATCTAATCGAGTATAAATCTTGTAAAAAACCACTGTTTCCATCATTCAAGGAACTTTGATAATTCAAACAAGAATTATTACTTGAGCTTGACATTTTATTGGTTCCATCGTATGCATAAACCTCCCTATTTTCATCATCCTCGTCTTTGAATTGTAAGAAGTTGTCAATTTCCGTCTCCAAATCACCTGTTATATCATGAGTAACATTTGTGTCTTCCGATTTTTGAGCTGTTTGAGTAATTTCCTTGCGCAATTCAAAATCAAAAGAGTCTAAGTCATTAGGAGGTTTTCTGCGCATTCTAGATAATGGACTTTCCAGCTGCATACTTCCTGAATATGGCGACGGATTTGCCAAAGGTGAAGAATTTGGATTATGATACTCATTTGTATCAATACCTTCTACGATTAACGATTGGAAATTATGCTTCGCGGGAGCTACATGATGTGTCTGACTTATTGCGTGCTGGGACGATGATGACTTTGGAGTCAGTGGATTGATGCTACTAAAACCATGGGTCGCATTTATTGTTGGTCTTAGGGTGCTTGATGATGATTTTGCAGATACGGCCTTGTTGTTGTTATGATGTCGTGGATGTAAAGAGCTACCACTGCTGGGAACTTTTGTCAACAATGGTTTATTCAGTGGTATTGGAGGTGGAGATGGTGATGCTATACTTGTTTTTGGACTTGACATATTATATTTCTTATCATTTGGTGATCCATGAGAATGCTGGTTGAATATGGACGAAATTCTAGATCCAAATGTCTTCTTCTCTGTCATTCTAGTTGTCACTTATAAATATGTACAACAAGGTTCACCGATGGAAACGTTGAAACTTGGTTGTAAAGCTAGTGTTTCAGGTGGAGATTACAGAATAAAGAACCAGGGGCTGACAGAAAGGAGTAGTGAATGACTTGAGTAACTTTCTATAAAGTGCACCTCAAATATTATGGACTCTATTATATTGTCGATTGGCTCGATGACCCTAGTAGATAGAAAAGTATAGGTATTGCAGTATTGATCTGATATGTCCCAAGTTTAATGGTCTTAAAATTTTTGTATACGAAAATCCAACTGAATTTATATGACATATTCAAAGTCGTGTAGCTTTCTTTGTCCCGATGGAAGATCAAGAAGATCAATATCAACACTGACATTGCTCCAGCATCGTATCTGAGCCTACCAAATGCATTAGAGACAGATGAATGATAACGAAACCAGTCTCAACAATAACAAGGAGCATACCGGTAGTGAACAATTCTACCGTGGTAAGTTAATCAACCTTAGTTCTATCAAATTTTACAACCTATTCAATGATAAACAACCACAATCTCACAGAACAACAGCAAGCACATCGACATCTACAACTACTTCTTCGTTTCATATACGATTAGGAAGACGTCGAAGCACTTTGACTTCCATTTCCACTATTGCCAACTCGATTCCAGACGATGAATATGAAGAAACACAACAACTAATCAAGGTGAATAATCAACGGATACTAGATACTTTCATTTCTGTACATTTGATCAATGACAAGCTTCTATATATCAGCGAAATTGTGCTAGAAGATATGAATCCTGAATTTCAAATCAGTCTACCTCACATACCTCCAAGCATTCATAAGTTTATTGTGAAGATATGGTACACTAATGAATCAATCTGGAGCTTATTGTGCGTCTACAGATTAGATCTTTGGAAACTAATTGAAGTTAATGCTAATGATGAAGTTTATAATATTGATGATTTCATCAAATCCGATTCGATTACCTTGGAGCTCAATGGAAAATGGTATACATTTTCAAATATGATAACGAAAGCAAACAACCCATTACTAATATCCACATCATCAAGAATACCTTCCTATTCGTTTGACTCAATACGATCTTTAAATAATCTCAGTAGATCAATTAAAGAGCTAAGTGTTTCGAAACATAAATTAAGTCAACAAATCACTAGGTATGTTAATGATACTGACAAGAATAATGTGAATAATATACACATAATATTAGCGGAGTTAAAGCATCGATGTTCCACTTTATCGAAAGATATATTGAAAATTAAGTCAGTTAATGAATCGACTATGACCAAGATATACAATTTGAAACAGAGGATCAATGATTGTAAAGAGATCGTCGAGAATTTTACATCCACGCAAGAAATGGTTGAAAACAAATTAGAAATTTATGACTTTGAATTGGAGTCAATCAAACAATCTCAAGAAGTGATTCGAATAGAGATTAAATCAGAAATTCTGAAGAACCTCAAAGTAATCCAACAAATATTTCCCATACAAAACATCAATTCAACCCATCATTTTTCAATACTTGGCTTTGAATTCCCACTGAATTTTAAGAATCTATTAAATATCTGTTATTACGATGATCAGAGCTTAAAAAATGCTTATTACGAGCCCCAATTCCAGTCAGAATCACATTGGCATAGATTCAAAATTGAGCAGATCAACTCGTGCATCTCGTTCATAATTCAACTAATTAAAATTCTAGCATTCATAACAAACACACCCTTGAAATACAAAATGATAAATGGAGACCGTAGTTATGTAATAGATGAGATTTCAATTAGTCCGATCCATAAGAATACCACAAGCAATTTCCCATTATGTTATGACCCAAGGAGCAATGAGAAGGTTGTTTGTTCGGGCAAGGATATGATAATGAACCAAGAATTTGAATATGGGTTGAAATTGATGAATAAAAACCTAATTTATTTGATTAGTTATATCAAAGAAGAGATCTATCTCGACAACAATGGTAATATCCCTATAGATTGTATTGATAATTTTCTTTGGAATTTGAAATATTTGGAATTATTCATGACTGCTTAGGATGTGTGCAAAATATTATGAAATTCCCAGAACATATTAGAATAATCGCCTACGCTGCCCCCTCCCCCACCCCGGTGCGGAACTTTGCAGTAATCCATTCAATTGTCAGTATTGACTAGAAGCAGGATCATGCAAGTCAAAATTGTACCAAAACCACTCCACCTGTGTTCGCCCTCCATGTCTTTCGTGAAAAGAAAATCAGTGTTTTATGTATTGTATGTGTATATAATATAAGGTGGATTTTGTATAAACTTTCAAAAAATTAAAAATGTCTTTTGACTTAAACCATATCCTGAACAAATTATTTTGTGTTATGTTACAATATTCAACGAAATGCCTGTAATCATTACATTAAAGCAACAGCCAAAGCACCAACTACAGCACCAACTGGGGCGAGTAATCCACCGGCAGAACCAGCTGAGGTAGTAGATCTTGTAGTGGTGGCGACAGTAACAGTGGCAGCGGCAGTAGTAGCAGGAGTGGATGTCCTACTGGTTTCCTTGACTGAACTACTGCCAGTTTTGGTTATGGTTTCTGTACCTGCCCCAGTGCCTGCATTTTCAATTCTGGTGTACCATGGAATATTGGTAGCATAACTCTCCAAGTTTGCAACATTGATACTATTATCATTCAATAATGTGGTATATGAGTCATCTTTATATGTTAAGACCTTAGTGGCCAAAGTTGACAAATCCCCTGGGACACCTGTAGCAGTGGCAAAGAATTTAAAATAATCAACCTTATGTGACTGAAAATCACCCACCAATGCAGTCAAAAACTGGACATCTGATTGATCAGCAGCAGAAGCAAGGGCGGCCAACGAAATCAAATATGTAACGGTTGAAAATTTCATTGTGTGGAGTATTTGTTGTGTAGTATTTCGTAAGCTTAAGTGTAAAGGTCAGTGTACGTCTGAGTGTACGGGGTATAAATAACGGTATTATACTTAATAAGCTAGATACGAATGCAATTACTGAGCAAAGTCAAGTCGATAATACCCAAAAGAAAGCAAAAATCAGGAATCAGAAAAAAGAAGCTCTAGAGGGTTGGGATGGAACTGGAAGTATTTATACAAACCGGAGCTGGAACGTACTTTTCAACTCCTTAGGTTATTAGTTGATGCTAAATTTAAAGTGGGGGAAGAACAACAGAAAACTAATTAAGCGTCGCTTATATACAGTAAACATTACTTGATTCGGTAAAATAGTTTACGACCACAACAACTACAACTTAGGCTTTGTACTACTACTATTGTGTTAGAGTTCAACGTAGTGGTTCATTACTTCATGTGAAAGTGGTATCTAGAAGGGATGTTAGTCAATGAGTGGTACGCTAAACATTTCCAGGGTCGTACTGAGTGTTTAGCGTGGTGGGGAAGCGCTGGTGAAGCTGGACTCGTTAAGATTGTGGTAGCACCGCCTTCTAGACTTCTGACCGGCTAAAGAAATGATGATCTCCCCCACCCCCTCGCAAGCAATGTTATGTAGTATCTTCTTCTAGATTCGTAGGGTTCAGTTCAGCAAAGGAGAAAACTCCCTTTCCCAAACCTTAAATATCTGGAAACAAGTTACTTGTCCAGCCTCATAAAGCTTCAGGAAAGCCTTCTGGACATTCTGCATCAAGCAAGCAGTCTTGAATCCTGAAAGGCACAGGAGGGCCGAGATTATCATCCACAATGTGTCAAAAGCAAAGCGCAAATAATTCATTCCCAATGTGCAACTTAGTTTCATAAACGTTTTTCAGGAGTCCAAGAGTCCCCTTGCAATTTCCAAATCCTGTGAAAATCACGTATTTTGAAATTTTCACTCTAGCGATATCTAAGGCTATGCATTCTTTTTCTGGTCGCTTGAATTTATACAGAGTTTCAAGATCATTTTACACCAAGTGATCTCTTGCCCCAAATGGGATGTTATTGTTCTATGTTGTGTTATATTACGTAAGCGGTGCTTGACTAGGAGGAAAAACTACAGCTACAAAAACCCGATCACAAAACAAGCAATGGAAGGTTAGTAGGATTAGTAGCAGATTGTTGCAAATGGGAAACACTTCCTTCGGTTTATGTCAGCTTTGGCCAAATGCTATGGGGGTGTGTGTTTGAAATTGACTTTCGGCGGCGGGTAGCTGTTGAATTTCCGAAACTTTAATCTTTCTTGACTAGCCCTTGTTAATTACAGCGCAGGTCTCCGTCCAATGAGAGATAAGAAATAGGCTTTTGTGAAGTTATTTGAAATTGTAACAGTATATGAATAAAGACATAAAGAGTTGTAGAATCTCTTGCAATGGCATACATGGAAGCGGTTCAGCGTTGAGATAGCAGGTCATCTCTCCCTTTGGTTCCTCTATCTCAAAGAGTGTCTCCATAGGGGCCACGATTCTACTAGGGTAGCAACTGTAAGTTTATACAGATTGGTATTGAATATTGTTACTGAAAGTTTATTTGAACAACATTGTATCCGGATTTTGCATCGTATTCACGGTGTGACAGCAAACTTTTCTGACTATTGCTTACTGCAATTTTACGGGCGAATGGTTATTGCTGATTCTAGAGATGACAAATTCCATTTGGTATATATGATATGCATGCATAATTATATGCCATTTTATGCAAGTTATTTTGCATTCCGAAGTGTTTCAACCCTGACGTGTCAACTTTCTGTTCTGAGTGGTCCGAGATACTTGGAAATAAAGCTTGGCAGTATAATATGGACGTTGATTCCCTGACAATGAACAAGACCAAGACCAGTAAGTGACCTCCCACCAACGGTGATGTGTATTGCTGCAAAATAAAGAGACCGAAACAATTGACACAAAACAGTTCCAAATAATAGAAAGATAATTTGTCTTGGATTAATTATACTTAGTACTTATATCTACACATGAAGAATCTGATATTTTAAGAGGCGTGAATGCTCTTGAGTCAGCAGGAATGGTATCATGGATATCACTTGTTGGGACAGCTTCCACTGTTTTTCTTTAGCCTATGTACCTTTTTTATGAACGTGCTTTATATCTATCTACACATCTAATGATTGAACAAAAGCTAATCTTGCTGGTGACCCCCTAAAATTTAAATTGAAAGCTGGTTAAGTAAATTGAAAGTTAGTCGAGTGTTAGCATGTAGGACTTACTCCAATAGTATTGCAGCATTCATCGATAGTACGTTATTTAGTGACCTTAGCAACAGGATAGCTAGTCAATGCAAAATGAAGTAATAGTAAACGTCCAAACATACATGTTAACTTAGCATACGCTGGTAGAATTGCTGTTATGGCTGATTCTAATATTCTATCAACACGAAATGAGAAACACTAATCTTAAGGCAGGAGCATAAAAATGTGTCATACCAGCTGTAGTATGAAGTGAGATACTGTACAAGCAAAATAAGCAACAAAAGATGGTAGTATCGTATCCAAAATGAGCATTGACAAAATTTGTCCTAAACCATTGCCTTTAAACTTCGAAATTTTAGTTAATTGAATTTTACTTGATGGCAGAGTTCTTGCTGATTCCATATTCAATAAAAGAGTATAGCTTAAAGCTTGAATTCTAGTGGGTAAAAGCAAAGCTGTAATTACAGGACAATTATGTTAAATTATGCCATCACTAAGGGACAGTGGAGCAAGTCTACATCCATATATGAAAATAAACCCAAAATAGTTTAGGCAAAACAACTAGGAGAGTGCTTGAGAAATGTATGTAAGCGTTCAGTAAACGAGGATAAGGCAATAATGTTGAAGCACCTCCTGAGGCGGGATTATTTCTTTCAGCAGTGAATTCAAGTGCGATGAAAGGAATATAAAATAAATGCAATTTTTTGAGATGTAAGAGGAATAGTTCAAGTGTAGCACGTAAGGATTATACCAATGGCGGGGTATAAGAGAGCATCTCATTGCCAAATGTCGAGAGTACATCTTCACCAATGAGCAGGTGAGGAGGTAAATTTCTCTGTTTTTTTTCACTCCACAAATCAACAAAATACTACCACTATGAGTGTATTAAACTATTGTAAATATTTCGTTGGCTATGACACCAGAGGTCAATCCTAAGCTCTAGAGAATGCGCTTCGACGTTTATTTCAAGGTTTCTCAATCACGTGCCCTACACAATATGAGATTAAAACTTTGCGTGCACGATTCAGTTGAAGGAGTTATTGTGTGCAAACAATTTTTGTCAGTGTTTCAAGTTAGTTGGAGTAATATGCAGCTCGGGAGTTGCAAAAGTTTGAAGTGTATTGAATGTTTTCAGCTCCCACGTAATTCTTAGCTGAATGAAGGATGAGACAGTAGAGTTCGGAAGAATTTTAACACGAAAGTGATGTTGCAGACAAATTTGAAAATACATTAATTTTGATTTCACTATGGCAGACCTTATCAAGTGTTGAGTTAGCAGTCGGTCCGACAAACCGTGAATTTCACCACCATGGTCTTTCACTGGTTGATTATTATCAATTCGCGTGATTTTTAGTGGTAGTTTTCAATACTCAGATTTGAAACATATGTTCCCCTTCCCACCTTATCGGACAATGTCTCCAAGTCTTAGAAAACAATGTGATTGTTTTGTTGCTATTGTTAGCATCATCCTGTTTTTGCGTTCGCCTTGTATGAGATTATATTCAGACGTTTTAAGATCCATCCTTAAGCGAGCATCAGCACCCAATAATCCAGCCTTTTATTCTCTTCGAATTCTCTTCATATATCCTATACAACAAAGTTGCACCAGTACTTGCGGAGCAAATCCAACCGACAGTTTCATCCAATGAGCAAAATACATGAAGTCATCTGATTGATCAAATTAGTACTTTGACAGAAGTTTACAAAGCCCCTCTTTCATGTTCTAAAAATAGAAGTAACTTATCATAATTCCCTCAATCTGCCAACCCTCTCTGCTTTACTCCAAAAGCTTTACTCCAAAAGCTTGATCAATCTCAAAGATAATGGCAACAACTGGCAATCGTACAAAAGATAGTAGAAGCCATGAATGCAAAGAGTTCGAAAAAACACAGCCAGACCCTTGCCAAGAAAATATGTACTCAGATTCGAATTATATAAAGTTTTTTTTTCTGGATGGGTCTGCAAAAACTGAATTCGGTTTCATCTAGAAGTTTATTGCGTTCATCACACCTGGGAATCCTCAGGTTCCTCTAGGATTGTTCCGTTGACATGCATTGGAGACGGTGCTCAATTCAAAAAATTTGTAAAAGTTTATCTAATAACTCAATACATTTATCATATATACTTCTAAAAGATTCTATTAAGTAACTTACAATAATAAGATACCGGCAATAGCAGCTAAACTACCAGCCCCAACAATACCAGCAGAGGCGGCCCCACCTTTGGATGAAGAACCGGTTTTAGAAGACGAAGTACTTGAAGAAGCAGCCTTGGCACCAGCAGAAGCAGTCGAGGAACCGGACTTTGAGTCGGACTTAGAAGAAGCGTCAACAGCGGAGGAAAGCTTTGATACTGCTGATGAGGTAAGGTCACCTGATGAGGAAGCAGCAGAAACTGAAACGACAGCAGTAGCTAAAGCGAATAAGGTAGTTGAAAATTTCATAATTGTTATTGGAAATAAGGAAAATAGAAATACCAGAAGAAGAAAGGTGGGAATTTGGTCAAGTATTTATAGACTGTGAATTTCAACTTTGTTATTGAAGATGGTGGAACCAGTGGCTCTCCTGTGAATGAGCCTAGGAACCTAAAACTTGCGAACATGGAATTACAAAAAAGTTGCGTATGTTTTAGGTGGCTTTTGTTCAACTATAATTAGCCCGCCTTCTATCGCTATTCTATAAATAACCATTAAAAATAGGAGTAACCTTGCCAGTGGTACACACATGCATAGCAAACTAACCCAATTGAATGGTTCTTTCCTTTTGAGTTCATTACTCTGTTGCTTTCTCAGAGCTGTGGTGTTTGGCATTTCTGGATGTGGCTTTCGTGGTGGTTGCTTTAGAGTACGCATATCATGTTTTTTCAAGCTGTATGGGTTTTTTCAATTTTTCAATTCTTAACTTTATCCAGGCATTGAACGTCTTTCCTCAGGTGAGATTCTGTACATCACTGCCAAACTCTTTGTGCACATGTGCTATAACTGTATTACTACCTAAGGCTTGCTTAACACTGTGAAGCGGCTATATATTTGCACCGTATTATACTTTGACGTGTGCAGCATAATTCTAATTTAGTACTGCGGCATCTTTGAGTCAACCTGAGCAGATCACGAGTGGAGCAAAATCACAAACATAGCTATTACACTTTGATTTACAATTGTATTATTACATGTACACATACATATACATATCTTTCTTGACTAGGCCTATCCAAAAGGGATATTATATTGCTATCCTTGGAATGCACCAGCCGCAAGACACAAGTTCCTTCTGGTAAAGTGTACTTTATATACTGGAGTCTTTTTAGTAAAAAATGCAGTCATGTGATCACTACTTGCTATAACATCTTTTCGGTTTTGTTGCAGTTGTTGTTTACCATCTCCATTAACCGCATCTCCGTTACTATTTTTGTTATCATTCATAAAAGCTTCAGGCTCAGGTCCCGCATCATTAGTATTCTTTTTGACATCCCAAACCCTAACACTGTTATCACCACTACCGCTAACCAAAACACTACCATCGCGAGAAAATGACAATGAGTGTATGGATGATCTTCCATGGCCCTTCATAGTTTTAAGTCTTCTACCAGTTCCAATATCCCATAAATTAATTATACTATCTTCACCAGCACTAGCAAGCCATCTCCCATCGGGAGAAACACTAATACAATTTATGGCATTTGTGTGTCCCATAAATATACGTACACAGTGACCAGTTTGAACATCCCACATACGACAAGTTTTGTCACTTGAGCCAGTGAAGACATAGTTTGAATTAGGGTGGAATTCAACACAATCAACATCGTTTATATGACCTGCTAGAATACGCAATGGATAGATATGGTCTGTTGCCCATATACGAGCTGTTTGGTCGTGTGATGCTGTAGCAAAGTAATGTCCCAAAGGAGAGAACTTTACATCCCAAATTGGTTGACTGTGCCCTTTGTAAGAAACTAAGGCTGTATACGTATCAAGTGACCATAATCTGACCGTTTTATCTTCCGAACATGATAAAAGGAATTTATTATCTGGAGTGAATGAAACCCCATAGACTGGCCCGCTGTGACCGATTAATTTACGAGTATTTTCTGGTTGTTGATGTTGTTTATGACGATCTCTTTTCAATACTGATTTTAATGGTCTACCATCAAGACTCCATAATTGAATATAACTGTCTTGAAAACCGGTAGCAACCATGTTAGAATCTTCATTGAATTCAATACACGTCATGTCATTATTTGTGTTGTGGAATGTATACATACAAACTGATGGCGAACTAGCTTGAATTGTTCCCAATTTTATCTTTGATCGTGAATCTTCAACCTGTAAGATAATCTTTTTGATATCAGCTGAATCTTTCAAAGGCAATGGTAACAATTCTCTTGCTGGAGAATCGTGTTCTTGCTTAGTCATTTCTTGAAATTCTTCTGATAATGTTTTCCCATTTACTGGTTCTATTTTTTCGTCCTTGATCTTCAATTCTGCTTCAACTTCTTTTGACACTTCGGGGTCAATTGGTAATTTACCCAATTTAACATCATTTTCATTGTTAAATTTCTCAACCTCATTGGTGTCAGTGATATATTTCGATATTCCTTCTTCCGGATTAGCTTCACCTTCTTGATTGATTTTATCTGGTCTGTTTTTTGAAATGACAGGATCTAAATATTGATTTATTATACGAATTAATATAGCTCCTCCCACGGCTTCATTCTCATGTAGAAAATATAGCAACAAGTTTAACGATGTTTTAGATACCAATATTCTATATTTATATTTTCTATAAGCCACAGCGATATCATTTTCTTGTATGTGTTCAGGTAATGATATTCCTGCAAACTTATTGACTTCAACCCCGTGTAATATTAAATGATCGGATTTGAATTTGTCAAAAAATTTCTTAGCTTCCACACTGAAGCCTTTGGATATTAATTCCAAAAAACAATGTGTGAATAAAGGATACAATACTCTTGATAATTCAGGTTTGTATAAATCCAACGATGAATCAACCCATCTTCTTAACATTGAGTAAGCAGTGAAGTAAATTTCCGGATCGTTCTCTCTTCTTGTTCTTGCTTCTAATGCTTTCAATTCTTTCAAATCTGCTTCTTTTGCCAATCTAACTTCACGATCTTTTGTTTCACGCAACTCATTCTCAACTTTAGTTTGTTTTTCTTTCAATTCACGCAACTCGCGTTCATTCTTGCTCAACTTGTCTTTTAATTCTCTATTCTCTCCTAATTCAATAGATGATGCTAAACCTGTCGTGGCAGGGTTAGCGGGTGCAACTGAAGGTGTTGGGGTGTTTGTGCTTTCTAATCTTAACATTGATTCCGTACGATGGTAACCCTTCTTATTAAGATACTCCAATACTATTCGGTTTAAATCTGCCTGCGAATATTGTGGTTGATTAGTCCTTGGCTGAGGTGGACGAGTTTGTTGTTGTGGTGTATTTGAAGCTACTTGTGTTTGAGGTGGACTTCCAGCCATACTCTCAGAAGGAGTTGCTCCTCCTGTTGTATTTACCAAACTTGATCCTGTCTGATTAGGCGGTGATTGTTTGTTATCAGGAGCCATCTATGAGAAAAATTGAGTGGAACCGTGTTGGGTTGATGGTTGGTTGTAAGAGTTCTTTACTATGGATTGATTTTTTTGTTCTACGTTCTTGTTGTTTTGAAATAAACTGGCTGATATACACGACCAAATATCTAGAAGTCAACTATAAATCTCTATTTATCACAGGTTTAGCGATATCCCAAGGACCTTGTAGTTCATTTTTGTATTGTTGTAACGATAAGAAATACCCGGGCATTAAAATCAAAATTATGAGTACTGTCATGAGCCAATATACCATGAATTTGTAATCTAACAAAATGTATATCAAATAGTTAACCAAATTGAAAATTATGAAGAAGACCCCATAATGAACAGCCTTGTAATTGGACTGTCTAAGTTTAGCGTCAAATAAAGGCAATAAAATATTGACTTGTATAGCAAATAGCACAAATAAAAATACCTGTAATGTGGTATTAAGTCTTGATGCTAATACGATAGCATTTGATAGCGATATATTTGTGGAAATAATAGGTCTGTAGATATCTGTCATTGAATATTCGTGAAATACTGTATTCAATAAACATAGCATGAAAGATAATGCCCAAATAGAATCTGATGAAGTTGATTTTGTTAATGATTTCAAAATTGGAGAGGAGATTAGCAAGATGAATGAAATCAAGATGAACGATTTCATATTCATATTCGACAGTTCATCAGACCGTATTGACAAGAAGCATATTAGTAGTATTACTGTACTTGCAATAGTCGGTACAGTTGGATCCCAGTGGCTCACGTATATACCGATAAACATTAGTATCACTAACAAAATACAGGAAATGTAGAACACAATTAGTAGGAAATCTTCAACTAAGGTTAGATATGAGTACTTCGCAACCGTCGTATTTCTTTTCAATTGAGATAAAAACGACTGATCTGTGTGGTTATCAGGATACGGCTGCTTCAAATATAGTAATTTTTTCCATGGAGTTTTGGGAGGTCGAGATTCATTGGGTTCATCTTGTGAATGTAGATGGTTGGTACGATGACGTACTTGAGATGGAGACGATGAAGATATCGCTAAAGCTGGTGATATTGTGGGAGACAATTCTATTCGAGGCAGATGCTGATTGATTGTCATTCGATACCTAGAGGTTAATATTTAGAAGCTCATCATACAAAAAAATATGTATGTCAGTATTCTCACGAAAAACATCAACAGGATACTTTCGACCCGTTACTCTGTAACCAATCCACAATCCATTAGCAATGAGTAACATACATCCAACACGTACAAATACTTCAAATCAACTATTAGTGCCCAGATATTCTTATTCTGGATCAATATCATCAAATGTAACACCCACAAACATGTCAAAAACGAATAGATCAGGGTCAAGTGGTTATCGATTATCAAGATCAAATTCAAACATCATAGACACATACTCACCAACTCAAGACGCTCAAAGTATGGGAACGATAGATAGAATACCAAGTGCCAAACCAAGTGTTACATATCTGGATAAGTTGTGGACACAAATTGATGTATTGGATGATGTTAAAAATATGGCTAATGAAGTTCGAGCAAAAGGCTCCTTTTTTAACGACGAATTCAATCATAAGTTAACTAAATTAAAGGCGCTGCAGGAGAAGTTGTTGCAAACTATGTCCAGGCAGCAGTTCAATGATCAAAGTACAAACGAAAATCAGAAACATCAATTGTATCAATTGAATACGATGTCAACTTCAGGTCATCCTTCAGAAAATCTATTGAAAGAGGAAAATACTTTGCACGAAAATCAAGAGGAGCAAGGAGAATTCGTCAAGAAGAAGATCAAACAAGACAAAATCAATACATTTTTCAAGGATGATGACTTGGAATTTAAGAGCCAAACAATCTACAATAGGGCCAATTTTGATGAGATAAATGAGTATGTGGGTCAGATCAAGAGTGATTTGAAAGAATTGGGTGATGCTATGAAACAGATTGATGAGTGTACCAAAGAAATATGGTAAATAGCCAACCTCGGATTGAATAATCTCGCAAAAATAATTTGTTCTGTATTATGCAGAAGGGTATAGCACATTCAGATAAGGTCTTTGTTTCAGCTACAAAGAGTCTCCTTGAAATATAACTTAGATGCTCTAGAGTAGTGTCTGCAGTGGATGCTGGTCAATTATTCAATGCATTGTTATTGAACCATGGGTAACTTATGAGATGTTGGGGAAACAATTAAATAAGTATAATTTCAAGGGACAACCCCATTTTGTTATCACATGGTCCCAGATGCGAGGTTACTAAACACCGGCGTAGGCCACTCGGTTGTGGTGGTTGTCTGAAATAGTGAGAACCTTTATTATTTAATAATATTTATATAATACGGAATAACTCATTAGTAAATATTTATCCGACGCGCATATACTACAGCGAAGTTTGTTAAGTACGTGGTTCTGATTTTATGGAGTGTGTTTTATGCACTGGGCACTACCCTATTTCTCTGATTTCTTCACTTCATTTATAATTTCGGACATCAGCTGTTCCATCTAATCCATTTCCAACAATTTGAACTCGCATTTCTATAAATATTAAGTAAGTGCTTCCCCGGTTTCAGCCCTCAGCTTAGTTTAAAACGTCTTCTAACATTTTCATTTTAAAAGTTAGAGTTAAACCACCCATTTCTTGTTTGCGTCAGTTATACAATTCTGCATATCATTATTTTGAGTTAGCATGGTTCATTTAGGTCCAAAACCACCACAGCACAGAAAAGGTACATTCACTGATGTTCCGCCAGCATTGTTAGAAAAAGTACGTGATTTGGAACAGCAATTCACCGTGTCAGGTGAAAAATTACGTGAGATTGTTGGTCATTTCATTACTGAGTTAGATCAAGGGTTGTCTAAAGAGGGAGGTAATATTCCCATGATCCCTGGTTGGGTTATGGATTACCCAACTGGTAAGGAGTCTGGTGATTATTTGGCAATTGATTTGGGTGGAACTAACTTGAGAGTTGTTTTGGTCAGATTAGATGGTAATAGAGATTTTGATACTACTCAATCAAAATTCCCATTACCACCACACATGAGAACTGCCACATCTGACGAATTATGGGACTTTATTGCCGAGTGTTTATATAAGTTCGTTTCAGAGATGTATCCATCAGGTTGTGGAAAGATCTTGCCATTAGGGTTTACTTTTAGTTATCCTGCAAGTCAAAATTCAATTAATCAAGGTGTGTTACAAAGATGGACTAAAGGGTGGGCCATCAATGGTGTCGAAGGGAAAGATGTTGTTCCAATGTTGCAAAAAGCCATAGAAAAGGTTGGTGTTCCAATCGACGTTGTTGCTTTGATCAACGATACTACTGGTACTTTGGTCGCATCAATGTATACTGATCCTGAAGCTAAGTTGGGTTTGATTTTCGGTACTGGTGTCAATGGTGCCTACTATGATATTGTTAAAGATATCCCTAAATTAGAAGGTAGGGTTCCTGAAGATATTGAGCAAGACTCACCAATGGCTATTAATTGTGAATATGGTGCTTTTGATAATGAAAAGAAGATTTTACCAAGAACTAAATTTGATGTTCAAATTGATGAGGAATCTCCAAGACCGGGTGAACAAATATTTGAGAAAATGAACTCTGGTTACTATTTGGGTGAAATTTTGAGATTAATCTTGCTAAAATTAGCTGATGAAGATCACTTAATTTTCAAGGATCAAAATTTGGCCAAATTGAAAAAACCATATATCTTGGATACTTCATTCCCATCCAAAATTGAAGAAGATCCATTTGAAAACTTGTCAGACGTTGCTGAATTATTCCTAGGTGAATTGGGCATTCAAACAACTGTTCCAGAGAGAAAAGTTATCCGTCGTATTGCGGAATTAATTGGAGAAAGATCAGCAAGATTATCTGTTTGTGGTATTGCTGCTATCTGTAAAAAGAGAGGATACGAGACCGCTCATTGTGCAGCAGATGGTTCAGTTTATAACAAATATCCAGAGTTTAAAACTAGAGCTGCTAAGTCTTTGAGAGATATTTTTGAATGGCCAGATGATGTTAAGGATCCAATTGTTATTGTTCCTGCTGAAGATGGTAGTGGTGTCGGTGCTGCTATCATTGCTGCTTTAACTGAAAAGAGATTGAAAGAAGGTAAATCTGTTGGTTTAAGAGATGCTTAGTTGAACTTTAGAGATTTAGGACAACCTTATCCTGTAGAATTTATGAAGACGATCACTGTTGTATAATCTTTTACATTCACTTTATTGCGTAATTGAATAGTATATGCACAATTTAATTTTTTAAGCATTAATGCTATTTTCAGAATTGAATACCGATTCCTCTTTGACTTGGCTATAATCTGCACCTTCCCTCACTAGGTGCATTAGTTGATCCTTTGTCGCCTAGCTGGCAATGGGTGTAAGCAAATATCTGTTGATCTCTTGCAAACAAACTTAGGTTTTCCCTCAGTAAATTGAATTCTCATTACCGGCAATTTTTCCTTACTTCAAACAAAGGTTATAAGTACCCAGGCCAGCCCATCAATCAAGTAAGCAACCCATATAATCAAGCCAATCCACCATCAAGAATGTCCAATATATACGCAGATAAACAGACTGTCCAACAACCATTACAGGAAGTAAATGAGTTTCAACAGCAAATAGAGAATAAAGTCCCGACTGGTCGCCTCACCACGTCTTTAGCAGACAAAGTCATCTTGTCAGAAGGAGTAGTTGAGAGTAGCCCAGATCCGGAAGCAATTGCTGAAATACAAGGTGCTAATTTTCAAGTTTCAGAATCATTGGATGAAGTGGTCACAAAGGAAGATTTAGTGCATACCGAGAAACTAATCGAAGAAGGTCGAATTCTAGAAGAAGAAGATGAAGAAGAAGAAGATGAAGAAGAAGTTCATCATACATTCACACTTGATATTTGGCAGATACTAAGAAAAGGAGCAATCAATTTAATTTTACCGTTCATCAATGGCATGATGTTGGGATTTGGCGAGATTTTAGCTCACGAAATCGGTTTCAGATATAAATGGAGTGGATCTAGGGTAGAACCTCCAAGAAGAATGGAACAGAGAAAACGTGAAGTTTCCAAGTTTTTATAAAGCTCTTTTTGAGGAATTTAATGTATATACTTTTTCATAATTACTAAAATAAACACAATTCATTGATGTAGTGATAGCAATGGGCTAGTATCACCTTTGTATCCTGTCAGCACGTATGAAGTCAATCAATAACCCCCATGTGTCAGAAAACTCGGCAACCTGAAAATTTTAGTTTTGTCAAACCCTTTCGAAAGTGGCACTACAAATACTACGAACTGCACTGTTCAAAAAAGTTTGACCTGATTTTCACCATCAACAGCTATGTCAAACAAGCGTATTGAGTCTGATGCATTTGGGGAAATTGAAGTCCCAGCTGACAAATACTGGGGTGCCCAAACCCAAAGATCTCTAGGAAATTTTGAAATTGGGGATATAAAAATGCCAATCCCTATTATCAAAGCATTCGGAGTTTTGAAAAAATCGGCAGCTATAGTAAATGAAAAAATTGGATCATTGGATTCTAAAGTAGCTGGTGCAATCAAACAAGCATGTACTGAAGTAATTCGAGGAAAATTCAATGATAATTTTCCATTAGTTATTTATCAAACTGGATCAGGTACGCAGTCGAACATGAATGCAAATGAAGTCATATCAAATAGAGCAATTGAAATTCTTGGTGGTGTAAAAGGCTCAAAGAAACCAGTTCATCCTAACGATCATTGTAACATGTCACAATCTTCAAATGATACGTTCCCTACAGTGATGCATATTGCTGCAGTTACTGAAATCCAAGAACATTTGAACCCAAGATTGAAACAATTGAGGGATGCTTTTGAAGCCAAATCAAATGAGTTTCAAGAAATTATAAAAATTGGTAGAACTCATTTACAAGATGCTACTCCCTTGACTTTGGGTCAAGAATTCGGGGGATACGTTCAACAATTGACTTTTGGAATTGAAAGAATTGAGCAAATATTGCCAAGGTTATCAAATCTTGCTCAAGGTGGTACTGCTGTTGGGACTGGATTAAACACCAAAAAGGGGTTCGATGTTTTGATTGCTGAAGAAGTCTCCAAAATTACCGGCTTGAAGTTCCAAACTGCTCCAAATAAATTCGAAGCATTAGCTGCTCACGATGCATTTGTTGAAGCCCTGGGTGCGTTAAATACATTAGCCGTATCTTTGTTCAAAATTGCAAATGATATTAGATATCTTGGTTCTGGGCCAAGATGTGGATATGGAGAATTGTCGTTACCTGAAAATGAACCAGGTTCCTCAATTATGCCAGGGAAAGTTAATCCAACTCAATGTGAGGCAATGACTATGGTTTGCGCTCAAGTTATGGGTAATAATACTACAATTACGTTCTCTGGTGCTTCAGGACAATTTGAATTGAATGTATTCAAACCAGTTATGGCGTATAATTTATTAAATTCTATAAGATTACTAGGTGACGCATGTAAATCGTTTAGATTACACTGTGTTGAAGGAATTATTGCCAATAAGGAAAAGATCAATAAGTTGTTAAACGAATCTTTAATGTTGGTCACAGCTTTAAATCCAAAAATCGGTTATGATAATGCTTCCAAGGTAGCTAAGAATGCCCATAAGAAGGGTATCACTTTGAAAGAATCATGTTTGGAATTGGGTATGCTAACATCTGAAGAATTCGATGAATGGGTAAGACCCGAAAACATGATTGGACCAAGGAATTAATTTGTTTTCACCCCTTCTCTATCATGGAACATAATATAATCTCGATCTTTTCCAATGGGGAATCTCTTACATTTCTTACAAGTAAGACACTTATGAATTAATACATCATTATGAGGCGATTTCTTATTCGACAAATTCTCAACATACATTGACATAGATATGCCTGGTATTAGTGTTGTATTACATTCTTTGCACATCGATCTTTTGAGTGCTGGTGATAACTTTAGTACCGTCTTTTTCGCTATTAAATCAACATTTCTATTGTAACCTCTTGATAATTCGGGGAAATCGATCGTAAATCGATTACCTAATTGATAGAGATATGTTGTTCTTGCATAATGTTCTCTATTTGGAATTGATTTCGTGGAACCGCCTTTCTCTTTCTTTTTATTCTTGCCCATGTAGATGATGTTTTGATGATGGTAGATTTGGTGGAAAAAATCAGTGCGTACTTTTTTCTGCAACTCATCAATCAATAGCCCATATGCCATTGATAATATTCACCGGATTACCATGCTCAGGTAAAACCAAGTGGGCAAAGATATTACAACTTGAACTACAAAAGAGAATTGCGTCAGCCAAAGAGAATTCAGAACCGGGGCAAAACTACACTGTCACGTACCATTCAGATGAATCATTGGGCATCAATCATGAAACATATCACGATTCAAATAAGGAAAAGTTAACTAGAGGCTCTCAAATTTCAGCTGTCAAGAGAGACTTATTCAGGTCAAACATTGTAATATTGGATTCTTTATCGTATATCAAGGGGTTCAGATACCAATTATATTGTGAAGCGAAAGGAAATGCTACACCTCATTGCATAGTCCATGTGATTGCACCAATTGAGAAATGTATAGAATGGAATAACGCAAGCGAGAACAAATGGGATGAGATGTTGATGAGACAATTGGATATGAGATATGAGGAACCAAATAGTGACACGAGATGGGATAGCCCATTATTCGAGATACTTGCTGATGATCCCTCTGAAGAGCTACCGATTGATGAAATTTGGGCAGCTCTTGTTTTGAGAAAAGCAGTTGCCCCAAATGCTGCAACTTTAGTTAGAGCAACATCGGGTAATTCTTTCCTACAAGAATTAGATAAGAGGACCCAAGAAGTGGTTTCAAAGGTTTTGCAACAACAGGAAATTACGTCGGGTGAAATACCTATAGAGAAAAGCTTGATTGTTTCAATACCTACAGGAACAGTAAGTATTGCCCAGCTACAAAGAATAAGAAGAACTTACATAACTCTTAATAGAATGAGAACTATTGAAACCGATAGAATTGTACCGTTATTTGTTGAGTACCTTAATAATAGTTTAAACAATGAAGACTAATCAATATATATTATATATATATACAATTTCACCTCTTTCTTTGATTTTTCCATTTGAAATGCACTTTGCCATCCGAATCAATAACTTTCTTTTTGTTCCCTTTTTTCATCTTTTCTATATTTGTACTCATTATATGCTCGACATCTCTTAACTCTTGTTCCTTTTTCAATCTCCTTTGTAAAAGCTTGTACAGCTTCAACTTCCTCGTATCTATCTTATCCTTTTCAATATCTGAATTGCCCAGACTTATGAGTCCAGAGTTATCATGCAACTGATTCAAACGGACTCTGTTTTCTCTATTATTGACCAATGCCTCATCAGTATCAAAAAATTCTTCTGGTCTGAAACTATCCTGTTCCTCCACAGAATTCACGAACACGGTGTGTTTTCCTAACCCTTCAAAAAATTTTCCTTGCTTTTCTTTCTCTATTTTCTTCAATTCATTCATCCTCATAGTTCGTACGTAATTGATATCTTGTGTTTTTAATAATTTTGCCTGATCGACACTGAGCACTTCGTTACCTCGATCGGCAATCAATATACCTCTGTCATCAGTTTTAGTTTTGGTCATAGCATGATAGTATTCATCAGGATTATGCAATTTGGCTTTCTGTTTCAATATTTTCAATGCTGCTTGTTTTTTATGGTAATCTGCAGCCCTCAATTTATAATCCTTTTTCTTCTCTAGTAAACCATATTTGGATCTGCTTTCTTTCTGAGATCTCTCTTTATGCTGCTTCTTTTGAACGTTGTGGACTAATTTTGCCATCGTGGAAGTATGTTCGAGTCTATAGTGTCTATTAAAGTAGTTGATGATATCACGATGAGCATCTATTTTGAATCTGTACTTTTTTTTTAATGTGAGGTTTGGTAGTGCAATTGTATAGTAAAAATCTTTCTTCATCAATCTTGATTCCACTACGACTACTGTGAAACTCATAATGATTTTGAGGGCAGGAGTTTTAAATGGGAGAATAGTGAAACGGTTGGATATGTTTTCCAGATTTTTGGTAGCCATTCATAGAAGTATTTGCACCAATACAGATTTGAGCCAGCAAGAGGGAACCAACCAAGTTCAGCAACAATCTGATTCAACAATACCTTGGTATTTAAGAGAGGAGAACAGTTCACAGTTGAATGAAATAAACAAAGTAGAAATTCCTGAAATACCATTGGATGCACCTGCATCAGTCGAAGAGTTTGTGAAATTAATTGCTGAGGAGTATGGTATGACCGATATAGAATTATTTGACTTAGAAGAGTTACCAGGAGATCATCCCAAAAGTACATCAAGACAACATGATGAGAGATATGTTATATTCACATCAGGGAAATCAGAAAAACACATCTTTAAAGCCGCATATGAAATAAGACAGTATATCAAACATAGCCATCGACAACATCCAAGGATTGAAGGTATGACTTCTAATGCGATTAGTGCGAAGGCCCGTCGAAGATTGGCTAAGCGAGCTAAAAGGGGACCTCATGCAACTCATAACACTTATGGAATAGATCCAAATACTTGGGTGAGATGTGACACTAGAATTGATGGGATTGTTATACATATGTTAAGCCCTGAAAGAAGAAATGAGTTGAACTTGGAGCTGCTTTATAGTGAAGAAATGGAGGAATTTGAACCAACACCGATTGTTGAAGAAGATACGGAGAATATATTTTACGGTATACGCAGGCATTTTTCTACAACTACTGGTGTCAATTATGAAACAAACTTGGAAGCTGTATTTGATAAGTTCATTAGTGAGGGGGAACTTACTTCATGTGTGAAATTTAAAGAAGAATTTGACTCGATTTTTACTGGAAACTCGATAGGAGAATACAATCAAATGTTTGAATTTTATAAGGTACTTCATCTAGTAAACCCAGATTTATTTGAAGAAAAACATGTTGAACAAGTAATATGGGATAAATATTCATCCTTAGTACTAATTTCACGATCAGATATCAATTGGAATCAAGAAATCATAAACGACACAATCAAGTATATGGAGCTATTGTTAGACAGTCCTGTTGCGCAGACCTCGAGCGAGAAACTAACAAAATTGTCAAGCTTCATATCCAATATCACCAAATTTACCAGTGATGAAATAAGCTTATTTTCAGTTGATAAATTCCAAGCATTATTATGGTCATTGACATGCAATGAGTATATTCCAATGGACACCTCCGTGGTTGCTGAAACAATAGAGTCAAGAAAAACTAATGATGAGTTTACAACTCAATCTACAACTCAAATAACCCAAGATGAACAAACGTCAAGAAACGTTCGAGAGTTATTGAGAAAATATAACATACTCACAAAAGGTTCAATCCCGTTGTGGTTAAGAGAGCAAATGATGTTCACCTATGGGAATATAGGTAATTGGAAATCCTTCTGGAAAGAATGGCAAGCAATCATACAAATAATGAGCAAACCCAAAGATTCCATGTCCTACTGGGCTGTTTTGTTGGTTTTTCTTTCAAAGATCAATGATAAGACAGCGTTAAGACACTTCTTTACGACGTACTGGAATAACCCCGCAGGAGATTCGTTTATGGGTGACTTCACTGCAAATAACCAACAGTTCAATTCAGACCAGGAAAAAGCTGCTTTCAAGAAAGCTATATTGACCATTCAAGAGAAACATGGTTCCAATGAATGGATTGAAGAGGCTAGAAAGTTCGCTACCAATTTGTAAATAGATAGAAATTTCAATATACAGTTTAACACAAGCAAAAAAAAGTGAGATGAGTGAAGTGATTTGGTTTGGTTTGCAATTCATTGACCCACCACCCAAGATGCTGGCTCATAGAATACTAGGAGGCTTATACTTATCGTCAATAGAGCCAATAAATAACAGGATAGACCTAAGGTCGCAGTATGGCATAACTCATGTATTATCCATACTCCCTGGAGATATACCAGAACTGTATACAACAAACTATACTCACAAACAAATTCAGGTAACAGATGAAGAAACAACAAATTTGATCCCATATTTCAGTGAATGTTATGAATTTATAGAGGCTGCGTTATTTAAGGACTCAGATGGAACTAAACATCAAGGAGCTGTTTTGGTTCATTGTGCACAAGGTGTGTCTAGATCAGTTACGGTGATTGTTGCATATTTAATGATGAAATATAACTTGAGTTTAGAAAAATCTTTACATGCCGTCAAAAGGAAATGTCCTGATACTGAACCAAACAGCTCATTTATGGAACAACTTCAAATTTATAAGGATATGGGTTTTACAGTTGATGAGAAGAATGATGAATATAGAAAATACCTTGTAAATATGTCACTAAAAATCGATCCTTCGGGCAGTAATTTGAAGGAAATTATAATGGAAAGTGGAGAACGTCCAGAGATGAAAAAAGACGGTAATTGTGATAGTGAACTTCGATGTAAGAGATGTCGGAAAGTACTTGCGAATAGCACACATATAGAACAACATGAAGTTCCAGAATCTGGTTCTCGTCAATCAAGTTTCATCAAAACTGCTCCTAATTCAAGAATAATCATATCAGTGCAACAAGCAAGCTCATCATGCTCCCACTATTTCCTCAAAGAGCCACTAAAATGGATGAAAGAAGAACTAGAAAAATCAGAAATCGATGGAAAATTTCAGTGCCCGAAGTGTTCATCTAAAGTTGGTGGATACAGTTGGAGAGGTTCGCGGTGTTCGTGTGGAAAATGGATGATCCCAGCTATACATTTACAAGATGCCAAAATAGATTTTATAAAGAAGTCATAATTAATTAAAGATCATATCTTGTTCCGAGTATTCATTTTCGTTTTGCTCTTCATTCAATCTAGGTCCTCCTGTAGTGGTTGGGTTTGTAGTCACTGTACGACCAGTATTGTTTGAGTTAAATCCACTTGTCCCACTATTCATTAACATCCCTGTGTTTGTCTCCAGATTCAAACTATGATCATCTTGATATTCAACTTCAGAAGCCATAAAGCCTTCATCATCCATGGAAATTCTAGCTCTTCGACGCAATTCGTCTTCCTCAGGTTCGTTAAACTCTACTTCATCATCATCATCGTCGTCATCAGCATTGTCGTTTTCAGAATATAGTTCATCAGCGTTTAATATTTGTGCATCCAAGTCCACTTCTGGCTGCTGTCCAATCGATAGCGTGGTTCCGTTGACTCCCGATGTTAGTATTAAATCATTTGAGTTCTCAGCTGCATGTGCAACGGATGGTTCCTCCATACTATACCCTGTATTAGCAAAATCCATCTCCTCCAACGTCTTCTCAACCCCAATTGGTCTAATGGTTGAATACCCCGTGTTTCTTATTTTCTCCAACTGTGCACGTTTATACTGTATCAAGGGAGAATTTGCGAATAATCGAGATGATTTGGACGTTGAATTTATCATATGTTCTAAATGTGAAATGCTTGCACCTGGAGTATCAACGGAATAAGCTGTCAATGGTGGTGCAAATAGACTTTTTATATGCCTTCCATCCGACTTGTTATCTTGTCTTGACTGATGTAGGCTACTGTCGTTCCATAAACTGTATAGATTTTCAGGAAATAGATTCGGTGAATACATCTGTGAATAGGAGTTGATCTGATGTTGTTTGGGGACAAACAAAAATAGACAAAACTTTTACAACCATAGTCTTTTTTGGTTCGCAAATCTACATCATGATGGTATCTTACTACAGGTATACATATGGCTTCTATACAACTTGGTCTTCTTTCTCATCGTCGGTATCAGTTAACGTAAACTCTTGAAGTGTATGTTGTTTTTCCTTTTCTTCGTCACGATAAACATATTGCAAATCAGAGTTGGATGGAATTGGCCAAATGAAGCCAGAATCTTGTTTAATACCGCCTAACGTGACAATACAACCGTAGCAAAAACTCACTGGCTTACTTCCCCCGTTTGTGATTTTCCCGTTTTCTACCAAACTGGCTTCATACCTTTCAAGATTTTCTCTTTCTTCATAGGTTTCAATTGGTGCTGAATCATTAACTGTAATTCTTTGTAGCCATTCTCGAGGGTCTTGATAAATTTCAACACCACATATTTTACAATGATATAACACATTTTGTGGAGCACATAGTTTTTCACCAGTTTTCACCACAGTGGATGCAGTGGATGCATATCCGGTAGCATCCAATTGTTTGAAATACTTGGTTGCTAAATCTCTAATTGTCAAGTTTTTGGTGATTTTTGATTTAGCAACAGTTGAAGTCACCACGTATTTGTCCAACCCAGCTAACTTTGCATACTCCACCACTTCATCATACAATACATCTCTCAAAGGAAACAAAATATCGATCTGCTTACCATCTATGCTTTCAGTATGATCAGCTATCGATTTATGTATTATTGAACCACGTCCTTTTACCGTGAGTGCAATTACTTCATTTGCGATTCTTGTCATGCAATGACCATATACAACAGTTTCACAACCTTCATCCAATGCGACTCTTAAAATCAAGTTTTCGTAAACTACGGTTAACAAATCCTCAGCTGATGACTTGTTGGGGCATCGATTCAAGAGCTCCATCAATGTATAATCTCCTCCTTTTACTGTATTTGCAAATGCTGCAAACTCTTTATCAAGTGATATTCTATGTAAAGTTTGTTGATCGACATATGAATTCAATGACAAGGCCTTGAAAACGATTTTGACGGGGAGGTACCGCTCCACTAATCCAGGTATGACATCTTGTACTTTCTTGTTCAATGAATCTAATTCAAATTCATCCAAGTTCAACACTACTAGTTCGAACCCTTGTTTACCTTGATGTGTCTCTATCTGTTCCTGCAATAAAGATCCAAGAATATCCAATAAAACTAATGAAGAGATGCCTCCTGATAACGCTATAAGGACTTTCAGAACGTCAGTTGTGTTATATTTCACTTTGTATCTTTCAGCAGACATTTGTTTCCTTTGTTTACCTCTTATGAATCGAAAGAAGCACAATTTACAATAATAATCAGTTCGTGCTCTTAATATGGCATGTTCTATTCTACACTTCTGACATGGTGTTGATGTGTCTACTATATACGTTATAGCTTTCATTCGTGACTATGGTGTTAATTTGATGTGATGAGATAGGTTTTTTTTTCACCAATAATGAATGAGATGCTGACCATCAAGTAAACATATACAAAGTGATTACGAATAATTAGAAAGTACTTACAGATTATATATAAATTTACATAATCCTGGATTCGCTTTCAATCAAATTAAGTAAGAATTCAACTTCAAGTCTTTTTCTACCCTCAACAACCCAATCATTTGCTAACTTTCTACTCCAACCTTTCAAACTGGCAACTTCTTCAACAGCAACGTCCAATTCACCTCTTGCTAAACTTGATTCGACTCTTCCTATAACTGATTCGATATCTTTGCCGTTTTCTTTAACACCTTTGACTGGTAATAAAAGCTTTGAAAAAATGATGGAAGACAAATGTCCTAATAAACCAGCATTTGGGGGTAATAATGAAGCAGATCTAAGTTCTGGAGCTAGTTGTTCCCAACGTGTTAACAATTGAGAGTTAGTTAAAATGGAATGTGTGGATTCATGAGAAAGTAATGGTGCTAAATCTCTCAAAGCTAATTTTAAAACTTCATCATCGAAGGAAATTTCAGATAATGCGTCAACATAAGGTTTAATCATCTTTATTTCATCATTCGCTTGTGGTGCTAATAACAATGCCTTAAGCTTGTTGATTGATTGTTGAATTAAAGTTTTTTTATGATTTGCAACAATTTGAGTTTCGAAACTTTCAGCAAATTTCTCTAAATCATCAATTTTGTTATTCAATTGTTCCAAGTTTGCTAATCTGCCTTGTCTTTCTTCATTAAGTCTTTCTGTGATTAATACTTCAAAGCTTTTTGTTTGTTCTATTCTAACCATTGATACAGCATTTGTAGCTGCTTGAGAAATAGCATCTCTTGATGCTTGGATTTCTTGTGCTAATCTTTGGTTTAATTTTTGTTCCAATTGCTGTTTTTCTGAATTGAATTGGTGTAATAAGTTTTCTGTTAATTCCAATTCTTTTTTGGTGAATGATGAGAATAACTCAGTTTGAGAAACCTTTAATTTACTCTGCAACTCATCATCAAATGATTTCGATAATTTGTTCAATTTGGTTGCCAACTGATTGATACTTGAGTTGATTGATTTAACAAGAGCACTGTTAGAGGTGGCAAGTGAGCTGGCATCAATTGATTGTATAAAATTATTGAATTGTACAATTGTAGATTTAACTGACTCATCAACAGATTGAGCAAGATCAGTATTCAATTCAATTAAGGGTAATCGTGCAACATCTCTTGTAATACTTTCAACTTCAACAGGCTTTTGTAATTGCTCAGCAGGAGTTAAGGCGGTTCCCTTTCTTGGTGTTTCATGTTTCCCACTTAATTTTTTTTTAGTTTCCTTGATAAGATCTTCACCTTTATGTTCCAATCTTTGAGTTAATTCTTCAATATCTCCCTTTGAAGGTAACTTAACATCAACGAATTTGCTCTTCAAAGATCCCCATGTTTCTTGCAAATCTTGCATGGAACCGTCTTTTTCAATCAATTCTATCAATTCTTCATGATATGGCAACTGATTGTCCACGACAAAATCCATGACCTTGTCATTTTTGGTGGCAACGAATAAGGTACCTCCGTAAAGAGTTGCTGCTAATAAAGTGGTTTTGAATATAAAAGCAAAGAATGAAAACCGCTTTTGCTTTCTTGGTGGATGTGGAGGGGGAGGAGTCACATGAACTGGATGTGGAATAGAATTTGCTGGATTAACATCCACCGGAGCTGGTTTGACTTCACGTAATGGTGGAGGCGAATCGATTCTCTTATTGAACTTAATCACACTTGTAGATATACTACGGATACTGGACCTGTTCGCACGAGTAGCAATTCTAATCATTGTCCCTTGATTGAATAGGTAGATGATGAGCAATGAAGGTGTTAGGATCATCCTTGCAGTGATTGTATTTCGCACAAACTGGATTTCGTTTCGTTGGTTAAATTTTCAGGTTTTTTTTCTACCAATCAGATTCGTGTTATCGAAAGATCCGTTGATAAGTTCGTCAGATTTTATTCCACCGGAGCCATGTCAATTAAGCCGGTATCAATTGCAGTTCCTCAGCCGTCTACCCACAGAGGTCAAGCCACTCACTTATCTTATGACTCAAAGAATGAAAGATTGGCGTATGTCAATGGAAAATCTATCATTGTCAGACCGGTTGATTTCAAATCTAACTCTCCGGTTATAGTCTTCAGTAAACATATCTTTCCAACCACAGCAGTTAAATTTTCACCTTCTGGGTTTTACGTCGCTTCCGGAGATGAGTCTGGCCAGGTTAAGATTTGGGATGTATCTCCCAAAAGCGAGCCAACATTTGAACAACCTATAATCAAAAGTGAATTTCAAGTGATGTCAGGACCCATAAAGTCTATTGCTTGGGATGCTGACAATTCACGTATAATTGTTGTTGGACAAGGTAAAGAAAAATTTGGACATGCGTTTTCTTGGGATTCCGGAAGTTCAATTGGTGATATTCAAGGTCACAGTTCAACCATAAATGCTGTTGATATAAAACCACAAAGACCATATCGTGCAGCTACCGTTGGTGACGACTTTGCGATGGTTTTCTTCAATGGTCCTCCTTTCAAATTTGAAAAGAGTTTAAGAGGTCATCACGTGAATGTTGTAAGAGACGTTAAATTTAGTCCTGATGGTGAACATCTTGTATCTGTTGGATCCGATAGAGCTATTTGTCTTTATCAAGGAAAAACAGGAGAATTTGTTAAAAAAATCGAAAAAGCTCATGAGGGTGGTATATTTGCGGTAGGTTGGTTACCAGATTCAAAACATTTTATAACCGCATCTGCTGATGGTACGTTGAAGAAATGGCATTTAAATGGCAAAAGTTCACAGACGTTTGAAATATCCAAAAATCCAACTATTGCAAGTCAGCAGGTTGGGTTGGCTTTAACTAAAGATTATGTTGTATCTCTTTCATCCAATGGAACTTTAAATTATTTCAATTATTCAGGAATTTTGGAACAAGTGGTTAAAGGGCATCAATCTGCAATAACTAAAATTGAATACAGCAATGGCTCACTATTCAGTGGAAGCTCTGATGGTAAATTCTTTAAATGGGAGGTAACCACAGACGGACTAGAACCAATCCCCACCTTACAAGGATCAACTAACGAAGAACATTCCAACTATCTTGTTGACATTTTAACTAACGGGGACGTTACATACACTTCAGGATGGGATGATACATTGAAAGCTTGGATTGCTGGTAAAGTTTCAGGCTCTGTTAAATTACCATCCCAAGCCAAGCAATTACTTAAGGTTGATACTGGAATTATTGTCTTGTTCGAGTCCAATGTGCAATTGTACTCACCCAAACTTGTATTATTGGCTGAGCTCAAACTCAACTTTACAAGCACTTGCGTCGCCCAACTTGACAAAGCACACGTATTGATAACAAACACCACATCAAACACAATTGAAGAAATCGAAATTAATACAAACTCAATAGTAAAAAGTTCAAAGGAATTTCCGAAGATGCGCTCACCACCAACATTGATCAGAGTATCCCCCGATGGTGAACATTTTGCAGTCGCTGATTCAACTGGAAAATACACATTATTCAAATCTGATGGAACCGTTGTATCTACAAGATGGGCATTTCATACAAGTAAAGTGTTTGATGCTAAATGGACTCAGGACTCAAAATACTTATTGAGTGGTGGGTTAGATAGTGGATTGTTTTTGTATTCTGTTGCAAAACCTTCAAAAGTTTTAAAATATCCGTTAGCTCATGCTTCGGGAATATCAGGATTAGACTGGTTGTCATTTGATTCTGACTCCAGCACAGGCAAATATGTAAGCTCAGGGTTAGATGGTACAATTAGAACATGGGAAATTAACTAAATACTTCAGATAGATACTTTGCAATTTTCAACGATTATTTTGACAAAATTTTCGATCTGTTTTATGTATGACTCTTCGTAGATGTACAGATTCATACCTAAAAAGATATAAACCGAAAGACAAAATTGTAATTCCACCAACCTAAACTTACTTATAAACTTTTTGAAATCATTAGCAGCTATTTGAAGAAATCAAGCAATTTCTTGGACAGATATGTAGCTGGAGCTTTTAATAAAATTCGCATCACAGAGCAACGGTGATGATGATTGTCAGTGAACACCATGAAATGTAATAAGTTGATCCTTGAAGTGCATAGTAAAAGAGCTAGCTATTTCTCTTGGTATATAATTGGCTGTAAACAGGGTCGTTTTTCTTCTTCATACGTCCTACTGGTTTTATAGAAGTCCTTCTCATAAATGCCTAGTATTTTGTGGTTAAATGGTATCTGGAATCATTTTCATAGCCATGCTTCATATTTTGATTATGAATGTAACCCATTAAATATGTGCATCTCTGGCAAGAACCTTTTATGCTTATTTTATTAAGATAGATCCTTTAACTTAGTAGTTTAACAATCTTTCAATGTACCTAGTAAGCAATTTCAAGGAGCCTTTAGGTCTATTCCACTTTTTGCAATTTCTTTGTGTTGTATTCCAAATGCTTGCCATTGTTTATCTATGGTTATCATAGATTCTCATCATACATTCAATCTTTGGTAGCGTCTGTCGATATGATTTACACCATTTCACTTATGAATAATAACCCACATTTGAGTCGCTTGTGAATTCTGAAGCTGCGAAAAACTGTTAGTCTTAATAATCGAACACATTCAAACTTGAAAATCTTGCTGTAACTGAAGTCATGCCTCCCATGTCTCTGACATTGTTGTGGAATAAAAGTGAATTTCACAAAATAAATGAGTCTGTTGATTGGGAGGTGCGCCTATCTTTCCCCTTTGTTAATGAATTACAGTTGGAAGATTAGAACATCAGGTCATAGTCCAATCCCCCCTGTTGATTCTCAAGCGGTTTTGATTTACATAGATCAAATGGACAACTCACCATTTTAACTGCAAATTCATAGTTTACAACTATGCTCTGTTCTGGAACCCTAGACTCAATCGCAACCAAATTAGTCAACCAATACTTACAACAGCATCTACACATTTTAAGAAACTTTCAAGTGATTCACATTGTATGGCAACTCCTTCAGTAAGAATTGTCAGGTAAATCAAACCAGTGAAAAGTTAATCGCTATTTCAGTTTCGAGATTTCGTTGCTATGCTTTTTTTTGCTGCTTGGTTGTCGTTTGTGAGATTCATCATGGTTAGTGATACCAGGTCAGCATCACTTCAAATTGCTCTCATCGTTGAGGTACAACACACTTCCGCTGTGATTCATCGAGATGTCTACTAAGGATTATACCATAGTAGTGTTAGACGCATCTAAATCAATGGATGTAACGCGTGCAAATCAAACAAAAGCTGATTTCACGATAGCAATAGAGTTTGCAGTGAATAGTTTCAATCAACAACTACTCAAGAATAGAAAGCTGGATAGAAACTGTTTAATTTTATACTCCTCGAACTCAATTAAGGTATTGTACCAAGACGAACCATTATCCTTGTCTACTGTTCGGGAATACTATAGCATTGCAAAGGATTTTCACTCGCTGGATTCAGGAGTTGGCAATTCATATACTACAATCGGCGTAATAATAAAAGCACTTGACCAATTCAAAGCAAACATCCACAACAAATTTGCTAGGAGTGTTTATTTACTTACGAATGGTGCACTAGTAGCTGAATTCCCTATTCAGGATGTATCTAGTTACAAAGAATTTGTGCATAACTATTCCATCGATATTAATATGATATTGATGGACAACACAAACAACAAAACTACGGAAAAGATACTACTGGAATTGGCGAATGATTGGGAAAACTGTAAGTTATACAATTATGATGAATTTGTGAAAAATGGACCACCACTCAAGTTGATTGCTCCTAAATGCTTGGTAGACTGTTATCTTTCATTTGCTCAGGTTGGGGGTGGTGCGTCAGATAAAATTGGGTTTAATTTGCAAGTTCAAGTATATCCAGCTATAAGGGTACAAAATCAAATACACGGAAAAGAATTTCATGTGGATCCTAGGCTGGATAAGATTAGTAAAGTAGAACGAAATACGACTTATTATATTAAAAATACCGCTGATATAAACGATGAAGAAGAGGATGAAACTTCAGAGCGTATACTCATCTCAAACCTGGACACTACACCTGGATTCAAGTACTCCCATAGAGATGCCCTTTCACTTGTTCCGGAACTAATTGAGGTTGCCACGTTGAGTACTTCGCCTGGTATTAGTATCTTGGGGTTTATACAAGAAGATATATTGCCTGTTGCTTATTTAACTGAAGAATCATCGTATGTTATTCCTAGTATGAAACACTTTGGTGATAGCAACATTGCATTCAATTCAATGGTTGAAGCATTATTGGAATTAAAATATATTGCTTTAGTAAGATATGTTCAGAGATTTGGTGACGAGGTACAATTATGTGCAGCATATCCTCAGAGAGCAGTTGCAGATGACAAACAGGGCCTCGTATTGCTACTTATCAGAGTTGCAATGAAAGAAGATGAAAAGATTGGTAAATTTCCTGACTTAAAAGAGAATGGAGAAACAACTGATGATCTTATGGAGAAATTTATAAAGAGTAAAAAGCTCCGAAATGATACATCGAAAAAGAATACTCTCGATAATATTAAAATTGATCTCAAAAAGTCCCTTCCATTTACTGAGCCTGTCAACAAAGACAGTAGCTTAGAATCTATATTACTCTCATCCAATCCCGCCAACAGAAGATTCAATCATTACATGAATAAAATCTTATTGAAATCCTTAAACAAAAAGTCTTTAATCAAATTTTTGAGAGAGGAGGAATTCGTTGAAAAGTATCTCTCCAAGGATGAACCACAAACATTGTTCAATCTTGATAATGTATTTGATGCCGGTGAAAAGTACCTATATACAAGTATGGGAAAATCCAATGAATTTAGCTTGGAGTTGCAAAAGAAATTGAATGTTAAATACAAAACTCAAAGTAAATCAGCAGAGAAGAAAAGAAAAAGTGATTCATTGTTTGGTCGTAAAGCAAATGATGGTAATTTCGATGACTATTTTGATATTGAAGATTTATTAGCGGGCTAAAATTTGAAAAGTCTATTTTTCATATCTGCTTCTCTATCTTTCGCTGTCCTATTTCTATGTGTAGACTTGGAAGTCCCATCATCTCCAAGACTGTCAACTATTTTTTGATGCACTTTGGTTAAGCCCACTCTGTCTCTTTCTTCATTTGTGATATCTCTAATCCTTTCAGTGTTAACATCTTTGATAGCTTCTAAGTCAAATAATCCACGGTACTTGTTGGTTTTACCTTGTTTCCATAAATTAGTCCAATGATTTGCTATTCCCAATTCATCATATGACCCATCAAGTTTTAAAGTTTTTCTCTTTTTGGCTATATTATACATTAATTCATAAATGTCATTAGTGGGATGATTGATGTATTCACGATACAATTTCCCACTGGGGTCTTGCAAGTTCAATACATATAATAAATAATCAGCAAGAATAACCGGGTCAATAGTAGATTCGTGAATACAACCAACTAGACCTAAAGTTAACATTGTCTCCGTATCCTTTACTGTCGGGAGAAAAATACCAGGCGTATCATAGACCAAGATCTCGGGGTCTCGTGAAAGTCTTATGATCTCACTAGTACTTCTAGTCACACCTGGTTGACCACCTGTTTTGGCAACTTTTTGAATTTTAGTTGATATTGAATCTCTTGGGTTTCCTAATCCTACTTGTCTTAACGTGTTAACTAATGTGGATTTCCCCACATTCGGCATACCAGTAATCATTAATCTGAACCCCAATGGAGGCAGTGGATCCATTTGATTGTGCATTTTCGTTATACATTTAATAATTCTTCTTGAATCACCAGTATTTCTACAGTCGATGAACATATAATCTTCACTTTTCAGACCATGCCATTTATCTAATAATGCAGGCTTTATTATTGACAAATCCTTTTTACTGTATAAAATCAATTTCTTCTTCCCTGCTAAAACTTTGTCAAATAGCACATTCGTGGTTGCAATTGGAGCACGACAATCCCGAACTTCAAGTATTAGATCTAGTTGTGGTGCAAGGTGGCCAAATTTGGAAAGGGCCTTTTGATGGTGGCCCTTGAAGTTGGATAAAATTAAATTGTATTCTGGAAAGACTTTTCTGGGTACAAATGACATCAATAGTTGATTTGTTTGGTGTAATCATCATTTTGCAGATTTGCAAAAAAATTTGAATGAGGTTTTGATTTTCAAAGGCAAAAAAATAGTTAACCAACTTCAACAAACAAAGCTAACAACTTGGACAACCAACTAACTCTTTCACTACACTGTAAATTTCAAAACCACAATACATCATAGACAATGAGTGGATACGATAGTGCATTATCAATTTTTTCGTATGTGTTTCAGGATTAATTGGCCAGCAATTAACCTTTTTCAGTTCGATCGCCACCACATTCATAGCACCATACTAACACCAAATTTAGACCAGATGGACATGTTTTCCAAGTCGAATACGCATCCGAAGCAGTCAAGAGAGGGACATGTGCGGTAGGAGTTAAAGGTGCCGATACAGTAGTGTTGGGATGTGAAAGAAGAACAACATTAAAATTACAAGATCCACGTACGACACCATCAAAGATATGTAAGGTTGATCATCACATTTTATTGGCATTTGCAGGTTTAAACGCTGATGCAAGAATATTAGTAGATAAAGCTAGAGTTGAAGCTCAATCTCATAGATTAACATTAGAAGACGCTGTAAGCGTAGAATACTTGACTAAATATGTTGCTGGAGTTCAACAGAAGTATACCCATATGGGTGGTGTAAGACCGTTTGGAATTGCTACTTTGATTGCCGGTTTTGATACAAATGATGATGTTCCAAAGTTGTATCAAACTGAACCTTCTGGGGTGTTCAATGCTTGGAAAGCACATGCTATTGGTAGATCATCTAAGACTGTTAAAGAATTTTTGGAGAAGCATTATGAAGAAAATTTGAGCGAAGAAGATACTATAAAATTAACAGTGAAATCACTTTTGGAGGTTGTTCAAACTGGGGCCAAAAATATTGAAGTCTTTATATTGAAACCGGGAAGTGTTATAAAGAAGTTAGATGTTGATGATATTAAGAAGTACGTTGATGAAGTCGAAGCCGAAAAAGAAGCTGAAGCTGAGAAAAAGAAACCAAGATCAAAAGATTAAGTTATACATTTATATAATACATAAAGTTCACTTCACATTGTTGCTTATTTTCTACTTTCTCTTCTTTTTAGCAGCACCATCTTTCTTATCATTAGCTTTTCTCTTTTTATCAACCGCTTTATCTTTAGGCTTAGGTACAACTTGGAAGAAACCATCTAGTCTACCTTGAACCCCAGCTTTCAAACCCTTTTTCAACTTTTCGGCACCACCCCTGATTCTATCCTCACTGAAACCTTTTTGTTTCACCATATATTCAATTAATCCATCTAACTCAGGTTCTTTCCATTTTAGATCTACTTCACTGGCATCAATGACTTCAGGTTTCATAAATAATTGCCTTGCTTCATCGTATGGCCAATTTTCAGGGACTTTAAATTTTGTCTTTTCGGGATTATTCTCTATGAAATCAACAATCTTGTCTAAAGAACCATGTTCTTTAATTAACTTAAATGCAGTAACTGGTCCGACCCCTCTTATGGTCTCGCAATAATCGCACCCCAAGAGAATACACAAATCAATGAACTGTTGCTTTGTCATATCCAACCCTTCTATAGCTTCCTTATATGTTATTTGATCAATTGGCATCTTTCTTGCCTCGGCAAATGTTAAATGTCTTAATAAATATGGAGGTTCGTAGCATAAAGTATCCATATCTTCGGAAGCAGCAGCGAAAACTTTCCCACCACGGGCTAATTCCGCACATTGAGCTTCTGCTTCACATGGTGCATTGACATACGGTATACCCATTAATTCGAGTAGTCGTTTGGCCTCGTCGTTTTGCTCTCTGCTTACCCTAACCAACCTTTTCTCAAATTTCATTACTTCAGCTACCGTACCTTCATCTTTTACACCGTCCAATTGTTTTTGTGCCTCCTCTCTTCTTAGTAATCTCTTCTCCAATTCACCACCTTTTAAAATTGGTGGTTTTCCATCAAAGACATACACCGGCTTAATATTGTTTTCAACCAATCTGATTGTACGATAGAATAAACCTGATAAATGTGAGGTAGTTTCTCCCTCTTCATTACTCAACTGTTGACCATCAGATTGTCTAACGGCAATAAGGAATTGATATAGACACATAGAAGCATCAATGGCAACTTTTCTGCCAAAGAGATTCTTAAGTTGAAATTCCTTGAATGCAGATGGTGAATGCTCTTTGATCAATTGATTAAGTCCTTTAACACCCATTGCCAAGTGTGCTTGTTGGGTGAAATTTGCTATCGGTCGAGTGATGCAAATTTGGTAAATTTTTTATGGAGAAGATTAAATGAGTCGCGCGTCTCAACAAAACTACTCATCCTGGTATGCTTCTATTATTGTATATATTGAAAAGATAGAAGAACTACGTACTACATACTGATATAGAGTTGAAAATTCTAGCGAGCAGCTGCAATGCCTGTAGGTGCATTAACAGTTCCACTAGGAGCATACATTGAGGCGGCTGACCCATTGCCATTAGCCTTTAAATCTTGATTTGAAGGTTGAGAGGTTGGAGGTTGTTGATGAATTTGTGATTGTCTATTTGGATTTGAGGCGTTTTCTTTCAAAGCAATCAATTGTTTAGCTCTAAAAATTTCATAATGAGTTAATGAGGTGGTTTCAATCAAGTCTTGTAAATGCGTTCTTGTCAAAAAATCTCTCAAGAACACAAATTCACACTGGCTAACATCCTCAATGTTTATTGCACCCCATTTTGTTTTTCTACCTCTGACCATTTCACCATTGATTTCAATTTCAGTTTCAGATCCAGCAATGGCGAATGGAATCAATGATTTGATATCTTCATTCAATTGTCTTTCTTCGTCATATAAATCCTCGCTATCATATGGATATATGTTGAAATTATATTTCATAAATTCCAGTTGTAATAATTTTTTGAACTCACCTCTTTCTTCTAAAGTTAAAGAGTCAGATTTTGCAATGACTGGTACAACATTTGCAATTTCACATAATTTTTTCAAAGCTTGAACATCTAATTGCCTCAATTTTTGACCATTTGGAGGAATAAAATATAATATACAATGAACTCTAGTATCTGGTAAAAATTTATCCCTTTGAGCAGTCAATTCTTTTCTCAAATATTGTGAATGCTGTTCTTTCACATATTTGACTAATGGCTCCCAACATTTTTCATTATTTATTTGATCTCCAAATCCTGGAGTATCAATAACATTTATATTCAAACGAACATTGTTTTCTAATAACGAATGATTTGTAACTTTGATTTCTGTAGTTTTTTCACTGGGTTCATTTGGCAGTTTTCTCCCATTTGAGGTTGTTAATTTCGATGAAAATAATGTGTTTACCAAAGTGCTTTTACCTAAACCTGATCTACCAACAACCATGATATTAAATTGAAAACCTCGCTTCAACAATCTATTTTCAATTTGCGTGGTAATGGTATCAAACCCAACGTACTTTTGTGGCTGGATGCTACCGGTTATCGTTTCGCTATGTGACATATTGTGTAATGAGCGTGAATTGGAGTATGGTAAAGTGATTTGATAATAGTGTTGATTTGTTGTTCGTTTGTAACTGTTCAAAATTTTTCTTTTCGTTTTTTTTACGCGCTCAGGAAATCTTTTGTTTTTAGTGTGGAAAACACAGAGGGTTCTGGTGGATACACGCTATCAAAGGGAGTTTGAACCGTCGTCTATCACGGATACATTCTTTGCTAACGCAAGGATACAACAGAGACGGTTGAAAGCAGAGCCATGTTGTAGCAGACCCTCTCACCTTTCTCATTGACAGATTTCATTTCCACAACTTGCCCCTTTAAAGATACGTTGTTTGCTCCGTTGTTTCAACCCCTTTGTTTTTTGTAGTTGGACCTGTCAATTAATGTGACATGTGAACGTTACTAGCAAATAGTGACTAGTTCTTTAACGCTCAGTAATTCGCTTCATTGCCTTAGTTACTGTGATAGGTATCGTGTGGATAGTTGGTGATGTATCATCAATTGACTGACATGGTATGCTACCAAACTTATTTCTCCCTTATACACGACATACATTCAGATACAATAAAAGAATACATACTGAAAAATTTTCTCTCAATTAAAGATAGCGATTGTTTAATCGATCTTTGATTCAACTTCATCGCCATTAGCATGTCATTAGCACTTAGATTCGGAACTATAGCAGCAGTCCAAGAATCTATATGGGGTGTGTTGCCACGTTTGCCTTCATTGACTATACGTGTCGGCCAACAAACTTCAGCATCCGAAGATGAAAGATTACAAGAATTAAAAGAACAAATGGAAAACACAGGGGAAGCACCATTTATGATTGATAATGAAACTATATTGAAAGCAGCTCCAAAAAAGAAAGTATCATATAGAAAGAAAAGAACAAAATTATATGCCCCAGGTAACAAACAAATTCATCCTTTACATAATATAGTTAGATGTCCTGCTTGTGGAAGTGTGAAACGTTCACATTTCATGTGTATGAACTGTTTTGCAGAAATTAGAAATTTCTTGAAAGGATTGAAAAGACAAAACGGTTTGATCAAAGATCATGTCAATGCTCAACAAGATTTAAATGCGATAGATGAAAAAATTATATATCCTGGCAAACGTGAAAGCGACTACGAAAGACAATTAAAGCAAAAAGAATGGATTCCTCAAAGAGAAAAACCGATTATGTTTAACAAGGAACATATGATTTATAAAAAGAAGCGCAATCAAGCTAATTGAAAATTCATTAATTTCGTGTAAATAGTTGAAAATGATATATATATTGTAAATGTAAATCTAAGGTGCAAGTCTGTGGATTTCCCAATTCGGGTCCTCTTTCTTTTCTCTTATATATGCAATTCGATCGTGTAATCTACTTAAACCACCTTGCCAAAATTCTATCTCCAACGGTTCAATTCTAATACCACCCCAGAAATCCGGACAAGGAATCTCGTCATCTTTTAAATCTTTGAACTTCTCCGTGTACTTTTTATTTAAATCATCCAAATCACGTCTATTATGAATGATTGAACTTTGAGTACTTGCCCAAGCACCGATTTTTGATCCTCTTGGTCTAGTACTGAAATATCTTTCACTCGTCTCTCTTGTGACATGTTCCATGATACCTTCAACCCTGACTTGTCTTTGTACATGCGGCCAAAAGAAAGTCAAACTGGCGTATTTGTTCAGTTCAAAATCTTTTGCCTTTTTAGAAGAATCCCAATTTGAGTAAACTAAGAACCCATATTTATCTAACTCTTTCAATAACACTATTCTACTTGAAACTCTACCACTAGGTAATCTAGCTGTTGCGAAATTAGTTGCTTCTACTATGATATCTGATTTTTCAGGTAATTTATCTTGAGCATCTATAAACCACTTGTCGAACTGTTCCAATGGGTTATTTATCAAATCAGTGTCTCCCAAGTGTCCTTTGGTATATTGATATGTTTTTGGTGCAAAAATTATTGGTTCCTGTGTTGTAGTTTCTGGGTCTTCCACGGAAGAAGTTGATGAGGGAGGTGGTACTAATGTAGTAGAAGTTGCTACTGATGACGAGGACATTGTAATTGCTCTACTGATTGGTATAATTAAATGTCTAGATTTGAACATAAAGAAGAAGTATGTACATATTTTGTGAGCCAATGTGCGAAAGTTATTTGGTAGAGAAAATCCAGCCAGAGTCAAATTCGCATTCATGTCACTCCATGAAAGATGAAAATCATTCAATTTCTTTTTAAAACAGGTAAATCGATACTAGTAGATGGTTTCTTTATTCTATGCCATCTCTAGTGCAGTACCATGTAATTAATACATATTAGCTTGGGTTAGATTACATGAACTCGACGAAAAGAATCGACTAACAAACTTACTTTTCTAGTACGCAACCCTTCAGCCGAGTAAAGTATTAGAGACTTATGAAGGCAGCAAATAGTACTCAGATAGTTTGATTTTATATCTAAAATCTTGTACGACTTTTTGATTCGTTTCGTTTGCAACTATTTATCTAAACCATCGCCAGATGAGATAATAATTTTTTTTTCATTTCGCTCATCAGAACTCCAAAATGACCACAGAAACAATATTCGATGGACCCCCGGTCAAGAAATCGAGACAATATGTATACCCTAATAACCCAAGAATCATATCAGTATATTCAATCAGCACAAAACAGCATCCATTGAATGTAAAACCCAGCGGAAATTCCCTTATTGCATGCACCCCAGAGCTTGAATCCAAACGCAGCCAATTATTGGGAGACTTGAGTGTACTTCCTGATGAAATTATATATGAAATAATAAATCACGTAGCTGATGTCAAATCGCTACGTAACTTGTCTCATGTTTCGAGAATCCTTTATGCATTTTTGTATGACGAAGAAATATGGAAACGAATATACGTTGAGAATATCGAACAGTATCAACATAAGCCATGGATGGGATCTTGGAGGAACACCATATTGAACATCCCAATCGATGGGGATGCGAAAATCCAATTGCCAAATAATTTAATTTGTTCGGATTTGTTATATAGACCATTCCAATGTTCACAAATTGATTATCAGAAATTGTTTTCGAAACTTTTAAAGGAGGAAGAAGTATATCATAGAGATTCCATATTGGGACAGTTAGGCAAATTGCCAAATGGAAGAATCCAAAGAATAAACGAAGCTAGGTTGTCCATTGATGAGTTCAATTTGAATTATCATAATATACCTTTTATATTAATAACTAGTGACAAAGATCGTTGGCCAAGTTGGACATTTGAAAACCTCTTCGAAAGATTTCCGACTGTGAAGTTCAGGCAAGAAGCAGTAAATTGGGATTTGCACAAATACTCGCAATATTTACATAATAATAAAGATGAAAATCCGTTGTATTTATTTGATTGTAATTCGGATGCAATGAAAACATTAAGACAAGAATATGAAGTACCACAATTGTTCCAAGACGATATATTCACTGTTTTCAGCTCGGATTCATTCAATTGTCGACCCGATCATACGTGGTTAATTATGGGCTCTGCGAGGTCCGGCTCAACTTTTCACAAAGACCCAAATTCTACATGCGCATGGAACGCCGCAATTCAAGGAAGAAAACTCTGGGTCATGTTGCCGCCAGAAATTACACCACCAGGAGTTGGAACAGATGAAGAAGAAAGTGAAGTTACATCCCCTGTTGGAATTGCGGAATGGGTCATATCTGGATTTTTCAACGACTCCACTAAAATCGATGAATGTCTTATTGGTGTTACATTTCCTGGTGAAAGTATGTACGTTCCAAGTGGATGGTGGCACTCGGTAATCAATATTGACGACTCAATTGCAATAACTCAAAATTTTGTACCCAAATCTAAATTACCACTGGTTGCCAATTTCTTCAAAAATAAACTGAATCAAATAAGTGGATTTAGATTAATCGAAGTCAAAAAATGTCTTGATCATATTGTAACTACGACAAATGATGAAATTTTAACTTCCTATGTCGACAAATTCAACCACTTGTCTATTGATTTAAATGAGGACTGTGGCGAGATTGAAAATTTACCAGAAATGCCGATTTTCGAAATGTTCATACAATTATTACTTAATAATGGGTATGAAAAGGAATTAGATAAGGCTTTGGAAGCTATAAGAGTGATCGAATTGAAAAATTATGAAAAAGCAACTGGCAAAAGCAAAACTTGGGAGAAGTTATCTCGAACTGATACCAATGCAAATGGTAGTACATTCTATTTCAACTTCGATGAAAGTGATGATGAATAACGATATGATATAAACTTAATGTATATATATTAATACAAATTCATTCTACTATTTTTCCTGCAACCAAAAATACGTTTGAGATAGAGACTGAAAAGACCACTGTATTCAAAAATTCATTTTAACATTATCATCCTATTGATCAATTAAACAAGGTTTTTACAATAAACTTTTTCATCACAAGTCACAATGCATTGAATATATCTATAAAAAACTGCATTTGTATTTAATTTAAACTATTTTTAGCATTTTTAAGTCTTAAAATTTACCAATGGTTTCGAAGAAAGCTTTACCTTGGGTGAAAGCAATCTCTTTTTCAATCTTGCTTGGTTGTCTTGAACCATCAGCACCGGCAAAGGTACCAGCACCGTATGGAGAACCACCGTGGATTTCTTCCAAGTTAGATTGTAATGGGAAAGCTTTAGCGTAACCTAATGGAACGTAGATGATACCGTGGTGAACCAAGACTGATAAAGCGTTCAAAGCTGTAGTTTCTTGACCACCACCTTGAGTACCGGTGGAAACGAAAATACCTGCAACTTTACCGTGTAAGGCACCTTGAGCCCATAAACCACCAGTGGCATCCCAGAAAGCTTTGAATTGAGCTGGGTAGTTACCGAATCTGGTTGGGATACCGAATAAGAAAGCATCGTATTGAGTTAAGGTATCGTTGGTAGCAATTGGGTAGTTTGGTTTACCTGGAGCATGTAATAATTTTAAAACATCATCACTTAAAGTTTCTGGAACTTGGTAGATATCAGCACGACCACCAGCAGCTTCAATTCCTCTTTTTTCGTCTTCAGCGATTTGAGCAATGTGGTGGTACATTGAGTAGATGATAATTGCAACTTTTGGAGCCATTTTGAGTTAATTGTATTTGATTGATAGTTTTTGTTGATAACAAGAAAAAAAGGTTATAAGAATTAGTTTGAAAACTGAAGAAATTCAATTGATATAAATAGAGATTGACATTAAAGACAAAGGCAGTAAGAAAGCTTTACACAAACACAACAGAAAACTTGACACAACACAAGAGGAAGTTAACCCTACTAACTTTGAATAAATATTAGTAATTCCATTTTTATTATAAATGCCGATTCTCGTGGATATCTGGTGCTCTGTGGCCGACTACCATTAAAGGTCCACAATTAATTGCAGAGGTAATTATAAACAATATCGTTGATTACACTATATTACTAAAAATCATGTAATGAATTAGTTTTGGGTTTTTGTGTTAGAAACTCTACTCACGCCCCTTCGGCCTTTTTCATGCATCTCGGTCCCAAACCGTGAGTTGGACTACCAAATTAGAGTTGTTCCTTGACTTATTCTTACATTGTGGTTACACGTAACTATGGAAGATCTCCAGAACTTGGAATTGTGGATCCAGCTGGTACTCCATTATAAGTTAGTTAGCAGAAGGGGCCTAAATCAAACGCATTATTTTAGTTGAGACGGACTAAGAGTTCGTGAGAGTTCGTGAGAGTTCGTGAAAGTAGAGTATAATCCAGAACAACGACAAAGACTAGTATCCGATTTTCTTGTATCAATAAACTTTACACTCCTCAATTGGATGCACCCAAAGGGGGAAGAGGGAGAATAGAAATATTCCAGAATTTTAATTTTTTAAAACGCAAGTCTACATTGCCCAAATAGTATGACAAATATTTGATGTTGATTGCTCCACACCAGACTTTGTTAGTTCGATCTAGATAAGGAAGCTCAAGGTTCATGCTATGCTGGCTTTTCCATTACTAAAAAAATCGTAAAGTTTGGATGGCGTGGAAAATCTAGAACTCCGGTATACTCAACAGCAAAAGGCTACAATATACCAGAGATAATCTTGTGCCATATGTATAAATGAAGTTGTTCAATTATTAGTCAATTGTATGTTATGTTACATAATGTCTTTATGTTTCGTCTGTGTCTCTTACTAAATGTATGTAAAAGCAATTGGTTATCCAATGGTCCAAGATGCTGTCCCTAAAGGACGTTCTATTTTTATTTCTTTGTGAAAATTACTTCAGGCATTATTAATAGTGAAATATGCATATCTTAATTACACAATACCACCTACTATGTTGTGGTTATATACTTAAATATAATCATTTCCTTCCGTTCCCAGTTTTTTTTCCATCCACCCTATTTGGTTAGTTTTTTACATATTTTCACAATCTATACCACTAATACCACAATGAAGATTGCAATTATTCAATATTCTACTTATGGTCACATAACTCAATTGGCCAGAGCTGTACAGTCTGGTGTAAAAGAAGCAGGCTATAAAGCAGACTTATTCCAAGTTCCTGAAACTTTACCGGAGGACGTATTGAGCAAGATGCATGCAGCTCCAAAAGCAAAAGATATTCCAATTGCTACTTTGGAAACATTAACCAACTATGATGCATTCATATTCGGTATTCCAACCAGATTTGGTACTGGTCCTGCTCAATTATTCGAATATTGGGCTGCTACCGGTGGTTTATGGGCTCAAGGTGCTTTACATGGTAAACCAGCTGGTGTTTTCGTTTCCACCGGTACTCAAGGCGGTGGTCAAGAAACCACTGTCAGAAACACTTTGAATTTCTTAGTTCATCATGGTATGCCATATATTCCATTCGGATATGCCAATGCTTTTGAATTACAAGCTAATCTTGAAGAAATCCACGGTGGTTCCCCATACGGTGCCGGTACCTTTGCCGGGGGTGACGGTTCAAGACAACCAAGTGAATTAGAGAAAAAAGTCGCTAAAATTCAAGGTGAATCTTTCGCCAAAGCTGCCGTCAAATTCGTTGGTAATGAATCGAAAAATAAACCAGCAGGCAAATCTGCTGCTGCTGCTCCAGCCTCTACAAGCACAGCTCCAGCTGCAGTTGAAAAGAAAGAAGTCGCCCCAAATGGTGCTGCTACAAGAAATCAACAATCTGTCAAGGCCCCAGAATCAACCGATAAAAGTGCCTGTTTCAAATGTACTATAATGTAAGTTTATTTTAAACAAAATTTTTATTTCGATCGAACGTATATTATATATTTTACACATAGATAATTAATAACAATAGAAACAATGTTAGTAAGACAAGGTTCAATTTTGCATCTTTGACAATACATACAAAAATAAGGAAGAGAGACTATCCAAATTCAATCTTTCTAATAAGACACATTCCAATCATCATATATCATTCACAGGTCTGATCGGTACGCAGTTACTAACCATACTCCAAAGCGTCCTTATCTCCACATAATTTTGTCAATCATGATTTACCTTAAACCCATTACAATCTTTAGCTTTTCAGATCCAGCATACTTCTATTTTTGTACAGTAACAAGTATTGGAAACTATCCTTTAAGGAAGCCCTAGAATTGAATATCGCTGTATCAAAAGTAATGGGGTCAACAACTGCTGTAAAGTAATTATCAACATTGACCTACTCTTTTCAAGAACCATTTGGTGAAAAAGACAGGTTTTCTAAATAAGAACAATGCATTTTCATGTTAAATTTTGATCTCATTCGAACTCCCAGAACATATATTTCTTATTTCTTTAGACATGTTTGGTTTCTAGCTAAACCGCATAGTGCAATGAAAGCAAAGAGAGTGAAACATGGATTAGGAAACTTCGACAGTTTTATCTGAACAAGGTCCAAGAGGAAATAGTCTTGAATTCAGAAGAATATGTCAAGCAGGGTATCGGACACTGGGAGAGCACCCCCTGGCTATCAACATAAATAAATTCTCCACATTGATTTCCCAGCCGAAAGTTTTCCATATACGATGTAAGTAAATCCAAACTCTTTGCCTCCTACAACGGTTTCCGCTTTTGCTTTATTTGTCATGTTTCATATTCCCACAAATAAAAAAGAAACTCAATAAACAAAGAAAAAAAGGGAATTCTGTTCGTGGACACGGGTTAAACATTTAGGCGAGACTTCGATAGAATATCCTCTACGAAGTTAAGATCATCCACAAGTAATCAAAACTGCATTCACCAGAATCCACAATCCGGAACGTTCAACACTTGCATTAGTAGAAATCTTTTGAAAAACAATCATTTGCATTCTTCTATGGATCCCAGATGGGGGTTAGTCCATCACAATATTGAACACATGAGACATCCAAAACTTCAACCTTTGTTTAACTTCAACTTGTCGATGTACGGATGCAATAACCAGAGATGTAAGCTGATTATGTCTCTCTGAAATAAGAAGCAATATATTCAAGGATTGATCAAATGATTCAGATCAATTTGCATTGCTGAAGCAATTGGATCTTCATCTTATTTATTATATTTGGACTTATATGGTGTGTAGCTAACTCTCAATAATGATGATCAGTGGATTGTGTAGACTAGTGGACGATTTCATGAATACGTATATTAGCATATCTTATAAGTAGATAACGATTGAATGAATGGACGTCTGAGGAAAGGAAAGAAAGAGGAACATAAAAAATGATTAATACTTTCACGCGTTTGATAGACAAGATCTGGTTCTAAAAAGTCAATGTCGACAGAATCTGCAGACTTCAAGATAGTTGTACAGCAAAAGCACAACGACTTTAATCAGCTATTATGTCAATTATAGCAAAATACATTAATGAAAATATTGTATTACTGATATTACTCTACCTTTGGTTTTACCCCATAGAGGTGGAACAATCAATAAGATCATAATTGGTGAGGAAAAAACCTCTAGAGCTTTTGTTTACTTTCACTTTTACTTTTACAACCAAACTTTTACAATCCATTCAACTTTTACAACCAACATTTGAAAACCAGAATATCGCCTAAAAATTCCCTTCAACATGTCCAATTTCCTACTGAACATGTGTCTACATTATAGCTATTACTCTAAATATCCTCGTCGATCACAAACAGAGCCATCGTATCATTATTCCGATGATACCTCAAGATTGAATACAGACACATCAAGGTTAGTTCATACGTCCTGTGAATCATCATATATCGAAGACAGTGAAGAAGAATGTCCTCTAACTAGTACAGCCTCGACTTTTCAACTGAAATTGAACTCAATATCCAATCCAGCGCACTCGCAAGTAAGTCATTCCCAAATAAGTAATGATAATTTCCATGTACAAGATTTTGGAATTGGAGTCAATTGTGGTACGCAAATGGATTTTTATATTTCACAGCCATTGCTTGATGATGATGATGGTGATGATGATGATGATGTAATTTTGTTAAGTGAAGATGAAAGCGAGGGGTATTTGGATGAATTTGAAAAAAATATTAGTGAGGATGAAAGTACACAAGAACTAAATAAAAATAACATATTAACTGGATTGAACGATGAGAATTTGTTAGAACCTTACCCTGAAGTATCTAATGAGATAAAGAAGGATGAGATTTTGGAATGTTCCACTCAATGTGATGAAGATGAATTTGCTGATTGTGGTACTCTCCAGAAAATGGCTTTGAAAGAAGATATTATAAAGGTTGATCCTTCTGATGCTAAGGTTGAAAACCAGAGTGCGAGAGAAGAGGTTAAAAGTGAAATTGTACTGAGTAGTGTGGAACTAGAAGTAAAGAGAGAGATAAAGATTGAGACTAGACAACCAACAGTAGAAGAAAGGAACCGATTATTTGAAGACCCTAGCTTATTTGAGAAAAAGCCAATTGCGAAAGTGACTGCCCAAGAGAAGAAGCAGGAAATGCGACCAGTGAGGGAGAGTGTGAAGATAGAGGATGCAATCAAGTCAGAGATTGCTTCCATACTTCCTAAGAGTGAATTCAACAATCAAGAAAACCAAGATGCCATTCCGCAGAAGAGACTATCGAGAAAGAGAATTGGTTCAAAACCATTATCTGCAATTTGTAATCAGCATTCAAGATCAAGAGTTGGATTATCTAAAAGGATCAAGATTGATTCACTTCACAGCAACATCAAGAAAAAGGAGAAACAAATTTGATACATTACAATTCAATATTAAACAAAGTAGAACAGAACTGATCTTTATTTCTTTATTTATGTATTATTTACTTGCTATTATTGCTAGGGAACTTTGGGCTTGGGTTATTGATTGTATCAATAAAACTTATATAGTAATATACTTGTTTTTTGTCATCTCTGGTGTGCTCTGTATCTTTCGACTCTCTCGTCATCAGTAGGGTTACCTCCAAATAACCAATAGCGTGATATCTACTTGAGCATCAGTTTAAAATTTGTAACTGTATAAGATATAGGGCCAGTTATGTGTCTTTTTGGTCATCTATTCAGATGAATGTCTCTATGGTACAGGGGCAGTCATAATCGTGGTCAATTTGCTTAGTTTTAAATTAGGTACGTGGGTCCAATGCAAGTCTTGGTACTTCACCATGTCGAGAACTTTGATCTGTGATACTAGTCGGCTTTTTCCACTAAATTGGAGAGTCAACCTCTTCGACTAGCTCCTAGAATATCTTTTATCATCTATTATCCTGGTCATCGACTTACATTCGGAAGAGCATTAAATCATGGCCTACCAATATAGTTTTCAACTATAAATTTCCCAATTTTCACCTAGTGTAGGATTCTCATTCCACATTACGGGTAGCTTGAGATTGCAGCTCCGTTCTATCTTGAAGTAAATAGAATTCTCACCAATACTCAATTATATGTATACAGCATTGAAACAAGTAAAGATGAATTTTTAAAGATATATTTTTTCATTTGCATCCACAAACAAACTTGACGGTATATTGTTGCTAAATTTCCATAAAATTCCATTTCCTTGTAAGGACTAACGGTTTCTACATCGCTTCATTTGCTCTTGCGTATGCATTAATGCAATACTAAAGGACTGTTTGAGTTATTTAACGTAAAAAGTCTCTAGTGGGTTTGAAATGATCTGGAGATGTATGTAGTTCACTCATCTGCTCATTCTAATCACATCCATCACCATTGTGACAGCAAAAAAAAAAATATACTTCTCCTATACTCTTCTTTTTCCTGTTTTCTTCTTCAGCTAATAAGCCGGGACGAACTTGCAATGAGCGGCCATGCAGGCTTCAAGCCCTAGTGTGGACGTACTCTCTAGCCCGGAAGAATAGTTATGAAATGCTATGTTCAGTTGTGATTAGATTTGCAATGATATCTTGACTCTACGAGCTTTCTTACAGTTTTCAAGACGTATATATAATAACGTTAGAATCAAGTGTCACCCTCTTCATCCTTTTAGCTAGGATGATTTTTTTGGAAGTTCAATACCCTAGGTATTTCAGGACAGCAAAAACCTCTTACTAGTATGCATTTAGAAACATCGAAACCAGAGCAATTTAAAACATTTTCAGGGTTTGAGTGAATTATTTCGTCAAATCATGATAACCTTTTAAATTTCCCATTTCGTCCTATGATACCTTGGGTTTTTTTAGCTTGGCCCACATCAACACGTGAAATGTAACTAGCAAAGACTATAAGCCAAATTAACATATTTTTGTATTTTTCTTTCTGAATCTAGACTTCTTTCTCTCGTGAAGAATGTAGACGGGTTTTCTTGCAAGGATAATTCTTTAAAGACCCAAAGTAAATATTTATACTTGACACACGTATACAAATACAATATATATATACAGCATCTGCTTGGTCGAAATAGAATATTTCCCTAGTAACCAATGAACGATGATTAAATCCAAAATTTTTAAAACTAATACAAGATAACAGTGAAACTCCAATATACAAAAAAAGTCATAAAAGTAAGAACCGAACTGAACGTTCGCTTCAAACTCTTTAAAAATATTCACTCGTTATTTTCCCAAACAAAAAGTAACTGGAACTGGCTTTGTTTTTGATTTGTTTTTTGAACATCTACGTGCGTAATCTTTCTTTTCATCAAATTTACTGAAACAACAATTTGTAGATGAAGAAGACGAAGATGATCTTCTTGAATCGGAATCCTTCTTCTTACTTCCGAAAAGTGTCATTGCTGATTTAGTTTAATGTAATGTAGTTTTGTTATGAGACAGTGGTACAGAAGTTTAATTCTAATAACACATAACGGAAATTACTAGGCTTGGTAATGGCAAAACAATTGTAATAAATGAATGATAAGTTTGTATGCAAATGAAAACTACTTGAATATGTGTTGGGAATTCAATTAGTCAATAAATAGTTGTAGGTATATAATACAAGTACTTTGATAAGCTAAACTCGGCTTAAATACAGATGCAGGCTACAGCTTGAATCAATAATCCAAATAGATTACCTGGGTTCGTTGCAGAAATTGTCTTTGGGTAGTTGGTGTTCCTGTCTTGGTATAGAACGAACTGCTGCAATTTCTAACAACAAAAAAAATATTATATGAATTTTCTAGTATGGGAAAGGTAATAGCAGTGATAAGTTACCACAAACTGATAAACAATCTGCTATCAAATGTTAACCTTGGATAATGGAAAACTATAAGATGACTGAAATACTATTATACCTTGTTGATGTTAAAAGTGAGAATATATTGGAACAGGAAAGGAAAATACAAATTTTTTGCTAGAAATTTAGCAGGTAAAGGATTGAGACTTTATATGAGGCATATTATTTTCACAACCAAACTCGCAAGTGAAATCAACCCACCACAACAAACACTGCACTATAATGTTTATGTATATAACCAAAAACTATAAATCCCAAAAGAAAGAAAAATTTTCAGTATAATATGAAACAGCTAAAGAGCCCCAATGTGGTGGTAACCTGTAAAATACTGTCTCGGTTTTCCCAACTTAGAAGTGTGTGTACTGTACACAGGTACCAAACTGTAAGTCACACAACCTGTGGGATTATGAGGTCGTGTGTCTGCCGCAACTACCTAAAAATTGAAATTTTACTATATTAGTGTTAAGATCACCTAGCACTTCTCTCATTGTATATTGCTTAAGTGTAAATCTTAGGTGAAGATAAGATTAATAATAAGCAATACTCTCAGCACCCTCGTCTTTCTCCTCTTTCTCATATTCCACTTTGAAGAAAAGATCACAAATTGTAATGTAGTGTCCTAAAGTGCAATAATAAGCTTTGATCATCCGGTTGACTTCTTCCTAAACTTTGAAGTAGTTAAGTCACAGCACGTATTTTAATGTAGGAATCTTCCATGCTCTTACTGCTTCAGACACTGCGTACTTTGATCACTTACCGTTGCTGGAGTTGATCATTCATTTAATCACCACTTTACAATTTTGTAACCAAAGTCACGATTTCCTCAACTCATCGAAAATTAAAAGCCAGATAAAAACAAACTCAAGGGGAAGTTCAGAAATTATATGTTATTTCTTGCCATTGTAATATCAATCTCAATTAGCCAACCAAATCACATTCGCACAATGGCTATATCATCCCTCCAATTTCAAAGCCGAGCCGCTTTCAACAACTCTTCAGATCTACTCATTTAGTATTGTTAAATTCAATTTTCATTTTGAACCTTCGATGATATCATGTATCAAAACGCTCTTTGAATTGCCCCTCAATGTTCTTTTTTGTAGTATTACGTCATACACCAAGGTAACATCCCACCAACACAACTTAAATGTATATATACAATGCAACAGACACACAACTTCTATACAGTTATAGTTCATATTAGTTGTAGATACGTTTATGCTCGTTTAATTTAAAATGAACTCTTCATTCAGAGCCACCACCATATACCATACGTTGACCCCACAATTCGAATGTAGAAAGAATAAAAACAGGAGATCTGGAAATTCCTTAGACCACACAGAGGGGAGGAGAGTGTTATCGAGTTATCGGTATCGCCGTCATAATTCATAGGCCATAAGCGCTTGTATATTATTTTCTTTGTTTGTCAAGTTAAATATTGTATGTGACTAACCAATTGAAGGTCGTTCTTTTTGCAACTCAGAAGAATGGTCAAGTGGACTGATGCCCTTGTTCAATTTAGTCCAGAGCGTAGTTCTGGGTTGTTATTTACATCTTTCTCAGTTGCAACTCCACCGTGTGTGCTGGTTTTGATATAGGTTAGCGTACACAGAAGAAAGAAACGTGATTTACGATAATCAGGGGTGATCTCAATAATTGAAGAATTTGTACCCCAGGGTTTCATGAGTTGATATCCGCAGATCTTATACTTAGTCTCGGGGTATATCCTGGATTTTGCGATATATCCATACTTCCCCAACTTCACGATAAGCTATATTTATAAAACTGACGATATCTTCCGTTTTATTTTTTGCAAATATGCAAAAATATCGATGTGGATAAGATAGAAACCGAGTTCATTGGTACGGTCCTCAGATCGACTACTAAAAAATATAAGAGCAGGAAGTTAAATCATCCAATAATGAATACACTTTCAAATTCCCCCTTTTAACACTCTTCTATCGCTGCATTAATTCTGCTAAAACTATCAAAGCAGTCAACAGTATATACCTTTGCAATTATTCTTAAGTCCGAATTCTTGGTACCTACAGGTTCATCGATTCATTACTACCAGAAGAACAATATGAGATGACCAAGTTGGCCAAACCACACCGAAAGCAACGATACAGAAACCATACCAAGTGAGACCTTCTCTACAAGAAACCCTTTTTAATTGACCCATTTGTTTATATAAATATACATTTATATTATAAACGGATTATATTATCATAACCTATAAAGATTTATGCAAGTATTTTTTCAAATTCATCCATATTCTCCAATTCATCCTGTTGATTAACCCTCTTCAAGACCTCCTTTTTCGAACTTTCTTGAATGTATCCGTCAATCAACAACTCATCTAAAACATGGTAAGCTTTATCGAACCCAAATATGATGTCTAATTCGCACACGTTTCCATATAATTTATCCATCTGCTCAACAAATCGATGTATGAGCTCGAGTCCAATCAATTCGTTATCGGTTGTGTTTATACCAATGACAAAAAACAATGAAGCATATCGACGATATACGATTTCAATATCACGATATTCCAATACATTGCACATCTTAGCTCGACGCGATAGAATTATTGTTGATAATTCTCGAGTTATTTTTGATTTTTCCTTCTGGGGAATAGTCTGATACCATTTCGATAATCTAGTTTTACCTTGTCTCGATATAAGAAATAGGAACTGTATGGACATGATTGGTGTGGATGTGTTGAAGTTTGTTAAGCTGTTTAGTTTGGTTCAACTGTGCTGTTCAGTTTTTTCCTTTCTTGATCTCTAAATGCGTTGAGAATACAAAATCTCCTTTATATAGGAAAAACAATTCAAATCGTTGCTCATACCTATGATAGAGCTTAAAGAAGACACAGGCATCACGTGAGGATTAAGTTACTTACTTCTATAATTCCTTGAATTTTCTCTGTTTCTAGATCATATATGCGCTTCATGTTGAGTATGGGCCTGACCCTCCTAGCCCACCCTTCGATTGAAAGCTCTGGTTATTCAGATTTAATACTTGAGTTACCTCTGACTCCACAAGTACTTGAAAGATTTTAAGCTAACTGAATATTTTTATCTATAGTTCACACGACTGCGTATTTCCGAGACTTGGTTCTACAGACCAAGTGTCTGTATACGTCCTTCATTACGTTCAAGTTGAGATGATGTATTTAAGCTAATCAATGACATTTGTGCAACACGCATCCACTGAAGGAGAGTCATGTGCATGATAATCGATTGCCATGGTTGCACGACTTCTGAATTAGGCTGTAATAATATATCATATCGTGTATGTGTATTATAAATCTATATAACATATCGTATATCAACTTTTCTATTATTCAAGATCCTTTATTGTATCTTTTAAAAATATTAAGTGTTGATTAATCTCTTTACATAACTCGTCCTTTTTAACATCTTTGAAGGCATCCAAATTTACGTCATATATACACAACAACTGCTTCATGTTGTTCCATTGAATCCATTCAAAGTCATACCCTATTCTCTTTTTCATCCCAGGACCATATAACCTTATTCTATTTCCTTTGGAATTGAAGATCTTCTTCTCTTGCTTCAAAGTCCAAGGATTCAATTTAGGGAAATTTGCATGAACAAACAAAATATTTGGACCAGTTTGGTAAATATTATGCTTTGCCTGGAATTCTTGAACTTTTTTTGCATCATTCTTGATTTTTGAATACTCAGCACGTAATTTGTTATACTCATAATCATCGTGAGGGTTATGTTGACCCATTCCGCATCCTTGGAATTCATCATCTTTGAAATGTCCCAATGCATCAAGAAATTTGGCAACTTGATAGTATTTCTTCCCTAAAGTTATCGTAGCTGCAAGGAAAGTTTCTTTATCACCTTCACCATCTGAACCTTGGGAAAACAATGGATAGAAGTGTGTTGGACCATACAAGTTATAATATAAAGCTAACAATAATGCTTTGAAATGAGATTTTTTAGAAATCATCAATTGTCCAGATTCACTACTTGGATCAGGTATACTGCCGATTCGTTCATGTAGTGGAATTTTATCTATATCATTTATTTTTTTAATTTCTTTATCAGAAGCATCATAAAATCCATCAACTTCGTTGTATTTGGGTAAAAGATCTTTTTTACTCAAATAAATATCTGCAATCTTATAAAAGAATGGTGATGTTGCACGTTTCCAAAAATCTGGCCATACAATTAATCCGTGTGATGTAAATGGCTTTTGCTCAAATAGTTCATCGGGTACACCAGCTGGAATATTATCACTATCCAACAATAATACATTTTCAAAACTTGATAACATAATGGCTAATGCTTTATATTGATATCCTTTGAATTCAAATTTATTGGCATAATTATTTTGATTGTCTGAATCTGGATCCATTAATTGGTGATTCATATATATACATCTTGCATGAAATGTTGGTAACATTTTAGAACAAAGATCCAATTCAAACTCATCCACGTTTGGAATGAACACTTCTATAGGTAAATGACAACCAACTGCACGCAAGGATTTTATAGATAATAAAGTAAGCCAATTGAAGTTACCACCACCAACATACACAATTCCATTTCCTTCATACAACCCCTCGGGTGCTTTCTCAGGTAGATTATCAACCACATATTTATGACTTTTCTTCATAGCTGATAATTCATCTTCATTTAACTGTAAAAATTGTGACAAATATTTCTCGCTGAAGATGTTTTCATCTTCTTTTGTCGAATCATATCTAGCATGATATATTCGATGTTCCGAAGGGTAATTGTTCAACTTGCTTATCGTAGGTTTGGCTGTGTATAGTATTTCAAACATTTGATTAAAGAATTCATATCCCTTTTGCATTCTTTTTGATTCTTGTGGATGGAATTTATTATATCGACTTTGAAGACTCTTGATGCTATGCAATTTCTGATCATGTAAATCTTGTTTCTTTTTTGCAATTTCTTCTTCTGTTGGAGATAGCACTTCCGGGTCTTGAATCCTTCCTGCCTCTGATTCTGTTGTGTAATCAGAAGATGTTCCCGCCGATTTTTCAAATGGTGTAGTCTTTCTGATTAGCTTTGCAAATTTGTACAATAATGATTTTTGATATGTGCCGTTTTCATTTATTATTGCAGAATTATCCACTGGAGTAAGATTATTCAGATACGTTAGCAAAATATATATCAAAACCAACAGTATTAATATAGCATTGACAACGTGATATTTCTGACGACGACGAAAAGATCGTAGTATGTATGAGAAAGTACTGAACATTAATTATACATATATGATATTTTGGTTAAATAAGTTTGATTTTATTGAACTATGATATAATGGAAATTAGACATGAAATATTGTTGTTCTTTGACATATGCCCTTTGCTTCAAAGTTTGGTTATGATAACCCCTGGTAGATTATTAGAAAGAGGAACTTTAGTAGCTGTGATCTTGAAAATCTATTTTTGTATTGATGGAGGCACAAAATATATTCTACGTGTTTTCTGGAAACCATTCTATCGATCACGAGTAGTAAAAACACAAATACACCATGAAGAAAGCAAGTGTTATATGTATTCCGATCACTTTTAATTTCTATAAAAAAATCGATTAATTCTCAAAAATCTATTCAAGCATTACTGTATCTTAAGTATGTTGAGAAAATACTTTGTACAACTCAAATTTTCATTCCAAATTATATCTTCTTCAGGATCACAAACACATTTGTTAGCTAAATATACTCTCAGATCTTGTGGACATTGAGAGTATGGCGGATGAAAGTAACCTATATCTTCAAACCAATGAAGATCTGACTTCTTCAAAAAGAGTGCAACTCCAATTGAATGAATCGGTGCATCGCCCCATCTTTCGTAGTAGAAACCACCTGTTGAATCCAAATACTGGAAAAAACGATCATATTGTTCGTCGTATATGTTTAGATTAGCAATTTCAAAATTGGACCAAAAGTGACATAGGTTATACCAATTAAATTGATTGAGTAACAATGGGAGTAGTTCTGATGAAATAATATTATTTTGACCTATATATTCATTCACATGTGACCATAGACTCGGTATAGTTTCAGAGTATTCAAATAATGTTACCACAAATCCATATCTCTTATCATTCAGTTTCATATATCCAAAAACATCATAATTAACGTCACAATGTAGCTTAATTCCTGGTTCAATACGCCAGTAGAATTGATAGTTTTTCACCATTTCATTCTTATAGAAGAATCCAGAGTAGAACCGACACATATGTCTGTAACTTTCGGAATCTCCATACGGGACATCCGCAAAAGCCTCTCGTAATTCTCTAGCTTTTGTCAAATTTATATGATCAGGGTATGACCAATGTTCCTTCTCTATTATGCCGAAATTTATCCTCCCTTTGAGAATATATGAACTAATCAAATACATGAACTCATCAGTAAATGGTTCATCATTAAGAAAGGTGTAATCATAGTTGTATCGATTATTAAATCTATCCTGTATGGTCTGAAGCGTTTCTAATACCTGGTACACTTCAAAATTTTGACAAAGCATCAACATAGTAGCGTTCTCTCTGTGTTTAGTCACCGGAGATTTATAGATACAGACATTATGCTGTTGCGTTGGATGATCTTTCAAAAACAACCTAAATTCTTCATCACTAGTATAGATATAACATGATAAATCTCTTGTGTCGGTGATTGCATAAAAGTACTCCAATACGGTTGACTGATAAGCAACTAGTATAGATATTAAAAGCAAAATTAAGATCCAAACCATAAAGAAACCCCAATCAATTTTGATGAGCATCGAATCTCTGATTTTCAATTAGAGTTGTTTCGATGCTACCAAGTCATACCTTAATTGTTTGTTGTAACTCTATGAAGTTTATAGAACAACATGCAAAATGCAACATGCAAAATGCAACATGCAGTAGTTCTACTAAGATAAACACTATGTAGTTCCATTTGGATAAGATATAATTGCTCAGCATAGACAAAGAGAATGAGTGTCTATCGTCTTGGCAAATTGGTGGTCATGATAACATATTGACGTATTTTGAAAAGCATAAGTGGCAGTATAATTGAAGCGAACAGGTGGAATTTAAGCATGAAACTCAGTTTGGTGAAAATTGCGCTTCTTTTGTTACCTAACAGAGACAAGTCCGCTTGAAGCTAGTTAACAGGTTGATCAAAAAGTAATCTACTTTTGCATATCACGTTTTACGATCTATAATAAATATAAAAAAATTAATTTGGATGTCCTTTTCGAACTGGGGAAGTCAGGTCACATCTAGATTTTATTGGTGATGTTTCATTGCTAAATGATGATTTGCACTGAGGAAAGGGGAGCTGTGGAGAGGGGGGCGTGGGCTCCAATCACTTATTATTTACTGGACTTGCGCTACTCATCCCCACCACGTTTTAGAAAATAACTGTTATTGGAATTGATTACACTCGGAGCTTCACTTGCTCGTAGCCCACATGTTCTGATCTGTCGTGTTATTTGCGGTATGCCTGATGAAAGGAGGAATAAAAAAAACAAGCACGATAGAGATGTAGTACATTCATATGGTTATGATAAGAAATAACCACTAGATTTTTAGATTCTGAAAGCCACGATGGATGGAAAGAAAGGAAGATGTATTGGTTGTTGTTGTTGTTGTTCGTCATTTGATTGAGGCTATTCTCTCCCCTCCATTAACTGCACTAAATGCCAATTAATTTGGACGTCAATATACTCTGGTGAGCAAAATGTATAAATAATTTGAATAGTACCGCTGATCGTGTTTAGTAGATCGTTATCTTAGCATATTTGTTGTTTACTCTTGTTTTTTAGCCTTTTACCTTTTTCATCTGTTTATTCTATTTGGAGATTGGATATATATTGCGGGCTACATACTGCTAATTGTTTACAGTAATTTGACTTCTCGAAATCTTGATTTGTTGTACCCAAAACAACCCATCTGATAAAGAAGACAGCTGATAAACCTTTTAGGTTGAGAAGAGAAGAAAGGGAACAGAAACAGAAAAAAATATAATTTTCCACACACACTTTTCTTCACATATTAACGGTAGTTCCCACCCATCAATCTATCACCATCAGAGATTAACCGTTTTCATATATCCATTCCACTTCGTCAGACATTATATAGATTGTTTTGCTTTTTTATATCCATTTTTTTGGTGGTCTCTTGCAAGTTTAAATAAAAAAGTTTTGTGTTATTTTTGTTTCAAGTTAGTTCGTCCGCTCAAGAATCAATCAAAGCTTCTTCAGCACATATCTCATCAGCTTGTTTTAAAACCCCGAGACAACCTTTGCCATAGATCACGGATACATATACAATATTAGATTACATGTTATTACTAATACAGATATAAATTGATCAATACATTATTTTCCTTTGGTGTAACACTCAAGATAGTTGATTTCACTTTTATTTTAATTTCTCATATATGTTTAACTCATCGGCATTAATATGGAAGATTCTATTTCGAAGTATACATCTCATACTTTGAAAAATATGTCAAGAAAGCAATATACACGAATAACACCGACAGTGTCGACAGAGATTTCACCGATACCCCCTTATCAATCAAATACAACCCCTATAACTTCATTAGCTGATATATGTCTGCCAAATAATATCTGTGAGGACAGCAACCATTCACTAATACATGAATCATTATGGGATCCGGCAGCTATACCATCCTTAAATCATCATTCTACATCTTCGACTGATTTACCTCAGCCTTCGAATTTACTTACTGGAAGGAAAGCAGCAAGATCTTTGAGAATTTTCCGAGGGATCAATAACGAAGAGGGCGAAGAAGAAAGCATGGAAGATAACAAATTAGTCAAAGTTAGTCCTATAAAGGAAAAAATCACATCTGATGCTTTAAAATTAGAGCCTGTATCATCAGCAACGTATATACCACACACCCCTGCAGCCACTGACAAACAAGTTGATCCAACTAAAGTGTCTCCTCGAGATCTCGAAGAACCTATAACTCCTGTGTTATCTGCGAAGCCTCAGAATTTAACAGCAGACTTGGAATTTGATCATGGCATAAATGGTGATATCACCAAAATTTCCTCAGTATATAATAAGAAGGTAGACAAAAAGACAGAAATTTTAGGCGTAGAAAAAGCTATCAAATTTTCGAAATCATCAACCCCAATGGATATCATAGAACCAGAAGTAATTAAGGAAAAGGTTAATAGATTTGATAATGATAGCGTAGAAGAATCAAGATTTCCATTAGCAGTCGAATTAAGACCATTCAAGAATAAAGTGGGTGGTCACACGGCGTTTTTTTCGTTTTCAAAACAAGCAGTATGTAAAGCATTGGTTAACCGAGAGAATTTGTTTTACGAAACCATTGAATTGAATCATCCGAAATTATTAAAATTTATGCCCAAATATATTGGTGTTTTGAATGTACGATATGCAAGTGTCATTAATGAAAAAGAAATAAATGCAGTCCAGGTCAAAAATGAATATGAAGAAGAAGAAGAAAGAGAAAAAAAACTAGAAGGAGGTATAGCTATCAGGAGGAGAGCTCGAAAGCCATCAGATGAAATGCCACCTGAAGTTGTTCTTGACGACAATAAACACATAATACCTGACAAATTATGGAAACACTATTCAAGCTCACTTCCTTCACCTAAGTTTACTGTAATGGATGAAATCGATAAAAGTAGTCCCGTACCAAGTTTGACTAATTCACCTGTACAAAGACCAAATCCGGGATCTACATTAATTAATACCGATCTACAAGTCCAGGTATTGCAAGAAGTTTTCCAACCTTCATTAAAATCAAATGATGATGCATTTTTTAGTATGGATGAAGAACAAAAGGCAGAAGAAACTTTGGATCAGCAACATTCTTGTTTATCTTCACCAGATATGTTACTTCGAAAACACACCAGATTTGAAAGATTTATTTTATTGGAAGATTTAACATGTAATATGAAACAGCCTTGTGTATTAGATTTGAAAATGGGTACTAGACAATATGGAATTGAAGCTAATCTTAAAAAGCAGCAATCACAACGAGCTAAATGTCTTGCAACAACTTCGAGAAAGTTAGGTGTACGAGTATGTGGGTTACAAATTTTTAAGTATGATAACCAAAGAATCATTAAAGATAAATATTTTGGTAGAAGAATTTCCATTGGTAAACAATTTTGTAAAGTATTGGCTAAATTCTTATATAATGGTCATGATATACACTCCATCTTAAGTCGTATACCAAACGTGATCAACCAGCTTGAAGAATTGTATGTACTTTTTAATGAATTACCTGGTTATAGAATGTATGGATCGCTGATTTTATTAATGTATGAAGGAGACGAAGGAAATGATCAGGTTAAAGTCAAAATTATTGATTTTGCACAATCAGTTATATTAGAAGAAGAAAAAGAACATGCCAACATACCACCGAAGCATCCTAATTTGGTAGATCTAGGATATTTGAGAGGATTAAAGTCATTGATTGCTTATTTTACATTAATTTTCAATATCATTAGTGGAACAAGTATGAAATGTACTCAAGAGATGAAAAACTGGATGGAAGACAACAAATCGAGCATTGAACAGACTAAGCACAAATGGTTGGATGACTTTGCAGAAAAGGAAAACATGGTGGATGGTGGATTGAATGAGGATGAAGCTGGTGATCCTTTTGATATTGAATATCCCACATACACAATAGAAGAAGATGAAGGTATATCTGAATAGGCAATTGGCATGATTCTATATACATGTATAGGACGAGTAAAAAAAACAAGTATAAAATTAGCATCACTCGACTCTGATGTGGTCCTTCTATTTTTCCAAACTTTGCTTCAGGTTCAAAGACTAGATGCCAGTATTATCGTCATGTTTAGATCATCAGGTGTGTAAAATTCGATGACCTTTGCCAACTAAGATCTATTTATAAATCGACTACAGAGAAGATCCCTTTAATCCGGTAAGCTTTTTTCATGAAGTGTCCAACCAATACCCTCGCACTTACCCCAGAATAGCGACACAAAACACAAAGTTAGGGCTGGCAGGAAATACTTTGAAACCTGGAAAACCTTGACCATCGAACTGAGAGTGATGTGCTTTAATTGCTGCTATGCCTTTTGTGTAGAGAAGAAAACTTATTTGACAACTTTAATATTCTATATATATATGTTTTTTGCCCCGACAGTGTCTCGTACACATCACAGCAGCCAATAAATCTCCATAAGATATTGTTTTCACTTCCGGGCTTGCTTTCTTTCTTTCTTTCCTTATCTCATCGTCAACTAGTTAGTCAGTCATGCCACGTCGTAACAGTAATGCACCATCGGTTCCCATAGTTGCCACCATAGATATAGGTACTACGTCTGCTAGGGCGATTTTATTCTCGCAAGAAGGTCAAGAAGTTGCCAAACATCAAATTGAATACTCAACAACGGCATCAGAGGCCCCAGAAAATTCCAAAAATACTGATCAGTTCAGAAGAAGGTCGTCCTTATTGAGACACAATGAACCGATTTTCTCAGCTGAAGGTATTGCTATTTCAATTAATGACAATGTTGAAATCGAAAATAATAAGTCCTCCGTTGGTCCAACTTTGAGATTTCCGCAGCCAGGTTGGGTTGAATGTATGCCTGTTCATATTTTGGCGAATGCTGTTCAATGTTTGGTTGCGTGCTTGATCACATTACGTAAGATTAATCAGAATCCAAATCTCAAAATCAAGTATAAAGTTAAGGCCATTGGTATTGCAAATATGAGAGAAACCACAATCGTGTGGTCAAGAAAGACCGGTAAGCCTTTGAGTGGTGGTATCACATGGACAGACACAAGAACTGCAGAAATCGTCCAACACTTGGAGAAAATGATTGACGAAGACAAAAAAATTGAATTAAAAGAGAAAACTGGATTACCATTGTCAACGTATTTTTCTGCAGCAAAATTAAGATGGTTATTAGATAATGATGATATTATAAGAGATGAATATGAAAAAGGTGATGGAAATTTGATGTTTGGTACTGTTGATACATGGTTGATTTATCATTTAACTAAAGAAAGAACTTTTGTGTCTGATATTACAAATGCTTCACGTACTTATTTCATGGATTTAGAAACTCAAGATTATGATGATGATTTATTGGACTTTTGGGGAATAGATCCTACTAAGATAAGATTACCAAAAATTGTTTCATCTTCTGAATTCTATGGTTCATTTGCGGCTCCAAACTTATCAAATTTGGGTTTCCATAATAGAATTACTCAAGAAGCTTACGATATATTGAAAACAATAACTGGGGTACCGATTTGTGGATGTTTGGGTGACCAATCAGCTTCCCTTGTTGGGCAATTAGCGTTTGATGCTGGATCTGCAAAATGTACTTATGGAACTGGTTGTTTCTTGTTATACAATACCGGACCACGTAAATTAATAAGTCAACATGGTGCATTGACGACTTTTGGGTATTGGTTCCCTACTTTAGAAGGAGATGCTGGAAAGCCACATTTTGCATTAGAAGGTTCAATTGCAGTGGCAGGTTCTATAATTCAATGGTTAAGGGACAATTTGAAAATGATTGAGAATGCGAAAGATATAGGTCCATTAGCTTCACAAGTTGAAAACTCAGGTGGTGTCGTGTTCATTCCTGCATTTTCTGGGTTGTATGCTCCATACTGGGATCGTGGTGCTAGAGGTACCATCTTTGGTATGACACAATACACAACTGCTTCGCATATTGCTCGTGCTGCTTTGGAAGGTGTTTGCTATCAAGTTCGTGCGATTTTGAAAGCAATGGACACTGATGCGGGAGAGTCTAAAGATTTCTTGGAAAACACATTAAGTGCAAAAAAAGACAATTATTTACTAAACTCGTTAGCTACAGATGGTGGTATGTCCAATGCTGATGAAGTTTTACAAATTCAAGCTGACATTTTGGGATCTTGCGTTACTGTTAAAAGAGCTAAAATTTCTGAATGTACCGCATTAGGAGCTGCTATAGCTGCAGGATTATCGTTTAAGAATGAAGAAGACCGTATATGGAAAGATCTTGATGATGTGATTGCAAAGGTTACCGGTAATGACGATGCAAGTGACTCATTCAAAGCTGAGTTACCTGATGCTGAGAGAAGGAAGAATTGGAAAAGATGGGAAAGAGCAGTGGAAAGATCCCAAGGATGGTTAAATGAGGACGACTAAACTAAATGTTTCCTTCCTACAAAACCAATTGTATAGACATTCTATAATCATATAATTAATCGAATGATGAATCATATTCTTCAATGTCGACAGAATCTTCATAGATTACTTGATCAAGGTTTTCAACATTGAATGAACTGTCAAATTCATCTTCCTTTGGTGGCTGCTTGAACAACTTCAAATCTGTGAAAAACCTACTTGTACTTTTAGCAAAATCATCAAACTTCTCATTTGAAGTTTTCACAAACTGTTGAATATCACCAGTTTGATTGAATAAAACTGAAGCTTTCTTTTTCACGTTTCCAAAGTCATCTAATGCTTGACTCATCATAAATGATGCTTGTTTCTTCAATGGACTAACTTTTTCATCGAAAGCCTGATTTACAAACGATGCTTGTTTTTTCAATGGACTTGTCGTCCTTGGTGGCACGACATCTCTCATTTTTAATGTCTCTAATTCTCGCTCGGTTTCGAGGTGTGCTTGTTTATAGATATCCTGCTTCTTTTGCAAAAGGATCATCTCCTGTCTCTTGGAGCTCTCTATCTTCGTTGATATTTCTAACATATCGAGCTTCAAGACCTTGATTTGTCTTTCATATTCGTGTAGTTGGGTCTGTTTAGATGCGTACTGCTCCAAAAGCTCTCTCTGCTCTTGTTGAAAATCTTCTAATGATCTCGAGATAGTTGTTGTCTCGTCTATTGGTATACGTATCGGCAATCCTCTTGCATTGCGGGTTGTTGCTTTTGTAGGCGATCTTTTAGGTGACAATGAGAATTTGATTAGTCCAGTATTCTCACTGATATTTCGATTTTTAGGTGATGTGGGTGCTCGGTTGGGAGATATTGGACTTAATATAGATACCGACTTTTTGGATCCGAGGGGAGTTGTAGGGATTTGTTGATGTACCAACGACATCAAGTTTGACGAGGGAATAGTAGATGGATGACACAAATCGAGAAAGATGAAGACGATGCGAAGAGAATAATCGAAATCGCACCTGTATTGAAAACGGGAAACAAAACGAAACGAAGCGACTAGGAGATGGGTGATGGGGGGTTGCTGAATTCAGATGAAATCAAAACACTGGTAATTTTGCAGCTGTTCTGAGTGAGTACAAAACATACCTGTGTGAACGTCACGTGCAAATTGAAAGTAGAGAGAAGCATGGTGTCATTTGAGTGGCAACAAGTCAAACTGCACTATACAAACTGATTTTTACAGTTGTTGCGTATATACATATATACTAATATATATATATGTATGGGTTTATTTTGTTAGTGTCACACTCAACACAAACACAAAACAAAACAAAGCAAAACACAACTCAACACAGTCTCTGATACTTCACTTTTTCAGGTCAATTTCATGAACTAATATTTTCTTTGAAATTGTCTACAACTTTTTCTTCTTCTGCTGATTCTTCCCCACTCTATCTACCCATTCACAATTGAGAAAGATATCGATCACCATGTCTTGTTTTGCAAAGATTAAGTGCTTTTTAGCATGCATCGTATTATATTACACCAGTTATTTGTACTTTTACAAATGTCCAACATTAACTCCATTGGAAGAAGTTGGCGAAAAAATTTTACATCCTTTACATTCACAACATTCTGTATTATGTGATTATTTACATGGGGGTATCAACTACGTTGAACCATACGCCACTCAAGCACATTTGTTCTTGGACGAGCATGTCCATTCTCACCCAAAATTCGTTGAGTACAAGATCAGTGAAAAGATTGAATGTGGTAAATCACAGTTTGTCACTTATGTTTATCCGTTAATTGATCAATTGTACCAATTCACTGCCGTTGTTGAAGTTCAAGCTTATGATCAATTTGTTAATATTTATGATCAAGCTCAAAATTATTTCCAAAAAGCTTTGAAGAAAGATTAAAATTCAAGAGATAATTGAGTGTTTTCTATTTATTTGTTGATTTTATGTAGTCTTTACTTTGATTTTTATGAATATACATACCACTATATAGTACACTTGAAATCCTATGTGTTGGGTCCATTCCCAGTACCTCGCGGTCCACTTCGTGTAAAAACTGTTGATAACGTTTTTTTTCTCTCTTCCTCTGATATTTACCACCCCCGCCATATCCATCAACCCCATGTCCAATGAGAGCTCGCCGTTAATTACCCAAACACCATCTAGCCATCACCATGCAAAGACTAAAAGGCTTCTAACTTCCCGCCATATTTCAATGATATCAATTGGCGGTATCATAGGTACTGGCTTATTCATAGGTATACGAATAACCCTATTAAATGGGCCGATCATCAGTCTTGTATCATATGCGTATATGTCAGTGATATGTTATTATATTATACAAGCAGTGGGTGAGATGTCATGTTTTATGCCTATAAACGGATCATTATGTCAGTTTCAATTTAAATTTATATCTGATCCTGTTGGTGTGTGTAACAATTTTATATACTGGATTAGCTGGTCAGTCACTTTGGCACTTGAGTTGTCGTTGTTTTATTCGATCTTGTCATATTGGAAATGGCCATGGATTTTGAACAATGAAAGTGGCGTGATATTTGGTATTTGGTTGGTTCTAACTATTCTTAATTTGAATCCTGTGAATTATTATGGTGAAGTTGAATTTTTGATTACGATTTTGAAGATCTGTTTTATAATTAGTTGGATCGGGTTAAGTATTTTTATGATCTTATATAAGGGTAATGGTTTTAAATATTGGAACAGGAAGTTAATCTGGGGAATTGATGTTATTAAGATCATCAAAAATCCAATTGAGTCAAAATTACTTAATGTGTTATCTTCATTAGTATCTTCATGTTTCACGTTTCAATCAATTGAGTCGGTTGCAATATGCTCAGGAGAAATCGAAAATGTTGCCAAAAATTTACCAAAATCAATCAAATTTGTTGTACTGCGAATCATTGTATTTTATATCTTGACATTGTTCTTACTTACATTAATGATACCATGCACTGATCCGAGATTAACTGATGGTGGTGATGGAATATTTTCATCTCCGTTTCTTATTGGATTGACTAATTGTGGTGTCAATGCAGGTTCAATCATACTCAATGTGTTCAATTTCATTATACTTATATCGATGTTGTCTGCTGCTAACTCAAATATTTACTTTGGCTCAAGGTGCTTATTATCGATGGTAGAGGAAGGTTATTTTCCTGAAATTTTTGGCAACACAATAAACGGTGTACCATATAATTCTATCCTATTGACATCATCAATTGGATTGATATCGTTGCTTTCCAAATTCAAGACTGTGGATGTCTACTATAAACTACTAGTTAATTTGTGCTCAACTTCTGGTCTTTTAATGTGGCTTTTTATACTGATTACCTATCTACGATTCAGAAAAGCATTAATTTTCAATCACATTAATCATAATCAATTAGCATATATCTCAAACTTTCCAATGACTCAATTCAGTTATATTACAATTATAAGCATATGTGTCGTAATACTTGGAAATGGGATCATCAACATATGGGATTTCAAATGGGATTCTTTCATAAGTTGTTATTTAACCCTGATTATTGTGGTTGCAGGAAGTTTAGTCCTCAGTTTGAAATGGAGACAACCATTGTTTAAGCCAGTGGCGTCGATTGATATATATACAGATCAATCTCCGTATGCATTCAAATAGATATATATCACTTTTATTAGATCGTTCAAATCAGAAATCTCTTTACAACTTAGTGGGTTGGTAAGTTCTCTTCTACACACATCAAAAAAAAAAATCTTGTTGGTTATAAATCACGTAAATGAGAAGTTGTCTTTTGTTCACATCTCATCATCATCCAGCCTCTAATGTCATACAAGACCAAATGGATAGGATGTTTGATATCCCTATATCTTTTGTATGTTTGGACGTATGTTTGTCCATTGACTGCCAATGACTCATTTACAAGCAAGGCAACACCGATAAACCATCATTTTTGTGCGTTAAGTAATTCATACTTGAAACCACATGTTGCACCATTATATCAAGATCATTTACAACCGGCGTTGATATCAATTGATGAAAAGTTGGATGTATCTGGAAAGTTAGGGGCTATTTGTGACTTGTTTCGTAAGTTTGATGAGGACTTGGGATTTGGTTCAAGTTTTGAGAATTTGGCTGACTATTTACAAAAACTGATTGACTATTTACAAGATGACATAGCTCCTTACTTTATAAGGTATTCGAAATTGACAATTTTGAAAGTTGTTGTATGGCTTCGGGTGTTGAAAATTAATGCTGTATACTACAATAGTCCATTTTTGAGATACGGAAGTCAAATTTGGGAAAGATTTACATCAACTGAGGCTGTTAAATTGGTAATTGATTGGATTAGTGATGTTTGGAATGAATTGGCAAGTTCCAAACACGCATTAAACTTACAAGAAAGGACTTTATTTATTAAGAATGAGTTTAAAAATTTAGTTAAATTCGACGAATTTTATCCACGTGAATTCAAGCTGAATTTGATCAATGTCGTTAAAGAGATGTTAGGTGAGAAGAAGGAAATAGATCAGTACTATGATTCAGAGTATCCAGAAGAAGAAACTGTTTTAATCACTTCTACTATTGTTGTAACAGTTGCAGATTCTTTATCCACGGAATATCCAGTGTTAGAGTCAATATACCAAGAAATCGAATTTTGGGAAAACAAGGTCAATAAAACAATAGAATTAGCGATGAAGAATTTGGAAGTCGAAATGAAACCTATATTGGACAATATAATTGAATCAGTAAAAGCAAATGTAAGTGAAGATTTTCAAGCTTTACACAAAGAAAATCACGCACAATATCAAATGTTGAATAAAAAGATTTCGGAGATCAATAAAGATTTCGAGAAAATTAAAGAAACTGAAGATATTTCAATTGAAACTGTTACACGTCAAGAAATTAGAGATGATATTGCAGAAAGTTATAAATCTGTCCAAGATTGTCTGATTCTCGTGCAACAAAAATTGGCTAAAAATCATGAACTTGTATTAGAAGAATATTTTAGAATTATTCAGGATACAATCGATATTTTTGAATCATTTAGTGAAACCACAGTCAATGAGTTTCTGAAGAAGTTGAATGAATTACTATCAGCTCTTGATGTTGAAGAAGAATTAAGTTGGAAAATTTGGAAGAAATTTCACAAAGTAAAAGAATCATTGTTTGATTTCAGAGACTTTATTTTCGATACTGCTATTCAATATAAACAAGATAACAAAAATATTCCTAATGTAATTGGATTGGATAGCTGGAATCAATATCTCAAGAACATTGAATTTCATTTGAATTATGTGATTGGAGACAATGCCGATTATTTGAGATTGGTTAGGGCTAAATTCAATATTGCATTTCAAATGAGAGAAGGATTAGTTCATGGTTTGATAACTGAAGAAAAAAGGAAGAGGCAAGAAATTATTGAGGAACCAGTGAGTGGAACGGAAGACCCAATAGTTGAACAAATCGAAAAGCCGGTGCTTGAGTCAATTGAGGAACCTGAAGTTACACCAGAGGCTACAAAAGAATTCACAAGCGATGTTGAGAGTTCACAAGCTTCAATTGCACTGCCGAATCTAAATAATGAGTACACCGAAGAAATAATTGAAGAAATAGAAGTAGTTGAAGAATTTGACGATGAGGAGAATGAACTAGACGTTGAGGAGATTGAAGCAGACGATGATATATTAGAATAAAAAAAGGATTTAATTATCCTTATATAATAGTATATTATGTTTTAGTGTCGTTACTTTAAAACCCTTATGTAATAATTGACTTAATATACATTTACTTGATTTGGTTATCGATAGCTTGTTTGGCTAGTTTATAAATGCGAAGAATAAATCCAAAATCCCAAGAACGGGAGGGTTACTCGAGCGAAAGTACTTGTTTATCGTACATTCAATCACATCAGGATTATGCGACAATTCAACACTCCAACCCCAATAAAATTATAAGGTTTACCTTATCTATGAGAAAATAGCACCATAGTATGGTTTATCGACGACAGTATCCTTAGATTAGATTGGCATAACAATAATCACCTTGAACTAAGAGACTGGGCATATTTATATTTGGTTTACAAGATGTAATTGGCCCTTGATAAGAAAACACCCAACACCTTGTCATGCAATTAGTGAAGTAAATTCGAGGGGTTGAACAAACCCAAACCAAGCAGAGTTGGGAGAGCTCAGAATGCAAAGTTTAAGTTGATAAGTTCGGGTTGTGAAGGTCGGCTTGTCTGTAGTACATGAACAAGCCTTCTAGTCTGATGTTTGAACCAAATTGAGTTGTCTTTTCAAAATGCTGATAAGACTGATTGTTGGTCAGTAAGTTTACGTGTTGCACAAAAAGCCCATGTAAACCTAGTTGTTGAAATAAGAGGCAATCAACGTTCTTCATGGTCTCGCACCATAAGTGGTCGACATCCAAATTGTACTTCAAACACATTGATCTGATTGTTCATGTTTCTGTATTGAGACGCACAAACGTCGTAGGTTAGAAAGTACAGATATACCATTGGTTGAACCATTATTAGCAGGTGATAATAGTGTGAATCTAGAAACGGGTAATATACAGGTTCAAGTTTCAACTTCCTCAAACCATCAGAAGGTCTAACGGAGTACCAAGATTATCCCAGGATGTATAACGCGAAGTTTTGGTTCACGCGAGATCAAAGAACAATGCCATGAAAGGGCCCATCTGACATTTGCCAATGGTTGGTATATGACAACAAAAAGTCTGAATTGGATGGTTGCAGTAAGAAGACCGGCATTTGGACTTATTGAGCCTAACTCAATCCAATAAATTTCTTTCTTTTTTTTCCAACCTTGTTCGTTGCTCTCATTCAATGCCCAAGGTTGGTGTTGATGGTGAAGGATTCTGCTTTTCCAAAGATCTCAATTGTAAGTAGTACTAAGTTGTAGTTATCATAAAAATCCCTCAACAAACATACGCAAGTTGACTCATCCACCAGCTTAAACTGGGACCTAAAATTAGCATCTAGGTGAATACTTGCAATCAATGTAAAAATAGTTAAATTCTGATTAGAGGTACACCTTTTGTAATCAAGATTATTAATATGCAGTATATTGTTCCTCGTAATATGATTGGTTGTGATAAACTCTTTTTCCCTCTTAACAGGATAAATTTCTTTTTCTTACAAGATAATTTCTTTTGTGCATTACAAAATTTTCATATTCCACTTATCCATTTTGAAAGTCTGTGTTCCATACTTTATATATATATGAACCAATCTCTTATCCAAAGCTGACTTTCAGATTTGCTTGTTTTACTCTCTTCTTTCTTCATTCAGTTCAATTTTTATTCATTCTTTTTATCACATAGACACTCATACATATTTTACATACACATATACGCAATATGACTGTCCCACTTACAGAACAAACTGCTATATTGTCTAAATATTTAGATTTATCTCAAAATGGTAAAGTCTTAGCTGAATACGTTTGGATTGATGCTGAAGGTAACACCAGATCTAAATGTAAAACTTTATCCAAAAGTCCATCAAGTGTTGATGATTTGCCAGAATGGAATTATGATGGTTCATCAACTTTACAAGCTCCAGGTCACGACTCTGATGTGTATTTAAGACCAGTCGCTTATTATCCAGATCCTTTCAGAAAAGGTGACAACATTATTGTTTTGTGTGAGTGTTGGAACAATGATGGTACCCCAAACAAATTCAACCACAGACACGAATGTGCCAAATTGATGAAGGCTCATGCTAACGAAGAAGTGTGGTTTGGTTTAGAACAAGAATATACTTTATTTGATCAATATGATTACCCATATGGTTGGCCAAGAGGGGGTTTCCCAGCTCCACAAGGTCCATTCTACTGTGGTGTTGGTACCGGTAAAGTTGTTGCAAGAGATGTTATTGAAGCTCATTACCGTGCTTGTCTTTATGCTGGTATCAACATATCTGGTATCAATGCTGAAGTTATGCCATCTCAATGGGAATTCCAAGTTGGTCCATGTGAAGGTATAAATATGGGTGATGAATTGTGGATTGCTCGTTATTTGTTGCAAAGAGTTGCTGAAGAATTTGCTGTCAAAATTTCATTCCATCCTAAACCTTTGAAAGGTGATTGGAATGGTGCTGGTTGTCATACCAATGTTTCCACCAAAGCTATGCGAAAAGCCGGTGGTATGAAGGTCATTGAAGTCGCTTTAAGTAAATTGGCTAAAAGACATAAAGAGCACATGTTATTATATGGTGCTGATAATGATCAAAGATTGACTGGTCGTCATGAAACTGCTCATTCCGATACATTTTCTTCTGGTGTTGCCAATAGAGGTGCCTCTGTAAGAATCCCAAGAGCCGTAGCAAAAGAAGGTTTTGGTTATTTTGAAGATAGAAGACCAGCTTCAAACATAGATCCATATTTAGTCACTGGTATTATGGTAGAGACTATTTGTGGCTCTATTCCTGACGCTGATATGTCAAAAGAATATCTCAGAGAAACTAGCGATTTTTAATCTATTTAGTTCTTATGGTTTATTTATAACTTCAAAATGAAAATGTTTCAATTAATGGTACATCCAAATACATTTGTAGAACGCATAGGTACCTTTGATACTTCATGACTGGTAACTACATCGCTAATGCTGCTACTAATGACTAATATTAGACATCTTGTAACATCTCTTAAAATAACCGTCACGGAAACTTGGACTGCACACCAACCACCAAATGGAACGAGGATGAAAAAAAAAATCATGCGTACATACATCCCCCAAGAATACAACCCAAAAATCCCTCAACAAAATATCTGATTTAAGAGAGGTTCTCCTAATGACAATGAGCGATTAGTCATTGTATTGCTTCCTGAGAGTATTTCTGGAACTCTAGGTACCAATGTGTAATTGAATGTGAGAGTATAATGTGGAGTGGTGTGTGTAGTTGAAGAATGACTCAGATGAAAAGGTAGGTAGCAAAAAAAATAAGCCATCGGAACCGGATATCCATAAAAACCTCTCTTCTGGCGATGATTTTGTGCGCCAAAAACCAATCAAGTTACAATTGAGGCGAAGAGAGAACGAAAGACGATGGCACGCCATTGGGCGGTATGGTTGTAGCTAACGCATGACCTTTAAGGCTCTCTTATGTCGCTGTGAATCTTAGAATTGGCACGAACTTCAGCCAGAAAGTGAACTTGGTCCTCTGTGTGAATTACTATTTCTTTTTGTGGAAAGTCGGAGGCAAATAGTATCCAATCTCGATTTGTATTTACGTTACGAGCTGGTGAACTTGTCACCTTTGGGGTAGGTTTGAAATATATCATAATTCAAAAAAACAAAGAGTCGTAAAAGGGTGACCGTTAACATATATATTCTCAGATAAATAGTTAAAAGGGGATTTCTCGCAAAAAGGTTAATGCTTAAAAGACAGTATAGGAATATTTTTTCCATGAAAATTGTTGTATATTCGAAACAAATCTGGTTGCAAAAAAGTTCACTTGCGCTACACGACATCGCACATCAGGATACGGAATCACGATAAATATGACGTGATTTATCTGTTTTAATCTCTTTGTATAGTTCAATAACTGAGAATACAAGTTCTTTATCCACATCCTTTGAGACACCCAATGGGATTTGTTTATCTATCTTTATTTTCCTTTATAACAATTGCCAGTGGCGTAGCACCAGTGGTCAGTGATGGCGCAAAACCTGAACTAGTTGATCAAGCTATCCTAGGGGCTAGATGCGTATTTGGTTTATAAATTTATAACAGTGAAGGAATTGATGGCAGGGAGGTTGGATACACTAAACAGCAGAGGAGTAGGAGAGTCCATAGAAGATCATGGACTTGTAAATTCATTTTTAGCCGCAAAAATTATGCATATATCACAGACCCTTCAGCGAAATAGAGCAGATATTAAAAGAGATGGGACAGTATTGGATGGAGAGTTAGTTGTTCAACAATCATTCAGTATATCAGCTAACAGAACAGGTACTAGGACCGCTAATAGTAAAATTAAATCAATATATATACGCAACGGTCATAGGATAAATCATGTCGTACATTCCACAACTAATCATTTAGTGCAATTCGGAGCTAATATGGCATGTGGCGGTTTTGTGATTACGCTTAAAGAAGGGTAAGGGGACTAGTATGAGCATATAATGAGTTTCAGAACAAGAGCAGGATGTGTGATACCAAGGCTTTGATGGAAAGAATAAGAATTTTGATGGAATCATATGTAAGAGAAATGTAAGAGACACATATGGTAGCACGTTTCATACAGTTAGACAATAGTGGTTCATGTAATACATATATAAGAATAATTCAAGTGACCTTTCTCTTAACCCCTGGGACATGGTGTATTCCGACAGATAAGTTGGCTGACTAGAGCGCTTAAATAGATGATTAAAATAAGAAGATGAGGAGCAACGTAGACATGAACATTTTCAGGGGGTGAACGGCATCATCAGGTGAGATATCATTGGATGGGAACAAGGGGTTGTATCGATGAATAATTTCCGTTCCAGTGGTATAACTATGCATAGGATGTGACTTCGGCATGATAAAGCCCTTAACACTTTTTTGTAGTAATACCAAACATTTGGTGATACAAATAATATAACTTGTCAATAACTCACTGGAGATATTCTCAGTCACTTGCAATCTCACAATAAATGAGGGAAATTTGTTGTTCCGGTCCCCCCTGACCCCGCTCCTCGATCTACAACTAAATTACCCTCATTCTCTTTAAATAGATTTTATACTAGTCTTTAGTCTTAATTTACAATACAGATGCGTGGTCAAGCTCACAACACCAACAATTACACAGGTTGAATCAATAAACAATCGCTTAAGAATAAAAGAGAAGTCATGTGAATAAAAATTTGCAAACATATTACTTTTAATTTAAGCCAAAAACAAAAACTGGCCGGTCTAGTATAGTGGTCAGTACAAGTCGTTGTGGCTATCGCAATTCCGACTAGACCCAGGTTCGATTCCTGGGACCGGCAAAAAAATAATGACGTTGCATTATTTTTTGTAAAATGGATTCCTTTTTTACTTATATGTTGCTCAAACATGAGCGGTATCTTGCTTGCTCTTAAGTTAACGTGTATAGATAGTAAGTACTTTCTCTTGTCTGTTTTTGAGCACTGGTTGTCTACTATACCACATTCTCTGTTTTGCACACTATCAAAGAGCTTTCAGTATTTTGGAACAATATCAACTAATACTTGGGACAAATATTTCAATACCTGGACTTATAGCTGTTCATCTTGCTCGATGCCATTCAGATAGATGTGAAATTTGCAACTAAATGCACAAGTCGTGCAACCAAGCACAACCTATAACACACAAAAATTCAAGAATTGTTATCGACAAAAAAGTACAACAACATCATCAATAGTTAACTATGTCTGAGGAATACGTATGTATCAAGATCGGTATTCTTTCCAATTGAAATACTAACCCACATTACAGTCTCCATTAGTCATTGACAATACTTTTTTACTTGATTCCAAAAAGATAATCAAAGAAAGAATTATTCCATGGGAAGGATTAGCCAGGTCAGGAGTTGTTTCTGAAGACGATGCTAATCATATTAAAATAATGGAGAAGCAATCAGTGGAAAATAGAAATAATACTGTATTATCACAATTGGACTTGTATTCTAAATGTTTGTTAAGTGTTTTGAACAGAGTCAATGATAAAGATGATGTTATAAAAAATATATTGACTTTGATTAACGACTTATTATTAGATTTACCTCAATTCTTGGATTCTCTTTTGAAATTATCATCAGTTGATAAAGCATTACCATTTGATCCATTTTTGAAACATTTGGAAAAAGATACTTTAATTAAAGCATTAGCTTTATACAATCTTACTATTTTATTAGCAAAAGCGAAGGATACAGACAGTGAAATAATTATTAAGGTGTTTGCTACATTATCTTCACTTATTGGAACTTCAGATACAAATTATCAATTCATTGGTATACAATTATTACAAGATTTATTGATTGTTAAACAGTTCAAAAATATTTATCAAAATAACAATCTAGTTTCAAATTTTAAAACTATTAATAACTTAATCACAAAACTGGCTACGCATCCTAATGCTACTGGTTTACAGCTTTCATATAATGTTTTATTGGCAACATGGATTTTATCGTTTAGTGGTCCAATTAATAAAACCTTAGTCCATAATTTTCCACAGTTAGCCGGAAATCTTTTGATAATTGCCAAAGATTCAATAAAATTGAAAATTGTCAGAATATCGGTAGCTATATTGAAGAATTTCGTCTCCGTATGTGTATCACCACAAGAACAATTCAAGATAATCAAATTGTTATTATTCCATGATGCTTTGAGTACAATCAACACATTGAAGGAAAGGAAGTTTGCTTCAAACGGTAGTGATGAAGAGCTATGCAGCGATTTAGCCTATTTGTTTAACAATTTGATGGAAATTGTAACTTCGAAATTGACTTCATTTGACGAATATATTACAGGTTTAGAAAACCCTAAACTTATAAGTTGGGCATCACCAACTCATAAATCCAGTGAGTTCTGGTTAGAGAATTCTGGTAAATTTAAGGATTCCAACTACAAGTTAGTCAAGAGAATTTTTGAAATCTTGTTGTCAAATACTAGTGATGGCACAATTAGTGTGATTTTATTGAATGATTTACAATTTTTGATAAAGAATCTCGGACAAGAGATGATAACTTTTATCAATACTGAAAAAGAGGGACAATATAAACTTTTAATAATGTCATATTTGGAAAATAACCAAGGAAACAATGAATTAAAATATGAAGCTTTAAAGACCATTCAATTATTAGTTGGTCACAATTTTTAGAGATCTAACTCTTTATCTGTCTAGTGATAGAAAAATATAAGACTATCTAATCTATTCACATACCTGAAGTACTTTTGTAGAGTAGAACTGAATGTTAAATAATGATTAACATATATTACCCTTTAAGATGCGTCAAAATTGCAGCACTTTTCCTTCGCAGCAAATATCAACTATTCATTCAAATCTACATCAGAAGCATTGGTTATTAAAGTTATTGAAATCTTCAATGATTTGATCACAAAGCAAAACTTCCCTTTTCGAAGTGCCCCCGAATCCTCACCAAATAATTGGCAAGCTCATTTAGTGTTTGTTCCTTATCTCATATCAGCACATTTTTTCTCTATCATCAAAATCAGGAGTAGTCATTGCTACTTCGAAAATACCTAACCAGTCTGAGAAGAAGGCTATGCTCTCATTATTTCATATAAAGTAAATCCAGAGATATGGTCCTGCAAATTGTCAGTAAAATATCAAACATTTTTAATAGAATAAATAGTGCTTGCCACAAGAAAACGCAACACTTTTACCAATCACTTTGAAAACCAGAGCAGTTCAAGCATTCGATTTATATTTATCGAGATGACCATCATAACTGGCTTAAGTCTTGCTGAACTTTCAGTTAACAACAGAACAAGAGTTTTCCATCAAAAACCTTGCAATGACGGAAGAACCCTTTGCCATTTTCATCACTCCATGATATACCTACAAGAAATCAAATCATGCCGCTTAGCATGGTCTTTCACTTACATCAAGTGGGAAATCAACCAATATCAATAAATCATCCACAAATTAGAGGTTCCAATCTCCACAATCAAATCATTTTCGATTGTACTTAACGTGCAGTAATGTTGGTTTATATATATGAACATTTCATACATAAGCATTTATTCAATATAGATGTATATTAAATGACCTATAGCTTTGGATTCGATTCCTTGCTAAATATTGCAGTTTGGTAAACTCATATGTCAATATCATCGCTACCAATTAAGGATTTATAAGGTAAAAAAACAGTTGCAATTTCAGCAAGCAGATGATACAGGAGACACCGTATGCGATCAGGTCAGGACACTATTTGGATGCTGTAATATTACTTGGTTTTTTTTTTTAACGATGACAAGCTCAAATGAATCAGAGAGACGAAAATATAGCTGGAGCAGTAGACAAATAGATATGCTGTTTTCGAATCCTTCATTAGCTAAATCAGCTCAAATCGGAGCTCGCAAAAGGGCCTCTAAACTAGTTATCTATCAATTCAGTCTGAAAACTTCAGGGACGATATCATCATCACAATCGAATCACTTTTAAAATAATATCAGTGTCAACGTTTTTGCACCATAAACCAATAAAGTGATGGTTATTTTGACTTCTAACTCGAGCTTAGGCTCTTGCTTCAAGTAAATCTATTTTCGCGGGCCCCAGAATTATGAAGCGACGTTTCCGCAATCTACATCACAAATAATACATGATTGAATAGTATGGATTGAATGAACCAGGAACTAGTGACTCAACATTTTTCTACCAAGTATAACAAGCCTTAATCAAGAATCGGGAAACTGCAGAATCCAATGATTCAAGACTAAAAGAGACCTCTGTCAGTTCCACATACATATTACCAGTACATAGTTTTTCTAATGCACTAGAAAAAGACACCAATTTAATTCGCGTCTACCATAGATCAAAATCATTAACAATAACACTAATGTCACTACGAGATGATATGATCTATCGAGATCTTAGACAAAGGACATTTGAAGAAGCAGTAGTAATTTCAGGGAAGTCATACAGTTGGAATAATGTAAGTAGTATTGAGTTAGTTGATAATTTAGTCGATGCAGGGTTTTATTATTCACCGACTTCCAGAAACAAAACTAGAATAACGTGTGCATACTGTGACAAATCTCAAACCGTAAAAAGTGAAGAAGATGTAAGGAATATAACTAGGATACATCTACGGAGGAATCGAAGTTGTCCCATGTCCCTAGTGATGGAAGCGTATCACTCAAGTCAGGAGAAACTCAGAGATAACGAGATTAGATCATACTGGCAAAATCATAAACTATTTAAGAAGCCCCTAAGTAAAGAAGCTATCAGTTTTAGAAGAAAGTTCTTCATATCATATCCATTAGACAAAGTCAATTTCATTCCTAATACCACGTCACTCTCTGCAGCAGGATTCATTTATGCACCTAGAGAAGTTGAGGATGATAAAGTTATCTGTGTCTATTGCAAGTGCTCATTAGACTATTGGGAAGATCAAGATGACCCTATTGAAGAGCATTTGAGAAACAGATCGTCTTACTGTTATTTTCTAGATATGTACGAGAGAGAGCATTCCAAAGAGCACATCACGAGTTATGGGGTTCAAGCCGAAGAAGTTGAGCTGACTCAAAATTTACTACTGGCATCTACATCACAAAATCTTTCAGTATCTCCATCTCTTCAGGAATTTGTATCAAAAGATAAAACTTCTACTGAACTTTCACCCGAGCCAATATCTGAAGGCTATTCAATTCTCAAATCGTCACCAAAAGCTAAACTACGAGACCTGTCAAACATAAAGTCACAACCAGAAGCAATAACACATAATTCATCAACAACTGAATCGACACCAAAACTTTTACCGCAAGATTCGTCTATAATCAAGTCACCGCCGAAAGCTACTTATAGAAGATCCAAAAGGATAAAACGAATATATGGCGAAAAAGATAAAAATGTTGACTATTGGGATAAAGTGCCTGATGATGATTTATTACAAGAATTTATTCAGGTCTCGAAAAGCATGTCTAAAGAAAAACAAGATTATGCAAGAACAGGAGAGGAAGACTTCGATATTCAACATGATAACGATATTGATAATGGTAATGAAAATAATAACGATAATGAGGAGGATGGAACCAATGACTCTCGCTCTGCAGATAGTGAAGATAAAATTCACATGAATGGAAATGTTGAAGATGCGACTGAAAAAGAGGAAGATACCGAAGAAGAGGACAACGAAGCAGAAATAGAGGGCCTGCATGAAGATGACATGGATATAGATACGATTGATGAAAGTAACCTAACATGTGTGGATTCCGGTTCTGATGAACTGTTCAAGATGTCGGAAGAAATAGACGAATCTTTGGAAACCCCAAAGCATAGGGTTAGAAATCAAAGGAATGGGTGCCAGCGTTTATCTGAAGCAAAGCAAAGAAAACGTATTTCACCGGATCCACTACCTATACCATCACCTAGAAAAGGTAAAAGGGTGAAGATAAAGAGAAAAGGAAAGTCACCGACCCCTCAATCTATGTTTGATACAACGGATGAAAATTTGGAATACAACGATCAAAATGTTGAGAAAATAGAAAGTCAAATTGTCAAAGCATCAATCGAACCTCCTAAAATAGAGAATGTTCTTAAGAAGAAAGTTTCAATCCCAACTCAATCACCTGTCAAATTTACTGCAAATTTTGATAGTAAGAAACCAACAAAAAAGAAAAATGCTAGGTTGAATATATTGGATATGTCTTTCGAAATGCCAGGCAGTGCAAAGGATACTCAGCGCTGGTCAATAAATAATTTGAAGTCATTGAATAGTAGACCTGTTTCAGCTGCTTATTCTTTTGAACAAAAATTAGGAGATGTGAATTTACAATCTGATTTTGGGCCAAACGTTGGAGAAGTACATGATAAAAAAGAGTCACTGAAGAGCATACTTGTTGAATTGAATCGTGATATTACCAGCGAATTGGAGAACGTTAATGAAATTAAACAGAAACTGGAAGAAATTGTATTGAACAATTTGGATAGCGATAGTAAACTTAATACCGACACTGCTACAGAAAGTGAAGGAGTGAAAACTGTGCCTAGTGTGTTTGAAATTCAAGCCTCCAGTACCGCAAATAATTCAATGATGAAAGATAATAGTGAATCAGCTGAGGAATTTGGCGAGAATACTGACGACGAAGCACATATGGATTTGAAAGAAGGACCACAAGAGGAAGAAGAAGCACAAGAGAAGGAAGATGCACAAGAAAATAAAGATGTACAAGTGAAAGAAGAAGAGGTAGAAGAAGACCAATTTGAAGAAGAATCAGAGACAGATACACCAAAAGAAGGCTTACAAGAGGAGACTTCAGAAGAAGCAATATTCGAAAAGAAGGACACAGAAGAAGAAATTGCATCCGAACCAGAAGTGAAGAATTCCAAAAAGGAGGAAACAAAGAAAGAAGGAAACGAGGAATACAGCGACGATGAAGACTTTTCCAACTACATACGTGATATAAAGAATATTAACGAGGAGATACTGCGAGAAATGACAACAGCAGAAATTCTGGTAAATCAGGAAAATTCTACACCTTTAGAACGGAATCAAATGACACAGGAGATGCCAATTGACCATGATAATAAATCAGCATTCGACGAAGACATTCCGAAGGAAATATTAGTAGATACCCATGTTGAAACTAGAAAGCAATCAATGGTTGAAGACCAAATGAACGTAGAAGAAAAGGCGGCGATAGAGGAGCTGTTGAAAGTTGAAGAATCCGAGAAAGAGGTACTCCTGGGGAATATAGAACGAAAGGAAGATCAATCGGAATGCGAAAAGCTTTCAGAATATATACATCAGAAGGGTGGGACAGAAGAAATAGAAGAAGAGATGAAAGAGACGAAGAAGAAAGAAGGAAAGTTCATGGAATTTGAAAAACCTATTGATATTGAAAGGAATAAAGTAAATAAGAATTACAAAGAAAATGCTTCCAAAGAGAATGTGAACCAAAAAAGCAGTAAAGAATTTGATGAGACTAATTCCTTTATTGATAAACAAACGCAATTTCATATACCACCAGAGAGTGATAATAATTCCGAAGAGGGAAATGAAGACTATAAATCAAATAAAAAAAGATGTCTTTCAACCTCGAACGAAGAACCAGCAACGACTCCGAATGGTGAGCACATTGGAATTGGATCACGATCGATAGTTAGTGAAATAGATGCGGCTCAAGCTAAAGATGATGCCTATTCAGTTAAAGAGAGAGACTCAAGTGAAAGTTCCAAATCACCGATAGTTCCTACCAATAACGTTCTCATGACTTCACCCTTAGAAATGAATTCGTCCCTTACAGAAGATGGTCATAAATCTTCGAGGGTACTGCAACAAGCAGCTGGTGCTTGGGAGCTGAGGTCACTAAGCGAGTACATCCAACAAATGAACAACCTAGAAAGTAGTGCTAAGGAACTTAAAGAATTGGCAAACTCTGAATATGATCTTCATAATGATGTCAACGGGGATCTCACAAGATTCATATCTGAAATGCCGGAGGAGGAGGAAAATATGACAGTTAAACAATGGATTGAACACTGTGCTACAAATTGCCGTGATATTGTTATACAATCATGCAGTGAGCTTAATCAATTCATACTTGCAGAATACGATAGGGCTATCAATGCAATTGAAGAAATGCCTACGAATGATTAGAAAATGTACTTTTTTATGTATTATTAATATATTATTGTCTTCACGTATTACCGGATGAGTGAGGCACACAAGAATCAATATGCCAAACAGATCATAGGCAAAAAAAAAAGATGATTATCACCAATTTTTTATCTCTTATCAACAGCCATAAGTTATAGACAATCATCACAAGTTTGTGATATCTATATCAACCAATTATAGAGTTCAAAATATAGCATTTGAACTCTGTATAAGATAAGAGGAATATATCAAGAAAATAAAGATGTCCTTTTGGCCTTTCTCCAATGCATTAAATAGCAACAATATTTTGCTGAAGTTTTTGGATTCAATTCAAGACTTCTCCACTGTAACAGTATATGATCTAATAGATGATGCAACTTTACTACAAGAATTACTAAATGAACTACATAGCATAAAGGGAAACTACAATTCCAAGAGCGGAGGTGCTATTTTCCAGTTTCTGCAACCAAACTCGAATGAAGCTAGCACTTCAATCAATGTATCTGATTCTGCATCATTGACGTCATCCAATAACGAAAATAACAATGCGAATACAAGAGATTCCAAAGGTGCCAAACTTATCGAGTTGTTGATTCAACCTCATATATTAACTGGATTAATAGACATTATAGAAAAAAGTCCAAAGTTTTTTCATGAACAAAGTGTTAAAGAACAAGAAAAGATTCTGAAAATGCTCGCGGAAACCCCTCCAAAAACTGATATCGAAGAAGCAGATGAAATAGACGAAATGCGAGAGAAAAAGAAAGATGAAGAAGAGACACCAGATGATAAATTTCGTCGATGTGTTCAAGCTGCAGCTGATATACTATCAATTGATTTATGGATAGTTCTGAACAGAATAATTGAAACACCGAGCATCATGAATAAACTTTGGTTGATTATAAGCATGGAATATATGGTGGAAAGTTCACCAAGTGTTACTTACTTGGTGCATATTTTGGATCAATTAATGGACACAAACAGTATAGAACTTTTGAATTATATAAGAAGGCAGAAAAACCTTGTGGATACATTTTTAGCCAAAATTGAAACTCCAATGTTAATGGATTACTTTTTCAGAATGATACAAACAGATAAGCCAGATTCTCCGACTGGAATTCTAGAGACTATACATCTGCAAAACCTTATAGCGAAATTAGTTGATATCTTGAAACCCAACCCTTCACAATTTGTACTAGGGCCTTACATTCCAAACCACCGTTTATTCTTCAAACAAACTGCAGCAACTGATTTCTTGAAAGCATTAGTCACTATTTCATCCAATGCCGCATTGGCAGTTGTAATTGAAACTAATATAGGTCCAAACCAACTAACTAGAGAGTTAGTATCACCTCAAATTATTAATACAATAATTCATGACATTATGTTAGTGAAATTCAAAGATGAGAATGGTAGAGTTCAAACAAACAAGCATGGAATTAATAATTGTGTCAGTATTATTATAGAACTTATTCGAAAAAATAATTCAGATTATGATTTGAACTGTGGTTCATATAGCTCAATGCTCCAAAATGGTGATGGCAGTCCTGGAGAAATAAATTCATATGTAATGTTCCAATGGTTAAAAGACTTTGAACAAAATCCACCAGGTCCACGCGATGCAATATATTTGGGAGATATGTTGGCTCTATTTTCGGAGAACTTAGACAAGTTTGAAGATTTGATTATACTCGAGCCTATTCCTCCACTGAATGTATCAACAGATATTTTAGGTTTCACAAGATTTAAAATTTCAGAGCTAATAGCTGAATTGTTACATTGTTCAAATATGATTCTACTTAATTCCAAAAAAATCAAAAAGATTATCAATATGAGGGATCATATCAGATTACAGCAGGAAAAGCGATTGAAAAAAGCATTGAATGAAACAATTGCATTTCCTGAATCCTCAAACATACATGACGTTACTTCCGGTTTAGATGATGTGTCATTGGACGATATACACTTTGATAATAGCAGCCGGAATAACATTAACAACAACATCGAAGATTCATGTCATGACTATAGAAAACTTATTGATTCATTGGACTCAATTGAAGATTCTGAGGATGAAGAACCTTCGATATCTCCCGAAAATCCATTTGTCTGTTCCGAGAGAAATATGGCCATTAGACTGGATCCATGTGTTGGTGACTACTTCAAAATTAAGTTAATAGACCTGAAAATACTTTTAGAAATTATCAAAATGTTCACCAAATTTTCCTGGAACAATTTTTTTCACAATGTTGTCTTCGATTTGATCCAACAAATTTTCAATGGTAAGCTCAATTCATATAATTCATTTTTAATCGTGGAATTATTTAAGCCAGATCAATGTGATTTAACTGAGCTCATTGTCAAATCTTATGAAGATGAAAGTGATCCACGTCCAGGATATATGGGCCATTTAATATTAGTTGGTGAAGAAATTGTCAAATTCACTTCGCTCTACAAGCCTGATTTAATTTCATCAGTCATTGTCAGTGCAGTTCAATCTGAAAAATGGAGTTGGTTTGTAAATGATATTCTATTGAAAACACGAGAAGTATATAATGTTGTCTTGGGTGCTGATGATGGAGAAGACAGCAATGATTATGGTTTTGATACATCATCAGTTGGATATTTAGATATGGATCAGCCAAAAAAGATAATTTTAGGTGACGCTTCAAATCATGATGAGTTTATGCAAGATACACTGAGTGGAGGAGTGGAAGATGAAGATGAAGATATGGATGTACCTGAGGTTCCTGATATCGAGATAAGAAAAATGTCCCCTAGTGGCGGTTTAAAAAATCATAAGATAGACAATGATGAAGATGATGAAGATGAAGATGTAGGCAACGATGAGAGACCAGAAGCTAACTATTTGGATAATTTATCAGGAAGTTCATCTGACGATGATGAAGATGACGTTGGTAATGAATTACGACGAGTATCAAAACATAATGAATAAATCTGTATAATTATTTCTTTCTACTATATACAACTTTTCCATTCGGCAATTCAATTTTTTTACCTCTTTGTTTCTTTTTTTGAATCTTCTTCTTCTCGGTGTCTTGTTCTTGTTCTTGAACCGCTGGACTCTGATATGTTGCAAAAGTATCAATTGGTGTCAAGAATCTACCAATTGTGAGATTATAAAGGTTTGCTGGACCTTTGAAAAAAAATGAATCTCTGAATCCCGGATGAATATTGATCTCGTTTTCATCAATTCTATATTGTTCTTCGCCTTCAACAAGATAAACACTTCCATCCTTCTTAACCAAGAAAACCTTACCGTTAGATTCGTTGGTTACTTTACGATCAGCACCATCTGCGGGTGGTAATAGGGAACCCCAGGCTTGATTTTTGATTTGTGACTTGAGATCAGCGATTCTCTTGTGAGCCTGTCTTCTATTAATTCTCAAAGCAAAGAAATGGATTACACCAACAATGACATAAATAATAATCAAAGTGAATACAAATCCGGGACGAAATTTAGAATAGTAATATCCGGTACCTTTCCATTTGGGGAATCCTTTAGAATAGAAATAATCATATCTTTTCTTCAATGACTGATCTCTCAAAATATTACCAACCAATGACAATCTTTGGAAACGATCTTCTGTCTGCTTCTTTATATTTCTTGAAGCTAATGAAAATTTATCAGGATGTAAACTCCTTGAGAGTTTCCTATATGCTTTTGAAATTTCCTGTATGGATGATTTGGGACCTTTTTCTAAACCCAACCAGCTATAAAAGGTAGTTTCAGCTCCTAAATCTTTTTGAATCTTATCATTCAAACTGAAGATTTCGTAATCTTCCTTGCTCCAAGGAACGGCAGTGGTTAGAGTTATGAAGCAAAGGAATAAATATAGAAATTTCATAATTCTTTGACGTAGTATGAACACCATAGAAATTTTTTGGTGTGTGGAAAATAATACACAAGATATACTTTATTCCTCTTTATTTACATAATGTCATTATATCCACTTTCACTAGATCAAAAACTTGTGTTTTTCTACAATGTGGTTGCAGCTACATTATGGTTTTGCTGTTTGGGGAGGTTTATGATCCTACTTCCATTAGTAGGTAGAAGATTCCTACCTGGCGGTATGGCAGACTTCTTTCACATTGTATCATTACTACCTTTATTTGGATCATTGATTGTTCGAGCTTTAATTAAGCCAAAGATGGAGGTAAAAGACTTATGGCCACTCCTGAATGGATTGAAGATGGCATGGATGTGTTTCGGGGTCATATTCCCGCACCCAAAGATTGCAAAGCATGCTTCATATTCTATGCTAATTGTTGCTTGGTGCCTTCAATACTTTATAAATTACAGCTATCATGCGTTCAAAATAAAGACTAAAAGCTCGCCACATTTCTTGTTCTGGCTTCAGTATCACAACTTTTACTTGACATATCCGTTGGGGTTAATTGCAGAGATGGTTTTGTTGTTCTTGAGTCTTGCATTTGTAGAAGAAAATCTGTTCTATGAACTTGTACTAAAGGTTGCATTCTTGAGTTATGTTCCAGCTGCATACTTTTCGTGGGACCATCTTAAACATAGAAAAAGAGTCAAATACACTGATGTGATGGAGAAATGGAAAAAAAATGCAGCTGCAAGCAGTGATAGATCTACTGGTGTAACAACTGCCACTGTAGTCGAACTCAGAGGAACTCGCCTCTTAAATCTATAGATAGTTAAATAGTTTAGTGTTAATTACTGCACTAAAATTTTTCAATGAGAAAAAAAAACTAGGCATTCATCATCACCGTCACCGTCACGAACACCAAGCAACATCTGTTCCAATAATGATAACGAAATACTTTACCAATGTTGCAGTTAAGTTCAACCCCTTTATGTATGGTGCCAAAAATGCCAGACTTTTTCTTTCGAGAGTTCCATCATCAACGAAAATTGAATACAAAGTGTTAACAAAAGCATCAGAACAACAAGAAATAAAAGTAACATTCAAAGATAAACATGTGATGACTGCTGATCCAGCTGCAATGAGTATGCAAGATTTAGGTGACCATTTTAATCAACATTCAAGAAAACTAGCCATCCAAGAAGCCATTCAAAATTAGAAGGGTATATAGATATTTTACATGTACATAGGAAGAATCAAACACTATTTATAAAAAAGTTCTGAAACCACTCGGGAACCAATGTATTGAAAATTCTTGATGATTCGTCTGGGTCAACTTCTTTCATGTTAAGATTTGAATCCATGAGCTCTTCTTCCTTATCAAACGAGAGTTTGAATACATGAAGTGTATCGTCCTCTACTTGTTGAGAAGCTATCCAACATATTCCCAATTTATACCATTCGAAAATGTTCTTTGTATTGATTGAACATCCATGGGTTAGAAGACAGGAAACGCTTTAATACGTGCATAGATTTCCCTTTCGTTATAGGTCTTTATGGATGCTAATCTTAAGTCTGTAGTCCTAAATCCAAGAATTGCATGCTCACAAGATATGAACTTATTCTGACAATAGGTAGATAATAGTTTCTTATGTAACTTGTTCATTGTTTTGACTTTATCGTCAGGTAACTTGTGGTGGGTTTTTAATTCGACGTAGTTTTCCAATCCTGATTGTTTAATAACTGCACAATCAATTTCAGCAGAATAAATCAATGGTATACCAGCGACTGAATGTGTGACAACTGTGTAATATCTGGAGTCATTAGCTCCATCACATACAACCTCTTCAAATTTCAACTCAGTGTATTCTTTTTCAAAAACAGGTGGAGTATTTTCCTTAATATATCGATTTTCCTCTTTCCAATCATATGCAAAGAATATTAGTTCCTTCCAATATACCACATTGAACAGTATTGACTTCTTATTAATTGGCACATTCATCAGTTTGTGCAAGTGTCGTCTCAAAGTAATGATTTTGAAATCTCTCAAGAAACCTTTTTCCGATATCAGATATTCAATAGACCTTAGCAAATCTATGAACAGGTATATGTCAGATAGTTCCTGATGGATATAATTACCATACCCTTCAGCAAGATCAGACCCAATTATCTTCCTTTGTGATTGTTCCTTTTTCTTCTTTTTGCTTCGTTTGCCTTGAAGTGGGATCGACACAACATTAAGTCCTGTTTTGTCTTCAAAATTGATCTGATCTTATGTTTTTGTGAAATACATGCATTCTTTTGGTGATTCTGAAAATATCTCTCCTGAATTCAATACATTGTTAAGGTATTCATCACCTATGTCCTGGATATCAACTTTGTTCAATATTTTATCGAATAAAGATAGTTTCAATTTGTCAATCATTGAGAGAAATAAGTTAAAACAAAATCTTCTATATTTTCTCAAACTAAATAATAACACTAAAACATCAAGACAAAGAAGTATTGGTTATGAGTATAGTAACGCTTAAATAGCCTTCTACTTTTTGGCAGCATCTCTTTCACCATAGGATTTAGTAGCATAGTGACCATCAATACAAATAATATCTTGAGGTCTGTAATTATAAGTCTTGTTAAAATACTCAGTCAATATTTGCTTAACACCTGCAGAATATCTTGCTTGAGCATCTAAAGAAGTACCAGAAACATGAATAGTCATGGCATTACCATAAGAAGGACTGTATGGGTTGTGCATATGTCTCCATGGATGATCTTTTGGTGCTGGTTGTGGGGACCAAACATCACCACCATATCCGGCTAAATGTCCTGTGGACAAAGCATCAGCAACATCTTGAGAAACACAAATTGCACCACGAGCAGTGTTGACTAAGTAGGACCCGGCTTTCATTTTTGAAATTAACTCTTTGTTGAACAATCCTCTTGAATTGTCATACAATGGACAATTAATGGTGACTATATCAGCTTGAGAAACCATGTCATCTAATGATTCAACTCTTTCAACAATATTATCAACACCATTGAATAATTTGGACGCATCATTCAATTTCTTGATTGCAGCGTCAGACAATGGATGATAATCATAGTATAACAACTTCTTCGGATTGAAAGCAATTAATCGTTCCAAAATACGGTAACCAATTCTACCGGCACCAACAGTTGCGATAACTTTACCTTCTAAATCAAATTCTTGTTTTGCAACCGCAGCAATATCCCAATTACCAGAAGTAGCTTGTAAATGACCTTCAACGAAATTTCTGATCAACACCAACATTGTCATAACAGCGTGTTCAGCTACTGATTGAACGTTTGAACCAGTAACTTCTAAAACTGCAATACCTTTTGCATTGGCAGCATCAAGATCAACATGATCTGAACCAACACCCGCAGTAAGTGCTAGTTTCAACTTCGGAGCCAGATCAATTCTGCTCTTGGTAATATAAGCAGGATAAAACGGAGTAGTAATGACAATTTCAGCCTCTTTCAAGTATTTGTCAAGTTGTGAATTTGCACCATCTTTGTCCGTAGTGCTGAGTACCTCATAGCCATGTTCTTCAATGAAATGACGAAGTCCTAACTCATTTTCACTAGCTCCTAACAATCTCTTTTCTTGCTTAGCTTGTACTCCACCAGGATATAAAACGAATAAAACTTTTGGTTTGCCCATGATGATAATAATTCTGATAAGTGTTCGCTGTTTGTATCAATTGTATGATGATGAAAAGAATTTGAAACTTTATCCAGATATGTATTTGAGTGGTATATATACTCGTTTATACCTTCATGTTTGCAATTATAAAGATCCATGTAGAATTATTTAGAATCGGAGCAATTTTACAACAAAGATCAGGATGTGAGCTATTTAATGAGTTTGAGGGTTTTAACTACCAAACCCTCGATTAATCTCTCGGGTTGCAAATCCGTGTAATCCTGACCAAGGGATTTGCCATATTGATTTTGCAGTGGAATGTTTCTCCGATGCATCCAGAGTCATCCACCCCCTTAATTAAATTGTTCCAATCAATCATTGTGAAGGATAATAACCGAATCAATTGCTGGGTTAATTTTTATTTTTGATATTTTCACGATACTGCATAGATTTGAAAAAGCACACTCAAGTTTTATGTGGGCAATCGATTCTGGCAGAGTTCCACAAGCTACCATTTTTTACATGACTACAGGTTAGTATGCAAACATAGTAATGACGGTAAACAATTAGCTTAGAGTTTTGATAAAGGGTTGCAAAAAAGGTTTACAGTATCCAAACGATTCTCTCCTTTCGGATCTGGGTCTCACATATCCAATCATGGTCAACACATATTAATGCTTAATATATATTAACTAAATAAATAAAATTTAAATGTTGACATCAATGTTCTTCACTTGATGTTTAAAATTTGAATTTATACAATGCTTGTGGTTTTTACGTTGTTTTTTTAATAGTTCTCCATCTCACTAATCGAATGCCAATTGTTTTTTGATTTCAGCAATAGCTTTACCAGGATTCAAACCTTTTGGACAAGTATTGGTACAATTCAAGATAGTATGACATCTGTATAACGACATTGAATTTTGTAACATAGCTTTTCTTTGTGGAGTAGCTTGATCTCTAGAGTCAATTAACCATCTATAAGCTTGCATCAAAACGGCCGGGCCTAAATATTGTTGTTGATTCCACCAATATGAAGGACATGAAGTAGAACAACAAGCACACAAGATACATTCATACAATCCGTCCAATTTAGCTCTGTCTTCAATACTTTGTAGATTTTCTCTACCATCGGTTGGGTGGTCATCTCTTTGTAAATATGGCTCAATTGATTTATATTGCTTGTAAAAATGAGTTAAATCAGGTACCAAATCTCTAACAACAAACATGTGAGGTAATGGGTAAATTTTCAAGTCCTTGGAAGTATCTTGATCTATACGACATAAACAAGCCAAAGTGTTTTTACCTCCAATGTTCATGGCACAAGAACCACAGATACCTTCACGACAGGATCTTCTGAGAGTCAAGGTAGAATCTTCTTCATTTTTGATCTTCAAGAGGGCATCTAACACCATAGGACCACATTTGTTCAAATCAACTTCGTATGATTGCATTTTTGGTTGCTGTTCTGGGGTATCTGGATTCCATCTATAAATTTGGAACTTCTTCAATCTTGGAGTAGCTTCTGCAGCAGTGGTAGCTAATGATCTTAAACCACATTGGGCGGATCTACTTTGACGAAGGACGGATCTAAACATTGCTTGAATAGTTGCTGGAGAACAGACTTGATTGTTGGAAACAAATGTATTGGAGAGCATTTTTTTCTCTTTTTCCTTTCAATACTGGTGAGTTTTTTCTCCGGGTTCAGTTTAGTGCTTGCTTTACAAATTACTTGAACATGATTGGCTGAAATCTGCAATTTCCTTCACAAGAAAATTTGAACAGTGTATGTATTGCAAGAACAACAATTACGAGAGACAAAAGGCTTAAACGACCGTAGACAATTCATCGAATCTGTCGAATGGTATCTTCGTAAGATGTATAGACAACACTTCGAAGAATGTGCCTTCTTTATTGTCGTCCCGGTCGATCTTTTGTTCATTGTCCCTCGATTGCATTCGCTGTCATAAAATCTGGGGTACAGTGTATGAAGGAAGAAAAGAGATTTTGTACTTCCATAATAGTAACCAATTGAATTGTCCCACACGATATATAACACGTCAACAGCGAAAGAAGGCACGAGTTGACTATTCGATGACGTATAAGAACCGTACTTTGATATCGGAATTTTATACAATCAGGGCATTGTTAGCAAGTACTCTGTTGAAAAACTCGAAAAACTCAACAGAACTGATCGAAACACCTCTACTCACATTGAAGTAATCGACACCAATAGCGGCTAGAATAATACGCTTGTATTTGACTTGCCGACGATGTTGGGGTAATTTACAGTATGATATAGACATTGGTCGATAATACATGAAGCATCTTGGTACAGATTGTGTAAGGGGTCACGTTCAATACGATTTGATTGATGTAATTGATCGCTGACTTTTTTTAAAATTGTGGTAGTAGTGATTATCTGGTGAGCCTTATGTTACATATAACAACGAATCTACTTGTCTCTATAAGTAGAAGTCACATTTCAAGAAGTTCAAAAATCTTTGATACACATTAATCATTAGCAGATCAATATTATTTGCATCACCAATATATTCTTCAAACAAGTATGGAGATGTATGTCAAGGAGTTGCAATTCGAAGTTCTCGCTTATCCAATAATGGATTAGATCGTCATACAGACAAAGGAACCGATAAAAATCAAATTAAGACACATGTGAGATTTAAGTATCGAAATTATAATTCTGCAGAGAAAACTGTTTTAGTAGATTCCATTCAAGAATTCAGGTATCAGTTTAGGACCCATAATGTGTTTTAGAAATTTTATATTCGTTGGGTACCCTACCTTCATTAAAAATTTGAAGAGGAAACAAATTGAAGATCTCTTCATAAAACTTAATGATGGTGAAGAAATTATATCCATGGACTGTAATGAATATGGAAATGAAATTGTTGTCAAATACACTTTAAGAGACAAAGAAACTTCAAGGGAAATTGAAAAAGCAACCCGAGATTCATACCTACTAGTGGATGTTGAACTTCCAGTGAAGGACTTTCTCAATATGGAGAAGACTGTACAAATAGATTTGGTTTCAAACTGGAAGATTTCATAACTTTATCTACAAATAATTTCGTGTGCTATGCAAGATATATTGATATGTGGTTAAGAGCAGGCGCAGAAATAGATGGTTCACTTTATGTTTCGGAGGAATTCGTTAAGCATTACATGGAGCCATTGGTAAAATGATCGAATGAGAGAAAAGGCAGAAAGAATTATGAGATCAAAAACATTTTCGGGAACGCTGTTGTAGCTGAAAGGTCTGATAAAAAGTTACCTGACAAGTAGATATTTCTCCTGAATTGAAACATGTTTTAGCAAGGTCTGTTAAAAGTAAGAAGAATGAGATAATTCATACTAAAGCAGGAAATATGAACACAAAGAAGAGATCACAAACTCTAAAATACTACTATGAACTAGAACTTGAAATAGGTGATAAGTGGCCTGTAGGAGAGTCAATATATGTTCATCCCAAAAAAGTTGAAGCATCTGAAGACCTTTATAAGATTAGTTTCAAACAAAGAGGTGCTAAAGGGAGAAACTATCTTCTTGAAATAATTGATCCATGGTTACTTCTATGTTCAAAGGTTCCAAAAGTGTTCTCAAATATACCATTTTCCTACTGAACATGACAAGAGTTTTTTATTCGGTATTGCAGATATTCACATTTTGTATTACGAAAATGACGTTGTTGATTATTTATGATTCTGTTTATGTTGATAAAGATTTGAAGTTGTTGGTGTATCGAGTGTTTCTATGATCCTTAAATATAGGTGTCTTCGTAATGAATAATGAGTGGATTGAGGCGTATATGTTAGTTTAGGGTTATGTAATGGAGTTTAATGGATGCAAGTAATTTAGTAATGATAAACTTGTTTAAGATCCTTGATCGGGCTTAAGTATTGCTAATTCTCGGTTAAGCAAGATCTCTATCTGGGATCTTCCACAGGTGGTAGACTTTTTCCCTGCGTTTGATTGTTTTCGTCAAACTTACAATGAAGTAAATAAATAATCTCTTTTGAGTATAATTTTGACTAAAATGGCAATAGAACTTATTTCATTCTATGCAAAAAAAAAGCTTAATCAACTACCCCCTAAAACATATATAATTACTGCACAGCTCAACATCCACTTAAACCTCCCACATCACTTTTTCTTACCATCAAGCTTGAATTATGTCATTGAACTCATTTACATTTGATGAATTAATTCAGCAGCAAGTAGAAGAATACGTGAATTATGAGAAATCAAGAGTTGAAAAGCAGTGTAAATCAAAAATCGAAAAATTAGAAGCAAAAATCGAGAAAATGCAACAAACCTTAGATAGGTTAGCAGTTCATTTTTACAATTGTGATATCAATCAACTAAATCAATCACTTCAATATCCGAAGAAGGACATTTACACATACATACCAAAGAAAAGGAAACATGATGTTTTGTCACCTACTCCAATGATAGAATCAGGAGAGAATGAAATAGGACTACAAAGTTCTTTTGCCCTTGAATCTTCGTTGACCTTTTCGTCGCAAGAGACAGTTGATGTTGAAGTTTGCACTCCACCTCATCAAGTCAAGTATCCTGCTGATCAACAACCTGATGAAGATAGCGAAGCCACCATATATACAAGTGATCAAGATGAGGTTGATGACTGAGATCTGTACTACATCTACATGGCTTATATTGCTATCCTTATTATATAGTCACCTCTACTATAAATTTAGACGTCCAAATACACATTCATCATCCTATTCATTAGATGAGTTGAACACACTTTAAACGCCTCAATGAATGTGTTCTTCAAATGTGAGTGTTATCCATGAGCTCATTGTTATCGTGATTAGTCATATAAGCAACGACTGAGGGCTTCTTAGTGGCTGGTTGTGGAGATTTTTGGTAGCGTTTCTGAATTAAACTCTTTGAACAATAGGTTCAAAAGTTTAAATTTTGTAAACAAGGCATGCATGAAGTTGGATATCTATAAGCAAACCGCAAGTCTAGATATAATACAATTTAATTTGCATTATTCCAAGACAAAGTAAAGATAGTTAAATTAAGGGAGCATTTAAGATTAGGGTTAATATCGAGATTAAGATTAAAATTGAGGAGATGAGGAGAAGTTCAAAACGGATGGCTTGAAAGATACAATAAAGGAAAGAAGCTATGGTTTTAATTAAGAATAGAAAATGTAATTGATAAGTATAAGTATTTATATCGAGCTTACGTTTCATTTATTTTTTCAAAATTTTTCAAGCAAGGTAAGCTATTAAACAATGAAAAGACTGTTCAGTGAAATATCAGGTGAAGATGTTCAGTCTAAAGCTAAGATGAACACGCCAGCTGCATCATTCTATCCATCACCACCGCCAGATAATAGATACCATGCGATACCAATGTCAAGACCAAATACACCAACTAATAGACAAACAACTAGAACGACCCGTGACTCTACCACGCATGATATATACTCAACAGATGCAGGTTATTATAATTTTTATACATCAACTTATTTCAATCCTCAAGCACCATTCAGTCATTCGCCATATCCATTTACATATTTCAAGCCTTTAAATTATGAAATACCACCAATACCACCACCCGCATCACTGTTCAAGACTTCTTCACACGGGTTTCGTAGTAATTCTCATTATTCAGCTTTTGCTACTTCATTTACTTCTTCTATAAACGGGTTCTGTACCAATAAAAGATGTCCCTGTGACGCGAAACCGTCAGGTTTGGTTGAAGAGTGCTTGTATACTAAACGTCAACGAAAATTTAATGCACAAATCTTATTCAACAGAATCTTGAAAAATAGCGAAATTCAAAATTTGGAACTGTTATAATTAGTAATACTAAGATTTCTATCATACATATACATTTTAGTTGCTGATTAGATAGATATTAGCTTGAAAATATACATCATTAATTCTAATTGATGGCTATTTGTTTTAGGAAGAGTTTGCGTAAATTTACGACTAGCATGAATGATGATGAAAGAAGTAATACTACTAAAAAATATGTTGTCAGAAGGATGGAACAAATTAATTCATATTCTACTACAATACTACCTTTCTTGTTGGACTATTAAGGAAGAACTTTTTCTGCTGTATTCCCTTTTAACTCAACTGGTCAATTGATTCATCATCATATCGATATAACAAGAGATTGATCTCTTGTATCGACGAGAAAACCACTAATAAGTGTGTACAAAAAAAAACTAGCAAAATGCGCTGTGGTAAAAACCACCTAGATAGAGCTTCAGTAGGACTTGGCAACCACCAAAGAATACTGCTTTGCAGCTTTGAACTAATTGCACCATTTTGTTGTTACACAGAAAAATAGTTGCAACATGGAGCCAAAAACACAAAATAGATCAATCCTTAATAAACAAATGAAATATCGAGAATGAGAAAAACTGGACGAGATAAGAATCGAACTCATGACCTTTCCCATGCTAAGGGAACGCGCTACCAACTACGCCACACGCCCTAAACTTGAAATAATTTTATGATGTATTATATTGAATTTCTAGGTTTAGGTAGAATACAATTATTTCACGTGCCCGAACGTGATTATATGTTACCGTCATGATTTCCAAAAAATTATCGCTCTAGATATGATAGTTTCTCAATATGCTAATGAGAGGTTGTTCCCCTGCTTACAATTATCACGAATTATAAACCCAATCATTATAAATACAATCCGATATAACATACTTACCTTTTTAATCTTATCTAGTTTAACCATCAAGCAAATTCTAAAGTATATTACAGGTAATCTATGTTATCTTAATTGTTCTATTAAATATTTCGTGTCTTTTAAGATAACTTAGGGCATATTTATAGTATGTTGTAATTCGTGTAATGCACTTTTCGAGCTGATATCGTACGATAGTACATCTCACCGTGGTGTTTATCTATGGATGGAGGGTATTTATCCATGGAAGGTGTTTATCCATGGAAGGTATTTATCCATGGAAGGTGTTTATCCATGGAGTGTGTTTATCCATGGAGTGTGTTTATCCATGAAGTGTGTTTATCCATGGAGTGTGTTTATCCATGGAGCGTGTTTATCCATGGAAGATATTTATCCGTGGAAGTCATGATGTTGATTATGGTTTCCATGAGATCACTTGCGTTAAAGATGATCTTTCCCAACCATTGTAAAGACTACAACATCTATCAGCAAACCACTGCACTTTACAATCGTAATGTAATCGTACAATATAAGCTCAAATGAACATTGAATAAGCTCGGTAAATACTATAAATATGCCTCGAATTATCATGTTTATATCATGTATAGAAATGAAAACTAAGTAAGATTACAAGTTTTATTGAGATTATATATTATAAATTTAGCCTATAATACCAGAAAGACTTGCAACTTTAGTTACTGTAGAACTACAGTAGAAATAGACAGGATAACTGTTGTTCCGGTGAATTACCTCCGTAAGACAAGTTACTCCCGCGTTTCATGTCCGACATACACATAAGTTACCACTTGCAACTACATCAAGTATATGGAACACGCATCATTCCAGAGATACGATCCTGCAATGCTTAGAGCTTCAGTGTTATACGACCGCTATATTATTTAATTATCACTCACAGTAATGCTGAACGTTTATTCCCACAAATGGTATACTCTGTATGAATCATTGTAAAGACCGTTGTTTCTCATGTTTTCACCATAAATAAGTGAGAGTCCCCATACACTTTATATATCTTAGATTTTGCTCCTGAGTCTAAATTTAAGATAAAATACAAATCACGAAGGCTCACTATACACATATTATATTGTAACTGTAGGCTAGAACACGTTCTACAACTGAAGGGTAAACACAATTACGAGCAACATAGTTCTGTTGAAGAAGCATTTATATTATAAAACAAGAATTTTCGGTGTATGCTGGTAGCTACAAAGGTAGATTACTTAAGGAATCAAATTTACATCTCTGGTTATTGCAAATCTTCCTGATATTACTTTCGTGATTCTCTTATTCCATTATTTTATTCTAGTTACAGTTGTTCCATCTACAGCGTTCTCCTTGTCAGTAGTAGCCTATTCAACATATATTTTGGCTCCACCTGCTTGTGAACTAATTTGAGCAGCAACAGCAGCAAATTTTTGAATTAATGCACTGGATATGAATTCACGATTGGCAGCAGTGACAATAAGTTAGGTAACAAAGCCTTTTACTAGGGAGGTTTATATCATCGTTCTTCAGTATGAGAGTTTTGTAATGCTGTCAGAGGTGGTTTATTGCAAAGTATTAGATCCCTCAAAGAAAGAGGTATTTCCAATTGCTGCTGTACAATTTTCTGCGCCGTGTCAATTACTTGGATTAACAATTCATTATTGGAGAATTAAAGTTGGTTGGGGTACAAACTCTGGTCCGATATCTAACGCATTAAGTTTAGTCGCGCCCATTGGTTCAGCTCACTCTTTTTCAGATGTACCACTTGGTAAAGAGGAAAATCGTGAAAATGATGCTTCTCTTGGTATGAGAATGCGGTTTTTGAGATAGTTAGAGTTTTGTTTTAAAGAATCTTTTTAAAAAGCAAGTTTAAATACTTTAAGAGATTGTTCTGAAGTTTATAGTTTTATCTTATTCCAGATATAATTGAAATAAAAAGAGTCATAAATAAAAAGAGCTATCACTATTCCACCTCACAAGAAGAAACCATATACTTAGGTTAACTCCAGTTTAGGTCTCTTGATAATTATTCAAACTTCGATTAATCACCTTGAACAAATTTGAACTCTCAATTGAATTCTCATTCGTTTCATTCACGATTGACGTCACCCAGGATCTTGTGATTCAAGTTCACCGCACTTTTTTTCAACGATGTAGGCTATTCAGACCGACTCATGCATTATATCCTCTTGTATACTTTAAAGACTTGCATTTACCCTTATAATATCCCCATCGTCTGCGTCGAGCAACGAGTGTCTTTCCCCAGATAGCAATCGTTTTCTCAACTGTGACATGTCCTCCTCCGCCTCTTCTTCATTGAAGGTAATGAAACTCTTCTCAATTACAAATTTACCTTCTTTATAAGTCTCAGGTTTTGAATAACATAACCACCCAAATGGGGTTTTACACTAATGGCATTTGATCTTGTTAATCTTGTAAACACGAGTCAAGTTGTGTCTAAAACTTTTATTAATTTTTGTTTTATTTCTTCTACATTTTTTACATCGAAATATAATAATCTTCTATTCTCTATTGTCAGTCTTTTTTTATTATAACTATAAATTCATAGCATTTTATTATGTTGTTCTTATCATATGTTTATCTTCCTTGCAAATAATTAGTTACCAAACACGAGTTGTAAATAGTAGCGACTTTAAATCGTGGAATCGAATGGAATTCATAACATATTTATAATATTTCTGAACCTTTGTGGGTTGCACCATGTTTAAGATGAACAACAGAATATGAACTTCTTTCCGAGGAACAGAATCAATTGTTATATCATTGTATTTGTTTAAGCTGTGGTTTATCAATGTATAATTACCCTCGCTTGGAATAACACCCAATGTAAAAGTGCATGTGTAGAGCAAGTGAACCTGTTTGCATTCAAATTGACTCTAATTATACAACAAAAGTATAATGTATATTTAGAGTTGAGTTAAATGCAAAACCAACGTCAAGACCATAACAACCTTTGCCAAACACCACTGTGAGGATTACACCACTTTGGGGTTTACAATCGTACTATACATGCTCAAATGAGCATTGTATGAGCTATTGAAGGACTCTAAATAGACCGTGAATCTATCTTCTTTTGTTTTCATTCCAAGACCTAATCACCTTATGTAAATAGTTATCATTATATAAGATGATGTGATACCCTTGTGGTTTTAAGGACAATTACTGTCTTGCGCTTTAAGGTTCGAGAGGGGCATAGTGTGTATTATTGTCAATTTCATTTTATCATATATCTTATCTTTATCTATTTTATTTTCTATTTATATTATTATATTGTTCATATACCATATTGTAATATTTAATATCACGGTGCTTGGTGCTAATGTAGACCAGCACGCAAGCATTGTATTTCTACATGATTAAGCTCGTCATGCAGAACTCAAAGCATCAACCCAATATGTTGATGTCACCGTTCCCACAAGATGAGCAGTACCAAAAGTCACTTGGGTTTAATGCGCACAGTCACACCTTCACTAATCCTAGGACTGTCCCAAATGATATCTATCCGTTTCGACCACCCCCTGTGTAGCATATAGACATTGAAATGTACATACTTCACCGTCATTATGACTTTTTCTACACTTAAGTAAAGACTCTTCTATGGTTGTAGCTAATGCTGTTGTTTTGCTGCTCCCTGTCGCTTCGTATGTAAAGTTTATCGTTCCTTTGCCTGTCATTGATATTATAACCTTTGTCCACTTGCAGTCATTGCCCTTTGAATTCACGCTTATGTTATTGACAATTGCAATGGCTTGCTTGATATCAATACTATCGTCGACATGTAATCCGCTTATGACCAAATTAGGTACCTCACACACCTTGACGTGAGTCCCTTTATCCATAATGTAAAGCTCATTAAGTGGGTGCACCGCAGACATTTACTTGAATGTTACCATCATTAAACATACTTCTTTTTCCAACTGCACCCTCTCTTATGTTCGATGACAAGTCCTATCTTTATCAACTTGTTTATAATATTCACACCGAACCTACGATAAAGATCGCTCGTCACTAAAATCATCACTCGTAGTGACAGTATGTGCAATACAATATGTGGAAAAAGAACAGTAAAAATAAAGCAACAAAGCCTGACGTAACGAAATGTATACATAAGTCATGATTATTAATAAGATGTTTAATACTTTGACAATGATTGAGTATGTCGGTATAGTTTTCATAATATTAATAAATAAGTTACAGGGAAGACAGTTTGAAACTGTTTTTGATTTATAATAAGGGTAAAACTCGTGTTCTTAGTCACTTTCAAAATTATCAAGAGAAGAAACAAGATCATCTAGAGCTTATTTATAGTACTTTTGCTAACTCATTCAATGCTCATTCGAATTTGTATCATACGATTGGAAACCCCACAGTTGTATTTGGCATTGGACGTTATCTTGATCGGGGTTGAGGCAAGATCACGTTCAACACACGTGAGCTAATTTGTATATAACGCAACATTTAATATACAAAAGATAGTTATTTTATTTCGACAAGTAAGATCTTTCTGATTTATTTCACAATCTCTTCTTATATATTTGTTTTAGTTCTATTAGACTAGTCAGAGGATTGTGTAGTGTTGTAACAAATCAACAATATCAAAATTAAGCCATCGTTATATACTTAACTTTCAATTAGACAAAATCTTCTCGCGTGTGCAATACAATCTGACCAGTTGCTGCCACTTCTTTTTTATCCCCACAATATAATAAACGACCAATTCACTCAGCCACCATGGTAACAGAACAAGCATACTATGGTAAAGGATATCATAAGTCAATTTCAGATACGCATTCATGGAGGACAGTTGAAAATTCCTCAAAATTCTTAATCTCTGTATTAAAACCGACATTTAAAGTATTGGATGTTGGAAGTGGACCAGGTTCAATAACAGTCGATTTTGCAAAAAATTATTTGACTGAGGGTGGTTCAATTATTGGAATTGAACCCACTCAAGACTTGATTGATATAGCGATAGCATATAAAGAGAAAGTTGCACCGGAGTTAACTAATGTATCTTTCCAAAAGGGGTCAATTTATGAATTACCATATGAAGATAATGCATTTGATTTAGTACATGCTCATCAGGTCGTAATTCACCTAGAAGACCCAGTAAGTGCTTTGAAAGAGTTGAAGAGAGTAACCAAACCTGGCGGATATGTTTGTGTCAAAGATGCCGATCTAGCTTCAATAATTGTATCGCCAGAGAAATACAATATACTTGGTGAATATTATATATTAAAGGGCAAAGCAGCCATATCAACAGATGTGAAGGCGGGTAGGACATTAAGAGAGAAGGCTATTGGAGCCGGATATGAACCTTCACACATAAAAACTACAATATCAACATGGCTTTGTGCCGATGATCCAAAAATGAAGAACGGTTGGAGCATGTTGGCAATAAATAGAATTGAGAATGCGGGTGAAGTTTTGTATCCTGATGATGAAGAAAAGAATGCAAAAGCTAAAGAAGAAACGGTCAAATTATGGGAAGAATGGCAACATGATGAATCTGCTATTTTTAATTTGAGTCATTTTGAAATTGTATACCAAAAATCTTAGTCAAACTCTATATGTAGATTTTGTTAGTTTGAAATATACAGCTCATAGTTGACTGATCATTATGTTTAAGACCTCTGACAATTGAATAAAACATTTGATTTTAAGTTGTATATAAATGATTATTGTTGACTACCTAGTAATTATTGTTAGTACTACTCGCGCTCAATTATTACAATTTACAAATTTCAAGTACCAGTAACATTTGTGATTGACAATTTACACAGTCACCATATGTATCTCCAATTCCTCAATGACGGACGTATCTACATCAAATGAAAATAAAGTCGATGACTTTTTGTCTAGTTTATCGCAACTATCACAACAAAGACTCAAAGAAGATCAACAAAGACAACGAGATTTACAACGAAATATAGATGAATTGAAGCTAAGACTGAATAGTTCTTCTCCTATAAAGAGAGAGACCGTCATTAATACACCTAGTAAATCCACCAACCATTCAAATATACCTGATTTGAAATTCAATCGCAGTTTGTCCAAAAAGGTGGAGGAAGAGGAGGATCCCCCAACATTACCTCAACTACCAGCGAGATACTACACCGATGATGATAATCCTCCTCCTTTGCCCACTAGGAAGTCTGACGATATAACTATAAATTTAATGAGGTATCTGGCTAGAAAATCTTCAGGTCCGATACCTGCAAAGCCAAAGTCAAAGCCAATACTAAGTACACCTTTGGTTTCCGAACAAAAATTAACAACAGCTAGTTTGGATTTCAAGCCAAGTGATTCGAAGAGAAGTGAAGACAAATCATTCAGAGATATTGAAAACTTGATCAGGAATGGTGATGTTGCAGATTTCAAGAAGCAGCCGCCTCCGTTGCCAAAAAAGATTCAACAGAAAGACGAGATTGTCACACCAACAATGAGTAAGCAATTGCCCCCTAGACCAAGTCAAAAAGCTGACTGGTTATCTTCATTATCAACTGCCAAAAACACCACTTTCACACCTCAAGCGAAAGAGCTACACACTCTAGCATTGAAAAAACCAATACCACCAAAGCCAAATGATAAAGCAGATTGGCTTTCTTCGTTATCTACAGCAAAAACAACTACATCAACCCCGCAATCTTCAAATGAAAAGCTGAAGGTAAAAGTACCGATATCCAAACTGAGTTGGATAGACAGCGCAGTCAAGAAATCACCAGAGCCAAAACGTGTGCCCACAAAACCGTCATATTTGAAAAATAATCCAATGGAAAAGTTGGTGAAGCTGGAAAAATCAAGAAATCTATTGAATTGGGCAGTTGAAACAAAAGAAGAAGCCGAATTTAAAGCAAAATTTGAAAAATTGAAACAATATTCACCTGATCCAAAGAAACCAATGTCACAAACACCAATCAAAGTCGAAGAGCCTGAGTTCATATCAAAATTTCAAAAATTGAAACCAGGAGATAATCAAAACATACCTTCACCTGAACAGAAACCAGCTGAGAGACCAGATGATGAGAAAGAATACTTGTCCAAATTCAATAGGCTAAAAGCAGGCGGCCAACCCCCATTACTTAAATCAAAGCCATCCTCCTCCAGCCAGACAGAAGGTGAAAAAGAATTTATGACGAAATTTCAAAAATTGAAAACTGGAGAAAATCAATCACCTCCGAAAAGGTCATTCGACGAACCAACACCAGAATTTCAGAAACGACTTGAGTGCATAAAAAGGGCACCTCTAAAACCAGCGAATAAACCAACTTTGGCTACTTTTGAGGACAAAGACACCGAGGAATTAAGATCACAATTGAAAAAATTGGAGTCACCAAAGAAATCGTATTCAAGCACGAAGTATGAAGAAATAGATGGACAAGAATTAAGATCGCAATTGAAGAATCTTTCTAAAAATCAGCCACCCAAACCGACTAAAAGTAATCAGGAAAAGCTGGCCAAGGTTCCACCAGAAGACTTGTCATTTCAGAAGAAACTCGGCGCCATTTTATCAAAGGCAAATACGTTCCCTCAACTCAGTGGTGAAAGTCCACAATTGAAAAGGTCAAGTACTTCACCGACAAAGAATGTGCACAGTCCAAGTAGTGAGAAGTTGACACATACAACGAAAAGTAGGACAAGAGGTCCAAAGAGGAGATTACCTAAAGAAATGCGTAACGATGGAAATGAATCTAAGCAAAGCATTACAAACAATGAAAAGAACAATAAACAATTCAGTAAACCAGAAGGTAGACAAGAGGAAAAACAAGATGAATACATTGTGGATTACAAAAAGAATAAAAATCCACCTCCAATAAACAAACATTCAAAACCGAAAGAAATTGGAGATTTAAAGCCTACAAGAATTATAAGTGGTGAATTGTTTATCTAATAATCTATATATGCCAATTATTCAATTCCTCAATCAATTTATCATTCAAGAGGGCTATAGGCTTATAAAATAAAGTAGAATCGTTTGTACTGTCTCTGATCTTTCTAAATTCTTGTAAAAAATTCACAGAAGTATGGACGTAAGAATCTACCGTAGTGATTTCTTCACTAGTTAAAGGTTTCACAATTTGCATTTCCTCATCTTCATCATCATCCTTCAAAAATCTACCTATTTCATCTATTCCCTTAGTTGATATAATTTCATCGTTGAAAATAGACGAGAAATGGTAATCCATTGTTAAGTTGAAACTCTCATCTGTTTTAACATGATGTTGGTGCGGCGGTGTTTTCATACTGAACGTCTTTTTCCAATATTCTTTATCTGCTTTGGTGTCAATGCTATCCAAAAGTATTATCAAAACCATTAGATTTATATACATCTTAACATTTTCATCATTTGATTTTTGAAAATTGTATATTTCCTGTATCAAATTTTCAATTATTTCCCATTTATTGTTTTGAATGTATACGTTGAAGTAAAAATAGTTTGTCAGAAACTTGGCTTCACCAAACAATAGCAGATTTTTAAATGTTTCAGTAATATTCAAATCTTGTTCCATTGAAATAGTCTTTTTTAGATAATGAACGTTGGTTTGTATTTGTTCCCTCAACTCATTCGGTGGATTATTTTCCAAAATTTTATTTCCACATATGTTTAGCACGATTTTGAAAATCAAATTAGAATTTTCTCCTTGTGTGTTTGTCTTCATGATTTCTTGCAATATTTTCATTTTCAAATCAAAATCTAAATTCTTATTTCTTAACATCCAATTGATCAATGAAACAGTGGTAGGTATTAAAAACATTTGAGATAAATAGTCCAACCCATTATTTAATATACTGAAGTCTATTTTGTTCAAGTTTGTAGCTGTTATAGCTTGTTGATATATGATTATAATCAATTTATAAATTTGCTTGATATTCAAAGATTTCATTAAATCATCAGATAATCCTTCATTCTTATCATCAAATAATGCATTAATCCATTCAGTTAACAAGTTATTGTAATTTGTAACTATAATCCGATCTTCTTCTTCGTTATTTGTCGGTAAGTTGTTGGTTAAATTGTCACCTAATCTATAGTAAAAATTATTAATGTAATCAATAATAAATGAATTTTTAATTGATATTTTGGAATAGTCAATTTGGAAAACTTCAAGAATTAGAATAATACTCAATATGACAACACCACAATACGAATAAATATCTTGAAAATTTTCATCATCTTCATCAATTTTGAATTTTTCTGTATCTATAAAATCAATCAATTTATAAAATAATCTCAAATTACTATTGAATAATAAAATGTTTATGAATTCAATGTTATTCATGATACAAAGTAGTAGTCTATTCAATTTCTCTAACTGTTTAGTACGTATGAATTCATCAACAATCTCTAGTATAATAGTAGTAGTCTCTTTTTGTTGTTTATACAGCTGATTCAATTTCGGTAAATCGTTTATAAATTCAATCAATCCAGATTCTTCGAGTGAGGTAAATTCACTATTTATATTGACCAACTTTTCATTGAAGCTATTTCGTATGTGCGAGGTTGATGTCTCATTATTATCCCTTAATGCGTCGAGAAACTTTACCTTCAAAATAGGATCGACATTGAGCTCCTTCAAGCTTTCAAACGCACCAGTCACAACCTTCTCAAGCTCGTCGCCAAGCCTTAAACTTTTTAATATCAATGATGCTCTAGTTATAATAAAGTTCTTAGCATTAAACAAGCAATATCCATGCATATCCAAGGTAGTAAAGATTGCCTTAACAAATTCAAACACTATCAAATGGGTATTCTTTTGATGTTTCAAAGGTATAAAGTTATGAATAAAGCAATTCATGAAAACATTAGGATCTTCAAAAATTTCAAAATATTTAAAATCTCTCATCAAGTTATGAATCCATATATACCTCCTTTTACTATAATATTCATCTACTTTATTTATTATTGTCAATGACACGAGTGATGTCGAAGAATGCTGAGTTGCTTGGGCAGGGGCCAACATAGTTTGATGGTCTAGTTTAATTAACTTTGATTGAAAAAGTTGATCCAATTGGGTACTTGATAATACTGGTTTTGATTTCAACAATAAGTATGATAATAAATGATTTTCTTTATCTCCAAATTTTTGTAAGCTTGAACTTAGTTTAACTACAAAGTTTTGAATATTGCTGTCATCTTTATCAATTAACTTTTGGAAACTATCAATTATTGCTCCAAGTAAGACAACAATATGATGTAGAACTTGATTTGATACATTTTCTGATTTCACATAGTTAAATGAATATTCAATGTACTCATTTATCATTAATTTGATCACTTCCTTATCGTATTTATTTCCAGTTAAACTGTTTGTGATTCTTAGCAAATACGTAATTTGTAAATCATTTGCTATACCGCATAAATTTGACCAGAATAAATGACAACTCTCAGCTGAACTAAACGATAAGACAATTATTAAATTAATTTTGTAATCCTGAAACTTAGTGGTAGTACAATCTGGTGTTGTCGATAGTAATACTTCCAAAAACTCATTAGTTTCTATCTTTTTTTGAGAGCTCAATTGATTTAATAATGATATAAATGTTTTTGGTGATAATTTTTGATTAATTGATTTAGTTATTAGTTTGGATAACGATATATCGTGGGACATAATTCGGTTACAGATTTTGGCAACAAATCGCTTTGGTTAGCAAAATTTTCTACTGTAAAATAGTAAAAATGTGTTGTAAAAATTACTATGTGAAATTAAACTAAGTATATAAAACTATGTATGAAAAACTAGACAACATTCTACCCATATGAACGAAACAAAGACAAAACTCTTTCATGAATAATGTAAATAATATCAATACCAACATCTTCGAACTTCAATAAACATGAAAACGACATGACTAAATAAAAATGTCTACAAATAATAATAACCAATTAATAATAAACAGTGAAACAGTTGAAAAACAAATCGCATTTTATAGAATACTCAAATATCATTATATGACAACAAGTCAATTACCACAAATTAGATCCACTAAAACCAGACATAACATTACTTCTACTCTTTGTAGCAGCGCCTGTAGAAACACTTGTTTTAGTTTTACTCCAAATTGAACTACTTGTAGATGCTGAATTGCCATTCCAGATAGTACCAGTAGTCAGCGCATTTGCATTTGGCAACAAATTAGGCGAGTTGAAAAAATTCGTTGTTGTTGGAGTGATTGTGGTACTTAATAAAGAAGGTGAGCTGTTGTTAACAGTCTTGTAGGATGTTGACGTTGACAAGAACAAATTAGGTGGCGAATTTTTGGTGAAACTACTAGTGTTGGTGGAGTTATTAGAGTTTGCATTTGGAGGTAACAAGGTTGGGGAATTGGAATTTGAACTACTGATAGTGCTGTCAAATAACTTGGATGGCAATATCGTTGGATTATTTCCAGAATTTGATGATGATGCAGATGAAGTCGAAAGTTGCTTGTGGCTACCAAATTGGCTATTCGTAGGTGAGGGTATAGAATTCGAACTACCATTGAACATCATGAAATTGGTTTTCAAATCAAAGTTGTTGTTGGAATGAGGTTGATTCTTTCCACCAGTAACATTATCCACTAACGGGTTAGCAACATCTGCAAACACTTGAGGTGGTTGTTGGGTAAAAACTTGTGGGGACTGACATTCGAATGAAGGGTTAGAGTAGAATTGTTGTTGTTGAGCTTGCTGCTGCTGCTGTTGTTGTTGCTGTTTTTGTTTTTGAGCAATTGCAGCTTGTTGAGCTTGCTGTTGTTGTAATAAATATGTTTGTTTTTGTTGATGTTGAACAGCAGCAGCAACTGCAACTGCAGTCAAAGCATATTTATTTTGTTGTTGTAAATGATGATGCTGATTGTGATGATGGCCATGAATGCCATTGTTACCATTGTTGTTATTACCACTACTATTATTATTGTTGTTGTTGTAGTTGTAATGGTGATTATGATGATATCTCTGAGTATGCTGTTGTTGATGTTTAGAGTTATTGATGCTCAACTTATCGATAATCTCAAACTGATTATTGAAAGGTATTGATTCTAATTGTCTTTTGGGGTATTTATATGTTGATAATGACATAATTAAAACATGCAAATATGAAAAAGTGTATGAAATCCAGATTAATAATAATATACTAAAAACACCACTTATTGAGGTCCTATTATAAAAACACCTGGGATATATAGTCCAAATAGTAAGAAAATGCACAAATACGAATAAAATCAAAAAATCAACCCAATAAAAGAAGAAATTAAATGAATTAAATAAAAAGAAAAAAAAGGAAACTGATGATTGTTAAACGTCACGTAAGGGTTGTAAAAATGAATGAATGAGTGGGTGAGTGAATGAATGCAAACGACTTTACTAGAATAGATTCTGTAAAGAAAACGGTTGATTGCAGATTATGAAAACGTCTGTGGGTCTGACTGATATATGAGTATGGCGTGTCAGGGGAGATAAATTGATGGGTACTTGACTTGGTCGATGTAGCTGAATGTCGAGTAAGAGATTTTAGTTGATTTTATTTTAGTTTAGTCTGAAGATTTTTCGACCCTGACCAACCCAAACTTCAGCTTCAGGTCCATTCTACAGCTTGGGTTCTCATACTGGAAGCGTATGCGTACCTACGCGCACTACCACGCACACAATTTTACACATTCACACATTCACATTGGACATCTCTTCTTTTGTCTCTGCTTTTCTTTTCTGCTGCGCTGTTGATTTCCAGATTTCCAGTTTTTTTTCCAAACCTCATTTGCTGGATGGTGCAAGTGTGTATGTAAGGACTGTATATATAACAACTACATATCTTACAGCTATGTAAGTATTCCTACTGTCTCCCCCTGCTTCCTATCTCCTATCCTGATGATCATGATGACGATGTCGATGATGATGCGGCGGTTTGCCATGAAGGAATGCCACCATCTTTCTTATCGTTTTTGTTCTCATTGCTGCTTGATCTGCCACTTGAACTGGTATTTAATTGCCAGGATGGAACACCAACATTCTTTAGTTTTTCTCTGATTTCTTCTTCTGACTTCATTGTTGATGTTGATGTTGATGCTTGCCAAGATGGAATACTTGTTTCATTGCTTGTGGTCTCGCTCAACATCTCCTCTTCTTTATGTTTCAACTGCCATGCTGGTATACCTGCTGCAGTGATTCCAACTTTAGTTACACTTTCTGAATGTTCTTGTGCAGCCGGTCTTTCATCTGAGACACTACTATATTCAGCTGGACTGGATTCCGCTTTCCTTTCCTCTTTTTGTAGTCCTGGTTCTGGAGTGGTTTTGCTTTCTTCTGCTTTAGCTCTAGCCCTTTTCAAGATTTCTGAAGCTGAAGGAATCGAAGAAACAGGCGCAAGATTTCTACCAGCACCACCATCATTTGACTGGCTGTTCGCAGAATTTGCACTTCTAGCTTTGATCAAATTCTTTAAAGATTGCAATTCTTCATTAACTTCATTTAACTCGTCATTTACATTTTCCTTAGTTAATTTCATATTCTTTTCAATTGAATTACTCAAATTATCAATTTCCAACTTCATTAATCTCAAATCATCATCAAATTTCAATTTATCCTTGTTATACTTATTCAAAAAATCGTTGACGTTCTCGATGACTGTATCTATATCTTTTAATTTTTCTTCATTTGATGTTTTAATTTCTTCTTGTTCTTTTGTCAACTGTTCCAAGATCTTGTCCATCTTAGTGAATTCTTCTTCTATTCTTTCTTTATCTTGATCTACAGATGATTGGCTTGGGGGCATGATCGAAGGAATCAAATAGCGATTGATAACTTGATATAATCCATATGTCACCCCTGCAGTGGCAGTGGCCATTATGAAATAATCCTTCCACGATCTATCCGGAAGTGGAGGCGGAGCATTATAGTAATCTATTGGAGGTTGTGGAGGTTGTGTTGCGATTGATGAATTTGAAGTGGTTGGTGAGATACTGGATGTTGTAGTAGGGGAATTGTCATTCACTCTTTTCAACGCTTCTTCAATTTCTTGTTGATTTAATCCCTTTGATTCTAAGAATTCCACTTTTTTCGTTAATGGGGATGTTACAACATTGGGATCCCTTAAGAATGACACTGCACTATTGATCAACTCTTCATTCATGATAACACTAAATGACTTGGTAAAGAAGTGGGAAGGCAAGCGATTGATTGTTGTAATTGTTCTAGTGCGATATTCACTGTTCAGAAAATAGTGGGAGAGATTAATCATCCAGCGGATGTTTCCACGGGCAAATCATTTTGTACAACATGGACAATATCGAATGAAAGCAATGCATTATATCTCTAATACGTTTATGGTTCTATATATATATACAAGAATGTGAGTGCTAAGTCAAATTGTCTTTCTTCACAAACAAGCTTTGTAAGTAACTACTCTTTATTAATTCTTCATAAATGCACCAACTTATACCAGCGCTAATACCTTTCCTACCTAATCTTAAACTCAAGCCTCGAAATAAATTTCTTACACCACCATCTTCTTTGCACAACTTCAACATTGTTTTCCATATCGATGTTGCATTTGTCAATTGTAGCCTGGTTTTAATTGCATCAAATGGTGCTGTTATCGTTGTACATGTTGTTGCTGCCAATACTGCTGCAGTTGAATTGATTATACTGGATCTGTGATCGCCGCCAAATAATGACCTAGGAATAAATGTTGGTATGAGATCATTCTTGAAAGATTCATAAGTCAAGACATACAATCCAGCATACGGACAATCTCTAGCTAAAGTTGCCACGGATCCTTTGAAGAAATTCTTCACTGAGCCTTTATTTTGCTCAACTAAATGAATACCACTACCTGGACTGCCCTTGCCTTTTTTTTCCATGAAAATCTCCAGTATTCCCTCGTACATTGAATTGTAATTATACAAATTAGATTCAAATCTGGTTTTAATAATGGTTATAGGCATTGTAATATATCCCACAATTGCACGAGCTATAAATCCTGCTGTTAAGTTTTCCACGGGGGTTAATTTAGGCAAGACAGAGGAGTCACTTTTCAAATTCACATTAAAATCTATAGATTTCTTATACTCCCCCCATGTTGTTCTCATTCTTGATAGTATTGTAAAATACAATCCTGCTCCAATTGAAGTACGCAAAGTAGAAGGTAATGTCCCACGCCACAAATCCTTGATTTTACTTAACTTTTTCAACTCTTTATATACAGAGGTTCTAACTTCATGTTTTGCATTATGTTGTTGTTGTTGTAACCTGGTTTTCAATAAGTCAAATGGCTGTAGAGTTATAGCTGATACTAGCCCCGCTGTCGCACCAGAGACTAGATGAGCAGTGGCATCTGGAGATTTGTTTATTGATTTGTTAACACCTTGTGTGATCTCGTTGTTAATCGGTGAAGATGACATTGAATAGCTCCATAAACCGCTCTGCTTAAAGTGTATTGATAGAGAGTATGGAAAAGTGTAGTTCATGTAGAGTGGTATTTTTCACTTGCCCTGAAAAAAACTGTGCTGTGAAGTGAGTACAGATAATTGATATGCATAATGTTAATTGATTGGTTCCCTATTCAATTAGACTTTTATAGAAAGTATACAGATCTCTAGTGATCACGAAAACAGGCTCGACCTCTTTCAAATCAAATTTCTCGTTATTCCATAACGACAAAGCAGCAATAGCCAAATAAGTATGCATTGGGTCTGGATTTGCATCTGGATTGGGAGCAAAGCCACCTATTATTTGGTTTTGAGTCTTATTCAATAAATGTTCCTCTGCTTTATTCAAATCCGCCAATCGTGTATATTCTGGATCCATTATAGATAAACTTCCAGTGCACCACCAAGAATAACATGTATCGCCGACTTTATTTTCTCTACCATTGAACCCACCAATATCAATATTCCGATAGTATATATAATCTGCGTCCTCATACAAGCAACTAGGATAATCAACTTGTCTCTGAATGAGCCAATCTCTTGTTCTTGTTAATTTATACAATGGATATTCTAACAATTGTAATGATGCGATGGCACAAAACGTGAAACCTAAATGAGATTCGTCCATTATGTACGAACTGAATCCACCGTTCGGGTTCAATCTATCGATAATAAATGCTCCTGCTGATTCGGTGTCTATATCTATATCCAGATCCCTATTTCCTTTGATCAAATGACGTATGATTAACGCGATATAACTCTGTCGAAGGTCAGGGTCACCAAATTGTTCAAGTTTACCGGTACATAATGATAAAGTAGGCACAAATCCACCTCTGTATGGCCCTTCTTTAATTTGGGATTTTAAAAGAAAATTCATAACTTTCTCTCTATCAAATCTCTGAAAGAAATCAGATCTCAAGATCAATAAAATGTACAATGCAAACAAAGTGGATGATAAGTTAGGCAAATCGTAATCCCCCAATCCCTTGAAATAATGAGTCGACCTAAATGCAACAATCTCATCATTTTCAATCATGAATTCTCTATATATATATTCGGCATAGTGCTTTAATTCAGATTCACTAAAGCTGATTTTATTTAGCAACTCTAGTCCATGTAGACAGAAATATATTATCGCTAGTTTATTCGAGTCCTCCAGCTGTGCAGTTGATGGAAGCCCCATCAAACACCTATTGAAGAATTTTTCATGTTTGTTCGCATGGAAGGTGGCAGCCATTGGGGATCAGTTACTAAGTCTATGACCAATGAGTGATACTTTTTGATTTTTTTGGGACCTACTAGTGTCGCAAATAATGGAATCCTCTTAGTCGCATTTGTTCTATGACACAGACCAATAGAATTGTGGATGTACTACTTGAACCTGATAAGCAATTCAATCTTGGGTTTGTGTCAGGGCTTGCAAAGTGTTAAATACTTCTGCAGCTAAGATTACATTCCTAAATGTTTGCCATTATTCATGTAAGTTGTTTTGATTGTAAATAATTCCTACACATATCAGGGCTAGGCTTTGGTGTACTTGGCTATCATCAACCTCGATTCAAACTTTATGGAAATTGTCTAGAGCAAGGTCCAATTTCTAAAATTTCTAGTTCTTCCTTAGTATGTTTAGTCCTTGCATTCACAATCATCCCATTCAAGCGGTATTGTTCCTGAGCTCGTGGGTTATTTAAAGTATGATGGGATGCAAAATATACTTTGACGCACACACCAACTAATTGCAGACAGAAAATAAAAACGTGGCATTCTATTTCATATACTTGTATTGTTGATCTTCCACTGTTCACCCACCTCATGATTATCTTTGTTGTCATAAGATTTCCAATAGCTCAGCCCACCTTACAATTCAGACTTACTCCATCTCTGTTGATCTTATTGTTCATAATTCTGATTACACAATCAACCCCTTAACTGAATCTCCACCTTTCTCTCTTAATCTAACCTCTTGCTATTGGTTTTAATTTAAAGTTTAAGCGATCTAAATTTATAATTCCATTACTCTGAAAGCCAGTGGTGGTTTTGTTTCAGGTACCTTGAGTGTTTTTTCCAATTGCTTTTACGTTTGGTTAAATTGTATTATTGGCTGGTAAGGAAACAGAAACCATGAAGTTCGGAATGATTGAGACAATAGAAACCTTGAATTGCGAACAATTGGCCTTAGACATCTGATTGTGTTTATATGTGTGTGTTATATCTGTATTGACGTGTACAGTATTGACCCCGTAGTTGGGGCTATATTCTTGTAAACTTGAAACGTATAAATACGCCTATATTTCTCATTGCTTGGAATGATACATCTCTGTATTCTCTTTTCCTGAAGCATCCTCATTCTTCTCACGACAGATACATCATAATGAAGGTTTCAGCTTTAGCTATTTTGTTATCTACTTCGGTTGCAATCAATGCTGCATTATTAGAAAATTTAAAAAACCTTGGTTTAGTGGTTAGAGCCGACGGAGATTCATCAGATGCATTTGATGGTTCAATTGTGACAGGTACTAATGAAATTCCAAATATTACTAATGATTCGGGAGAATCTGATTTTACGGATACATCTAATTCCGATAATTTTGAAGAAACTGATGCTGGTACCGATAGTGGCCCATTTTTAACTGGTGATAGTCAAGAAACCGATTTTGCTTCTTCTGACTCTGGTTTTGGTTCTCCATCATCTGATTTTGGTTCTCCATCTGATTTTGGTTCTCCATCTGATTTTGGTTCTCCATCTGATTTTAGCAGTGAGTCAGACTTTACTGCAACTGGATTTGGTGACTCTTCTTTCACTAGCGGTGCTGGTAGTCTTTCTACCTTAACTGACGATTCAACGGAATCTGACTCTTCATTTTCAGATTTAAGGGGTTCATCGATTTCCAACTCAACTACAAATGATTCTGACTCTAATGGCGGTAGCGATTCCAGTGCTACTAGTGCTTCTGGTGCTTCTGGTTCCAGTGAAAGTAACTCCAGTGGGTCGGGTAATAACTCGTCATCCAAAAATGATGGTATTTCTTATGACTCGGGTTATATTATGGCCTTTGCCGCTGCAGTTGTGGGTGCTTTATTGATTTAAAATTAGATAACGTAGTTATTCCACATAGGTGTTCCTCTTTTTAATACTATTTTTAGATTTTTCTTATAATTAATTAAATGCTATCTTTATTTAAAATCTTTGTTATTTTGGGTGCGAAAATTATTTAGCAGCATCTATTTTCGCTTAGAAAATAAGGTACAGACAAAACTCGAAACTTGATTTATCATTCTTACAACGTGCTAAGGGTCCTAATTTTGCTTCTACTTAATGTATTCTCATTGACTATTCATTCTCTCGAGGCACATTTTCATCAATACAAATTAAATGCATCTTAATTGTACCTTTCATCAAAGTTAAGCCATTCAATATCAACACTCTATCAATCGTGCATCATGTGTATTCGACCTTACCTCTGAAGACTGATTAGAAATAGTTTTGTAGTGTAAAGGGAGTTGGGCCAAAAAAGCTGTGGCCCCTACCCATGGTTTGCACTGTGAACTTGGAATTGGGCCAGCTGACTAGTACTGTTACAATCAACGTCAAACGTGACAGACAAGAGTTAGTGCATAACAGTTACTAAAAGTTTTGCCTTTGGGGTATCAAGTTTTGTCAAAAGATATACTGAAGGATATATTTTGGAGAGATGGAGGTTGTTTACAAGGCTCCAATAACGCGCTGAAAAATTGATTCAAAGACTATTCCCGTACGTTCATTTCATTTCATTGAATTCGTCGGCATTCAATGTACTATACAAAACAAGATTGTTCTTGGAAAAGAATCCAAAGCTAAGCAATGATTAGCACTATTTAGAGACACAATGTCAGCTTATCATGCCCTAGATTTTAATTTTCACGCAACTAAACTCCAATTCAGTTTATACATACAACAATAGGCAAACCATTTTCCTCTAAAATCCTCAAAGCATATAATCCTCAAGGATAGATTCAAACCTCAATTCAAAATGACGTAAGTTTTGCGTCCTGTTTTGATTTATGATTGTCACAATAACAGGTAAGTTTTCGCCTTGTCCATTCACCATGATTGAACTACGGCAATAAAACTCTGCACTGTCTAATCCTTCAAGGAATTCATTCTTTTGTGCAATGAGCTTGTCGACATTTACAGATATATCACAAAACCAGTTTAGTTCATATTCAATGACTTTACCATCGCTCATTTCAAAACTGTTGCTTTGGTCAAACTCGTTCTCGATATTGAAATAAAAATTGGCAAGGTCGATGTTCAATCCACTCCCTATTAATTTCGTAAATGCCTCCTTCAATGTCCAAAAGTGATTGAATTTGAAATAACTTGTGACTTGTTTTAACTCTCGATCATCAAATATTGGTCTGAACTGCTCTAAATAATCTGTACTAGATATTGAATCTTGTCTAGAATGTGAGAGATCTATACCTATGGGAGTTTCGCTTTTGGAATATTCAACAACAATTGCAATCACATCATTCGAACTGCTTAAGTTGAATTGAAATTTTTGACCGCGTAGCATTGGTTTACCGTACTCATTATATGAGAACTGGATTTTGACAAATTTCTCTTTATCCTGTAGAGAATTTAGTACATATCTTGTAAACAATGCAGATAATAGTTGTTTGAAGCGTAGACGTGTGTCTCCTATTGACTGTATCTTTTTTTTTTCTAAAAGATCGTTCAACAATCGTAGTGAGCATTCAAAATTGTAATCGTCTTCAAAAAATTGCATTAACTTGTCACTCAAACGAGTAGTGAAAAGTACTACATTGGAGGTGATGTTCTTAATATCTTTAAAGTCATTAGGAATAGGCATATGTTGATAAGAGTAGTAGATGTATGCGTTTTTTCTTTCTGTGTATTTGGTGCTAATTTTTCTATTTAGTTGCACTGCTATAAAACTTGATTTTACTGTCAGTTTCAAAAGGATGCTGTTTAGCATACTCAAACACCTCTAAAACCACCTTTTTAGCATTTTCAAAGGATTCCTGAGATATTTGGTAATGAAATGCAACTCTACCTGCATAGATCTTAACTCCATATTTGTTAGATATCTCAATCAATTTATCGGGATTTATCTTATTGGCTGGCACATCTATAAACACAAAGTTGGTATGTACTGGATGTTCCAAAATGATCCCCTTCTCTTTACATAATCTACCCAACTCTTGTGTCATCTCATGCGTCTTTTTCAATTTCGGGAAATTTTCATCAATGGCAGTTATAGCCATACTGGCTAATAAACCACTTTGTCTAATTCCTCCACCATTTTGTTTCTTGAAATGATTTGCCTTGAGAATAAATTTCTTGTCTCCAACGAGCACTGTGCCTACTGGGGCACCCAAAGTCTTGGATAAGCAAAGTGAGACACTATCAAAATATGTACAATATTCTCTCAAAGAAATACCCGTCTCAACAGATGCATTCCACAATCTCGCACCATCTAGATGAAGTTTCACATAATTCTCTTTACAGAACTTGGAAATCTTTTTGAGTTCATCCAATGGAAACAACATTCCATGTAATGTATTTTCTAAGCAAATTAATTTAGTTGGAGCTCCATGAATTTCACCATCGTCAGGAACGAAGTTTGGCAAGATGTCATCCTCCAAAGTTAAATGTACACCATTCTTGGGAGCAATTGGTTGAGGCATAGCTTGAGTTAAGGTAGACATTCCACCAGCTTCATGCACGTACACATGAGCTCTGTGATCACACAACACGCTATATGGAGGCTGGTAAAGATGAGTTCTCATTGCAATTTGGTTCGAAAGAGTACCACTCACACAAAATAACCCTGATTCTTTACCTGCTAGTTCAGCAACCTTATTTTCGAGTTCAATTGTAGTTTGATCTTCGTTGTAGACTGCATCTCCCAATGAGGTTTTCGTTAACGACTGAATCATCGATAAGGTTGGAGTAGTAAAAGTATCACTACGAAACTCATTATGAGCTTCGCTCTGACATGAAAAATTGGAGAAATCCATGATGGCTAAAGAATCAACTGTTGAAATACTGGAATTCGTAGAATTTGATTTTAACTAAGTCGCAGTACAAATGAAAACGGTTATAAAGAGAGAGAGTAACGCCGACTCCAAGGCACGAACTACGACCGCGTCCACTTGCAGAAAGATACAGAAGTGGTTTTATAATTCATTCTCAGTTAACCAGATGAATAACTTAGGGCCTACTCCATATAGCTGTGGTAATAAAGTCCTAGAGAAGACAGGTCTTACTCTCAATCACTTACTTGTTTATTACTTTCGGAATTCGTCTTCCAAATTGGGAATAGATCCGCGTTTCAGGGTTCACGAACTTCCACGAGAACTCCTTATCTGAACTACCACCCAACTGCTCGAGACCTCTGGTTAGTTGAATAACAACTGTATCTTAAGCTTACTGAAATATGCGACAAGACTGGGATGGAATGGTGAAAAAAAAAACAGCAGGCAAATGATACCAGATTTGTCCTTAAAATCTGCTTGGAACTTCCTAAAGCATAGATGCGCTTGATTTCTCTGTTCGTCATTTTTGTTACCAAGAGAAACTTTCCAGACATTGTATAAATACTCCACACGGCCCACCTAATGATTGTACAAATATCTCTAATTCTTCTCCAGTTTTTAAACTTTTGTTGTCCAACTGCTCGAGCTTGCGATGTCATTACCATTAGAATACGAAGTTACTTTGCCAGATGGTCAGAAATTCATTCAGCCATCAGGTTTGTTCATCAACAACGAGTACATTAAATCAAAGTCCGGTAAAACCTTGGATTCAATTAACCCAGCCACTGGTGAAGTCAATGGCTCAGTGTTTGCTGCAGAGGCTGAGGATGTTGACTATGCTGTTCAATGTGCTAAAGAAGCATTCAAATCATGGAAGAAAACTACTGGTGTTGAAAGAGGCTTATTATTGAACAAATTCGCTGAGGCAATGGAGGCCAATCGTGACTTATTAGGTGCAATGGAGGCGTGGGATTCTGGTAAGACCAAGGAACAGAATGCGGTCTATGATATCGATGAATGTATTTCTTGCTTTAGGTATTATGCTGGCTGGGCCGACAAAATACAGGGGAAAGTTATACAAAATGATCCAGCCAAGTTAGCTTACACTATTCACGAGCCATTATCTATTATAGGGCAAATCGTTCCATGGAACTACCCATTGGCCATGTCCGCATGGAAATTGGCTCCAGCATTGGCTGCTGGTAATGTAGTAGTCTTGAAAACTTCAGAAATCACACCATTGTCTATGCTATACACCGCTAAACTTTTTAAGGAGGTTGGCTTTCCACCTGGCGTCGTTAATATTATATCTGGTTTTGGTGCTACTGCTGGTAATGCATTAGCTGAGCATCCAGATATCGCGAAAATTGCATTCACTGGTTCTACTGCCACAGGTAAATTGATCCAAAAAGCTGCGGCAGAGACTATGAAAGCCGTTACCTTGGAATGTGGTGGTAAGTCTCCATTAATTGTTAGAGCTGATTCTGATTTAGACCAAGCTGTCAAATGGGCTGCAATTGGTATTATGTCAAACCAGGGTCAAATTTGTACTTCAACTTCAAGAATCTATGTTCATGAATCTATATATGAAAAATTCTTGGAAGCTTATGCTGATCATGTCAAAACTAAGTATAAGCAAGGTACCATGTTTGATTCTGATGCAGTTGTTGGACCACAAGTTTCCAAACTTCAAGAAGAAAAGATCTTGAATTACATCAAGATTGGGAAAGACGAAGGTGCTAGATTAGTACTCGGTGGTGAAAAGAATACTGAAGGAGAGTTATCAAAAGGTTATTTTATCAAACCAACCATATTTGCAGATGTCAAACCATCTATGAGAATTGTCAAGGAAGAAATTTTCGGCCCTGTTGTTGCTGTAGGCAAGTTCAGCACTGATCAAGAAGCAATAGAATTGGCAAATAGTACTGAATATGGATTAGGCGCTGCCATTTTCACCAAAGACATCACTGTCGCTCACACCATGGCTTCAGATATCGAAGCAGGAATGGTTTGGATCAATTCCTCGAATGATTCAGACGTTCACATCCCATTTGGTGGTGTCAAGATGTCTGGTATTGGTAGAGAATTGGGAGAGTATGGATTGAATATGTACACTCAAGCTAAAGCTATTCATGTAAACCTTGGTACTAAATTATAGAATAGAAAATAATGTTGTGGAATTAATAAATTCAAGGCACGAAGTTGCCAAACACAATACTTGACCACTTGTCTTCGGTATTTTTTCTCGTATATGATTATTCTGAGCGGACAAGATCTCTACTGTCACATGGAAAGCCTATTTATGAGTTGAGATCAAATGGTTAGTCCAAAGGCTTTTAAGGTTTTTGATTAATGACAACCTGTCGTACTTAAAGAAGGTAAATAGATGATAAGCTTTTCCGCACTGGTATGTATATGTATATTCAGATAATCAACCCCTATTTTGGACAACCAATGAAGTGCATCGAGTTTGTAGAATCATCAGGCATCTCCACATCTTTATAGACAAGAACCAAACGCTCGCTTGGAATACCATTTGATGACTTTGTTCGAAGCCCAATAGAATTGATTCCAATTTAATTGTTCATCATTTGCTATTCTCGTATATTATGTACTCCTATTTTCAGTAGTAAAGCAACCGTGAAAAAAGTTACATCAAATTTCCTATCATCCAAGTAAAATCTACCATCAACCTAATTCAATGCTTATCTCGATATGATGTCCAAACAAGCCCAGTACCCAGTCTTTAGTCCGCAAGACTTACAAAACTCGATCAATATGCTTCAAATTTCTATGCCGACATGTCCCAAATTTACCATACATCCCCCTAATTCAATAATTGTAAAATTACCACCGTTTATAATACAGCAAGTTTTTGAATATTTAAATCAGTTTGAATTAATCGACATAGGATTGACTTGTTCAATGATGTATATTTTGGCTACAGAGAAGCTATACAATAGGATTACTATTATATTGAATGCCGAACTCCCTGTACTATATAAATCAGATTCAACGCGTTATATTAGTGATAATGGGATGAAATTCATGGATAGTTCGTTGATTATAAGCTTGGAAAAGTTGAAAAAGTTCATAAATACAATTATGGGGAATAAAAGGATTGTTAAATTAATCAAGTATTTTGTTTTTGATAAGTGCCATCACCAGGATGAATCAGAGTTACAAATCTTGCAAACTCAATTTATTGATTTCTTTGCAGAACATTCCGAGGAGCTAAGCTTCTTCCATATATCATTCATTGATTTTATTGAAGGTATAAAGCAGTTGACTGACTTTTTGAATAATCGAAATATAAGGCATAGAATGTTCAAATTACTAATAACAGATTTCAAAGAGTTGTATACCCCGCATATTCCACCAAGTTTGACTAATTTGTTTTTGATGATTGAAGATTCAGATATGAATACCATGGATTTATCGAAAGAACCATTTAGTGTTTTCAATTCACTATCTACACTAACATGCTCAACTTCAAAACAAATGGGATTGCTGATCTTGAAAAATTTGAAATTATGCTCGCAATATATGAAGTTAAAACTTAAATGGTTGACCTTGTTTCATAGACATAAAAACCCTTCATCTTCAGAAGATGAAGATACTAGCATGATAATTGAGGATCTGACAAACTGTCTGAGTAATGTTACCTCAAAGTTGGATTTTTCAATAATTGAAGAAAAGATAGATATAGCATATCTCACACATTTGTATTTGAAAGTTGATTGTAATGAACATAGAAATAATTTGTGCAGTTGCTATGAAGAGTTCTTCAATAACTTTACAGAATTTTCCAAGAGGCATCGTGGTTTACCCAATTTGGTTAACTTTGAAGTTGAATCGTATCCAAACCTCAATTGGCTAAGACCTCATCAACAAATGGAGAATATTTTAACTCCTCTAGGAGGATTCATCAAAACGTTAGGCAATTTATCAAGATTAACAATAGATTTTTCAACCCCTGGATTCAAGATGTTCGACCAAAATCTAGGATTGTCCAACCACCTTTTGAACAAACTCAATGAGCATTTAATGGAAGCCTTTTTTTTAAGTTTTTTCACAAGTGATAAGCTACCATTGCTCACAAATCTAAGGACATTGCAGTTACCTGATTTTTTTACATCATTTGTATACTATAAGCCAGACTTCATGGAAAGTTTATTGCATACTTGCAAATGTTGGGGTTGTCAATTGGTACTAAATAAATTAAAGGCAGAGTTCTATGATGAAGATGAAGACTTGGATTTGCAAAGTAATTATTACATGCTAATTGGATACATATTAGGGAAGCTACAAGCCGATAGAGAAGTTTGTATACCCATAAAAGAAAATACATTTTCATATAGTTCTTACCCAATCTACAAAGGACAACCGCACACGTTACATTTAGCATTTCATAGGGGTACAGACTGTAAATGTCAAACCGAGAAGGATCCTCATGGGAATGATGATCTCAATATCGACAACTTAGTCACAACCTATATCATTCATCAATTGATCCCCATAATTGATTATTTAACTGTAATGTTTATGAATTTGGATAATCTAATGATCCATGGGATTTACTATGAACGAAGTGCTACTGGGGATTTATCTCCTATATTTGACATGGAGCAATATCCACAAGACTTTTTAGAAAGTGCCAAAGAGGAGGCTGAGAGAGGCTTGCGACCAGAAGGTCCTTTTGGAAATTTTAGGGGTAGATAGAGGATGTTGCTAATGATAATGATAATGATTACGAAGCGAAAGTGTATACCTGTAATATACGAAAGTAGTCGGATCGGCAAAATTAATATTGTGGAGAAACCGTAGCAACTCGCAGGGGGGACAATACAAGGCAATACATACATTGTTAACGAGCTACCCTACCAAAGGTAGGTAGAGTGGAGAGAGCATGTCTGACCAGAAAAGAGCAACTGATGACGGAGGTGATGTGTTTATGTGTGTGCCTTAAATCTATCCTCTTCTCAGATACTTTGTGTTCGTGGTGTAATCTTCCAACAAAAGAAATAATGCCTTGTTTTTTCTTTCATCGAAGTTTAGTTCTATTACGTCGGATTTTCACATGGAAGGTACACATCATCATCCCATCTAAAACCTAAAACCTGCAACCCCATACGTTTATACAGAAATAAGTATTGAAAACGCAGTGTTCATCATTCAAGCACAACGATTTAAAGTCTTTTTCAGCTTGTGTCAATTAGTATCAGCCAGTAGCAGTCGGTATCAGTGTTTCTCAATACTCAATTCATTGACCTATGTCAAATACTTCACCAACAATAGGATCTCAGGCCAATGATCCCCAGCAGTTACTTATACTATATCTATACAACTATCTCATGAATAATGGCTTGCATGAATCTGCCCAGACGCTATTGCAAGAATGCAATAATATGCCTAAACCAGAGATGAATGGAATAGATGATGGATTTTTATTAGACTGGTGGAGTCTATTATGGAGTTTACAGTCCTCCATCAACTTCAATTTGAATCAACTGTTGAACCAAAGTTTTCTAACATCACAGCAACAGATGATTCAGCAGCAAAGGATGCAATTGCAAAGACAACAGAATCCTCGACAGCTACAACGTCAACCCTCAGTCCTGATACCGAAAAAAATGGGTCCGCCACCTCAACCAAACAGATTATCACCAAGTATAGACCAGAATCAGCGTCAGGCTAGGTTGCAACAATTGAAATTACAGTTTCAGCAACAAGTATTACAAGAGCAAATGAGTCAACCAATCCAACAATCACCAGTTATGATGCAAAGACCACCTCAGCAGCGACAACAATTAGCCTCACAATCCAACCTGAGTCCAAAGTATAACATACAGAGTTTGGACGACTATCAAATGAACTTGTTACAAATGGAAAATCAGAATAATTTACAAAGACAACGATACCAACTACAGCAACTGCAGCAACAACATCAACATCAACAACATCAGCATCAACAACAACAACATCATCATCATCAACAACATCAACAACCTCAACATCAACTGCTGCAGCAGAAGAGCAAGTCATTTGGGAACACATTTGCACCTGAACAACAGAATCAAGCACCTCTACAACTGCAACAACCTCCAGTCCAAGCTCAACATCCTCAGATTCAGCCTGCTGTTCAACCACAACCTTCAACTCAAAATCAAAATCAAAATCAACCTCCAGCCCAAACACAACTGGCCCACCTGCAGCAGGTCCACTTGGACTCCCAAGAGAGAAAAGCGTCTTTTGATACGATTTTCTCGCAACCATCACAGCTGCAGCAACAATTTGTGTTTCTGCAAAATCAACCACAAGACATACTTGATGATTCGTTTTTTTCAAATAGTTTATTATTGGATGATTTGATACCTCAACAACAGATGCCGCTGAATTTGCAACAAGAAAGAATGAAATTCATTCAACAGCAACAGCAGCAACAAATGAAGAACCTTGATTCTATCAAGGAGAGCGAGAGAGGTAATGACGGAGACAACGGGAGTGGGAGTAGTGCCAATGAAGGTGGAAATTTTCTTGCAAGCGACTGGTTAAGCCTGATGGGTTCAGGACCAGGATTCAGGTAAATGAGATAATGCGTGACAAGTGGAGTGGGGTATATACGAATGTTTCTTAACGACAGGATATCATTGTGTAGATCTCACATATAAGACTTTATAAAATAAGATCATGTCATTTGGCCTAAGCACATAAACGAATCTGGTTGAAACTGTTGCGAAAAACTTCGATACACTGCAATGACATCCACCACACCTCTCACCCAATTAGACTATGCTCCCATTCAAAACACATGCCATGGACAAATGAGTCTCTTGTATCGCCTAGTCGCATACATTGTTGTGCTGTCGATGCATTGTGAAGATTATCATGTGCCTGGAGCAAAGGTAAGTCAGAAGGTAGAGTACTGTATACAACTCCATAGAAATATAAGCAAAGAAAACTAGACTGAAAGGTCAAGAACGTTAGAAGTGGAGTCAAGTTATTACGCTACAACAATCCAGTGATCAATAGCTCAGTAGTTCAACAGTGGTCGTTGTGTTCGTCTTGTTTAATTTATCAGAATATTGCTGTCGAATTAAGGGCGAGTCACTACAACCAGACTATCCCAGGAAGCAGTCTCAAACTACACACTTCTTGTACCCACCGAGTGGATACTGGAATCACCACCACCAAATACACACTTTCAGTTTCCGCACTCCCTCGTATACACACATGGTGATAGTAGCAACGATAGTAATATAGATCTTCTGGAACCATGAATTTTGATAGGTATAATCCTTTGTCCAATTTTCTACATAAGTCTAACGACAGCACCCATCCTGTGAAGAGTACAGCAATAACTTCCGATATTGGAGACTGGGGTATCGAGGAGTCGGACAATACACCAACCACCATCACAAGCACTTTCTTGTCGCCAACTATTTCGTCTACTACTAGTGCTACGCAACAAAATCAACATGGACATGACGATTTCTATTTCCCACCTCAACCTCCCTATATGTATCATCCTTTGAGAAGAAGAAGAAGTTCCGTTAATCTGAATACATCACTGAAGCAAGATTTCAAATATTACTTTGAAGTGTCTGGAAATGCATTATATCCTGATAATTTTAATTTAACAAAATTCGTATCAAAATATCTTTCGCTAGAAAACAAGTTAGATGAGTTTTGGGAAAAATTCAAGTATAATTTGATCATCTCCAACTTGTTGGAGGACTCCATGATTTTATCTAAAAATGAATCAAATTTACAACTACTACAGAAATCCCCAATAAAAAAGCCAATGGAAGAGTTTATGTATTCATTAAACGACGATGGAACGAAATTAATCATATTGAACAAGGAATACAAGTTGCTCTATAATTCTAAGTATGATAATATGAATGTTGTTGTTCTTATTCTAAATTTAATTATATATTTGTTGAAACAACAACAAAATCAAACAATCTATGGTAAACGATTTCTCAATATTGATGCACAGTTTAAAATGTTCAAAATAATATTAATTATATCCACGAAGCTTATAAAGGTTAAAAAATTCAAAATTATTATACAGGCAAACAAGATATTGAATTTATTGACGGAGTTCTTGATTTTGAATTATAAAATAAATAAGAAATTGATTACTAACTTGCTTAAGCTAAAAGGTGAAAGTTTACATTTGATTCCTAGTGAATCTAAATCCTCCCATGTATTACACTCATTAGCATTTCTTAATCTTAACTTAAAAAACTCAATTGTGAAACTTTTGCCATTGTTAAATGGATCACTATTTCAACAATACTGTAATATAAATAACATCAATTTAGACATTCTTAGTCAAGAGTATGAAGAAGAAGAGAAACATTTCAATGGCCCTCTGGAAATAATTTTCTACATGAACAAATTTAATCAACTAAGGAAGTTGTTTATTTGTCAGTTATTAACAATGAATGAGTCATCAAGTCCAAATTTTTTTGTTTATAATTTGATGGACCAATTTGATATAGAGGAAGATCGTCAAGGTCTTTCAAACCTATCCAGACTATCAATAATCCATCATATTCTACAAGATCATAATTCTACTTTAGCAAATATCAATGGATTATTTGAGAAGTATGAATCAACATTAACAATTCCCAAAGAAGAACATGAAATTGTTACTTCACCGTCAAATCTAGATAATCTTATATCAAAAGTATCCAGTCTCGCAACGAATCTCAAATTTTTCAACAAGTATAATCAATCTACAAAATCAATAGATAATATAGATGAACAACAGGAAAAACTAAGCATTTTTCAACAATTTAGCGATGAGCTAGATCATTTGAAATTCCTTTACAGATCGTCATTACATGATTTGAACCGAGGATTAAACCCTAATTATACTGTTCCTAACAGTCCCCAATCAAATGTTACCTCATCTCCACAACCTACTCAATCATTCAATCTTAAATCGTTCCATAATTCATCGCTAAAGAAACGATTTTCATTACCATCAAAAAATACCCCGAATTCTCCAATACCAACAGCAAAACCAGATAGGCCGGAGAAGAAAGACAAAAAATACAATAGATTATCAACTGGTCTACAACTTGGTCTCTTAACTGTATTTGAAGAAAATCAAGAATCTAAAATCTCTTCGAGACGAAGTTCACAGAAATCAAACAGATTATCCTGTTTATTACCACCAGTTTCATACGATGATAATTATATCAATATTCTACCTCCGACGAACTACGAAACGTGCAATCAACATACTTTGGATCAACTATCCAAAAAGAACCGATTTTCTTTGAATTCCGTACAATCTAATGTCTCCGGAATCACGGATTTGATATCTACGAATCTAACAAGTTTTGAAGACGTGAACCAACAATACTCGAAAGAGGAGTTAAAACAAAAATTAGAAGAGAATTTTAATAGAATCTATAATTTGGAAAATGAGAATAAGATTTTGAAAAAGACAATATCTGAACCTGAAGTCTTTGATGCTAAACCGCCTGATAGATCCTTCTTGAATGAACTAGAAATGAAGTTGAAGAGTGAAGAGATACAACCTTCTCAGGTAGATGCTTAATGTTGGGTCCTTACTACAATTCTTGAAATTACCTACTCATATAATTCATATAGACTAATTTCCCTTATTTTAATACACATTTAATTATTTTGATACAGTTCAGTTGATCTTAAATTTATCTTTTTATTAATATACAAAATTACGAAAATATACATTGTTTTAAGGAGCTGGAGTGACGTTTCCAGAAAATTCACCTTCTCCTTCATGATACAAGTCTTGTAACTTTTTACTACTTAAAGCTTCATCTGCACTTACTCTTCCATTCTTTTTTAAATCAGGTGTGCTTGTGCCTGATGTTTTACTACTCGGTTGTTCGTCAGGCTCTCCACCAAGTAATAAAAATGCAACATCTTTCTTCTTATTAACATTTTCTTCCTTTTTGGAAACAATTGTAGCCTTACCTTCCATAACAACTTGTTGAACTTGTTCTTTTTGTTTAGCCCTGTCTCTCATTCTTTCTTCAATTGTGTTCCTTGTCAATAATCTATATACTGTAACTTGACGAGTTTGTCCCAATCTATGAGCCCTATCCATTGCTTGTGAATCAATTGTTGGATTCCAATCAGAATCATAAAAGACTACGGTATCAGCAGCAGTTAAATTGATACCTAACCCACCAGCTCTTGTACTCAATAAGAAAATAAAAATTTCTGGTTTTGTTTGCCAATCGTGGACTAAATCACGACGATCATCTAATTTTGATGAACCATCTAAACGAATGTATTTATGTTGTCTATATGTTAAATATTCTTCCATCAAATCCATCATTTTGGTCATTTGAAAGTAAATTAAAACTCTATGATCATTTTGTTTCAAATCAACTAATAATTCATCCAATTTAGCTAATTTACCTGACTCTGTTATAAATCTGTCCATTGATGGCATACGAATGTTGGAATAATCAATAAATTTATTGATTGGTTTAGGTAACATATTTGATTTAGGATATAATTCCAAAGGAACTTCTTGTTTCATTAACTGATACTCTTGGTTCAAAGGCATAGGCATTAATGCTGACCTTGTTTTCTTATTGAACATCACATCATCCATTTTATTGTTGAAGTTAATTGATGAACAATTCACAATGACAGGTGGTGCTGATGCAATTGACGTGAAAGCAGGATCTTGTTTGTTCATATACATATCTTCATAAATTCTTCTTGAAACTGAACATAGCTCGGAAAGAACAGGGTAGTTTTCAACATCAGAAAGTGAATCTTTATTTTCAGAGATCAATAGTTTCATATTCTTTGGATTGAATTCACCTTCATAAACATATTCAAGTCTCTGAAGTTTTCTACTATCAGTATAACTATGTAAATCAATTGCTCTTGATATTATATCCTTTTTGGCAATTTCATTCAATTCACCGAGTGATATATCCATGTAATTTAGGCATCCAATCTTACGCATATTTTCAGGATTATATATACTAAACCTCTCGTAAATAGATTCAGAAGCTTTGTCATTCTTAAAACTTGGTGTCAATAGTTCATCATAAATCAATCTTGGTAAATCATAGCTTATTATGTTTTCAGTGGAATAACTTAATTCTAATTCATTTGATTCTCTTGAAAATGAACCGGTTTCAGCAAATTTACCAAAAGAAAATGGTGATTTTACATCAGCTCTTTCAAATAAATCTGGATGATTACAGACTTTTCTGAATTGCATAACTAAATTTACTAATGAAGTAGCATCATCTGAACTTGAGGATGCCGCATCCAATAAATCCATTATTGAAATTTGTGATCTTAGCATCTGATAGTATTTCTTTTGTCTGTTTGTTAAGTCACAGAAAAGATCAATTTCAACTTTGTCACCTAACTCACTTTGAACATTCTTCTTAATACGTCTCAACATGAATGGTTTCAAAATCATATGTAATCTTCTTAATTGTTGTTCATCTAAACCAGTATTAGATTGTGCATGACTTTCAATATCCTTAGAAAACCAATCACTAAATTCATCATGAGAATCGAATAATGTAGGCATGATGAAATGTAAAAGAGCCCATAATTCTTGCATAGAATTTTGAATAGGAGTACCGGTTAACAATAATCTATTACGACATGATAATGATAAAAGCGATTTCCACCTAGATGATTGTGATGATTTAATAGCCTGAGCTTCATCTAAAATCATGTATTGCCATTTCATTTTTTGAAAATAGGCAATATCTGCTACTATTAATTGATATGAGGTGACTAATACATGAAATGGAGCATCTTTACCATATTTGAAACTTTTCCTATCCCAAAATTTACGTAAAACTTTTCTATCCTTTGCATTACCCCAGTATGGTAAAACTTTAAATTCAGGAACGAATTTGGAGATTTCTTGTTGCCAATTATGTAATGTTGATGCTGGTGTAACAACCAAGAAAGGCCCCCAAATATTATGAGTTTCAGCTAAATAAGATAATACTGATATACTTTGGACTGTTTTACCTAAACCCATTTCATCTGCTAATATACCATTAATACCCTGTTCATACAAATTAGCTAGCCAATTTAAACCTTTTATTTGATATTCTTTCAAAGTACATTTCAACAACTTTGGTTGTTCGATAGATATATCACCCAATAATGTAGGATTCTGGAAATTCATCTCTTCTCCATTAGTATCTGGATTCTTGAAAGGTTCCTCATCGAACTGTTTAGCTTGATTTTGGGCGTTTGCAAGAGCGTTTTGGGCATTTTGTGCTGCTGCTCTGTGCAAAGCGTCTTCATCATCATTGTCAAAATCAAGGGCACTTATATCATGATTGGCTGCATCAATATCAGCGTATTTATCCAAATGAGTTTTCTCTTGAGCCCTAATTCTTGGATCAGCATCATTACCTTCGATTTCATCAGTCTTAATTTTCTTACCAATGAAATGCGAATATAATTCTGTTTGAGTGATTAAGAAATTCAATTTTCTTGATTGTCTCTTTGCTTCTCTTTCTTCTTCCTCTTTTTTAGCTTTATCTACTAGTTCCTTTTCATGCTTCTTTCTTAATTCTCGTTCTATTCTTTCGTTACGTTTCCAGAAATTAAACATTTCTCTCATTGCTCTTCTAGCTTTAGTAGTTAGATCTTTTTGATTCTTTGTATTTCTCAATTGCCATCTTTTAGCTTCTCTAGCAGCTAGTATACATGTTTTCTTAAGATTAATCAATTTAGCTTGAGTGGATTGTTGCATTAATCTACTGACTTTTGGACCATCTTTTCTAGACATATCTTTCCAAATGGCAATATATGTATTATCATATTGTCTCATGAATGCTTTATACTCTTTAGAATTCATTCCTGCGGCAGCGGCAGCAGCAGCAAATTTGGATTTATCATCATCATCAAGTTTTACTCTCTTAACATCACCTCCTTCTCGTTGCTGTTCTGCTTGCTGCTGTTGTTGTTGTTCTTCATCATCTTCTTCTTCTAATAAATCATCTTCAAAATCCTCACCATCTTCTTCGTACGACTTTCTCTTAACTTTTGGACGTGTACTGCGTCTTGGATGTATATCAAATTGCTCCGGTGAAACTCCTCCTTTTGGCTTGATCAATACAGGAGCTGCGCCTTTAGTACCGTTGTTGGTTGTATTGGACACGGTAGTAGTGGCAGAGCCATGCAATTCTTCAGCTGGTTTCTTTCTTCTTGATTTATGTTCAACTTTATGAATTCCTCTACTGGAGCCCCATTTAAATTCCTTACCTCTAGTACTATTGTGATGCAATGGTTTAGAATAATCTATATAGTTTAACTCTTTACTCTTGTTGGTATCACTAATCTTGTTGTTTCTTGAAGAAATATCTTCAGCAACAACCCTATCAATGTAATTTGAAGCGAACTGGTTAGTATTTATAAGATAGTTGTTCAATTTTACTTCGTCAAATTTCAATAATTTTAAATTATGACTTATTTGTTGAAATTGATCTAGTTGATTGATGATATTGATATTCGACTCAAATATGGATTTATAATTTTGGTCTATTTTGGCTATATATGAATCGTCTGCGTAACGAGTGTGTGGAAGTATATCAGCAACGATAGAACCATCTTTGGAAAGCGTAGGTAAGGAATTTCCATTCGTGATTGATGCTGTGTGTTGATGATCTTGATGTATTGCATGAACTATTCCTTGATCGTCTTGCTTTACATGAAACTGAGATTGTGGTACATTGTTTAAGGCAACGTCAGTTTGTTGTTGAGGTTGAGCTTGTCCAGTTGGTGGTGGTGTATTACTATCAGTAGATAGCATAGACGAGATATTCATAATGCTTAACCTATCGTTTTGATTGATTGATCGATTGATTAAGAGGAATTTAAAAGAATATGGGTTATAAATTAGATTTGTTATTTGTTTTAAGGTAAAAAATTTTTAATCACTACAGGCTCAAAAATGAAACGTTGAGAGTGTAATAGTGTAATAATATTGAAAGCTCTCTGTTTCACTAAAACAGTTTTTTCTTTTCTTTGTTATTGAAATTTTTCACCTACTAAACTGCTAACAAATTGTATATACTGAATCAAAATGTTGATAAAACGTCCACAGAGGTGTTCACATATATAACGACTTACAAGTCATCTATCTGTTAATTTAAGTGAAATGGATAATTAGCTACTGTTCAAAATCCAGCACTTCTCGCCCACCAGAGTATGTACTGCACCACAATTAATCAATGTTAAATGGTTAGCAAAAACAATCTATATCCCACCACCAGACAGAGAAAAAAAAATCTCTCATCCAATTAAAATATCAACAACAAAATTAAGTAACCCAAACTTTCAAAGCGGAAGCCGTTATCAGTAAGGTATAATTTTTGAGTGTGAAACTCTTGCAACTTCTCTGTCGTTTCAATTAGCCGGCTTCTTCTAGATTTCAAAAGGTGTAAATTTGGTAATTTTGAAGCAATTGAGGAAACTCCGTAATTTTGTGTTTCATCTCAAGACAATGTCATTTGCGTTACCTAGATAGGTTTGCTATCACGCCTGAATCGTAGAGAAAGCCATAGACAAAATCGTCATATGAAGCGATGAATTGTCTGCAACGGTGTCTGAACTTTGCTACTGTTTGAGTAGAGGTATGAAAGATCAACAGATAGATACACGACCGTCATACTTTTTTCGATTCGAGCATCTGCAGTGCGCCATAGTGCCAGGTCACTCCAATAGATTCCCTTTTTCTATTTCCGTGCGGGTAAGCTTTTCTTCTTCTTCCTTTCAATTAGGTTAAGTGAAATAGTCTTCTATGGAACATCCAGCTTTCACTTTATCGGGATTATGTGCCATTGGAGGGGTAATTGGATACGCCCGTAAGGGTTCGATTCCATCGTTGGTTGCTGGTATTACAATCTCAGCCTTATACGGAGGGGCAGGATATTTATTACGTCAAAATGCAGACTATGGACTAGAATTAGCATTGGGTACAAGTTCTATCTTGGTTTTGGCTGGTTTAAGTAGAGCTATTCCAACAAATTTCCAAAAACCAATTCCATTATTGTTGGTTGCTTTGGGTGGTGTTTCAACCGGGTACTATTTGAAGAAGTATGATGAATTCTATCCAATTTTTTCTTAACTAATTATATAAGGATGTTAGTACAAGTTGTATAAATTGTACATAGTAGTGCCAAAATATGTGAATATGTAACGTTGAGAATATTGAAATAGGCTGTTTCAAGCAAGCAGCATAGAATCAGTTGAATAGATGGCGTAGGTTACAGGTTTTAGCAGGTTTTATGTCGACACCTTCAGCACATTTTCATAGGATGTGGACTAGTACAAAAGATCGTACGAAATTGAACTTGGTATTTTCGGTGCTAGCACATTTGGCAACACCTACAAGAAAGTTCCAAAATGCAATAAATCAGTTTAGATGCTTAGTGCTTGTCATTAAGAGATATTCTCATCACATTCTACCGTTCCTATTATACTCTAATGTTTCGAATTTCTTGTATTTTCTTTATAAAATAGTCCCTATAGACGTCAAAGAGAAAAGCATTAAACTTAAACAAAAACGAACTGATGAATATATCCTAAAAACCAATAAATACTCTTGACCCATAAAACCTAAAACCTATTGCGAAATAGTATTCAATTTAAGTCGATAATTGACAAGTTTCTAGTGGACACTAAGCTGTTGTCCCCGACTGCGTCCTCGATCTGCAATAATGGAGTTAACTTATTTGTACTCATAACTTGATTAGTTATGCTTGTCCTTCTTGCCGACATTAACGGCGAAGACACAGGAGAAACGTTTGGTATAATGAATGGCTCTGAGATCTCTGTTGATAACTCTAAGAATCGTTGTTGTTCAAACATACTGAATAGATTTAGGTTGAAAGGAATGGATAAAACAGAAGCAAATTGAACGAAATATTGCAACAAAGAGCAACTTAGGTGGTTCTTATATAGCCTCAAGAATACCAAAAATATTTCGATGGAGAAAAAGATCAATCGTTGTAAACGTTTACAGAAATCCATAGTGGCTAGAAATATGGGGATATTGTACCGAAGCTTTTGCACCCTTACTGCAGTACGTTGAGGAATAGTCACTCCGAAACTATGACTGATGACATCACACCGCACGCCCCCAATACATTTGTTTATCTTTATCTTATCTTGCGAAGATAAGTTATTGTTCAAGCAGCCATGGGCAGTTGACTGGTTTAATTATACTATGAAGACGGTAATACAGCATTCATCATCTACTCAAAATATTCATTTTCTGACGTAGTCTTTGTTTGCAGTCGGATGTCCTCGTCTGTTTTGTGGCTGACATGATGGCAACCCCAAGATAAGCTTTGACGGACGTATTTTTCCGCCCTTTCACAAATCTTGTCGTCTCGTATTTAATCTCTCTTAGTTATGAATGGTGTCATCTTTGCTACAATTCATTTAGTACCTCGGATGCAACTTTATTATAGGTACGTGACTATCTTGTAGTTAGAAATGTGCTCGGTTCTAATCAGGTTTTCGCTTTCACTTTCACTTTCAGTACCGATATTCCAGTGAGCTGGAAAAGTCTCCTGCTACTAACTCTCTACAATATCTACTTCGCGATTTGAAGATCATTAAATTATTAATTCAATATATGTAAACTAAATAACTCAAGAAACTTAAGCAGTAGATTCAACTTCAGCTTTGTCTTCTTCTTCAACTTTTTGTTTGTAAGATTTAACAGTTGGAGCTGGGTTGACTTCATCTTCATCTTTAGCTTCAGCAATCTTAACAGCATCTGGTAAAGATTTTGGACCGAATCTGTTGGTAGCTGGATCTTTCATAATCTTAACTTTAATACCCAAAACACCTTGTCTCATCAAAACGTGTCTGATAGCAATATCAATGAAATCGTTGGTTGGATTACCAGAGTGAATCATGAAACCATCAGCGTATTTTTGAGATTTGGCTCTAGCAGCTCTTAATTTACCTGAGATGACAACTTCAACACCCTTGGCACCGGCACCCATAGCAAACCTTAAGACACCGTAAGCAGCTCTTCTGATTGGCAAACCATTTAATAATTTGGCCTTCAAAGCTTCAGCTTGAACAGCAGCTGATAAACCTCTTTCTTCAACTCTTTCAGCATAGATAGCAATACCTTCTGGGGCTAATTTGAATCTTTTGGTGATTAAAGAAGTTAATTCGTGAATTCTTCTACCTTGTTCACCTAAAACACCTTGAGTGTTTGAAGCTTTAACGATAACTTCCAATTTTGATGGAGTTTTTCTGACTTCAACACCAGCGTAGCCTTGTTCAGCTAATTCTCTGGTGAAGAATTCGTTTAATTCAGCGTAGAAGACACCGTCGGCTACTAATTTCTTTTTTTTGGATAAGATAGCGTTAACCATTGTTACTTGAGTATGGAAGATAAAGAAAGTGAAAGAGTGTTTGTATCCATATTGAAAAATTTTTCACTATTAACGAAAGTTTGAATTGAGAAAAAATTTTCAAGTTATTTGTATACAGGATATTTATTCACTATTTTTCAGCCCAGAATAAGCTTATGTAATTGATTGCGTATGCGTAAATTAATTAGAAAGTAATGCGGCTCACTGCAATTGGTAGCTAGTTTCCACATATACTAAATTATTCTATATTACAATAGTTGAACTATACAAAAGTTGTGTTTCGTTTTAATTATCACCAACCCATTCTCTGACTGACTTGAACAATTCAATCCATGGACCATAAGGTCCCCATTCCTTACTTTGATCAACTGGGTACCAAGAGTTAGATTCTTTTCTAGTGACTCTTTCAGGATGAGGCATCATAGCTAAGACTCTACCATTTGCATTTGAGATACCAGCAATACCACTTGGTGAACCATTTGGATTGAAGGGATATCTTTCCGTGATATTACCATAATTGTCAACGTAGCGAATAACGTCGTTGTTGAAAAGCTTTTGTGCTTCGGCTGATTTAAATTGTGCTCTACCTTCACCATGTGCAACTGCGATTGGTAATTTTGAACCCTTCATATTTTGTAAAAAGATTGAATTGTTTTTAGCTGATTCGTCAATTTCAACCATAATGAATCTAGCTTCATATTGTTCAGATAAATTACGTTCAAAAGTTGGCCAGTTTTCGGTTCCTGGAATCAATTCAGCGATTCTACTAAAAAATTGACAACCATTACAAGCACCAAATGCAAAAGTATCTGCTCTGTCTTGGAAGAATCTTTTGAATTCTTCTCTTGCCTTTTCATGGAATAATACAGATTTTGCCCATCCTGCACCTGCTCCCAAAACATCGCCATAAGAAAACCCACCACAAGCAGCCAAACCAACGAAATCATCCAATGTAACTTTGCCATCTAAAATATCAGACATTGTAACATCATAGACATCAAATCCAGCTTGTTGGAAACTGCTAGCCATTTCTTGTTGAGAATTAACCCCTTGTTCTCTTAAAATAGCTACCTTAGGCTTGGTGTTATATGATTTACGATCTTGTGGTTTGAAGGTTAACTGATAAGACAAGCCAGGATCTTTGTCATCTAAAATGGCTTCATATTCTTGAGATGAAGTATTTGGATTGTCTCTTAATTTTTGAATATGGTATGATGTATTACTCCATAATTTTTGCAATTCACCACGAGTGGAACTATATACCGGAGTACAATTGAATGATACATTGATTGCTTGTGATGAGAAATTTGGTTTACCAACAACTTTTATATACTCGTCACTAATGCCATTCGTAGCAAATATTTCTTTAAATTTGAGTAAGTCATTGGATCTAATTTGAAACACAGCACCTAATTCTTCGTTAAACAATTCTGTGTAGACATTTTCTCCATCAACACTTAAATCTAAACCACATCTACCAGCAAAAGCCATTTCTAAAGCAGTGGTGATTAAACCACCGTCTGATCTATCGTGATAAGCCAAAACTGGGAATTGCTTGTGCAATACAACTAATGATTGTAAAAATTCTTTCAAAATTGAATTAGAGTGAACAGTAGGAGCAGAATCGCCAACTTCTTTATAAACTTGAGCTAATGCGGAACCACCTAATGATTTCTTGACAGTTGCAGCTAAATCGACTAATATTAAAACGGAATCATCAACTTTTTCAATTTGTGGAGTCCATGTATTTGAAGTATTATCAACTGGTGCAAATGCAGTTAAGGTCAAAGCCAAAGGAGCAGTAACTTCTTTATCGTCCCATTTCATTTTCATCGACATAGAATCTTTTCCAACTGGAATGGAAATTCCCAAATCTGGACATAAATCTAAACCAATTGCTTGAACAGCTTCATATAATTTGGCACCTTCTCCTTCATGTGAAGCAGCAGACATCCAATTCGCTGACAATTTGACATGACCTAATGATGGAATATCAGCAGCAAAAATATTTAATAATGATTCCGCTACACACATCTTTGCTGAAGCGCTAGCTGAAAGTAAAGCTAATGTTGGTTTTTCACCCATTGCCATTGCTTCACCGGTCGACAAGATGGTTTCACCCAAAGATGTAGCAGTAACACCTACATCAGCAACTGGTACTTGCCATGGACCAACCATTTGATCACGATCAACTAAACCGGTTATGAATCTATCGCCAATTGTAATAAGGAAAGATTTGGAACCAACCGCAGGTAATTGTAATACACGATCAATTGAATCATTAATATTCAAGTTGTCAGTTGAAAATGGTTTCAACTTTAAGTTTTGCGTTATGGCTGTTCTTGACATTTTTGGTGGTTTACCAAATAAAACAGACATTTCTAAATCGATTGGAGTACTTTTCAACAATGAATCGGTTAAAATTAATCTTTGTTCTTCGGTAGCTTCACCAACAACTGCAAATGGAGCTCTTTCTCGTTGACAAATTGATGCAAATAATTCCAAATTTTCAGGTGCAACCCCTAAAACATATCTTTCTTGAGATTCATTACACCAAATTTCCATTGGAGACATACCAGGTTCTAAAGATAAAATTGTTCTTAATTCAAATTTAGCACCTAAATCGTTATCATGTACTAATTCTGGTAAAGCATTGGATAATCCACCAGCGCCAACATCATGAATGGATTGGATTGGATTTCCATCTTTTCCTAATGAAACACATGAATCAATGACTTGTTGAGCTCTTCTTTGAATTTCAGGGTTACCTCTTTGAACAGAAGCAAAATCTAAATCAGCTGAACCTTCACCTGAAGAAATTGAAGATGCTGCACCACCACCTAAACCAATTAACATAGATTGACCACCTAAAACAATTAATTTTGCACCTGGTGTGATCCTTGTGTCTTTCAAAGCTAAGCCTGGTCTAATAGCACCCATACCACCAGCTATCATAATTGGTTTATGGAAACCTCTAATTTCGGTCTTGCCTTTATGGTTGTCAACTTCAGTGGTTAAAGTTCTGAAATAACCATTGATAGCAGGTCTACCAAACTCATTATTGAAAGCAGCAGAACCAATTGGTGCTTCAATCATAATATCCAATGAAGAAGCAATATGGTTTGGCTTACCAACGTTTCTTTCCCATGGTTGAGGCAAACTCGGAATATTTAAATCAGATACGGAGAATCCAGCTAATCCAGCTTTAGATTTTGAACCTCTACCTACAGCACCTTCATCTCTAATTTCACCACCAGATCCGGTAGCAGCACCAGCAAATGGTGAAACTGCAGTTGGATGATTGTGAGTTTCTACTTTAACCAAAGTTTGAACATTTTCTTTTGTAGACTTCCATTGCTTTGTTTTAAAATCTGGTGTGAATAAATAACCCTCGGGACCTTCAAAAACGGCTGCATTATCAGAATAAGCGGAAACAGTGTATTGAGGATTTTTTCGATGAGTGTTTCTAATCATGCCGAATAATGATAAATCTTTTTTGACACCATCAATAGTCCAATCAGCATTGAAAATCTTATGACGACAATGCTCTGAATTGACTTGAGCAAACATAAATAATTCAACATCAGTCGGATTACGTCCAATAACCTCAGTGAATGCATTAATCAAGTATTCAATTTCTCCTTGATCTAAGGCTAACCCTAATTCTTTGTTAGCTTTCAATAAGTTGTTCTTGTTTGAAATGATATCAACTGTCACCAAAGGTTTCGGCTTATGGTGAGCAAATAAATCATCGTATTTTGGAACACTTTGATTTAAGTAAACGACCTGAGTCATTCTATCAAACACCGAAACCAATATATCACCTGTAACGTTCAATTCAACCCATGATTTAGTTTTGATCAATAATGACGTTCCACGTTCAATTCTTTCAACAAAATCACCCAACCCACAAACTTGGGCAATGTCAGTAGCTTTGGAAGACCATGGAGAAATAGTCCCTGGTCTAGGTAAAATTTGCACCAATTTTACATTAGCCTCCAATTGGAAAGATAAATCTTGACTGGTAGCTACTTTGACTAACTCAAGATTTAATGGAGTGTCTTCTAATGGATTATCGTACGTTAATAATATTTCTAGCAAATTTAATTGTTTTTCAGATAACGGTTTCTTTAATGAAACATAATGAGTATACTCAGTTGCAACATCTTCTATAATATCAGCTTGGCCCAGTTTTTTTTCGATTTCTTGAATTAAACTGTTAACTCTAAATTGGGACAAGGCTTGCGGACCAGGTAAAATGAGAAAGTTGTCACTCATCGTAAGAATTGTAGATGAGACGGCTAGCAATAAGTATTGACCTTTCCGAGAAGGTAGAATTTGTTGTGGATTAAGTTCACAGAAAGAAAGAAACGAGAAGAACTAAAGGAGGAGTGAAAATTTAGACCGTAATGCGATGTAGATGATTAGATGGGTGTGCGTTGTATTTCTCATGCAATTTTTGACTTCTTTCTCAGCCAGAAAACCTACTAACAAAATATCTATCAATCTCATCTCACCCTGTTTATCTCTTTATTGGTTCGATCTTCCAACACACACTGAAATATGGCTCAAGGAAACCTCAAGCTTAAGTCTAAGGGGTCATCGAGGGTAACAAAGAAACAGTTGAATCCAAAAAAAGCTGCTCCCAAAATCATAAAACCTAAAAAATCAATAGCCAAAGAATCAAAAAAATTGACCAATATCCATCAGGGCCAATTGATGAAATCTACTGAAAAGTTGATTGCTAGCAGAGTCGGACATTTGGAATTAATCAAAGGTTCAAGAAGACAGGTAGAAAAAGAAAATAAAGAAGCTGCTAAAAAGGCTAAGAAATAGACATCATGAAGGGGTTGGATGATATATTGTCAAACTTTCCTGCTAGGATTCAAGATTCTTCGGAAGATAAAAATGGTATGCAAAATGAAAAGGAAAGTCAGTTTCAAAGGATAGAGAAACAGTATCATGCTGAGAAAAAACAAACTTTGATCCCAGTTGAAGGGGAAGCTACCAGTAGCATCCCAAAACTACAAGCTCTCGACCCAGATTCAATTATAGATAAGAAAAGAAAACTGAGACGTGCAGGATGAATTAATATAGTTGAATTAAGCTAAAATAAATTAAAGGACTATCTATTTAGGGATTTGCATACTTGTAGCTTCTTGAGCCTCCATTTCCAAGTTTCTTCTTTTGATTTCGAAGTCTTGAGATCGAACGTACGAGATCAAAGCAGCACCAAGTATCGCTGTTAAGAAAGTTAATACTGAATTAACTGGGGTGGGATTCATATTCAAATATTCATGAGTTACTTTATCCATAACTTGTTGTAAGATATTACATATACCTGAAAATGCAATTATTGTACCATAAACAGTACCAAAATTATCGTAACCAAAGACTTTGGCACAATAATCACTTACTGCAGTGTAGTAGAATGGTCTATAGACAACTAATACCAAGATACCAGCATAGCTTGCTGGTAGCCAAGATAACAATCCCGTGAATCCGATAAATAATGAAAGACCAGTCAAAATATACAAGACAGTCAATGTAGCCAAATTATCTAGAATCAACCCAATTAATGGAATTGAAAATAAACCACCTAATGGTAATGCTAAATCAAAGAAGTCATTGATAGTAGTTGCTAGTTCTTCGTTTCCATTATATAAATACAATTCTTGGGATCTAATGGTAGCAACAAAATAATTAATACGTAACATTTGTATTGCAGTGAACAAAGTCATTAGTAAAAACCATGGTGATGTTAATTGTTGATGTATAGAGTAATTGTGCAAAACGCCGAATACACCGCCACTAGAATGCAGTAATTTATTATCAGCTTCTTGTTCGTATGAAGATTTAACAGAAGTGTATGATGCTCTCAGTATTGTTGAATCTCTTCGTTGTACGGAGGTTCTTCTCATTAACAATGCAGTAGTTTCTGAAATAGTTGGTTGATAGTTTAGTACTGCTTCTGCAGCAGGTTCATTGCGATCTTCAAAAAGTAATAAGTTGCTGTTTAATGGTTTTCCGGTTTCATCAATTCCAGTTTCTGCAATTTTAGCTAATGTACCAACTGTCTTGTGAGAATCTTTTGGCATGATAAAAACTTGACATAAACAGATAAATACTGGAACTACCAAGTAACCAGTAAAGAAACTACCTATTGAAAGTTCAGAATAATTAGTATAATAAATCCCGTAAAATAAAAACAATACTGATGATGAATCAAATGCTCCTGTCAACAATGCCAAAACCAAACCAGAATTTTTTGGGAAACTATTTGCCAAGTGGAGAGAAGATATAAATACAAATGGACCGCCTAATGCTAGCATGGTGAAGCCAGCTAAATATCCATCAGCCAATCTGATCAGATCGGCAAATTTCAAACATAAAGCAGCCAGAGCCAAAATTGCAGATCCGAGAACACCAGTGATTTTGGGACCATAGCCATCTAAAATAGATCCAACAGGTAATGCAGAAATATTTGTGACCATACATGCAAGAGTGAAAAGAAAATTCAATGATAAATCTTGCTCAATACATTGAACTTCAGTAGATTTTGTCTTCATATCACACTTAGATTCATATACATGTTGGGATATCAAAATTGGTTTTAAAGCAGCAAACCCAAATACTGGACCAGCAGCAACTAAACACCAAACAATTGCACATGTCAATTGTATTAGTCTTGTTATTAATGATGGAAGGCGCTGAGAATTCATTATGTTTTCAGTATTCTCCAGAAACCTGTTGAATTAAGTAAATATAATGATGCGAGATACCACTGATGGAACATGATGCTGGAAAAAAAGTAGATTTTACGAACACAAAACAACAAAATTATCTAGCTATCATACGTCGTGATTATATCGGACCCACAACGTATGTATAGAGATTTATTAATATTCGATTACTTTAATTAAAAGAATTGATAAAATAAGGCAATCAATGGCAATCGGTAGAATTATGTTTTCAATTCACTTCTTAATGGCTGTTGCAATTTTCACAGCTCGTTTTACATAAAATCAATACGATACTATCTATTTTTAAAGTAGCATATCTACAAGTTAGACTACGATCTAGCAGCAGACCAATTTTAGAAGGGTGACTTCTCATCATCGAAAGTTCTGTATGAGTTGGCCGAATTTGTTGCTTTCAAATACAAGTGGTGAATACAAATTGCGACCATATTCAACAAGATGATTCCAACGAATGCAAATGCAAATCTCATTCCTGGTTGGTTATATACTGGAGTTGGTTTTGCATTTGAAGAGTCCTCCGATGTTTCTGATGTTGTGGTAGAGGTACTAGACTTATCTTCATCTTTCTGTGTGCTGTCCTTGTTATCTTTCTTGTTATCATCCTTGTTGCCTTCTTTCTTGTTATCTTCACTGCTCTTAGAGTCTTCTTTGGCGCTCTTAGAGTCCTCTGAATCTTTGCTATTGCCTGTCTTTTTATCCTTGCTATCGGTGTCAGTATTCTCCTGCTTATCCTCTCTTCTATCGAGTTCAATAGCCAAACTGGTGGGTTTGGTGTTTTCGATAATTATATCATGTTGCTTAATTGGCTGCGTCAATACTCTTGTCAATTCATATTCCGGGTTGTACATGGAGTATAGGACATGTACACCTAAAGCCATTGTAAGTGCAATTAGTATTTTAGTGAGTAATAATTTTCTTTTGGATTTAATAGTAAGATCAAGACCTTTCTTTTCGTTAGATATTATTGGAGCTCCATACATAGTGATGAGTTGTTTGTTTGAGGTATGGGGAGCTGAAAGGGTTGAAAAGAATCAATGGTGTTATATAATATAGTATGAGAAAAATCTGATGAAGTTCTAAAAATGGAAATTTAATTGACATTTTCTGTTTACTTTTCTTGTACTGGTGATAGAGGTCCTGTGAGTCTCTTGTAATCAGGACAGTTATTCAAAGTACACTCCAACACTTAGAATTTGTATGAGAAGAAAAGAGCTAGAAGATTTTTCATCTCATCATTATTGAACGACCATAGACATCCATTCTGCTGAACAGTCAGTGTGACCCAAGATCTCAATCCCTCATTTAATACAACCGTTAATTCCCCTTATAGACTCACCTACACACAAAGATAATCAGAGATGTCAGGTGTATTATTTGAAGATATGTTTATCGTGGATGCCACTGATTCAGGAAGATATAATAAAGTCTGTAGAATAACAGGACATTCATCAACATCACAAGATATTACAATCACTTTAGATATAAATAGTGAGTTATTTCCGGTTAAGGCTAATGATTCACTAACAATTACATTGGCTTCATCATTAGGGAATGAGTCCTCAATGTTAACATCAAATGGGTCATGGAGACCACCAAAAGCGGAGGATAGATCCTTAGCTGATGATTATGATTATGTCATGTATGGAACTGTTTACAAGTTTGAAGAAAGCGCTGATAACGATAAAATGTCAGTCTATATTTCATTTGGTGGATTGTTAATGAGATTGGAAGGTGGTTATCGTTCATTATCGAATTTGAAACAAGAAAATGCTTATATTTTAATTCGTCATTATAAAGATAATTAAGAAAGGAGAATACACTTAAAAGGCTTTATTTCAAAAAGGAGTTTCATTGCATAGTTGATTTGGGGTATAAATTTAAACTTACATTATTTCAGCTTTTCTTTTTGTATTATTTATCATAAACAATAGAAAAGAACCAAGGTTTTTTTCAACTCTAGTGTAGAACATTTTAGGCGAAGCTGTAAATGTATATACTTCCAGTTAAATAATTGTCTTACGTAGTCAACTGACCCTGTTGCGAGATAAATGATTGTCAAAAATTCCTTTGTGCGAACAAATCAGTTTGGTTATCCATATTCTAGTTTCTTCTATTAGTTTCACCATGGATGACACAGAAAGACGTACGTATATATTTGGGCATCATGAATGTAAGAATTATGACTGACTTAATTGTAACAAAGCTGATCGAATTTTAAAACAAGTCCCATTAATAAAAAACCCATCATATCAACCACCAAGGTCAATAACCCTCAACACAAATTATAATAAATTGATACCAACTCTAGCAAATAAAGTAGTCCCTCCGAAATTAAGTATATCAGAAAATGAAATCAATAAATGGTTAATTGAAATACGGTCAATCATCAGTCGATTGGAGGAGAGTAAAGAAAAGGACGAACAACGAGAAATTTACGAATCTTGGATTCATGATCAGAGTATAAAAGTTGCACCTGGATTTGACTTTAATGTAATGCAACCGCATAAAGCAGTAAAGAAGGAAGAAAGGAACGAAGAGGAGGAAATTTGTCAACCCGAAGAAGAGTTTAATGAATTGGATAAAGTATTTGGGAAAGCAACGATATGATAGTATGTATAATGTGTTTCGTTTTATTTACTCTGTGTAAACCTGCTTGATAATCCACCGTTTTCTCCTAGCTTTCGTAGTAATTCTTGTTTGATTTCGTCATTCAATGCCTTTGAGTGATCAAACTTTGTATTTTGAATGTCATTGCTTTGTAACTTCTTTTGATGTTGCTCTAGTAGCGATTGTTTTGATAAACTGATCAGATTCTTGACTGGCTTTTTGCTAATATCTTCCAATTTCTTTTGTATGAGTACTGGTCCAATAAAATCCTCTAAATCTGACTCCAGATACTCATCAATTTGATTGTTGTTTCTTCTGTCCTCACTTTGTATAATTGACAACCTCTGTTTTTTTCTATTTTCGAATAGCTCTTCATCTGTGCCAGGTCTATGCATTTAATGAACTATATTCTATATTGATCGTAGGATCGTGGTGTTATTTTCATGTAAAAACGAGGGGCGGACGCCAAAGACGTTTTCAGTTTTTCAATCTAGAACACCAAGTTTTACTCCGCGTACATACTAAGTAAATCATAAATTTCAACATACAGAAATGTGGATGCATTTGAGGTATCAAATCTCAACCCATTTTTTCCTCCAATGTCAATGTTACAGATTTAATTGAAATAATGAGCTTCAAATTTTATATGAAGAGATTTGCGATAGTGTTTGTAACTTTTTCACTAATAGTACTATGGAAACTCGAATATCTAAGTCTTTCGCATTCTATTCCAGCCAAACAATTCAACTTAATTGATGAACGAAATAGTTTCTTAAATCCTATATACTCAAAATGGACAGTTCAAGAAAAGTCGCAGAAGTTTTCCCAACAACCTGTGAATTCTCGATGTAAGTCATATTTCCAAGGTTTGAATAGGCAATCAGTCAAAGTTGATTTGGAGTCATTGATCACTAGGAGAATTGATCCCTTTGTGTATAAAAAGAAGAAATGGATAAAGGAAAGAACAAGAGAGGTAAAGAAGCAACTCAAGCAAACAAAAGGTACGGTAGACGATAAACGAATTGCAAGTGAGTTTGTCCTGGCAAGTAAAGAACATTCCAGGTATGAAAAATCGATGTTTCAAGAAATTAGTCATATGAGAATCTATGGGAAATGTTTTGGTGAAGTTGAGGTGGACACAGACGATCAGGGTTTGAATGGTTTATGTTCCCGGTATCAAGAAAAGCTATACCCCTGGATTTCTGGAAAATTTCCTTCCATTGAAGATTGGAACTTTGAAAAATCACAAGAAGAACTGGATCCATCATGTTTTATAAAGCAGTTACAAAAGAAAAGTAAAGGTAGGGGGATTGTAATACCTGTGTACGCTGGGGAGGAGCAAGCAAATCGGCAAATTGGTTACATAAGTCGATTAATCAGGGTTCTCAGAGCATTGGATAACAAGTTACCTATTCAAATCACATATGTCTCATTAAATACTGAACTGAAGAATATTTTGATAAATGCAGCTAGATCTGAAATGTCAAAATCAGGACAAATGTTGAACTCTCAGGATATATGGTTTGTTGATCTTGCTCCCGTGCTTAATATCAAAGATTATCCATTTATTGCAACTGACCCAACATTCAATAGTCCAAATTTTGTTCTTTCATTGAGTACAATTTTTCATTCATTTGAAGAGGCGATTATATTATCAGAACACACCATTCCTTTTATAGAAGTTGAAAAGCTATTTAATAACGAAAGATACAAGGAAAGTGGAGTATATTTTTTCAAATCTCCAACTCATTTGAGCAGTAGAATCACGAAATTTAATCCTGGTTTTCATGAAATAACTAATTTGATTAAAAACATTCTTACACCGTCCAAATTTGATCAAAGCTACTTCAATCTTCATATGAGAAGTGATGAACTTTCCATAACCTCAGCCAGGTTCTTCGATGATCTGTTCAAAGAAATAATAGACCCATCGATGTTGGTGATGAATAAATTAAAAGTTTTAAGTGGCTTCTTCATATCCTGTAACTTACAATTGTACAAGTTGCTAAACATCAGATTTGGCGAAGAATTTACTCCTGATCTTTTATGGATAGGTCAGGAACTTGCTGGAACTAATGAACAACTCACATTTAATTACAACTATGCAGTGGCTGCGGGAATCCTTACCCCGGATCAAAACTTACCAAAGGATGTATCTGAATCCGTGGAAATTTGTTCTGCTTCTTGGGCACAATTATCAGACCATGACGATAGAACACTATTATACACTACATCACATCAGTTAGAGAATTCCGTAAATGACAATACCGTATTCCAGTTGTTACTTAAAGACAAATATATGGTTAAATCTACTGAAAAAGTTGCAAATATCTTTAATAAATCAGATCGAAGAAAAACAAGCATGGAAAAGTTGAACGTTTCGACGTATCAAAAATTACAATCGAATCCCTTGCGAATTGAACATATAATTAAACCGCCTACTTTGAAATCGATTATATATGTGCATAGCTATGATGAGCCAAATGAAGCTTGGGTTCACCAGGCAAGTTTTGATAGATTGAAAGGTGGTAATCCCTATTTTTGTACTTACAATGTTGTTGGGAACCCCTTGGCTGAAGGTGTTCGTGGTTTAAGTATTAATGTAAGCGAGCAACATCTGCAAAAGTATAGATACTTGTGTGAGGTATGGTTGAAAGAATAAAGTATAGAATGTGTATGTTTTATAGAAAAAAAGCAATATGAGTTATACTAATTGCTCGAAAGGTCCTCATAAAGTTATTCTTGTTGAATATACATCAACTAGTTGACTGAATGTGCTATGTCAATCTCGTATTGATTTATTATTTTTAAGTGAGAGAAACAACTAAAAAAGACTCTTTATCACCTAAAGACAAAAAAATACGTTACAGACAGGATTCGAACCTGCGAAGGCAGAGCCCAATGCCTTTCAAAACTGCTTTCCTAATAAGAAAATTAGCAGGGCATCTCCTTAACCACTCGGACACTGTAACTCCTTGTTGTGAATCTTTGTTGTAATTAGTCTATATCACAGTTGTATTTACAATTCCCTATTCATTATACTCATTATTCAATGAAATATGAATGTATGGTATTATGACAGAGTTTAAGTATTGGATTGTTATTATGAATTACTTGATAGTACACACAGATATATAAGGTTAAATCAAGCTATATTTATAATCTTCCCTAACCCTCATTGGTAGGGGGTTGCGATATCAATCATTGCTTTCGGCTTGAGCCATTTATATGAGAAACACGGATAAGTGGACCGCAACCATCGAACATTGATTGGATTAAAGAGGGTGATTCCATTGGTAGATGAGTATCAACATTAGATCATGTCGTTCACACGTGAAGCAAAAACATTCGGATCGGCCCGAATAAATAAGCAAAATGTTGTATTCGTAGGTTTTAGTTGAATACAATTATTCTCATGTGTCTGGAACGTGATATTATGTTATGTAGTAGTTTGCAAAAATGTTAGTTTTTCCTAGTTATGACAGTTTCCTGGTATACTGATGTGAGGTTATTCCACTGCTTAAAATTTTCCCGAAATATAGCCCAAATCATTATAAATACAACCCGATTTACCTGTTTACCCCTAATCTTATCTAGTTTATGAATCAAGTAAATTCCAAATTCCAAATTCCAAATTCCAAAAAAATAGTTTTGGTATATATAATATGTGTAATTTTATTATTCTCCATTTACTAGGCAATTGTCTATATGAGCTTTCCAGATAAAGTAGAGTATTGTCTGACACAACACAAGATACTATGCCTTTGCGAACATACGTATTGTTCAAGTTTATTTCCGATCTTATCGAAAAATGTGTCAATTGATTAGTTTTGTCAAAAATAACCAAAAACTAAAATAAATTCTTTCTGCCTCTCATATTTCGAAATTATTTCTCAACACTCAAGATTTTACAATCAATGCTTATATCGTGACAAATTCACTCCTCTCAACCCCTACGCTTGATCGCGTTTTCATTTCTTGTTCCACAATTTGAGCGTATCAAAAAAGCTAACCCAGTAATTCAACAACTAAAGATAAACAAGAATCAGTTGAGTGACGATATAAGACTATCAGACAATCATATACACAGTAGAGCTCAATCGCCTAATACATGGACGTTTAAATGAAATTTGACCAATGAGCATTTTGGTTTTTCTTTCTGTAATTTGCAACTAAGGAAGAGTTTTGTTCAAATTCGGATGCTACCATGCGACACTCGTGGTTTCAAAATTGAAAATACTGGAATTGATGGTCATTTCATTGCACATATTGGACTTCCATGATTCGCCTGCTTGAACACACACAATTAAAACGTTTTAAAAAATTTCCGTCAGGATATATCCTTTCGTATACCTAGTTTTGAACACACATAAAACCCAAAAGCAACATTGATCGAAATTATCTAATTCCTTACTACTTTTGCCACATTTGAAGCATCATAATTGGAAGTTGGGTTAATGAGAAGTAATGACTAAGTAACTATGGTAGCCAAATGACCCTACCGAGAGAGAATAAAAGAGAATCCAGAAACAATCATCTAGTGTAAGGAGAAAGAGAGAGACCTCAATTCATCCGACGGTTTTGCCTTTGTCTGGCGCGAGTGCAATAAAGCCAGTACTAATTTTAGAAGCAATTCGAAAGTGGTTGCTGCGACAGTTCTAAAAAGTACAACAGGAAGACTTACTGTTTTTTCCATAAACACACCCTTAATCGTTGTTGTATAATTTTAAGTCGACGCTATGATGGCAAACCAAGGTGATGTTAGCGTAGAATTGAGAGATGTGAAAAAATGATCAAGTGTTGCAATTTTCATTCTGGTAAATGAGGCGAATGAACTGATATTTTTTCGATTAATTTTTGGGTGTAGAAATAATCGTGAGCTCAGAGGTGAGTCGTAACATCGTGTTACATCGAAGGATACCGAAAACGTGAACAATTAAGTTTGAAAATAGCTCAAGAGAAACCAATTTGATACTTGATGATACGTTCTCTTGATTTCTCTCAATACCACTCCCATAAAACTCCCGTAGGTCGGTTATGTATCATGTCAACCAGACCCTGTTATTCCTCTACTCTCACTTCCATTTGCTCATTGTCTGTTGCTCAACACCAACAAAATGAAAACACAAATGCACTGAAACTTAATTCTATAGATTAAATACAACACACACACAAAATAACATTCAAATTTTCTTTCATCAATTGTTGTTGTCTTCTTCATCAATCTCTTCAATTAGATCAATACCAGTATCAACATTTGATATCACACTTCAAAAGACATTCTAATGGCTTCCCTTGCTACTCCAAAGAGACATACCAAGTCTCAATCAACATACGTATGTATACCGGGATAATGTGGTCCAATCTTTGGCATCTAACAATTTTCAAACATTTGGTACTAACAAAAACAACTATTAAAGGCCTTTGACAATACTGCAACCAATGTTTCTGCTTCTCAAATGCGTAATGCCTTGAACAGTTTAGCTGACACTGTTGAAAATCCCGAGATAAAAAGAAAATTTGAAAATGAAATGGATAATTTTTTTTCATTATTTAGAAGGTATTTGACAGAAAAAGCTTCTGGCACCACCTTAGAATGGGATAAAATCAGATCTCCAAACGCCGATGAAGTTGTTGCTTATTCAAAATTAGTTGAAACTGAGAGGGCTGCCGCAAATTTATCAAAATTGGCAGTTTTAAAATTAAATGGTGGTTTGGGTACTTCTATGGGTTGTGTCGGTCCTAAATCAGTCATTGAAGTTAGAGATGGAAATACCTTTTTGGATTTATCAGTTAGACAGATTGAGCATTTAAACAGAAAATATGATGCGGATGTTCCATTGTTATTAATGAATTCCTTTAACACTGATGCCGATACTGCTAAAATTATTAAGAAATACCAGGGTCATAGAATTAGAGTGAAAACTTTCAATCAATCAAGATTCCCAAGAATTTACAAAGACTCGTTGTTGCCAGTTCCAGAAACATATGATGATTCTCTTGAGTCATGGTATCCTCCTGGTCATGGTGATTTATTTGAAGCATTGGTTCAATCTGGTGAATTAGATGCTTTACTAGCACAAGGTAGAGAAATATTGTTTGTTTCTAATGGTGATAACTTAGGTGCTACTGTCGATACTAAAGTTTTAGATCATATGATTGACACGGGTGCTGAGTACATCATGGAATTAACCGATAAAACTAGAGCCGACGTGAAAGGTGGTACTTTAATCAATTATCAAGGTGAAGTTAGATTATTAGAAATTGCTCAAGTTCCAAAAGAACATGTCGAAGAATTCAAGAGTATCAAAAAATTCAAATATTTCAATACGAACAATTTGTGGATTAATTTAAGAGCTATAAAGAAATTAGTTGAAGCAAATGCTATTGAAGCTGAAATTATCCCAAATCAAAAATCAATTTCAAAGGGTAACTCTGATATCAATGTTTTGCAATTAGAAACTGCCGTAGGTGCCGCTATCAGACATTATAAGGGTGCTCATGGTGTCGTTGTTCCAAGATCTAGATTCTTACCAGTTAAAACTTGTTCTGATTTATTATTAGTTAAGTCTGATTTATTCTACTTAGAGCATGGTGCATTAAAATTAGATCCTACTAGAGATGGTTTTTCGAATCCGTTGATCAAATTAGGCTCTCATTTCAAAAAAGTCAGTGGATTCCAATCAAGAATTCCTCATATGCCCAAGATTTTAGAGTTAGATCATTTGACTATCACTGGTAACGTTTCAATTGGCAAAGGAGTACATTTAAAAGGTACTGTCATCATTGTTTGTAATAATGGTGATAAAATTGATATTCCTAATGGATCAATCTTAGAAAACGTTGTAGTTACTGGTAACTTGACTATCTTAGAACATTAGTTGGTGTGTAGTAAATTACTTTAAATTAAAATCAAGACTTGTATTTTATATACACATTCTACTTAGGCAATTAACTCTTTAGCAGTAGTTATATCCTCGTCACCTTTATAGCTTTCCAAGTATTGTGCTAATGAGTCTTTGAGTTCAACAATTTTCTTTGTGACTTGAGGAACCATTCTTTGTGATTCTTCCAACACTTGAATCTGTTTCTTCAATTCGTATTCATCAGCATTATTAACTTTCATTTGATTGACATATTGTTCTTGTTCAGAAACTTCCTGTTGGTATAATTTTTCCTCCTTGACTAGTCTTTTCAAAGCTTCAACTTTGATCTGTAATGGTGATGGAGCCATTTTTATACGTGCTTACAATAGAGTGAAAACTGATTTGTGTTGTCGTCAACTTTTTTATAACGCGTTAAAATTTTGAGAAAAACAAGTATATATGTGGTAAATATAAATATGTGAATGTTAATTCACCACAGGCAATCAACAAAAAACACCGATCCAACGAACTAATTGGTAAAGAAGATGTAATGAAGATTTTTTGGATCCCAACCACCGCTACCAGCACCGTTTTGTAATTCTTCCTTCACTTTGTTAGATTTGATCACAAAATATGTATTCCCATCATCAATTTTAACAATTGAATTATGCCATGGTGTAGGGATGTGCAACATGTCAGTATTCTTTGGCTCTTTATGATCCTGAATACTGTTGATTGGATGACATTTATCTTCTCCTATTTTAGACAATAAAGAAATTCCAAATTTTGGACCACTATTATTGTGGGCATGAATCGAAAATCTTAGGTGGAACGGAAACATCAATTCAACTAAATTCGAATATGCGTCATTCCGTTTAATCATTTCAAAAGCGACTTTTGCAACAATTTTTTTAAATTTCTTCTTTGTCATTTTGGAAACATTAGGATGAAGGGCTAAGTCTTCGGTCATGAATTTTGAAAAGCCTCTGAATAAAGCTAATCTTGGATGGCCAGTTGTCGTAATATCTTGTCTTAATTTTCCACAGTCTGTATCACATGAAGTCACCAAAATTTTCCTACATATTTCAGATTCTGGATCTATTTCAGTTCCAAGGTAATGTCCCAATTCAACATTTTCAACTAATATTTCATTGAAATTTGAGTTTGATAAGTCAAAAATCTCCGGTAACGAGCAAAAATTAATTGAGTTGGCATTAGCTGGTTTAAGAGAATAATATAACTGCTTCAAACCTTGGGAGTACTTATTTACTTTTTGATCATCAACCGCAATACAATCACTAAAAACATGTCCATCACTGACAATCCAAATAATAATCCCTGGTGGATATATCCTTTTAATAGATTCAGAAAATTGAATTAAACGCCTTAAAGCCAACTCCTCACCCTTATCTGGCATATCTCCCGCAACTTTTTCTTCATTTGATGATTTACATGGGAAAGCTGGGAGTACTGCTTCCAATGGTTGCCAGCGAGAAGTGAAAAAATCAACCCCCTTACTAAAAAAATCCTCCCCCCCTAATTTCCACTGGTCATTTTCTACCGTATGTTTCAATTCCTTTTCGAAAGTCTCAGCAACTAATTTCGTATACAATTGATAATTATCAACAACTTGATTATCTGGGAAAGTTAAACGTGCCAGTGATACAAGTAATTTAAGAAACCAAATTTCAAAATCAGTACAATGGAATTGTACAGTAACCGCACCTTGCCAAATACCACCTTCAAGCTCTTTTTCCCAGACAAAGTATTCTTGAGAAATGGATATTTGAGTCAATCCTTCACTGCAGTATATTCTACTTCCTTCATTCTTTAGTATAGCCGGAAAAATATCAACTGAAAAGTCATTGAAGTTGCGAAAACTCAAAATTGTTGCATTGTCGCGACTATAAAGCATACGAATATACTCAAAAGTAGTTTTTTGTGGTTCAAACTCACTTCCATCTACAGTAGTGTTACTGCTTGTGTTGGAGTTTAACGACAAAGTTGAAACTGATTCCATTCTTGAATAATAGGAGACCGTATGAAAAATACCATTGTCAGGAAATCTCCTAAGTTATATAAATATGAAAAGACAGATTTACACATCGAACCACTCTCATCTAAGATTCGCAGCTATTTTTCTTTTTGCTTCCTTAATTTAAATTTTTGACACAAATTAAGAATTGCAGAATCTATAAAGAAGTATTTCTATGCTTGAAGATGTAATCCTTGTAGTTGCAAGGGAGGGAAAGAACACGGGTAAATAAATAACGTGAAAAATTTCGTTAGCGACAATTATCGAAACCTTCAATCAAACTATGTATTATCAATTGTTAAAGTACTCGGTGATTGGATTGATCACCTATTTAGTGTATTTGATTTTAGAAATCATTTTTCCACCAATCAATTTCCCTAGGAATATACCAACAATTCCTTTTTATGTTTCATTTTTAGGGAGTTTCACAAATTTAGATCAACAAGATATTTTTAATTTATACCTCAGGGATAAATTAGAAAAATACGGGGCTGTCAAAATTTATTTTGCATCTAGATGGAATATCGTAGTTAGTAGACCAGAATATTTGGTCACAATTTTCAAGAATGAGGACACTTACGCCAAATGTGGAAACCAAATTAAAATTCCATGGTCAATCATAGCTAATTACACTGGTGATAATATAATCAGTGCTCATGGAGAATCATGGAAATTATATCGTGAAATAGTGGGACAAAGTATTCAATCCCCAGATTTGAATCCAGTTATAGAAAACACTAAGAAATTACTTGAATTAATCGATGAAGAGTTGAAAAATGATTCTATGATTGCAATCACTGATTTGTTGCAAAGATATTCATTGGCAAATGTTGGTGATGCGATTATTGGTGTTGATTTCCAAGCACTAGCTGGCATGAAATCAAAAATGCATCAAAAGATTAAATATGTAAAGCTGCAAATCTTCAAGCCATTCTATATGAACTTTCCTTATTTCGATAGTTTTCCGATTCCAAGTAGATTGAAAGCTAGAGATGAAGTTCTTGAATTTCGTCAATGGTACGGTCAAAAACTAATTGACGAACATATGAAGGAAAAACAAAATAGTGCTGCTACAAAATTAGTAAATGCTTTGGTCAGCGATAAGTTAACTCAGAAGCAATATCTAGATAATGCAATTATTTTGATGGTTGCAGGACACGAAAATCCCTTGTTGTTAATGCTTTCCTTATTATACGTACTTGCAAAAAATCAAGATATTCAGGAGTTGATACGTGCAGAAACTGATCAAAATCAGCCTTATATTTGCTCAGCCATTTATGAAACTTTGAGGATGTACCCGCCATTGAATCAAATTATTAACCGTCGCACCACAAAAGCTACCTTTTTAGGCGACATTTTTATTCCCAAGGGTGTTTATGTAGGTTACAACAATATTGGTACAGGAAGAGATAGAAATATATGGGGTGAAGATGCCGATGTGTTTAAGCCAGAACGATGGGGCAAAGACCTCACCGAAATCAATCAAAAATATGCTGCTTGTAAAAGGTCAGCGGCATTACCTTCATTTCACGGAAGAAAGAGGGCATGTTTGGGAGAAAGATTTGCCTTGTTTGAAGTAAAACAGTTCGTTACTGCAATCATAGGCAAGTATAACATATCACTTGATGCAAATTGGAAAGAGAAATTTACACCTGCTGGACCAATTAGCCCAAGAGAATTGAAGTTAAAGTTTGTGAGTTTATAGTTTCTTAATACAAGAGTATGTTATTTTCCATAAATATATTGATTGGTTTTCACAGCTTTCTGCAGCTCCTTAAATTTTTTTCAATTCTTTAACCAATCTTTAATAATTTTAGCTTTCTTTTCCCTTTACCATGAATCCAAAACTTGAGAAATTAGAAGATTCTAAAGATATAGAAAAGCAGGAAACGCCCGTATATTGTGCTTTACCATTCAAAAGAAAAGCAGTGATTATTGGTATCGTAACATTGGCAGGCTGTTTAGGTCCTATTGCTGGAAATATTTATGTTCCAATTTTACCTCAATTGCAAAATGTATTTTCAGTTTCCACTCAAACAATAAATGGTACAGTTTCAGTGTTTATGATAGTTTTTTCGTTTGCCCCTTTATTATGGGCTTCTTGGGCAGATTATGGTGGAAGAAAAACTTTATACCTTATACCTTTATTATTTTTCATATTGGCTAATATTCTTTTAGCTTCAGTTCCAGCGCATATTGCTTCTTTATACGTATTAAGGATATTGCAGGCATTTGGTGCTTCTAGTGTTATATCAGTCGGGGCTGGAACCGCAGCGGATATAGTTGAATCAAAACATAGAGCCAAGGCAATAGCAATTTTTATGTGGGGACCTCAACTTGGACCAATTTTGGGTCCAGTTCTTTCTATAATTGCTGCAGGTGGAAGTTGGAGATGGATATTTGGATTCTTGGCACTATTAGGTTTTGTTGTATACTTAATCATTTTATTTTTTTTACCAGAAACATTAAGATACTTGGTTGGAAACTGCGCTTGCTATGAAAATACTGGCTACCTTGTGAAGCCAAAGCTATGGCAAGAGAGATTAGTTGAAGACTATCCGAGACCACCAAAACCAAGCTTGAAAGGCTATTGGAAAGTGCTCAAGTACAAACCTGTTTTGATCAGCTCAATCAATTCAGGGTTACTTTTTGCAACATTTTACGGAGTGATGGTTACTTTTTCTCAAATTTTAAGAGATCAATATTCCTTTTCTAATATTGAAACTAGTATCAGTTATTTATGTCCCGGTGTTGCTTTAATCGTTGGTTCAACAGCTGGAGGGTGGCTCTCTGATAGACTTAGAGAAAACATGATTAAAAAACAACCAGAGAAGTATGTTCCGGAGCACAGATTTTCCCTTCAATTATTTGGACTCATCATCTCCATGTGTGGTGTAATTGGGTACGCATGGACGGTAGATAAAAACGTTCACGTTTCTGCTGTTTTTGTATTCACATTTCTATCTGGTTTCGGTATGACTTGGGTATTCGTCGCGAGTACTACCTATTTAACTGAATGCTTGAGTGGCCAACCAGCAACTAATGTTGCAATTGGGAATTTTATGAGAAGCATTGCAGCTGCAATATGTACTGCTATTATTGATCCGTTAATTAAGAGTATGGGTTTTGGCTGGTGTTTTACTGGTTTGGGTTTAATTGATTTGATTGGAATTGTTCTAGTGATTGTTTTATTAAAATGGGGACCGGAATGGAGGAAAGAATATATGGCTAGCGGCAAGTAATTAATTTTAAATTTTTAATGAACGTTCTTTGGTTTACATATGCATGTTTTCAGATATGTATTCTTGATTTCTCTTTGACACCCTGCAGGGTCCAGGTGATTGTGTTGTACTACAAAGCTCTGTAAATTACTAATTTCCTAAATTAGTCTATTTTTTATTCACCTTATAGATCTTTTATTTTCAATGAACGAAGAGAATACCAACATATGGAATAGAAAATCCACTTATCGTGCTTGGTTATTGCTTTGTTATTCTACGGGCCCAGCTGCTTCCATGGCCAGAACCTATGTCCCTGCAGCCATTCAATCAATTGGTAGAAGTGTAGGTCGCACAAGTACTGGTGACCCATGTGGGTTCAGAGGTAATGACTGCTTTATTAAGTTTGGAGTTGGTAAAGTACATTACACGTCATATGTTTTGTATCTAAGAGCAATTTCCACTTCAATTGAAGGAGTTGTTGCAATTTTCCTCATGGGAATAGCGGATTATTCCAATTATAGAAGATTGTTTTTGATCGTATCAATTTTGTTATACGGCTGTTTGGTCCTTCCATTTGCTGCATTAACAAGTGAAAACTACCCAACTCTAAAAACCGCATCTGTTTTATACATTTTATTGGGTATTGATGATGGTATTTATCAGATCCTTGAGGCATCTTATATTCCAATGTTTATGAGAGCAGACAAGCATGATATGTTAAGAAGGGGATCAACAGTCTCAGTAATGGGTATTTTTCTCGGAAACCTTGGTGGAATTACAGCATTAATAGTAGGAATTATTATCTCGTTCTCCAGGGGTGGTCCAGAAGAAAATGGGTATCATAACTTCTTGATTGCAATTACTATTGCAGGATGTTTTACAATCCTATTGGCGTTGGTAGCGACCATGTTTATACCAAGTGTTGAAGGTATCAGAAGAACTGGTAACTTACTCGCGCTACCATTCAGGAGATTTGTTAAGCTCATAAAAGATATACAGAAATATCCATGTGCTTTCTTATATTGCATATCTTGGGTAATTTGGAATATAAGTTATACCAATTTTATGACAATGTTTGTTTTGTTATTCAGATCTACTATAGGGCTAGGAAATTCTGATTCTGAATATACAGTATACACTTTCATGTCATACATTTGTGCTTCATTGGGCTCAATAGCATGGATGTATCTTTATCCAAGAACTGGAATACCCATAAAGAGCTGGGGATATGCATTCTTGTCTATAAGCTTTTTTTCAAATTTTTGGGGATGTTTAGGAATAAATGGTATAACATCAGTCGGATATCATCATAGGTGGGAGTTCTGGCTCTTCGAAATAATGTTTTCAGCCTCTACATCAGCAATGAGATCACTTAATAGATGTGTTTATTCTACTTTATTACCAGAGGGTGATGAGGCACAATACTTTGGCTTAGAAGTAATGTTGGGTGTTGCTACTGGTTGGATTGGTGGATTAGTTAACGCAACAATTCAAGATAGAACGAAAGATGATAGATATCCATTTTTACCTAATTTATTTTTGGTCATCGTAGCAATTATCTTGTATTACTTTGTTGATTTGGAAAAAGGTATGAAAGATGCAAAAAAGGTAGAAGAGTGAGTTTTATTAACAAAGTTGTTACTTTAATTAATGAATACCTGCTGATTTTAGTAATTATTTGCAAAAAACTTTAGAAGCGTAATAAACAATGCTTGTATAGGAAAAAAACAAAAAATTCAATTAAAACCTGGCTGACAGGACTCGAACCTGCAATCCCTTGATGACAATCAACTGTTGTTGTAGACCGTAGTCAAGTGCCTTACCATTAGGCCACAGCCAGTTACTATGTTGGAAGTTGACTTTATTACGAGTAAACAACAATAAAGTTTATTGAGCGGATAATAAAATAAAACATATGCCATTTCTCCTGTTGTCCAAGAAAGACAGAATGAAAGTGGTACCTCTAGGTCTAAATATGACAAATTTTGTAGATACGAGAGCCTCGACCAAAAGCTAGCAATCTCTTCAACATAATACTTTATTATCTAGTGTATAATTCATAAAAAATCGAGTTAATGTCAGGGCTCTATCTAAACTTTAGCATTTTGGTTAAGAGAATACTCAGATGTTTATTCACTGAATAAGCCCGATATAGTGTCTATTTAAGGCCAAGGGGGAGGGTCTTAGTGGAACAAGAACCGGCTAGTTGTATTATTACAATAATTATAACTTTCATCAGAAGTGGGTTGGCAGAAAATGCAACCTCTCAAAGTAGTTCGATAATGAAATTTCTTCGCCTAACTTATCACTATATTTTCGTTCCCAAAGTCAGAAACATATTTCCTAATACCCTACTAATGATCAGCTGATGTGAAGAACTTAGGCAATGAAAACGAAATTGAAAATAGTTTACCTCACTGAAAAAAAAGTCGCTAAAAATCCTTACTACGAATTGAACCATTTTTCAGACCAAAATTAGATCTTTAAACAAATGGTCCTTTCACAACCAATTAATATACCAAAATGGATAGAAGAAAATGGTCATCTTTTGAAGCCGCCAGTCAATAACTATTGTCTCCATCGCGGAGGTTTCACAATTATGATAGTCGGAGGTCCTAATGAAAGAAGTGATTATCATTTAAATCAAACCCCCGAATACTTTCATCAGGTAAAAGGTGCAATGTGCTTAAAAGTGGTTGATGATGGTGAATTCAAAGATATAATCATAGAGGAAGGTGATTCGTTCTTATTACCGCCTAATGTGCCCCACAATCCATGTCGTTTTGAAAATACCGTTGGAATCGTTGTTGAACAAGACCGTCCCAAAAATATGAATGATCAAGTCAGATGGTACTGCAGTAACTGCGAGAGCATAATTCATGAAGTTGAGTTTTATTTAACTGATTTGGGAACACAAATTAAAGAAGCCATTATAGCATTCGATGGTGATTTAGATGCAAAAACCTGCAAAGAATGTGGAACAGTCAATTCTTCCAAAAGGACATAATTTGTTTCTACAAGGATGAGATGAGAAATTCAATTGGTTAGTGTGTCTCTAATATAATAAAAACTTATGTCTATATCTCTATCTAGTTTAATTTTTGTTTCAAATACAACTCCTCACCTGTATCAAAAACATAGTCTACTAATTGCTCAACAGGTTCATCAAAGATATATGGCAACACAGGAACAATACCCAAACCAATTACAACTGGACCATAAGTTTTAAAAGCTCTAACACTAGACTTTTTGAAAAAATATGAAGAGTAACGAACTGCACTATGAATAGTAAAAGCAGGTAACCCCATGGAAGCAATACTTTGAAATATACCTCTCTTCAAAGCAGAAAGCTTCCAGTCTGAATCAACTAAACCATGCGTAGCTAAAAATTCCTGGGCAGCAACTTCATTTGGTGCAGGAGCTTGATCCCAAGGCTTCAAGCCTGGAGTATATCTACCTTCAGATTTCATTTTTGTGATCCAGGATGCGTAAGATACATCGCCAAGGATATAAAGCCAAGAAACGGTATAACCACCTCTTACAATCCAAGGATGTGCAACTGGACGAAATGATTCTCCTATATCTGATGTATAAGCAACATATCTATGAGAAGCTAATAAAATAGTTCTTAACCTATTTGCATAAGCTGCGTATCTAAGACCCGACTCTTGCTCACTAATTGAAGGATCTTCTATGACGCCTTTTACTTTAACGGTCGTATCTTTACTATTGTTAATTGACATCTGAACTTGTACAATTGTGGAATGGGAATAAACCTGTCTCTTGGAGATTAGATATTTCGCCACGGTAAGAAAAAAAAATTAATGTAAAGATTGCCATTTTCACGTTTCACTTCAAATTTTGCTTATCATTGATAATGAAAGTGACACTCATAATAAGATTCACTGACTCCGTTTCATCAACAGAACAAGTGGCTGATTTATCTATACCATTGGGTATCAACTTCGATAAAGACGACGTCAACAAGCTAGTTAATGTAATATGGCTCAAAGCCACAATCAGAAGTAAAGTTCGACAATGTGCAAACAAAAGATTGAGATTGATATATAATGGTAGAGTATTGAATGAAAATACCGATTTCAAGAAGGAAGTGTTGAAACCGAGAGCAGATGTAGATCAAATATACATCCATTGTGTAATAGGTGAAGAGTTAACCAAAGAACAATTGGCACAAGAAAATCAATTGGACAATAAACCTCAGAAGGTAACAACATCCCCCGAAGTAATCGGATTCGATAGATTACTACAACAAGGATTTTCAAATGATGATGTGAATGATTTGAGACGTCAGTTTTATCTGATTTATAGATCTGAAGGAAATACAAACAGTGGTGGGGAAATAGCTGATGTCGAAGAAGACGAAAACAGACAAAGAAATCTACGTCAGTTAGAAGAAAGATGGATTGAATCAACATCAAATAATGATGCAACCGAAAGACCAACGAGTCAAGATACCGAGCAAGCCCAAGCACCTCCATCTCAACCATTAGATTTTGATGAGACTCACGTGAATGAAGATTTACTATTGGGCTTTTGCGTAGGGGTTTTTTTGGGTATAGTTTCAGTAGTCTTCTTACTAACTGATGATACTGTTTTCAACAAACGTCAAAAGATGTCAATAATAGCTGGTCTATTTCTTAATTTCGCATTTGCAATAGTTAGAGGGCAATGGATATAGTGGTTAAGAATGTGTGATCTACCAGCCCTCATTAAACTCGTTTATAATTAAATATGTTTTTAATGAAAGGGCGTTAAGATGATCGTTTTATAGAATCACAAGGACTCTCTAATCTCGCCAAAGGCTTGACGCTCGCCAACTCGTAAGGATTAAATAGAACAGACAAGCAACACGGTAATAGCTTTGGCTGCCGCACAAAGAAGAAGAGAAGTTAAAATTTTTTCCTCTTTTCGTAACGCATTCAAGATTTATAGTGAGGAAAGATTGGTTAGATAAATTACCCGGCTTGAGATTGACAAGCCCTATTTTTGCAAATTATTGTACCTTTCTGTATTCAGGCAATAACTACGTTTAATTCTCTTTACTTTGCAAAGTCTCAGTATCATTCAGAGATACATCGACTGAGGGGCCAACTATATTTATATAGAACATCGTCTCTACAACGTTAGTAACCTTGCTTATCTTGTGAATTACTCTGAACGAGATGTTTCAAAGAAAAATCAGTCATATTCTTGATGTGTTGTTGAATCAACTTTGAATAATTATATCAATCAAGTAAGGTTATAGAATCCAACCTTTGGAGGTCTCCAGGTTTAGATGAAACTCCTGACATACCTCGGACAATCTGTGTCAATGGGTGAACGATGTGCTTTTGAGGGACCCTCAAAAATTTCCTGTTCCTGTGAAACAAGCCCGTGTTGAGTACATCAGCCTTTATTTTTGCATCTTCATGTAGGGCTTGAAACTATGCCCCTCCTTTCTTGAGCACCATATTTTGGGCCTTAGTTTCTGCGTATCATCTGATTTACTTGAGACCATCAAATATTGAGAGCCTGGTGCAGAAATCTCTTCTCCGGATTGTTATCATATGCTAATTTTATAGTATAATACAATATCTCGGCTTGTTTCCAAAAAAAACCGTTGCGATTAACCTGGCGACTACTACTTTTGAAGTATCTATCGTTGGAAAAACAGTTGGAACAGAGTCAATCGCAACTAGTTTCTTCATTTGAGAACTTAACTTGAAGCGGTTGTGACGATCATCCCAATCATTCATGCGTGCCACAGTTTGATTGTAAAGATTTGCGTGTGTTTTTTTAGATCATTGTTTCAAACTGCTGTAAAGCTCGTTGGTTGCAAAACCTGAAGAGTGAGAAAAGTCCCTTACTAATACGAGCACACCAATTCACCAACTAAGTTCTAACAAAACGATTTTTGGGTTAGGTGATTGCATTGTTGTTTACCTTGACACTAATGCGAATCTCAGTTCAGGCGATGATTAATTTTCCGATTTTGAAGGTGTTGAACCTGCCGATCATGTGCCTTCGGAAATCTATATACGAATAATCTAGTTACTATGTTCCAAAGAAGAGAATACCGATAACCAAGATCAATCATGACTGAGTTATGTCTTCGCTTCAAATATTGTTTCAACATAAATCCAAATTCCTTTGAATAATGGGCTCTCAAGGGATTTTGTGTTGCTTACATGATTATTTTCATAAAACACTAATTGACGATTAGTTCGAATGGAAAATACGGATTTCTCAATTTAGTGGTTTCCATCACGAAAAATACACCCAAACGTGATGCAATTTTTAGCATGAAATTACTAGAACTCTATCCCTTATTAACGCGGCGTTGCTGGATACATAGTAGAGTAGAATGAAGAGTGATCGATCACATGACTCCTTCAACACTATATTTTTTTTGTTTGTACAGCTATTTAACCAGATGGTGAGGTAGCAGTCTGGGAAGAAAGTGTACAGTATGGCAACGATGATTGATATTATGTACATACTACTATGCATATGTGATAATCCGAGAAATAGAGAAGACTGAGCACGAACAAGGGGGTAAGGAAGAAGGGTGGGAGGTTGAGAATTGTAGAATCACTACACGATTATCAACACCCATGCATCTCATACATCATCATTTAACTGCTAAAGAGGGGATGCGATCAATAATTGTATTAAAACAAAACGGAGCGCCAAAGTAGGTAACACTTAAAATCATGAACGAAAGCAATCTAAAAGCGGATCAGACTCCAAGCCACCAAGGAATTAGCGGTAAATTAAGCTGTGTAGTAGAATGACGAAGAAAAAATCGGAATGCTTGTGGTAATCTTTTGTTTGTAGTGAGTGCTTCTCGTTTTCTGGATAGGTTGAGCAAGTCGCAACAATCACAAGTAGGGGGGTTCAGCCATTGCAACTGGTGTTAACCGAAAAAGCAAATGTACAAATGGCCACTCAAATTATAGTGACGCCACCACATGTAGCGATGATCACTCCACCATCTGGATGGTTACGGATGATCTGATAAATATGTAGTTGTTGGTTGCTGACTGTTGGCAACAGTTGTGTACTTGACCTAGTTGACCTAGTTGACTGTAGTATGTTTTATGTGCTGTCAGTGGCGACTCAGTCGTTGCGGTGCACTGCATATAGCCATACGCTTGGCCTCACAAACAGGATAATTAGCCAACTGCACACGATAGACACACAAATGAAAATTTTTCCTAATAATCGAAGTGTTTTTTGGTTAGAGGCAACAAATTTGATTTACCAGACAAATGTATTCAATGCAGTTTTGGTGATTTCTACTCCTTTTCTTCTTCTTCTTTAACCGTCTCGTTCTTTTTCACAACCTTTCATATCTTTAGTTATATTTAGTTATATTTAAAGAGGAAAGCTAGCCTTTTATTTCACTATAGATACTTTGTCATTTTACATTCGATAAAGACTCCATCTATCGAAGATTTTTATCCACAAAGTCTTGATAATAGAAAAGTTTTTTTGATAGAAAGAAAAAACAACACACAACCAACACAACCAACCTACTACCCAACTCAACGCAATACAGCAGTAGAGATAGTATATTCGCTAAGGCATATACATATACTACTTACCAGGGAACTACATCTTACTAGGTGTTTTTTAGTTATTCTAGGTTCTTGTTTGCTGATTTCAAGTTGTCAAATTAAACTGAATCACGCCTTAGTGCAAAAAGATATATTAAGTTATAATCTTTAGTTCTTCATTATTGTATGCAATAGAAAAGTTGTTTTAGTAGTAAAGACTTGTCTTGTTCTTTCAATCTAGCCCTTAAAATATACTTGTACAACACAACGAGCTTTTCATTAAGTTTTCGTTTTATACAACAACTTCATTTACCATGTACCAGGTACAACAACAACTACAACAACCATCCTACCAAGGTTTAGGTACTGCTGGCCATAGAGCCACTTCTTCCTATGCTCCATATTATCAAGGTCAACATCAACAGGCTCAACAGCATAGTTTCCATAGACCAGGTCAAACTTACTATCAACCACCTCCACAGCAATCATACGTTGCACATTCTAATCATCAACTCACGCAACCTAACGTGATTCCACCTGCACGTTATACGCCATTGATTCAACAACAACCAGAGCAGGCTGTTAATGGAGGTATCAATCCAGTTTTAGAATATGATCTCAACCATATGTCCTCATTTTTAGGTTGGTGTACATTTGGTATGTTGAAACAGTCTAGAATTCCATCAAAAGATTTTGAAAATTTAATTAAATCAGTGTTATTCGCTACAAGATTACCAAAGTCCACTGTAATAATTGCTTTAGAATATATGAACCAAAGATTTTCTTCGAAAGACTTACTTTCCATGAGTGAAGATGAAATTTTCAGTTATCTAGTCGTCGGATTGGTCTTAGCAAATAAATTTAATGACGATAATACTTTTACTAATAAATCCTGGTGCGGAGCTACAGGCTTACAATTGAAAATTTTGAATAATTTAGAAAAGGTTTGGTTAGAGGAAATAAAATGGAGCTTGTCCGTTGTTAATTTTGAATCAAATATTATCACCTTGGAAGAGTGCTGGAAAATCTGGATGGAAAAATCTGGTAAGATTAATAATGAAATTGGGTTTAATCCAATTGCTATGTCAAAAAAAACACCTATTTCTTCCAATAATTTCAATTTAAATTCTTCACCGGTGCAATACTCCTACCAAGGACCATATACGTCAATTCCTTCATCTCCCGTTGAAGATTATTATCAATCGTCACCAGTTAAACACGAATGGTCTCAACAACAACCACTTGCACAACCTCCCCCTCTTATGTGGAATTACAACTATCCCCCAAGTTTTACTAGTGATCCTGCAATTCAATATGTTGGTGTCGCTCCAGTTGATCAAAATCAACCCATGTTTCACCATCATCCACCAGGAATGATGTCTTTTCATGGATATCCAAATGGGTTTGTAGGTTATGCTAACCCGTTTTACATGGCTTCGTGTTGATTTTAATTCCTAAACTCCCCTTACGTTTTTCGTCGCCGTTGTTCTTATAGAATTGATATAGAGATCCTGCTGTCGTGGTAATTTGATTTCGTACGTTTGCTTTAATTGTTGTTTTTCCTATTTTAACTTAACTTAACTTATATTGTTATGATTTCAAAGAGAGTCCTAATATTAATCTTAAAATTCAAAAAAATTAGAAAAATAACAAAATTCCATTAAAAAATAACTCACAGTAGTTCTCAATCAACATTTGATATGTATTTGACAATTATTTCGTTGGTTTTTTTTAGTTTTTTTTTAGCAAAGAATAAATAGTCGAATACTTTGGATAAACTCAACTTATGTTGAAAACGGAACGTAATATATATCTTCACGTTCATGTAGTTCAATTCACTAGCACAACTTGACCCCATATCAAAGCTCAAAACGGATACTTCTTCATGAACTGAACTGAACTACAACTGCAGCCGTGTTGCAAATCTAGAGTATGATGATGACATTCCAAATTTTGCCTTGTTTATCCGGAGATCTTTTCATATCCTTTCAGCGAACGTTCTCTTTATTCAGTGATCAGTTATTCAATGTGGAATCTCTATCCTATATCAATCTCAACTTGACATTGATATTTAACATTCCCGTAGCCAATCGACCTGCCGCGCAATTGTTGCGGTTGAAAATAAACAACCAGGAGACACCAGAGGTGTGAAGACAGCTTCAGGGTTTCTTTTTATTTACTATACTCCATAAAATGTTTCATTAGATACACTTTCATACATTGCACTTACTTGTTATCAGCACAACATTTAAAAATCCCAACCCATCTATTTATTTTCTACGAATTCTTCTTCTTCTTCCTCTTCATCATCCTCTCCTTCTTCCACAACACCTTGTTCCTGGGCCAATTTTTCTGCAGCTTTGGCAAAATCGATAACTTTCCCTCTTGTTCTTCTACCAGTGGCGATAATATTGCTTTCGTCAATTTCTAATAACTCATCATCATCATCCTCTTCGTCTTCTAATTTACCTTCATCAAAGTCGGATTCATCATCTTCTTCTTCGTCATCACCTTCGTCTTTGTCTTTTTCTTTCGATTCAGAAGGGACATCATCATCATATGTTCTTCTTTTCTTTTTCTTTTTGGGTTGCTCCAGGTTGGTTCTCTTCTTGGTTTCTGATTCCACACTTGACTTTGCAGATTGGACAGCTACTGATTCAGTTTTTTCCTCCGGTTTTGTGTCTTTAAGTTCTGATTCTGACATGGTCGATGTGTATGTGGCCGATGTAATCAAAAGAAAGTGGTTGCTGTTGTTGAAATGCCTGAACACACGACGTTTAGATTTGTTTTGACCTCAATGACAACTGAAAAAATTAAACTAGTATGTACTTTCATACATCAATATACTCATTTATCAAACCATCAGATTATGGTATGTACAATCCAAACCAAAATAGCCTAAATGTATTACTAACGTACTGTCTAGTCACTGAAAATAACCGTATCCAAAAAGACAAAGATGTCTGATTTAATAAATTATAGGCTAAAAATATTAACAATCGATAATAGAACATACATAGGGACATTGTTATCCTTCGATAAACATCTAAATTTGGTATTATCGGATACTGAAGAATCAAGAATCACCAAGAAAAGTTGGAGTGAATTGAAGAAGACTGGTGATACAAGCATAAAGCCAAATTTGAATAGGCGTAATTTAGGTTTGATCATATTAAGAGGTGATCAAATTGTTAGTTTAACTATTGAAGCTGGTCCATTAACTGACATCAAAAGCAGGGTGGTTGGAAAAGGAGCAAGCCGACCCTTGAAACAACCTGTAAGTAGAAAGAAACTAGCCTGAATAATAATAAAAAAAATAGTGACCTAAATGTATTTATATATATATATATGTATTATCATATTAACAACATCCACCATTATTCTTACTACTTTTCTTTTCTTGCGGAGCGGGAGTCAAAGAGATTGTAGGACCTCCAGTGCTTGGTTTATTTCCTTCATTTGTGTCCAACTGGTGCTTTGAAATCATTTCATAAATGTTTTTCAATAATTGATGAAAACTCAAATCTACATTGTCTGAACTCAATGCAGAAGCTTCAGTGAATAATAAGTTGTTCTCTGAAGCAAAGTTCTTAGCTTCATCAGTAGGCACAGCTCTTAAATGATCCAAATCTGATTTATTTCCAACCAATTCAATTATGATGTTTGCATCTGCATGTTCTTTTAATTCTTTCAACCAACGACTGACACTTTCATAACTTTCAGTTTTAGCAATATCGTATACGATTAATGCTCCCACCGCACCTCTATAATATGCACTTGTTATAGCTCTGTATCTTTCTTGCCCAGCAGTATCCCAAATTTGTGCTTTAACTCTCTTCCCATCAATTTCCAACGTACGTGTTGCAAACTCTACTCCTATTGTTGACCTACTTTCCAAGTTGAACTCATCACGAGTGAAACGGGATAATAAATTGGATTTCCCAACTCCTGAGTCCCCAATTAAAACTATTTTATATAAGTACTCATAATCATACGAATAATCGTCGGTATTATCTGACATGTTGGTTTATTATGGTGATGTTCGACTTCGTTGGTGGCTAGTGATTTGTGTGTGATTCTCTCATTTTTTTTTAAAGTTTTGTGAGGCGTGTTTTATTGGCTATATTCACACGACTGAATATCAATAAAGAGATTTACATACTCAATGTGAAACCATTGTTACATGGATCTCGAATAAATAAGTTATATTAAGTCAATATAATGCAAGAAGTAAAAACTTTTACGGTCTTATATCAAAATCGGTGACCAACAAACCTGACTTTTTTATTGTCATAAAATCAATACTATCATCACTTCTGTGACTTTCGACGCTACCACCTATACTTGGATAATTTTCACTTCCTATGTTTTGAGTTAAGAACGATTTCAAATTAACTTCCTTCAAATTAGTGAATTCAATGAATTCTGCTCTAGCAGCTTTAATATCTTTCAAATTTTTCCTCCACAACAGAACATCAAGCTTGACAAGCTTTTCACTTGCACCTGAATCGTAGACTAATAGTTTGTACAACAAATTCAATCTGATTTGTAAAAATGTAATTATTCTGATCAAATATGATGACATGAACTTCAATTCCTCTATTATTGGGCTATATATTGGAGACGCGCCATCCAACTCCTGATTAAAAATATCATAATCATTATTTGATGCAAATACATCCAACATTAAAGGACTATCAAAGTCTCTAAGAAAAAAGAACTTTACCTGCGGTAGGATGGCATACAATGATTTTTTCAAAACTTTATAGAATAAGTACAACACCTTTTCCAAAGGATTTGAAGTTTTTCTACTCGCTATCAATCTTGCGGGAAATAATCTCACCCATTTATAAATCATTTCATAAAGTATTTCTTGTTGTAAATCCAAGTTGGACAAGTTTCCCGTGATTTTCGGTATATAATAATCCATAGTATCATTTGTAAACTCTAGCAAATTTTTGTATTTTAAATCCATGAACTGATGGATCTCATTAGGTTGTTGGATCAACGGTAGGATCATTTCGCCAAATCTTGTCAACAATTGCTGAAATTCCCCTAGGAAAGCTGGATCAAATCCCGGTAAATACACTGACATCGCGATATTTTTCATTAATTTTAAATGAATAGGAACCAATACTGGAGTTATACCAACTTTGATCATTGAATTGTAATTGTATGACAAAATGCCAAACAATCCATCTCGAAAACAGTTTATTGAATTAAGGGTAGCTTCAGGATCATAAATTGACATTATACTCAAAATATACGATACAGATCCAGTCAAATCAGGGTCATCATTAGTATTTAAGCAAGTTCTCAAATCTTTTATGACCTTAGCGTAATATTTAATAGACTTAACAAGACAAATTTGACGTGCAGTCGATATCTGAATATCTCGTGACAGATCGGTTGAACTCTCATTGAAACAATTAGATATTAGGAAATTAGTTGTTAAATTTAATAAACAACTAAACATCAAATCCGATGTATACGCTTTGTATATAAATGAATTGAGCCAACAATTGTACAAGTTTCTAATTTGTGGTAATGTAGCTGTACCCTGATGAACCAATGGACCCAACATCACCAATGCATTAATTAACTCACTGGAGTAATTTATTGAGTTAATTGATTTATATTGGAATACAGTTGGAACATTCGATGCACCAATTAGATGTCGTTTTAAACCACACAAGCTTGGTTTTTCGAGGAGATTGAACTTATGTACGTTGTTGATGGAGTAAACTGGGTATATGATTGGCAATTCATCCTCTGTTTCTTCACTTAAAAGATTATCAAAATCTTGAGTTATCACTGACTGTGCTGATCCTATTCGGACAATATTTAATTTATCATTTGTTGAATTGACAAAATCTTCATCTTCATTAGATGTATGCGGTAGCACAGTTAATGGGTATTTAGGATCTGAAACTGAATGGGGCTCTGTGGGTGTTAGACGCTGATTTGTTAATTTCACACTCAGAATAAAAGACAGTCTTTTCAACTTTGGTTTAATGACTTTCTTCAGTATTGTCGAGACCGTTTCTCCTTCATCAGATTCGTTTTGTGACTGTTGCAGTTGTCGTTGCCATTTGGATACCAGTAATTCTTCCAACTGCTCCTCGGTATAATCTAAATATCCACATTTCACCTTATGTTTGATACAATTATTACATGATGGTAGATCTTCCGAGCATTTTACTCTTCTTTTCTTACAATTCGGACAGCCTAATTTCGAATTTTTATGTCTTCTTCTTCTTGTTTTTTCCCCAATAGCAAGAGTAGAAGCACTGGATGATGTTGAAGCCGAGGCACTCTGTCTTGTTGCATCTTGTGATGAAGGGGTAGAGGGTGACTTAGCGGTGGGAGTAGAGACAGCAGTTTGAGGATTGGACCTACTGAAATTAGGCGGCATTGATAGCTTAGATGTTGATGAACTATATATTATTGCATCAACACTAGGCAGGCTATTATCATATTCGAGCTGAAACCGATGCGTACTTAGTAGATGATTGGATGATTCTGTAGAAGGAAGGAATATGTCTCGCGAGGTGGTACAATCTGGGGAATCACCACCACCCATGTAATGGAATGAGTTGTTGGCGAAGTAGCTGCAATATTGATGATGGTGATATTCTTCTACTCTCGATGGAAACCGCTGTATTTGGCTTGGTAGAAAAGGTTCTTGTGAAACTTGTGGTTCTTTTCGCCCTTCTTGCACGTCTTGCACTTCTTGCCTGCCTACCTCTTCTTCTTTTTCTTCTACTTTGAATTGATGTTCTATTTTAATGATAAGGATAGATCACCTAATGAACACCCCTGTTGTAGCAAAAAAATGGCGGAAATCGTAGCTTAAATTATAACTTCCCAAATTAGGTTGAACTAAATATAAATTCAAATTTCAAAACAGAGCAAATCAAGCCCTCGACGGAAAGTGTGAAAAGTAAACAACTGAAGACGAGATCTGAAATGAGATTCAAACAGATACAGAACACAAGATGTTGATGACTATGATTAAGACAAGAAAAGCGAAATCGATCAAATAAGTTCTATTTTTGACAACCTTTAATGAACTTACTTAGATTTAAACTTTCTTGTGTGGTTAATATTAGTATTGGGTCGATGTACTAGTGAAATTGTTACCCTATGTGAGTAACTACTGTAACTTTAATTTGTTCTGCTTTTGTGTAGTTTTCCTTTCTTTGGCGCTCCACAAGAGAGAACCCCTTCAACTTACAGTCTAGAACCTCAGCACTATGCGTGGGTCACTGTTCGTCAGTGAGGATGCTGTGATTCTAGTCTTTAAGCTCGGATGTTGCTGATCAACTGTGTTGGGAAAGAAAAGGGTAAACCGATTGACGTATTATCTAATCGCACATAGCTGGAGCATTCCACGCTAAGTAGAGTTGAAATTAGTTTGTTTCTCTTTCTCCCCCCACCCCCAGACTTTAACAAAGTCACCTGATGATAGCTACTAAATCTTGAATCATATCAGGATTTGAAAGCGCAAAGTTAGTTTGACACTTAATCAACGAAAGGAGCAAACAGGTGAAACTGGTACATAGGGGACTTCATTCAGCAGCGCTATTGTTTGCAAAATGATGTATTGTGAATAAAATTATCTGAAATCATGAGCAATTTTAACCACCAGCGAAGATTACACGCACAATGCTGTTCAGTGTGAAATTTGGAGATACAGATTGAGTCCCTGCACAATCACCACGAATCTGTCGATGCTCGGGGGTCCATCGTTGTGCTTTGGACTTAAAAAACGCCCCGGTATACGCAAAGGAACTAGATACATAGTTGAAGTGGAGGTGAGGCTGACTTGCTTTGGTATTATCTTGTTCTGTAGTACAAAAGCTTGTGGCTATGGGATTAGTGAGCAGATCTGTACCAGATTCCAGACACGGCCTTACCTTGCTCTTGGTGCATACTAGTCTACTTTACCTCCCCATTTTATACGATGTGTGGATTGGCATATTCTGTTCTTCACATGACATGGATTGTATAGAAATCAATCCTATACTGAACATTCAGATAAAAAACATGGTTATGATCTCTAAATATCTGTGGTTGCGAGCCTTACAAAATCTGCAACTGTAATTCTCGAGAATTAACTGAAGCATAACAATGCAATAAAATAAAACACACACTAGCCCGCTTGTATTTGCATTTGCAGATCATCTAATTTGGTAGTGTGGAAAACACACAATTCAAGTTCATTGTGTTGTCTAGGTTCATGAGAGGAAATCGAAAAAGGCTTGCTTCCTCCTATCTCACATTTGAGCTTGTAGGTGTGGAAATTTCCAGAGAAAGCTTTAGAACTTTAAGGTTTCTAATCACAAAAGGAAATCGAGGGCGATACGAATGTATGAATATTAGCAAAAAGTTTATAAAGTGTATTTGAACACCAAACTCCTGCAAACGTATTGATGTCATGCAAGTGTACTTATTAATCTTCGGAGGAAGATGTTTTACGCCGAATTAGAGTTTGATCTGCAAATGAACTTAAAGGGACAGAGTTCCTGTGTTTTCACTATTTATAAATGCTCAATGCGACAAACGTTTGGTTCCGAAATTGAAATGACAACTAATTTTGATGTTCATTGGTCTGCCGTCTCATAAGTTTTTGCTTCGAATCGAATTTAAAACCTACCTTTAAATACAATGCTCTTCTTTTTACAAATTTACTGCAAGCTTGCATTCCTTATATACAACCCGATGCCCTCCTTATTTTGCAAAACTAACAACAGAGATTGGGGAGTAACATATCATCGTACAATTTGATCCTTGCTTACTGAATGGCATTCAATTTCACCCGCGTTTGTGCATCACAATCAAGGTGTATTTTGAACGATAAAGAGTTCATAACCAAACATATGGAGTTTTGTACTCTTCATTCGTCCACCTAAGTCCGCTCTATAGTTCATTTAGCAACTCAACATAGCCTAAATGTAAGACGGTTTGGATTCATGAGGTGTACGTCAATGTTTCATATCTGCTACCCAAAGTTCTTAAGCCACCTTCAAAATCATTGAGCATAACGATGTAAGAGGGATACACACTTTAAATCATATTATCAGCATTCCTAAGGTTAAACATTCCTTCTCAAAAGTGGAACGTTGTATTCATGTAAGTCATGTTACATCTAGTAAAAACTGCCCTATCGATGGAGATTACTCCCATGAAAGCTATTTCCATAAAACTAACTTCGGCTCAGAGTACGATGAGCTAGATGAACACGATGCAGATAAGTTGAGAATAGTATTGTTCAAAAAGCCAACATTTGGTTTTAGCTGGTCTCGTCACACTAAAACTCGTGTTCCAAGGTGCTACGGATTGAAGCTAGACAGAATTCTGAAAATTACTTCTAAAATAATCAACTGACGCAACTAAAATTAGTTGAAAGCTCTTGGCACTTTCACAAAAAAATATTTTTAACAATTTTACAACTTCATTTCATTGTGCTTTACGAAAAATGTATCCGTAGTTAATAGACGAAGGTGGATCATGAGATGAACTATGAAAGCTCATTTGTTATAAAATATTTAGCCACAGAGATTATCATGATCCGTGAGCTTAGAACCAATTTTGTCAAATTCATGAACTTTAGTATACTGTATCGCAATATATAATGTTGTTTAGTGTTAGGATAGTGGGTCAATTTCTTTGGGGGAATGGTGGTGGACTTTTAGTGATACTACAGTTATTAGTTCACCTAAAACTCTCTTTTCATAGTGAAGTTATTCAAATTAACTTTCTTCAAGTGATCATGAGAACCCTGTTGCAATTCCAAGATTGCATACTTTTCATCTCTTAATTCACAATATTTAACGACCAAATCATGACTGACAATTGGGTTCGTTGGTGCTTTTTTCCTGGTTTCTTTCAATATCAAAGAAATAGGAATTAGTTCTTGGTCTAAATCTTGATCTGATTCAAGTCCCTGAAATAATTTCTCATAAGACCTCTCTAAACTTTTATCAATTTGCTTCGCCAAGTCTTTGTATATGCTATTTTGATAATTATATTGATTATTGAGAGCGTTAATCCCTCTATTACTTGCATGGAAACTCACTATTGGATCGTTCAAAAAACAAAATTTAAAATGATTGAAGTGATGTCGATTGTTATAATACAAATTTTCCTTGAATCTGGATAGCCTGCTAAAACAACTACTATCCACCACAAGTGCCATGGGGTAATGAATATAGTGATAGTTTCGAAAAGTCGTAGTCATGAAGTTTTTTATACATACTTCATTTATAAATTTTGGAAATTCCCTGACACAATCATCCCTACATGAGATATTCAAAAGTCGCCATCTTTTCCAAAAAAATGTGTATGTTCTAAAACAGTAATTATTGATTTCCTGTAATCCTGGTGTATCCAGTGGTAAAAACGGGCGTGGTGAAAGTTCTTCAAAATTTTCATCAAAAGTCTGCAAATTGTAGAATAACAGCTGGGGAAAGATGTTATCAAGAATTTTAGATAGACATCTATACAAGTACAATAATGTTAGCTTCTGATGATTTTTAGGGCGTAACGTGACAATACCAGTTTCAGAAGGTAGAATAGTTAGCCACTCTCTCAAAAGTTTGTACAATAATATAGGATCGACTTGAGAAGTTTGCAACAATTTGGCTGTAAATTGATCCAACTGATTATATTGATAAATTAGTTGCTCACTTGAAGTGTTTAATATCTTCTTATATCGTAGTAAATACTCTCTATACTCTTTCAAACATGACGGATCATATTGAGGGTAGTAGATGGATCTATAAGCGTATATTAAATAGGTAATGAATGATGAACTACCTTTCTGATCATATTTTAATATCAAGTCAATCACCCCCTTGGAAAAAGTGAATGAAGACTGCAGATCATTTGATTCATAAATTGATATGATATTCAATAAAAAGGACGTCACCAATGCAATTCCCAAGTTATTTTCATGTAGAAGTTCTTGAACGTTGTGTAGAGCCTCTCCATAATACTTCAAGAATAAATGATTGAATTGAATCCGTAGGCAATGATACACTTCTTTCGAGCTGAAATCCTGGAAGCTTTTATACGCATTGAATACAAAATAACAACATACTAGTGCAATAGATGAATTGAATATTGCTGGATTTTCAATATCCTGGAACATTTGTAACACTATGGGTCGACTGTTTCGAAACATATTTTGTCTTATCACTTGATAATTTAATACTGGTAATGTATAAGGTAACCGTACGCTATTTCGTAGTGGTTCACAGGAAGACATGATGTTTTCATGATTACTTATTAGTTGCCTTTGTAAAATATAAAAAGTCTAGATTTTAAAGAGGGTATAAGTTTGAGGTCCAACAAAAATATTTCTTCAAAACTAAAAAGAACTTGTGACTGCTTGACTACTTGTTCAAAACAAACTGAACAAGCGTAGTCTGAAATGTAAAAACCAAAGAAGATCAGATCAACAGAAACATATTTCACTTGTAAGAAATTGTATTTTATGAATTGATTATTCATTTAACATAAAAGGTTAAGTATCAAGAACCAATAATTTAAGTTTGGGAGCTTTTAACCGAATGCAGCCGAATCAAATTAAATTTTCCTATCAAGTAGAACATTAGCGAGTGGCATTTGGATAAAGTAATATGTATTGTGTATGTTGTGTCTGCGAATCAACTTATGTGTAGAGCCACATAAAAATAGCGCAAAGCATACTAAAGCTGCTTAAGCTTGAATCACCACCATTGGAATGATGGAGACTGAAAATACATATTTGTTTCTTCTGTTCAATAGGTTGCATTTCCCCAGAATTAAAGAACTTCAAGGTACGAAGGAGACTATCTGCTGAGTCAATGTCAAAAAGAATGTCATTGTGTTAAGGAGTAGATAATGAGCCCAAAGAAAACAATATTTATAGAATTTGCAACAAAAATCAAGAAAATAAATAAATAATAGAAAAGAAATACTATCATAATTATGCGAAATACTCTAAAGTTGTCAACAGAATATAAACAAGTGAAGAATTTCAGTTACAAAGCAATCACCTTCTCCCATAATAAATAGGAACCACAATTACATGATATAATTATTTTACTTTTGTTCAATTTATGTCCTTTATCTAAAATTTGAACCCCTTGGAATGTTCGCTGACTTTTGGGAAACTAGCATTGTATTCTCTCGATGATACCATCACAAAAGGCAAGGCAAGCACGCAGGTTCCTGACCTGCTTCAACTACCACATTCCTAGAAATGTCAAAACCTTGTTGAAGCTTCACCATAAAGCATACTTTTATTTGAGACAAAATTGTCTAGTAAAATTTGTAACAATCCTGGGAAACCCAAAAGTTTTTGTTATTACTTAGGAAACCCTAATCTTAAACCGTGAACATTGATCCAATACGTAGTTAGCTAGAAGTGGATACCTGTGTAGCCAGCAAATGTATTTTCAAACCTTTCAGTAGTTCACCTGACCACTATGATCAATGGTTGCAGTGCTTACAAAGCATAGTTGAGAAAAGCACTGCGACACAGAGATAAGCAAAGCGAAGCATGCCCCTCAAGAACAACAACCCCTTAACAGGCTTGTCACCAAATTGGTCAGACATTGGTAATGCACAAGATGATTAGCAATGCGATAGCATCAAGACAAGCAGTTATTTAATGCCAGAGCCAAGGGAACTGAAGGTAATGCGCTATTTACTGAGAGAATTTCATGTAAGAGTTTTGTATTTCTTTTGTGCTTTCCTTGAAAACAAAGTCCATGTAAAATTGAGTAATCTCTGCCAATTTATTTTTGCACTTCACATATTTCTCTTTCGGTATGATTATCTTGAAAAAAAAAGGTTAAAAGGTTATCCTTCGAATAATTTGTTAGGTTTTCATGAGAACAGATCTGAAGCAGGGCATAGAGGGGAAGAGAAGGGCAGAAGAAAAGGCAGAAGAAAAAGTAATTCTGATAGTTCAATTTTTCACAACAATATCATCCTGCTTCTAAGCTTACTTGAATGGTTACAGGAGAGACCGAATCTACACAAGAACGTCGATTTTAGTTTATGGAATACTTCCGAATGTCCTTGTGGCGACATCTAGAAGCACAAACGTATTCTCCCGGAAAACCACATAGATGTCAAGATGGGGAACCAATAGACAAGACGTAATGAACATGGGTCCTTCCTTTATTTAAACTTTCAGAGAAGTTTCTTTATCGAATTCCCTTTTAAAACCAAAGGGAGGAGGACGAGGAGGCAAAAATATCATATTCAGCGTGTTATGCAAAACTATAATCATGGAAAGGTTTTACGTCGTGTTACGACTACTGGCAAAAAACACTCCTCAATGGGACATTGTATTTTTATCTTTCAGGATCCATCTCCAAGTAATTTCACAAACGATTTATCTGTGACTTAATAATCAACTACTAATGCTGAACCCTATCGTAATAAGCAGCCTCACAGAGAAAAATACACTGCACCGAAAGCGCATATCAGGCAACACAAAACCGTATAAAACTGTAATAAGAAGAGACCACCAAGAATAGGTGGACGAACCAATTCCACAAAAATAAAGGAATTGAGTTACGTCAAATCAAAGCATGGGAAATAATGTAATTTCACGTGATCGAAATGGAAACTTAAGCATTGTTCTATATTTGATGCCTCCAATTCCATAGGGCTTTACTTGGCTCGAAGAAGAAAACACCATTGTAGCAGAATCACAATATATTCATCATCATAACAATGGCCATTGCAGAGGGTCCCAGAGAAGAAAAAAAAGAATGAAGATAAATTAGTTAGCTTTGCGGGTTCACAGAAGTGGTCCATTTGTTTGAAAGGGGGGTCACTTAAAATTATCTGGAATGCATTTGCAACCCAAAATCAACTCCGTGTACCATAGATATAAGCTTAAATTCAGTCATCAGTCCAATCACCCCCTAGTTTCACGAGATCACTGTTTCAATCGGTTTCAAGGAGAGAAAGATCACATTCAAAAACTGCAGGTACAGTAGAGTTTAACGTTTCCAGTGTATCAATGCATGGCAACGTCTAGTGCATGCTCAAATCAAAATCGCTGATATATTCAATGCAGAAGATGAAGGTTAAAGTTCAGATATAGTAGAGAGCTATTTTGATATTTGTCGTGGCTGCAAAAAAAAGTCTGCTACCCTGTGGTTTGTTATCCACGGGTACAATAAACCCTTAAATACAACAGGATCAAGGGTGCATTTGGAAATCCAACCTCCATTCTATTTTAGCATTAATTTTACTCGCGATACATATGATCATTTTCCAACAATCACCCAGTTTCACTTATTCAGATGTGATACTTGACCTTGTTATAAATATATTCTTTCTGTGTGTCTCTAGTTTGACAATGACTATATCAAGGTTCTTATTTTTTCATCAAAAAATAGAAACTGCTTAGTGTGTTCATTTACTTATTCAAGCATGGTGATTTGCAGCATGCAACATCCAAGAAATTGAAAAAGTTTATATGATCTACTGCACACGTTATTGTAACTTTTCGTGTAATTCTTGTGACGTTTCGTCTTGATTGACGGCTATCGTGGTTGCATGATGACATCAGCATTCTTTTCTTTTTTGCTTTCATAAGTTGACTTAATGACAAGTTTCGAATATACGTTTTACTATAAATGCAAGCTACACACATCTCCTCCATTATTATTTTGCCCATTTCAAGACTTCCAAAGAGCAAACAACTATGAAAATAGTAGTGGGTAATGTTAAAATAACATAACCCCAGAACAATACACCAGACATTTCCTTCTGATATATTCCATTTAATTGGCTAATTTGTGATAACTGAATAGCTGGTGGTGAAATAGTCAACACAAATGAAACAATCAAAAAAATTGGATCATCTAAAATTGAAACATTAATGTACTTTACTGCCATCGCTAGTATTGGCAATAATAACATTGAGGGCAAGATCATTCTTGATAAGAGCGAACCTATTAGTATTCTATTATAATGCTTTGAAGCTGGTGGAATGTCTTGAGAAGGATACAAGTTAGACCCTAAGACTATCAAAATCAAAGGAATAGAAACACTACCTAACCCAGTAATTGCTTGGGTCAACGTATTATGAACAAATGATCCCTTGCTTCCGTCGGGTACTCCATTGTTGAAGAATAATTGTTGTAGTGACGGAACTGATGCAACAATGACACTCAATAACATCGCATACAATGGAGGATTCATGAATGAGAGGAATTGTTTGACTCCTGGAAGTTGTGAGAATGATGACCATAAAGTCAGTTTTTTCATTGATGAGGTTTGCTTCTGTTGCTCCTCTTCATCTAAAGAGGATGAGTTTTCTTCTAGTGATGATTCATTCGATTGATTTTGATCAATATACAAAGCTTGTTCACCATCTAACAAAATAGTACCTTCATGAACAACAACACCTTGCTTCGTGTAATAAGTGTTCAATTCAATATTTGATCTTTTTCTAAGCAACGTGTTAAAACCCCAAGACCACCTTAGTACTTGGCCCAATTGTTGGAAAAGCAATAAATACAAGATACCTCTACCAGCGACATTATCCTTGGTATCATCAGGAATATCTTCCCACAATAAACCAGGTAAAGTATAAGCTAAACTTAAGGTTAATGATACAGGCAAAGAGTTTGAGTTACCAAAGACTGCCATAGCAGTAACGAAATCACTTTCTGGTTCATTTAAACTTAAACACCATGACGTGATTCTCGAACAGCTATACGCGATTAGTGTGGAAATAGCAAAGAATATCGGAATGATAATGATATCAATGAGCTTGCTCAATGACAAGGACGAAGCTAGTTTTGAAAAAATCAAACAGGGAGTAAATAAATCAACATTTAACGAACTTAAAGTTTTCTGACCTTGAGCATTTAATAAACCAGATTTAGCAGCAATATAGCCAGCGAAACAGATAATTACAACAGCTAATACAGCCTCAAAAGATAAGAGCGATATATCAATATAAGAAAGCGAGTTAGCAGGATTTGATAGTAGATCTCCCATAAGTTGTTTTGATGAGAAGGTAAAGTTGTTTCGGGTTTTTTTGGATTTGTGAATGAACTAATGAATTAACTATCGAGTTAAATAATTCTGTGGCTTGAAAAGGAGCTCAGAATTTTTCCACGGGCTGAGTGAGGCTTATCTATAAGTGGAGGTGGTCGTTTGGTGGAATATATACGATCCTATTTTATCAATCAACAAAACCGTAGGCTGAATGATGAATGTAGAAGAAAGGAGAAGAGCCGATGTATATGAACCAGTAAATAATCTGATGGTAAATGAAAGGTTGGTGTATAATGGGGAATGATTTCCTAGAGATTTATGTCATAATTATTTCTCAGCAAAAACAAGAATTAAGGGATTGTGTGCCACTTTTCCTCATCATAACAAATTATGTTGTTTCAGAGATAAGGGATTCAACGTGCTTGACATTGCTGATCTTCGCCTGAGTAAACTTCGTTTATCAACTTACAACAAACGATCAGGCAAGCTGTCTATCAAGGACACTCCGCGAACTCTTGATTCATCTATTCAATTACATGTGGTGCAGCAGTCGTAGTTTCATCTACATCTACATCTCCGGAGATAAAAGCCAAAGAGACAAACTACCTTCAAAACTCGTGGTTAGTATCACAGCACGTGGTACTTGTTTTTTTAACCGCCATACGACACTCACGCAATACACACAGTAGGAGCAGCTGGACTAATGTCATTGTGATAAGGTCTAGATTTTATATTAGCAGGCTTTTAAGTTTGCTTATGTGACCACCCGCCAATAGTATTAGGGTGAATGGTTTATCTGCTTATGTATTCCAAGCGATACATGTGAAGATAGAGAGAGCAAGGGAGTGCAAAAGGCCGAACGCGAAACTCTTGCAACTATGCTATCCTTCGTGTTTTGACGGCAAGGGCTGAGAAAGTAGTCGAATACTAGGTTAGTAACGTCTGCTTCTAGCAAATCCACGGAAGAGATGACAAATATTTGTATCTTTGCCACAGGATCTTCGATTTGCTAGTTTTCAATAAAGCTGGTTAGTATATCTATCTTTGAGCCCCTCCCCTCCTAAATATTGAACCTGTAGTGGCTACTAGAACGTCTACGCTACCACTTGATCACACCCTCCGGGTAAACCTTTGGTTTTTTTTTTATGCACCAGAAATCCTACACCAAAAAGAGGCAACGCAATACAAAGTGAAATCAAAACAAATCCGAATTTACGTTCACATTGCTCTTCAAGTCACAAGTAACTACTACTTGCAATATCAACCAAAGAGATTAAGTTCACATTATTGCTTAACAAATTACGCATGGATATATAGCGAAGTTTCCACATGGCACTGCTTAAAGATTGTTCTACACCAGAATTACCCCATCCTTCAAAGAAAAACAGTACTCATGAACAAAGCACACCAAACCACAAAAAGACAGCGTGGTATCATAAGAAACCAATGTCATCCGATATAGAAGAAGAGGAACATGAAGAGGAAGGTTATTTTGATGATAACTGTGATTCCACAGAAAAGACACCATCTCCCAAGAAGATTCACTTGAACAATCATTTTGAATTTGCATCAACACCACTAAATTCAAACTTAACCATGTCTTTCGTATCTCCTATGAACAAGTTGAACGATTTGCATTTGGAAACACAAACTGATGACATTAACGAAAATCAGGAATTTGGAGGAGGTGAGGAACAAGAGGAGGAGGACGATGATGATGAGGACGATGATGATGATGAGTTTTCTTTTGGGAATAAGACTATAACTAATGAGACATATTCAGAAGATGAGATTCAATACCTACAACCAAAGTACATAAACACGAAAAAGAGAATACATCTGGAGTCTCCTGATATAATGATATTAACACCGAGTACAAATCCAGATAAAATGTCAATTTGTACCACGATCTCTAGTCTCAAGCTTAGTTTCTCCAACAGTGATTCTACACCATGTCCGCCACAACCAAAGCGTAAGAAGCTAAAATTCAAACAAGAGCCAACGAGAAGCATTTTAGATCTCCATTTTGCAAAGAGAGCAACCATATCAGATCCCAAGATCCCTTCTTATAATGAACAGGATTATGATGATGATGATGATGATGATAATAATAATAATGATACTAATGATTCAAACACAAAACCAACGGATCTAGAGTCGACACCCATATCACAATCTACCCCCGCATCACTGCGAGCTTCAACACCTCCATTAACTCAAGAATATGGTCCAAGTATCAATGGATATAAATTTGTCAAACCAAATACGCATCAATTTAAGTATGAAACCCCCGCGAATAATCGATATACTCAATTAAGAGACTCCTATATTAGAAATGACTATCAAATTATAGGCGAATTACCTGTAACATCAGCTGGTTTGATGAATGAATGCGAGGAAGGTGTTCATATTGGAGATAAGCGTATAAATGATCCCTATATGACACCACCTGTACAATCTACTCACAATTTGATAAAAGAAAAATATTTCACTGAGGTAAAATTACCTTTGCTACCTCCATATTTCTATCAGAATGACTTATCTACAAAGACTATACTACAGTTGATTAATCAAGCGTCTTTAAAGCAATTCTACGAATTGATCAATGGATCAGATGGATTACTTGATTTACTAAAACAGGAAAGAATTAAATGGCATCCGGATAAATGGGTGGGGAAATTTAAAGAGAGCAATAATGATTATGGTTTCACGTTGGAGATTGTAGAATCAATTAGTCAAACGATAAATGGGCTAATTGAATCTCTATGATCAATACATAGATATTGTTTTATTGTTAAATTATACAGACAATGAAATTATTAAAATAGTTACAGAAAGAGTTTATTTATCCTTTGGAGTATTTACTTCATCTTCTTCACCAGCTTCACCAGCTTCGCCATCTTCTTCACTTTCAAGATCTATTTCTATATCTTCTTCTTTATCATTGGGGGTCAGTATATCTTCATCATCTCCCAATTCCTCTATTTCCTCCTCTTCCTCCTCTACTTCTTCACCTTCCTCCTCATCTTCTTCATCATCCTCATCCTCTTCTTCAGGTTGTTCTGGGGGATATTCATCAGCATTGCCATCTTCATTATCCCATACGATGTTGAACCTCGTGACTCTTGGTTTTTCAGCCAAAATATTTCTAACCACATGGTCAACCTGTACTTTGGCAGGAGGATTTTCTCTTAATTCCTCAGTATCATACTCATTATTCACGTAGTATCCAACACGAACAAATTCTCGATCATTATAACTACAACTCAATATAATAACAGTGACTGAAACCAATTCACTCGCAGGTATCAATTCAGGACTCGGGGCATCTGCTTTGAATAAGAACGAGTTCACTCCAACGGGGACGGGACCAACGAGTATAGAGTCAAGCTCCTGGTCATGATCAAGAGAATCTGAAGATCCCACATAGGTTAGTTTCCACTCCAAGTCTTCTTTTAATGGTTCAAGACATTCGAAAGTGATCTGGAACTCGTACGGATCAGTGAATTTCGCTGGATTATTGAGCACTTCTATGCCAGTTAAAGATACAATTGACATTATTCGATGGAAATGGGTCCGGTGGGATAGGGGATGCGTTGAAAGTGATGGAAAATCTCCAAAGACGCGTAAAGAAATAAAACACTTCGAAAACCACAAATTTCGATGAATTTACAGGTTGATGAGATTTGCATGTTGCACCAAACATGAAAACTCTCTCAGTGGAAAAGTATGCCACCTTGAACGAATAAAGTCCAGTAGCACACAAATCATCAGTCATACGATGTCAGAAGAACCAGTGGCGGCTCCCGATGTGAAGAAAGAACCAGAAGTCCAGCCAGACAGTCTAGAAGATCTTGCAAGCACTCCAGAGGAATATCAAAAGTTGTATGAGAATTTACAGGAAAGGTTCAAATCAGCATCCGCTAAACTACAGGAGTTATATCAAGCAGAGAAGAATCAACGTATAACATTGTCGTTCCATAATCGAAGAAACCAAGCTTTGCTCAATATTTTAAACGAGATAGAAGATAACAAACTGGCAGATTTAGATGAGAGTCGTATATTGAAAATTATTGAAAAAGTACCAAGATTGGAGAAATCCTTGACACCATTTCTAAAGTTACAAAACGGACAAGTATCAAAGAATAATTTGCTTTATTTGTATTTGCTTGAAAAGATTCCAGATTTAATCAATGATGATTTTATAAACATCGAAAGTAACCCACAAAGTGTTGAAAATTGGTGTCGTAGAAATAATCCAAACTTGATATCGTTGAAATATAAACCAATTACAATCGAAAATTTGGATAGTGAATATATAGGTAATGATTTCTCATTGGGTATAAACGGCGACAAGATTAGTATACCCACTAGCACAGTGAGTAAGAAGAAACGTAAATTAGATAAGAAATAAATTATCAAGAGAGAAAGAGATCACATAAATCTATTGTAATCAATTAATCAATACAAATATACGTACAAAAATGCTATACTTTAAATGTACTCCTGTTCTCTTTCTTCAAAATCAACTCCAATACTTTTGTATCCAAAAACAAATTGAAGAGAAACACTCTTTTGTAAAACGTGAAGTTCCCTCTATCAATCAACCTAACTACTTCAAGAAATAATTCAACATCTTCAAATATCTCTGGTAGCTGGTTTTTTAATTTGGTCAACTCTCTAACTGCCTTGCTTTCAATTTTTGACAACACTGAATTCAAATTTTGTAATAATGATAAAACCTTAATGGTGGCAGGTGATGTTGATTCTCCATTCTTTTCGACTAAACTATTGAATATCTGATAATATCTTGTATCTCTGTATGGATTTGTAACCGCGACATTGAACAAACTATCTTCACGTTTAGGATAGGCCAATTTTTTACTGTTTCCATATTGATCAAATACACTTACCCAACCAAATTCATCAAGAATTTCGATACCTTCGACTGAATTTGATATCATCCCAATCACGTAGAAGCACAATCCTCTGACTTCCCAAATAGGACAATGATGAAAATTCTCCATAATCAAATTTATAGTCGATGATTCTAAAGTGATATTATACATTGGATCTAATAGATGGATCCCATACTTTCCACATCCTATATTCCCAACAATCCAAAGATTTTGCTTTAGTAGGTTAAGTAAGCTCACATGTGTTTCATCTTGATTATCAATGTCCATAAATTCATCTTCGTGATTGATTTGATTGAAAATTATCTCAATCGATGATATAATTTGATCGATAAATTCCTTGCCTCTACCATGTTGGAAGAAATTTAATCCTTCCTCGGTAGATAGGAGATATTTGAAGAAATATAGTGACAATTCACCTCGATTGTTGTCAGTGAACTTCAATTTGCAATTCAAATACGGGAATAGTTGAGATCGTAGTAAACAATCAATTTTTTTGAGGTATCTGAAGTCCTTAATAGGAAACCATTCATTAAATTTCTCTTCAAGGAATCCTAATTTATCGAGGTACTTAAATCCTTGCGTAGTTTCTAAAAAATGTATCAACAATGTGTTTCCGTTTTCGAATTTTTTCAAGATTTGAATCAGCGGTCTCAACTCAATCAAAGTCTTCAAATTATTAAAGTTGTTGTCTTGATAAAAGTTGAATAGTAAATCGATCGATTTTGAGACGATCAAGTCATTTGAATCATACAAGTTGTCAACAAGAATTCTTATTACAAAAAACTCACACTCCTTGATCTTTATCAATTGTGGCAAAAGGTGTTTCAACAAGTAGCTTCTTATTTTCAAATTCGAAACTTTCAAACTCATTTTTAAAACGTTTTTGAAATGTGAATTATCAATCGAAAAATCAACATACTTGAACAACGTCAAAATAAAAAGATTATTTGCCTCTGAGTCACAAGTCGATGATACAATGTCCAAAAATAAATTGAAGAATTGCCATTGCTCCAAAACTTTCAACCCTGCTGTTGATCCGCTAAGTATACCAATAAATCTTAAATATCCAATAGATGCAGTAGTTTCGAGCCTTTTCTTACAAAGTATTGGATCTTCTGAGGAGATTCCACTATATGGATCAACTTGTGCTACAATTTCTGATAATTGAGGTAATAATTTACTACTTGCCAAATATTTAATCCCACTTTCCAAATTCAAGAACATGTCTAGTAATTGACATCCAATATTAATGTATCTTTGACAATTCTTGTTTGTTATTGGAATTGTAGAAAACCTGTATTTAAAAGGACGATAAAATGACATCAATCTTTTGAAAAATTTTGGTGATTTTTCAGCTACTACTTCAAACCTTTTAGGATTTGTCAATGGCCCTTGAATCAAATTCAATAGCAATGTCCAATTCCAATCTTCGAACTCCTTGATGGCTAGGATTTTACAATTGTTCAACATTGTCTTAAACTCATTATCATTAACGTTATATTTAGATTGAATATTTATTTGTTTAATGCTTAATTTGATAAATTGATTGTATTCAGAACTAGGTAGGAACTTATGTCTTGTTACATTTACAACTTCAAGCGAGGCATGTGATGATAAATTAGGTAATGACAATTTGGAATTGATAAGTTCTGGTGGTAGGTAATTATTAGCCATTGTATAAATGTTTGCTAGTAGGAGGGTTGCTTTTTTCTTTAAGTCGTTGTTGTTACTTTTACTTTCATCCTCAATAATGTTGATAAGATAGTTGAAAATGTCATTCTTAATCAATACATATGTGAGTAAACCTTGATAATGGTGCAAGATATCACTGGCAAATTTATCCTGTATATCCTGATATTTAAACAGGTATTCTTCCTCATCATCATCTTCTCTATATTCATTGAATCTTGTTATGAAATCTCCAATGGGTGAACTTTCCAACCAGGGAAAAACCTTTATGCGTAGAGCATCTAATAAGATATCTAGTATTGAATCTCGCACCTTATAGTTTTTCTTTGCCAAATTGATGAGTATGTTTTTGATACTTGTAAAATCATTAATTGAGTATGCTATCAATCCATTAAAATTTTTCAATAAGGAAGAAATCAAAAACGAGATTTTCTGTAATTTGAAATTAGAAACTCTTTTGAATTTGCCTTCAGAATCATCGCTAAAGTTTGAAAATATTGAGATTAACGAATCTAAATCGAACCCATTTCTCAAAAACTTTCTCGAGTTCTTGAAACTTAGTATTTTCAAGATTATCATGAGACAAGTTAATGATACTTCAATGGGTCCATCTATAATTGAATTTATCATCAATTTAAACCCACCAGAATGAAAGATCAATTCCGGCTTTAATAAGGATATCTCACAAATGGTCTCCAAACATACATTTTTAAAACTCTCGGGTATCGGCTCGAATGATATACCATAGTTTATGGATCTATGATGATCTTCACTGTCATCACTTTCAACAATTGCTATGAGTGCTTTAATGACTCCCATGGGCAACAAATCCGCGCCTTTTTCAATCGTAAAATACTCTCTTACCAATTTCAATGCCTGCTCCAATTCAGTCAATGTTGACCTTGTTCTGTAGCTCGATAAACTAATAATTATAAAGATCAATAATTTCAGCTGCACCAACAATATCAAACTATCGTAGTTTACAATCACATATCTCAAAATTCTATAGCACGAGCTTCTAACTTCAGAAATGGGATGGTATAACATGAACTGTATTCGAGGTAGAACAGTCTTTATTTCAACTTCTTCTTTCAAATTAGGATATGATTGAAATAAGTTAACTAGATCATTTGAAGTCGCTATTATGGCATATTCATCTTTATCCTTTAGAGAGCTCAAATTCGATAATAGGTCACTCAACAACCAAGTTGGGCTTTCTGGATGTTCAGGTTGGGGTGTGGATACTTTCATGTTTGTTATCACTGACATCGTGGCACTACGTGTCCGCAACAAATCTAGTCTACCTTTTAAAGGTGATGGTGAATCTCTGATTCCAGGCAGTTCAGGCTCCTCGTCTTCAAGTCTTTCGCCAACCGAATGAAACGGTATATTAATGGAATTTAACGTTGCACTTCTTCCTCTTTCTAAATCATGATTTGTGAAAGTATGAGCTTGTTCTCCTGAATTTTTCGGTAGTAGGGAATTAAACTCTATGTTTGTGCTTGAAGGGTTTCTATTCATTTAAAATAATTGTTATATGTGTACTATCATTGATTTGATTGATTGGTTGATCTGTAGTATATGCCTTTGTTGGATGTTTCGTGTTTTTGGTCGTATCAATTTTTTGTTAATTTACACGTATAGAGAATTTAGTTTGATTGAGTTTTGGTTGCCAAACTTGATCCACGAGACCTCGATTTCAATCTCAAGCATTGTCAGTTAAAGTCAAGGAGCAATCCCTTTGGTCAGGGTTGTTTGTAAGCGGTTATTACTCGGCTTTAAAGTTTGTTCTTAGCTTGCACTTTTAGTTCTTCATACTCTCGCATTATCGCAACAAGTCAAATTAAATTACGCAAGATTGTTATAATAAGAATAATTGGCTTGAAAAAGACAGGAAGAAAAGCGTGTATGAGATAAGCAAAAGAAGAGTAGAGACGATAGAGACGATACACGATACTACAGATTTGCATTTAGTAAGCTTATTAAATATTTGTTTCAAAGAACTACATCATATTATTAATTAACATCAAACAAGCTCACTTGGTACTTGTTGTTGGATAGAGTCACGCGGCATGTGAGTTATCTAATTAGAGCCTTGACCATGAATCTCCCCAATTGACCGAATTAAAAGTGATCCCTTTCAACTTAAGACTGACAATGTAATATTTGCAAGAAGTCATTACCATGCCGGAAAACCAACAAATGGGTCTAAATTCTGACGTTTTGCTATTTGATAGTTTCTTTTCTCTACATCTAGAATAAAAATGGCTGGGAGAATGTTTTGCCGAAATTCAGATACTGGAGACTACGGGAAGATGACAGTATTGGGAATGAATGTTTGCAACAGATCTTGATGAAATGAAAATGAAGCAATCACCTAAATGCGCGCTCATTGTTTCATTTTTCCCTGGACAAGATCTGTACTTTTCATTAATTAATCAAAACAGCTCGAAATCCGACAACACACAGCAGTTCTTGTAAGTTACGCAGCCCCCAAGATTCATGCTGTCATTGCTAAGACAAATAGTAAATTTTCATATGTTTCTAGCTAACAAGCGACAACTTTTTGTGTTCAATTACAATTTGGAAAAGTCATGAATTTGATTCTGTGGAACATTTTAACTTCTAATGTATCCTAAATCAATCATGCAGGCTTCAAAATCCCCCCGGAATTCCATTCAGATGACGGGTGAGTAGTCTCTCAAGATAATACCAGTAGTCTTCTCACAATACACGTTTTATGGTATGCAGAATCAAGTGAATTCAGAATTGGACATAGGTACTATTCATGAAGGTACAATATGATTGCTACATTCATACTTGCATGTACGAAAGTTAAAGCCTCACAATATACAATTCCTTTTTAGGACGTGTGAGGTGATTTATCGATCGTCCCACTTTTTGGGTGACTTTCTATTCGACACCATTCCACACTCATGCAAAAGTCATCGACAAGCGTCGTGAAGCTCATCCAATACGCTTCAATAATTCCTTCTTCAAAGAAGCGCCAAGCAGCACGCAAGGAATCAGTACCGTATGGAGCATCTCTGAATGTAACGACTCAGCAAAATAGACGAATAAAGTCAACACTAATGCAGTAGGTGCAAAATATTCAGGTGGAAAATTTTCCACGCACCGTGCTACCAATTGCAATTATACGAATTACCCGGTTAATCATAAAAAAGAAAAATTTAGCATGAGTTGGCCAAAAGGGCGGAGGGCGAGGGTCTGAATGATCACTTGTTCCAGATTTAAAATAGAAGCTTAAAAGCTAGATTTACAAGTAATGTCGTCTGTAGATTGTTTAATCGGTTGATTGAGTCTTTTGGGTTTTGATAGTCTGGCAACGGGGGTGAAGCTGTTCCACAAATTTTGCCTATAACCATACCAATATTGGTGGTGAATGCCCATATGAAAAGTCAGCACTTTATCTTAACTATCTCGACTATCCCTTGTTACTGTTTCTTCAAGTTGCATATCCACGATCAAGAAAACGATAAACTAGATTTCAAAGGCACATTGAGTCCGAGTTCAACGTAGTAGTAGTAGTGAGTAGTCGACTCTCTGACGACTATTGGTTTTGTATCACATGTTTAGCACACCCCAACCAGAGACGAGGATCTGATAACAAGTGATGTCACATCATACAGAATCGAACAGAATGTAGACAATTTATCTGCAACTGATAAGTGTTTGAAGATCGTATCTAGAACTGGGATTAGAAATGTTACCGATTTCCAATAATTACGTTTAAGGTTATATTCTTATTTAAACTTTTGTCTCTAATTAATCTTCGGTTGTTAAGAAAAATCAGACATTGAATGACTATAATTAAAACCTTTACTGCACCTGAAACGATCTCCTGCCACCCCCTCTTGCACTATACAATTACTTGAATGTACGTCGAATAACATCACCAGATATCAAAAACATGGTCTTCTGGAGTGTCTCCAGAGAGCAGAAACTGTAGAGATGCATGGATGAAAAGAAAGATTATTTAAATTTGGGGATAATTACCGTGTGCCCCACAATCAGCGCGATATTCCTAGCGACTCAATCACCATCTACTCTTTTCATCAGTACGAAATTCAATCAGCTAGGATTTGATACAGAAAGAGCTAACGTTTCCTGCCGTATATCGAAATAACTCAGATAACCCGGCGCTGGCTCTTGCAACTACCAATTTATACATGGAGCTACAAATATACTAATAATGTACTACGTTGTAGCACATCGATAGGTGTGATTGCACCAAAAGGATGCGGGAAAAGCATTCAGGCTGATATGTAGCACACGAAGTAGACAAGTCTTGCAACACAGAGAGCACCAGCTTGCAGATGACAAGGTTCACGCTAGTATCATGCAATTTCGTTGTTCCAGATAGAGATATGGGATATGGGATTACAGTACAGATATGCAGAGGTATAGAAAAAAACTGATTTCCATTTCCATGGAAAGAAAAATGTCGTACAGATGTGGGGTGTGTAAAAGTGTGTTTATCAACAACACCATAATTTTAATTTGCCTTGAAGTAGTATGGCTTAAACTGAGAAAGCATGATTACGGTGACATCCAATCATCTACCAGCTATTGCACACTCTCCTCTCCCTCACCACCCATATCCATGACCACATCCATATATTCACCCCAATTTGCTCCACTAGGTCAAAGCAACAGCGACGGCGACGGCTACAACAAGAACGACAACCTGTGCAGAAAAACACCAACGAAAGCGAGCGATACAGAAGGAGGCAAGATACGCTTAGATAAATGAATCAACAACCAGCCAGAGCACACAATCAACCAAAGCACTATCTCAACCACAATCAGACAGATAATAAAACATTATAAAAAACTAATAAAGTAATTACAAAAAAAGACAACCAAACAACCAAAAAACCAAAAACATCCAGCAGCGTACAAATTCAAAATACCTTGCACAAAAATAGCGTGGAGTTTTTGTCTCCTCCCTAGATTAAAATTTCTGTTTTCTTTTCTGCTCACCTGGTAACAATGTACGTTGACAGAATATATAGTCTAAAATTTCCATACTTTTCTCATCCTCTACCTACAATAATTCCACTAGAGCTTCACTTTGTTCCTACTGTTCTATCTAATACTGCTCCATTAATCTTCTTTAACAATCCCTGATCCTAGTGTTTCATCCCCTACAATTTCTGTCCACTGCAATACTGTTGATACTGTTATGTCTGCCACTAAAACCATGTCAAACGCATCCAAGGCTGCACCTTCAAGATCCAATTCTACAAAACAAAAATTGTCATTGTTCACGTTTGGGTCTGCTGAAGATCACCAGAGCAGGCCATTATCTCTGCTGTCTCAGCAGGTGTCCCATATCAACACATCCCCCAAGAACTCCATTTCTTCGTCCATGTCAGACAACAATGGTGCTAGACTGTTCCCTTCGCTAGAAAGCACCGACAGTTTTATATTCGAGCGTTCTGTCCAGGATTGCTGTGTTTTTGAGCCTGCATTGAGAACCAGTTCGATAATATCGTTGAGTACATCGGTGAGCAACAACGGCAGTGCTGGTGCTGCACAGAATAGCGATTGTAGAAGACCAAGATCTTCAACGCATAACTCCTCCGTTTCCTTAGCCACTGGTCAGTATTTGAAGAACGAAGATTTCATTCCACCCGCATTGGATGCTACTGCACATATTCTCAATGATAAACGAACTAATTTGGAAGATGTTGAAATGATTTATAGCTCAAGACGCAGTTCATCGGTTATGGCGTTGAATATGGCTTTGGGAAGGCCAAGGTCACCATCAAGAAAGAATTCCGTAATCAATGGTCTTCCAAACGCATCAGTTGACACAAACTTGAGCAGTTTTTCCACATCACAAGCATCACCTATTTCTCCAAAGTTAACACTTTCCAAATCTTCTGTATCCTTTTACAGTTACGCTGAAATGATCAGTGATGAGGGTTATCAAAGAAGACCAATTATGAGATCTTCCTACTCACAAGGTTCGGCGGTACCAACTTTAAAGTGTCCAAAATTTGGTAAACAAAATAAATGGGCTGTTACATCAAGTGGTCACTTAAACTTATTAGCTGAGGAAAAGTCTAGAAAAGGTGGCCAAAGGCAAAAGTTTTTGATTTCTCCTGAATCATCAGACTCTGAAACCGAGCAGGAGGCACAAAGACAAAGAAATAAATCGATTAGCAGTAGTCATTCTGGTTTTGCTCCAAGCTTTGCTTCAATGACTGCTATCAATAGTGGAATTAGTGATAATGAGAGTTTGGTTAGTACTTCGATTGCTGATTGTATTAGACAATCAACAACCGAAATCAACGGTCATTAGACGGGCAAGATAAAGTATAGATAGAAAGAGATGCTAGTAGAATATGGACTGATGGTGGCATGGGGTGTAAAGGTAGGTTCATTCTTTTTGATAGTGTTGTCTTATTCAGTTCAAGTAAATTAGTTTTAAATGTTTGGGTTCCCTTTGTTTTATATTACAAATTGTTTTTATGTATTGCTGTAAATGAAAAGTTTGTCTTTGAAAAACACAACTGCCGTCGAAATCTCTGGGATAGGAAATGTATCAGAAGAATGTTCGAAGGTACTGATGTAATCTGTAGCTTCGTATGCCTAGCAACCTCTGATTGTGTAAGTCTATCCCAGAATGTTGAGGTGTGCACGCGCGGGGTGCATTCCGAATGTAACACAACAGTATGTTTAACCCTTGAAACACAAATACGCCATACAACTTTGTAACTCACACGCCAGTTACTTGGTCATCGTCTCAGAATGCCATATTGTTTTTGGGGAAGAGATAACGTCATATCACTCACATAACGGAGAGCGGCAGGGGGTGAATAGGTCGAGAATTTTAGGCTCACATAATCCTAAATTTCATAAGTAGTTTCACGTTTTGGCACAAGGCATATGAAACGTGGAAATAAGGTTTTATTGATTCTCCCTTTGTACCACGACAGGACTATGATCAGTAGGATGCAAAATGTCGCTGGTGTAGTTGGTTGGTGATTATGAGGCAGTGTTCACTTTACCTACATCCATTAGAAACGATCCAAAAGTATAGAAATTGGTTTGACAAGAGAGTTGGAACAAGGGTCTACTGATGTCGACCCAAAGGTTTGCATACATTAGCTTAACTTTAAAGAGGTCAAATGACGTTGTCGATAAAATTATCTAATCAGTTCGAGCAAACACTCTTCGTGCTTTGTAAACTTCATTAGAGCGTTCATGGCGAAGATAAGAAAATGAGGTGCCGGGTTGGAACTTCCTGGTGCCATCTCTAGCTGATTCGATTGTAAAAACTAAGCCAGTTTCTCGCTACACGGCAATTGCGTGAGATGGTTATAAATATATCCTATCGTCTTGTAAACCCTGAGAGATTTATCTCATCTTCTTCCTGGTGTGTTATGTTTGTTTCACAATTAACTAGTTCCATAGGGGACACTTTGCGTGCAGCCAGAGCCACCAGAATACCCCCCGTCGAATACATGTGTTCACCACGAATCTACACTCAGTCTGCTGGAGAAAATGATCAATCAGAATGAAGACAAAAGTCATTGAAGCCAAATTGTTGACTGTGAAGCAGCTTGGCTACTATATGTTTTTATGTGGGTATTCGGTCATCTAGTCTGGCAGCCATACACCAGATGTACGGCAAAAAGTTATACTCATTCGCTAACTTTCATAATCCCTAGAAGAATGTTGGGGTGTACCAATAAACCTTGCCCCATGTAGTATACCCAGTTCCTCTTCGCAGGTTCAAATTACTATTTTGTATTTTCTACTGTACTATCGAACACACATAATCTTTTGCACGAAAAAAAAAATATTTTCAACTCATCTCCTCCACACCTAGTACAACCAATAATGATCAGAAAACAGGCAAGAGAAAGAAGAGAATATCTTTATAGAAAAGCGTTACAACTACAGGAATCCTCATTGACCGAAAAAAGACAGCAATTAAAGGCGGCGTTGGCCTCGGGAAAGCCCCTCTCTAAGGAACTAGCAGAGAATACGAAATTGCAAAGAGATTTCATATACGATCAAAGTGAACAGGACTTGGAGATCGACGATGAATACAGTGCTTTGTCAGGTATATCCGACCCCAAGGTGATAATAACCACATCCAGAACTCCGTCTGTCAAGCTCTTACAATTCTCGAAGGAAATTAAATTGATGTTTCCAAATTCGTTGAAGTTGAACAGAGGTAACTATATCATAAATGACTTGGTCAAGACTTGTACCAGAGTGCAAATATCGGATTTGATCATATTGCATGAACACAGAGGTGTACCTACGTCAATTACAGTCAGCCATTTTCCTCATGGTCCAACGGCTATTTTCACATTGCATAACGTCAAATTAAGACACGATTTGCCAAACTTGGGGAACGTAAGCGAGTCGTATCCACATTTGATCTTTGAAAACTTCAACACCCCTCTCGGGAATAGGGTGGTTAAGATATTACAGCATTTGTTCCCGCCAGGCGTGAAGAAAGATAGTTCCAGAGTAATAACATTTGTGAATAATGATGATTTCATAAGCGTCAGACATCATGTGTATGTGAAGACTAAAGATTCTGTGGAAATCAGTGAGATTGGCCCAAGATTTGAAATGAGATTGTACGAAATCAGATTAGGGTTACCTGATAATAAAGACGCTGATGTTGAGTGGCAATTGAGAAGATTCATAAGAACCGCAAATAGAAAGAATTACTTGTGATAATAAATGTATATATCATTCGTGAGATTGTTTAATTATGCAGGGCTTGCAGTTTTCACTATGCAGCCAGGGTTTACACTATGAAGAGATTTACTGACCCTTCTCTGTTCCTTTTTCCTCCTTCTATAATCGCCAACATTGGTTATAACTCTGCTGATGATATTATCAGCCCCATCGATTAGTCCTCCATTGGCAAACGTTGCTACTCTTCCCAAGGTGCCAGTCCTCTCCATCGTAGCATGTGCGTGAATAGCATGGTTTTCCTGCAATCTATCATGTCGTGTCATGTCTGCATTTGGTAGCATAATGGCACGATCTATGGTGTACGGTAAACCTCTGTGTCTTCCTCTAATCATCATTGCAATGATAACCAATTTAGATACAACGTTAAATTTTCCACTTAATGAATAATTTACATCTGGATATCCTAACGACATGCCAACAGTACCGTAAGCACTTATAATCTCAAATAATATGGCAAATACTGAGAACCTAAACTCCTGCTTTTGCAACTTTGAGCCTTCAGCAATACAAATAATGAAAAGTCCTAAAAAGATATACCATAGATCGAAAGATAATTGATTTCTCAAATGTGCACCAATATAATTTGATGGCCTATTTTCATCAACCCCTTCATTGCTTTCTTTGGCATAAACCCCTAATGACTGTTCTTCATACACATTGGTTCTACGCACTGAAATGGCAATTGGTAAGACCGAAATGTACATCATTAACATATAACTTACTTGAGTTGCTGCATGTAACTGTGACAAATCCATGATGCCGAATCCAACAGTTCTTGTACAAAATGCTTGAAACAATCCATTTAACACTTTATATCCCGTGGGGATACCGTCAAGTGATTTATTTTTCAAGTCCAATATACAGAAAATCACCAAATCAAACCCATTCAACACAACCAAAATAAAAAATAACCACCATGTAGGAACTGATGGGAATAATAATGTAAAACAACGACGCGGATGATCCAATAAAAACCCTAAAGATTCCTTGAACAATGATAAAGGATTTGCAGTCTTGAACAATATCCAAATTAAAAATCTGAGAAAAACTGGAAATCCAGTATTACCAATAACAATTAAAAATGAACATAATATTTGTACAAATGCATTTTTATTGAATGACAGCATGGAGTTGGCGGTGAGGGTAAAACCCAAATCGTTGAATGAAGATTGCGCTGTAAAGAAAGCCCACCAAACAGGTTTAATATCTTGACCCAGAATTAATCTCTCATAATTGGGCATACGATATATCCAGATTGTCAACATTATTGCAGAAACAAGATGAAAACCAATATAGTAAGCAACGATAATCTTGATTAACAACTTGACTGCTCTATATTCAATTCCACCCAATTCTTGCTTCTGATCCTCCGTTAACTTTATAAATGTAGAATTTCTGCCCACGGTAGGAGTCCATGACAAATAATTTCCACTCATTGTACGCGATAAGCCATTGCTTGACTCAATGTCAGAGTCATCAGCACCGTCATTTTCTATGGAACCATCTTGCACAGAATGAGGTGCTGATAATCCGGGAGTCTTGACTCTCCTTATATCGAATCTCCTCCTCTTTTTATGCTTTATGGATTTTGCAAGGGCATCAGCAAAATCAATTTTTGAAATATCAAGGTTGATATTCTTATTTGACACTTGACCGTCAGCTACATATTGAAATGGTGTATTGGAATGTTTTTCCTCACCATCACCGTCACTGTCATTATCATCATCGTCAGCTATTGCTTCATCATCAGCATCTAATTCATCATCATCAGTGACTCCATTTTCATCTTCGGAATTAGTAATGCCGTGTTCAGAATCAATAGATGCATCTTCTTCCTCCTCAACCTCACTCGTTGCACCATTTGATCTTCTCCTACCAGAGTTTGAGAAGGTTCTTTTTAGCTTATTTCTCCATGGGCTATAATATTTCTTTGTGGTTGCTCCATTGTGGAGCCAACTCTTCTTCACCAGATCTTTGAATTGAATTTGTGGCGAATGAATCAAGTTCCTCTTTGTTGTGAATATTGGATTGTGACCATCGGAATTCTCGATTTCGTTTGGTGGTTTAATGATTAATATATCATCATCGTCGTGTCCATGGTGAGAGCCATTGCTATGATTTGCAGTAAACACACCAGAAGATCTTCTTGTTCTGGCTGGCGAGCTTATATTGACAGAATGTGTGCCTCTTTTGGACTCTTGACTCTTCTCATTCTGTTTTTCTTGTAACATATTGATTGAACGATACATATCTTCTGGGTCAATTGATTTTCTTCTTCTTGGATGTGGTAAACTACCAAACTTAATACCCGGGTCGGTAGTAGCCTTTGTTTCTGATTTTTCATTATGGAGGCCTGGATCATCATTATCATCATCATCATCATCATCATCATCATCATCATCATCATCAGATGGTTCTGTGTAATGATTGACATTATTATCAGCACTTCCATTTGTCTTCAGTGAAGATTGAGGGGATTCTATTTCTGCCTCTTTATCATAGAGTCCCAATCCTTGATTATTCACGGTATTTAACCTTGTTGAATCTGTCGTCGCAGCAGATCTTTGTCTTGCTAAAGTAGCAGATTTTCTCATCTTGTAATCTAGCTTAGATTTCTCTTTTATGCCATCAAAATGCCTCTCAAAGTAGTACAACCTGACAAATAACAACGAGCCATGAATGAATATCGGCGTGGTCAAGGTTGTTATAATATACAATACAATTTGTTGGTATAGTGAGATGTTGTTGACATCTATTGTATTAAGTCCAGCCTGAGTTGATGCTCCACTTGTGAAAAATAGCATGTCAATATAAGGAGCTGTCTTGACGGGATAAACCAATATAGATCCAACGAAAACCATAATTGTGATATAAAAATAGTGAACTGCTCTAAAATTCGGCAAAATAACCTTAGCATATGGGTATATTGCTGATGCTATTTGATGAATCAAATTTCGCATATGATAGCCAATCTCGAGATTGGAATGTCTCAACTTATACTGGTTAAATAGTTTTAATATCTTAGACATATTGAAATTCGTCAGGAGCTGTAAATGGTTGAATGTTAGAGAATCATAAATAATTTGATTTATTCAGTAGTGGTTCAGTTAAGGAAATAATGGGTTGGGGTATTCTCTGCGTATATGGGTGGCTTGGTGGCTTGTAAGAAGGTTTGAGCTCTGTGGAATGTTATGCTTGGCAGATAGATGGATAAATACACCGATTTACCGGGGGAGGTATATTTTTGTAAAAGATTGGACTGCCTGACTTGATTATATAGTCTGGTTATTGAAAGGGACGTACTCTCACTTTTTATAAATGCTCTGCACACAACGAGACAAAGTTGTTTTTGGTCGCCCAAACGTTTTTCCCTTTTGTTGCGATACGTTGAGATACATCAGAGAGAGAGAGTGCTATGCTTTGCATTTACACGGTTGTGAACCATCCACATCTGCAATTTTAATATTCCTATACCAAACTTGAGTATAAGTGGCTTCCTATTGTGTGTATATTGTCTTTGTTGCCAGTATAGAGTGTACGCCAGTGTACAGAGCCTAGGTGTATTGAAAGTATGGGAATAAAATACCTTATCCTTTCCTTCGCTTTTCTCTCTCCCCTCTCACTTCGTTTTCTATCTTGGATTCTAGTCCCTTTTCGGTGCCAATTAATCACCAAGATCTCTGACAAATTTCTTGCCATTCTATGAAATTTCACCAGCTACGAAGTAGGCGTGTATTTACTATTCCGAATGTCGCTGGAAGGTGCTAATGCGCACCTAAATTAGGAAATATGCCTTGCGCTCTGTTGGCGCATGTCGACTAACAATTGTTCGTCTGTTCGTATTGCTGTATTGCTTGCACGAATTCCAGATCTTAGTGTGGCCATACAGTCCAGCTGTTTGGCTGGATCTATCGCCCTTGTTCTTCAAATGTCTACACACGGATGAGTGACAGGATCCGGAGCCGAGGTCAAGGTAGAGGAGAGCTGGATAATGGTTACTATCTGAATTAAGACCAATATTTGCTAATCTTACTTGGGGAGATGTGAGGGGTGAGGGCAGTTTACAGCTTTTTCACGCAAGAATTGTTTCAACACTATTGATGCCACATCAAATATTACCTGTACGGCTACACTTGTTTCGGCTGCTACTTGGTGCCAAAATACCAGTTAAGCTAAAGTCTCAGACCTAGTTCATCCATCGATACGGCAAGAATTAGCTCCACTATTGTGAAAATATTAGCATCAAGAGGTGAGGTTCTGCAAGTTGACGATTTCCTGTCATCGCTGCCCGAATACTTTTAAAGATGAGAACCACTTTTTCTACCACCACCTCCTCTTGTAGGCTAGTTTTCAATACAGAGTTTTTTGAAACTAAAAAAGCGCCATAATGTCATCCGTAGGGTAAAAAATTCTGACTTCTCCTCAGATCGCATCTAAGACAGTGAAAATTCATGCAAATTAAATGACGCTATGGTTTCACTGTATGCGATGCCTTGAAGGATAGAAAAATTTTTTTTCATGCGATGGTTTCATTTTCTTCACAGTAAAATTTTTCAGTTGTTGTATAGGAAAGAACATTACTAGCCAAGCAGTATAAATAGGTTGGATAATGCCCTTCGATTGACCAGAACTTTTCATCTTTTTTCATTATTTTCATTATTTTATTTTATTTTCATTATTTTATTTTATTTCATTTTCTCTCTTTCTTTCTCCTTCTTTCTTCCCTCTCTTCTCTCTCTTTCTCAACAATTATCATCTACCCAGTATAATTGAACAGAGATAGCAAAGTCTCACTTTATTGGTAAGTTTTTCCTTCCCAAAGACCCCAAAACTCGACAAGTTAGAAGATAGACCACAGGGATTTGTTAATTGTTGAGAGAGAATCAGAGCAGTAGATTCAGAAGTTTGAAGTAGCCATTTTATGGAAGACACACGGCCAAACTCTACATGCAAGTTGCGCAATCCCTAGAGCAATTCTCCAAAGTTGAATTTACATGTTTGCAAGAACATCAGACCGTCTAGTATGAGAGATGCCTCATGAATGATTTATGGAGATGCTGAGGAAGCCTAGCCGAGAATCTTTTAGTATGAGGTTTTATCCTGCTGGGCTTGATTTGAGCCTGAATAAGCGCGATGAGACGCTGTGATGCCAAAGTAAAAAAAATTGATTACATCTTAAATCAATCCATCAGTACAACTCCATAAACAGTCCCCCGTTTCTTCATCTTGTGCTCAACAATTGGTCAGTTGTACCTGGTTTCTGTACATACTAACAGTTAGACTATAGCTAATTTACATTCTTTGCTTTATTAAAGATTTTTATTCCTAATTTAAGTACCTTTGAGTCTCCCCCCTTGAAGCGTATTTTTACAACCAAATAATAAGCAGAATCACTTTCAAAGAAATATTGCAATAATGGCTAAATTATCTGTTCCAATTTCTCCACCAATGGAATCTACTGGTGATAGGTTGATGACTTTGGAAACCCAAGATGGCATAGCCCTTCAAGGTTATTCATTTGGTGCCCAAGTTCCAGCTGCCGGTGAAGTTGTTTTTCAAACCGGTATGGTTGGTTATCCTGAATCTATAACTGATCCATCATATGAAGGCCAGATCTTGGTTATCACTTACCCATTGGTCGGTAACTACGGTGTTCCAGATCGTGAATTGAAGGATGATGACTACACCCCTGCATTACCTAAATACTTTGAGTCCAACAAAATTCATATTGCCGGTTTGGTTGTCGCTCATTATACTGAAGAATATTCACATTACTTAGCTAAATCTTCTTTAGGTCAATGGTTACAAGAACAAGGTATTCCGGGCATTTACGGTGTTGATACCAGAGCCTTAACCAAAAGATTAAGAGAAAAAGGTTCAACTTTAGGTAGATTGGCTTTACAAAACTCTGGTAAATCGGAACATATAATCGCTGATAATTCAGATAACTGGAAGCAACATTTCGAGGTTCCTGAATTTGATGATCCTAACGTCAAAAACTTGGTTGCTAAAGTTTCAACTAAAGAGACTGTGTTATATTCTCCAAAAAAGGGCGTCAAGTTAGGCAAAAACGGTAAACCAATAAGAATTGTTGCCGTTGATGTTGGTATGAAATATAACCAAATTAGGTGCTTCGTCAGAAGGGGCGTCGAATTGTTAGTTGTTCCATGGGATTATGATTTTACCAAGGAGGAATATGATGGGTTATTTATTTCTAATGGTCCTGGTGATCCAGCTGTCATGGACAAAACAGTTGAAAGATTACAAAGTGTTTTAAAAGAAGGCAAAACCCCAATTTTTGGTATCTGTTTAGGTCATCAATTGTTAGCTAGAGCTTCTGGTGCTTCAACTTTAAAATTGAAGTTCGGTAATCGTGGTCACAACATTCCATGTACTTCAAGAATATCTGGTAGATGTTATATCACTTCTCAAAATCATGGTTATGCTGTTGATCCTACTACTTTAAGCGAAGGTTGGAAAGAGCTATTCGTTAATGCCAACGATGGTTCAAATGAAGGTATCTATCATGAAACCAAGCCTATCTTCTCTGTTCAATTCCATCCAGAATCCACTCCAGGTCCAAGAGATACCGAGTTCTTATTCGATGTCTTCATCCAATCAGTCGTCGACTTCAACAAGAATGGTGTATACAAACAAGTTGAATTCCCAGGTGGCAAATTAGCTGATAATTTATCTGCTCATCCAAGAGCCGATGTCAAAAAAGTCTTGGTTCTTGGTTCTGGTGGTTTATCTATTGGTCAAGCTGGTGAATTCGATTATTCTGGATCCCAAGCTTTTAAAGCCTTGAGAGAAGAAGGTATTTACACTGTATTAATTAATCCAAATATTGCTACTATTCAAACCTCAAAAGGTTTAGCTGACAAAGTTTATTTCTTACCAGTTAATCCAGAATTTGTTAGAAAAGTCATCAAACATGAACGTCCAGACGGAATTTATTGTACTTTCGGTGGTCAAACTGCTTTATCCGTTGGTATTGCTTTGAAAGATGAATTCAAAGAATTAGGAGTTAAAGTTTTAGGTACTTCCATTGACACTATTATCACCACCGAAGATAGGGAATTATTTGCAAGTGCCATGGCCGAAATTGGTGAAAAATGTGCCAGATCAGAAGCTTGTAGTTCGGTTAAAGAAGCAGTTGATGCTGCAAATACAATTGGTTATCCATTAATTGTTAGAGCTGCTTATGCTTTAGGTGGTTTGGGTTCAGGTTTTGCCGATAACGAAGAAGAATTAGTTGCATTATGTAATAAAGCATTTGCCACTTCTCCACAAGTCTTAGTTGAAAGATCAATGAAAGGGTGGAAAGAAGTTGAATATGAGGTTGTACGTGATGCATTTGATAATTGTATTACTGTTTGTAATATGGAAAATTTCGATCCATTGGGTATTCACACAGGTGATTCTATTGTTGTTGCTCCATCTCAGACTTTGTCTGATGAAGATTATAACATGTTGAGAACTACTGCCGTAAACGTCATTAGACATTTAGGTGTTGTTGGTGAATGTAACATTCAATATGCCTTGAACCCATTTTCAAAAGAATATTGTATTATTGAAGTCAATGCTAGGTTATCACGTTCTTCGGCTTTAGCTTCTAAAGCCACTGGATACCCATTAGCATATACAGCTGCCAAATTGGGTCTTAACATTCCATTAAATGAAATTAAAAATTCAGTTACTAGGTCAACTTGTGCTTGTTTCGAACCGTCATTAGATTATGTTGTGGTGAAGATTCCAAGATGGGATTTAAAGAAATTCACTCGTGTTTCTGCATTATTATCTTCTTCTATGAAATCTGTTGGTGAAGTTATGTCAATTGGTAGAACTTTTGAAGAAGCTATCCAAAAAGCTATCAGATCAACTGATTATCACAACTTGGGTTTCAATAAAACTGCAGCCCTAATGTCCATTGATATTGACCAAGAATTGCAAACTCCATCTGATCAACGTTTATTCGCCCTCGCCAATGCATTATCTGATGGTTACTCAGTTGATAAAGTTTGGAAATTGACAAACATTGATAAATGGTTCTTGAACAAATTAGATGGATTAATCAAATTTGGTAACAAGATTGCTTCTTATGGTAACAAAGAAAACCTTCCAGTCAGCATTATGAGGCAAGCAAAACAATTAGGTTTTGAAGATAGACAAATTGCCAAATTCTTAGACTCCAATGAAGTGGCTATTAGAAGATTGAGAAAAGATGCCGGTATTATTCCATTTGTTAAACAAATTGATACCGTTGCTGCTGAATTTCCAGCTTTCACCAATTACTTGTATGTGACCTATAATGCCGATTCTTCTGATGTCTCATTTGATGACAATGGGGTCATAGTCTTGGGTTCAGGTGTTTATAGAATTGGATCTTCAGTGGAATTTGATTGGTGTGCCGTCAGAGCTATCAGAACTATTCGTGACAACAACATTAAGACAGTCATGATCAATTATAACCCTGAAACAGTTTCAACCGATTATGATGAAGCTGACAGATTATATTTCGAAACTATCAATTTGGAAAGAGTTTTAGATATTTACGAATTAGAACAATCTGCCGGTGTTATTATTTCTATGGGTGGTCAAACTTCAAATAACATTGCTTTACCATTATACAGACAAAATGTTAAGATTTTGGGTACATCACCAGAAATGATTGATTCTGCTGAAAATAGATATAAATTCTCAAGAATGTTGGATAAAATTGGTGTTGATCAACCTGCATGGAAAGAATTAACTTCTATTGATGAAGCTGAAGGTTTTGCTGAAAATGTTGGTTACCCAGTTTTAGTTCGTCCATCTTATGTTTTATCGGGTGCTGCTATGAATACCGTTTATTCTAAAGACGATTTAGCTTCATACTTAACTCAAGCAGTTGATGTTTCTCCAGATTATCCAGTCGTTATCACCAAATATATTGAGAATGCCAAAGAAATTGAAATGGATGCCGTGGCCAAAGACGGTAAGATGGTTATGCATGTTGTTTCAGAACATGTTGAAAATGCAGGTGTCCACTCAGGTGATGCTACATTAATTGTTCCACCGCAAGATTTAGATCCTGCAACTGTTAGAAGAATCGTTGAAGCTACTGCTAAAATTGGTAAAGCCTTGGATATTACTGGTCCATACAACATTCAATTTATTGCTAAAGATAACGATATTAAAGTTATTGAATGTAATGTCAGAGCTTCAAGATCTTGTCCATTTGTTTCTAAGGTCGTTGGTGTTGATTTAGTTGAAATGGCCACAAAAGCTATTTTAGATTTACCAATCACTCCATATCCAGGTGAAAGATTACCAGAAGATTACTGCGCTGTTAAAGTCCCACAATTCTCATTCTCTAGATTAGCAGGTGCTGATCCAATTTTAGGTGTCGAAATGGCTTCCACTGGTGAAGTTGCTACATTCGGAAAGAACAAATATGAAGCATATTTGAAATCATTACTCTCTACTGGATTCAAGTTACCAAGAAAGAACATTTTGTTCTCCATTGGTTCTTATAAAGAAAAACAAGAATTATTACCAAGTATTGCTAAATTAAACGAATTGGGATACAAAATTTTTGCAACTGCTGGTACTGCTGATTTCATCAAAGAACATGGAATTCCAGTTCACTACTTAGAAGTTTTGAGTAAAGAAGAAGATCAAAAATCAGAATACTCCTTAACTCAACATTTAGCTAATAACTTGATTGATTTATATGTCAATTTACCATCTTCAAACAGATTCCGTCGCCCAGCATCATATATGTCCAAGGGATATGAGTCACGTCGTTTGGCTGTTGATTATGCTGTTCCATTAGTTACTAATGTTAAGAACGCTAAATTATTAGTTGAAGCTATTGCTAGAAACATCCCATTAGAAGTTTCAAACAGAGATGCACAAACTTCCCACGGTACTTCAGTTTTACCAGGGTTAATTAACATCACTTCGTTCGCTACCTCATTTGATGATTTTGAAGAAACAACTAGAGAATCATTGGCCGCTGGTTTCACTTTCAATGCTTTCTTACCACATACTCAAGCTGGTGCTTCAGTTACCGATTTCAGATCTTTAGTTGATGCCATTGATGCAGCTGGGGCTGCCGCTTTTACTGACTATTCAGTTTCTATTGCAGCCTCTGAAACTAATGCTCACAGTGTAGGCGAAGCTGCTGAAAATGCCGGTTCTTTGTTCTTGCCATTCAATGATTTTGCTAACTCCAAAGTCTCTGCTATCATTGCTCAGTTTATTTCATGGCCACAAGACAAGCCAATCATTACTGATGCAAAAACTACCGATTTAGCTTCTGTTTTGTTAGTGGCCTCATTATATAACAGATCCATTCACATTACTGGTGTTTCTTCACAAGAAGATTTAGATTTAATCAAAATGGCCAAGGAAAAAGCTTTACAAGTAACTTGTGATGTTTCAGTCCTTTCTTTGTTTTTATCTAAGGATGAATTGAATTATTCATTCTTACCAGCTAAAGCAGATCAAGAATACTTATGGAAAAACTTGAGTGATATTGACTGTTTCTCAATTGGAGTTTTGCCATACTTAGTTGCCAAAGCAACTGGTAGAAAGATTACCCCAGGTTTAGGTATAAGTGAAACTATTCCATTATTATTATCTGCTGTTAAAGCTGGTAAAATTACCATTGATAACATAATTGAAAAATTACACGATAAACCAGGTAGGATTTTCAATATTCCAAAACAAGATGCTCAAGTTGTCATTGATTTAGATAGATTCTCCAATATCAAACTTGTCTATCCAGAGTTTGAAAAATTGAAATTAAGAGGTGCCATCGAAAGAGTTTCTTTCCATAATGAAACTGTTTGCTTAGATGGCACCGTATTAGCTGAAAATGCATTAGGTAAAAATGAAGTTACTCCAAGAAGTAGATTCGGCTCAGTTTCAATGCCACAGTCTCCTATTTTGAACAAGAGGGTTTCATTCAGTTCAGATATTCGTCGTCCATCAATTGCTCCACAAACTCCAGATCCAACTCCAGGTATTCTTGAAAGATTAGGTTCTGAATTAGTTTCTCAACCAATTGCTGGTTCTTTGGGTGAAATTACTGCTTTGAGTGATTACATCAGGAAGAACAATACTTTCTTAAGAAACAATATCTTATCAGTGAAACATATTTCAAGATCTGATTTACATGCATTATTCACAGTTGCTCAGGAAATGAGATTAGTTGTTGAAAGACAAGGTGTTCTTGATATTTTGAAAGGTAGATTTTTAGCTACAATGTTTTATGAACCATCCACAAGAACTTCTTCCTCTTTTGATGCTGCCATGCAGAGATTAGGTGGTAGAGTTGTTGCAGTCGATTCAAACTCATCATCAGTCAAGAAAGGTGAAACTTTACAAGATACAATTAGAACATTATCATGTTACGCAGATGCCATTGTATTAAGACATCCTGACGAAAAGTCTGCTGATATAGCTGCTAAATACTCACCAATTCCAATAATTAATGCAGGTAATGGATCAAAAGAACATCCAACTCAAGCATTATTAGATTTATTCACCATTAGAGAAGAATTGGGAACAGTAAATGGTATCACTGTCACATTTATGGGTGATTTGAAATACGGCAGACCAGTGCATTCATTATGTCACTTATTACGTCATTATCATGTTAGAGTTCAATTAGTTGCTCCTAGAGAATTAGCAATACCTCAAGAAATCAGAGATTTATTAGTTAAAGATAACATGTTAATTGCCGAATCTGAAGAATTAACTAAAGATATTTTAGCTAGATCCGATGTATTGTACTGTACAAGAGTTCAAGAAGAAAGATTTGAAGATAAATCTCAATATCAAAGATTAAAAGACACTTATATTGTTGATAATAAGATCTTGAGTGACGCTAAACAGCACATGTGTGTCATGCATCCATTACCAAGAACTAATGAAATTAGAGAAGAGGTTGATTTTGATCAAAGAGCTGCATACTTTAGGCAAATGAGACATGGCTTATTTATTAGAATGGCCTTATTAGCTATGGTCATTGGTGTTGATTTCTAAATGAAGATTGCACTTATAGTTTAATTTTCTTGCATTAAAAGACATTTATATTAAAATACGAGTTGAGGATTGTCGTGTGTATAAATTTCGGGGGAACATTTACAGGACAATGGTTTTATAGTTCGTGTTTTTGTATATAGTTATATTATAAATATAAAGTAGCATTGCTGTAATAAGAATAGAGCAGTATATCTATTTATGCTATTTCGTAACTCATTTGAACTCTTTGTTAACTTCTCTCATCAAGACTCTTTCAAGATCCATTTCTTGATTTGCTCCATAGGTGCGTACTCTTGGATGTACCACCTCTTCATCTTCACCGTCGGTGTCATTATTGTTATAATAAACATTATATTGTGGATAGTTTGTTATTGCCAAAGCAGCAGCTTCAGCATACGTTGGTTGATGTACTCCATTCTGTTCATGTCTTTGCTGGGCCTCCTTGATGACTGCTTGTAAATGTTTGCTGATTCCGTTGTAAGTTGCATCTGGTTCATTGATTGTTCCTTTCTTAGCTTTCTTTACCGAGTCATCTTCTTTTCCTTGATTTTTACATATTTTGCAATTCTTGATTGCTGTACCAACAGTTTCTTTTATGCGAACCCAATGATATTTTTCGGCAATTATAGTTGTTGTCTTGTTGATCCCACAATGGTCATTCTCCAGATGTATCTTACGACATATATCCAGCTGTATTTCAGGATCTGAGATTACTTCCTTTCCTTTCAACATCAACTTTCCATTCTCCAAATTATAATGCGATGCGCTGGATCTCAATCTCGATTTTTCTTGTCGATCAGCTAATGCTGGATACTTCCCAGTTTCCAAGTAATACTTGATCTTGTCGAACCGATAAGCACTTGAATCAATATCCGACTTATCAATTAACTCACGGCCATAGATTATTGCATCCACCGGTATATCATTATTCTTCAAGATACCCGCAGCTTTTATTCTTCCTACTCTTTTAAAATTTAATGACTCCCATAATTTCCTAGCTGCAGCATTCGTCTCAAATACCAAATTGAACATAGAGTAATTGTATCCTAGTTTTGGAGCCCATTGAATGAAACAGTCAGTTAGCGTTCGACCAATTCCTTTACCTCTAATACCCGCATTAACCAAGAATTCGCCAGTGCATATGTGCGAACACCTTCTTCCAGGATAATTAGGTTTGATGTAAAACGTCCCAAGACATTCTTTCTCCCATACTCTTTGCCCCACACCCAATACAGGTGTATTGCCTAGCACCATTACTGCAACGAACGACTCAAACCAATAATTGGAAAATTGATCAATGCTCAAAGGATCAAAAAATGGTAATGTTTCACCACGTTCAATTTCCATGTTATATTCATCACATAAAAACCCCAAGAGTCCCGGAGGTAGTTCGTTGAGGGAATGAATGGGATATATCGTTGCAGTTGTAACATGGTCTTTCAAAAGAATAGTGTATGTATCATGTATTGGAAATTCGTCAACTTCGAGATCTGGGTCGTATGTTCGTTGTTCCTCACGTTTTCGTTTCCTCTGCAGCTGTTGATGTATTATATCATCATATTCTGGCATGATTATGAGGTCAGTTGATGGTGGTACGATGGAGTGATGTACAGAAGCTCGATGGTCGTGAATAATTTGTGCTCATCTGCACTATAAAGTTTGCGTATCAGGGTTTGATTTCTACCGTCAGTGAGTTTTGCTTTTGCTACCTCATGGGCCTCTTGGGCTTGTTGGGCTTCAGGTGAAAGAGAGGACTGTTTATCTGTGAAGGCAACGATACAATCGGAGGTTAGAGAAGGAGCAATAGCATAGTCTATGTTCAGGTGAACCAGCCAATTTTCAAATTTCCAAGTTTTGTATACGAGAGAGTTCTAAGATAATGGTCTCTTGCTTATGCTGTTATATCTTTTACATTTAAGTACCAACATCTATCGTATTAACACAAGTAGCAGCACCTTCACATGTTAGATAGTTTTTGACGTTTCCTGTAAATCTTTTCCAAACATATAAGCACCCACGAAGTTGTCCTCACCTTTCAAAACTGCTACGTTCTTCACATAACCTATTCTTTCAAATCCAAGACCATCCCAAATTTTCAAACTTGCAATATTGGTCTCAAAAACCAAGTTGAATACGGAATACACGTAGCCCAATTGTCGAGCAAAGATTAAATATTTCTGACCTAATTCTTTACCTAACCCTAATCCTCTCTTTTTATGATTTACAATGAATGCGCCATTGCATGCATGCGAGCATCTACCAGCATAATTAGGTTTTATACTAAATGTCCCAAGGAATTTTTCACTCCATTGTTCAACTGATAAATCGCCAACGTTGTCAAAAGAATCATAATCACCTTCAATTAGAATGGCAACAAAATGTATAAACCAGTGTTTTTCAAATTCGTCATCATACTTGTTATCGACATATGGATACGTTCTCCCTTCATCTATTACATAGTTGAATTCATATTCTAACACTTTGAGTAAAGTTTTGGGAACAGATTTTGAAAGATGGATATTAAAAATTGTCACTTTGCGGCCATCTTTGTTTAAATTGAAGTTTATTACTGGTTCTTTCACTCTCGGTGCTATTTTAAAACTACCGTCTGCAAAAGGTAAGTCTTTGACCAGATTGTAGAGCTCGTCGGAAGTCATGAGAGGATTGCACAAGTGACTGTCACCTTGTGTGGAGTCAAGTCGGGCAAGCTATATTTCGATCTTTAGACCTTGAAAAGTATCTTGGTAACCATTTTGCGGGTACAAGATTCCGTGAACCCAATTTACCCCACCAATGAAAACACGGAATTTTTTCTTCAAAACTACAATCTACCTCTCGACTATCTTCATACCACAATAGAAGTATACGTATTATGGTGGCAACAAGGTACAAGAACCTTATAATGAATGAATCATCCCACTCCGAGGACCAGAACTTAGGGGACATTTGTTCACAAGTTGCAGAGTCTCGTTGCTTTCACTGGAATAAGAATAACCAATTCTTCCCCCATCCAGCCATTCAGGATAAGATTGGGTCCGGATAATATCTCTATTGGTGGTTTGGAGTGAGAAGAATGGGATGACACGTTTAACTAAGTACTAGATAGGAAATATTCTTCTGTACTTCATTTCCTCGATCTCACGGACAACACTCTGATCTGATTAACTCCATATCTTCAATCCAAAACGAACAACCACAGATAACCTAACCAATCACTACATTCTCTTGGTGAATCAAGGTATGGTAATCATTGTAGATTGATTTATTATTTATGAAGCAAAAGCTGTGATTGTTGTGCTTCCTGTATATAGCGCACCTCTTCTTGAGATTTTCCTCCACTCGAAATATCGATTGTTTTAATCCATACCAATTCTGTTCAATATTCTCAAGTCAACAATCACCATCATCACAATGGAAGATCTAAAAAGAAACGGAACTATGTCCGATAGTATGTGTTTACGACGCCACTCCACTAAGAGGTTTTTATATACTGACAACAACTTTAGCACTTAGCAAACGAGATAAAAAACGATCGAACATAGCAACAAGATTGAATAAACTTGAAGTCACATTCAGGAGTGATCGTGACACGTTTTATAGGAATCTGTTACACGATTTACAAAACAAATTGGCAACTTTACAACAAGGCACAAACGAAGAATTTTTGATCAAAAAATATCAATGGGAAGAAATCCGGGACTATGAATTAACAAAATTGAGATTATGGGAAGAGTATCAAGTTAAGAGAATTGAATGTGAATACAACGAAGACTTGAGTAAAGCTACTGACAACCATGACAAAATGATAAAGTTGATCAAAGAAAAATTGTATGACAAATTGCAAAAACAAATTAAACAACTAAAGGAAGATAAATTTTTGTTGAATCTTGTTAATGGAAACAGTTGGAAGAATGATCCTCATAATGCACAAGCAATAAATGTTGCAGCAGCTGCCGCAGGGTTGAATGTACACGATAGAAGATCCCTTAGAAAACGTGGTGAATATCTTGGTCGATTTACTACTGAAATTGAAGATTTATCTGATACAGGAGGTAATGGAGGAGGAGGAGGAGGAAACAGCACGACAGGTAACATATCATCAATACAAAATGGAAGTGGATATATATCCCTGGGGAAAAGAAAAAGATTATATGCCACACGATACTCATCAAATGACGAGATGTCATCAAGCACAAGTGCCATACCTACAAATCAAGTACCTAGGGCAAATGGTGGGATAAGTAGTGGATATGAGCTGAACTTAAGTGATAAAGATTATGACGCTTTGAACACCTTGATAATGGAAAATGAAGATGGTGGTGCAAGTTTGATATACAACGGGAACGGAGCTAGTAATCTTAATAAAGTACAAACTAGAGGCTCACATAAACAATTCATAGGACCCCAGGGGTTGAAACCCGAAGAGTTGAATGAAGACTTGAGTTTGTTACGAAATGCAATTGTCAAGAAGGAGAAGTAGATGTATGTAGAGTGTATTTTTGTAATGTAACACAAAGTGAGAATTTCTAGAGAGAAACTGCTCGGTAACAAATCCATCACCGTCAAACTATCTATCGAGAACGTTTATTTTATTAGAAGCTGATCAACTATTTAATCTCACACACATCATCTAATTTGGCAACGGCGAATATCCAAATGTTTCACCCGTACAGACCAAGTAAATTATTACAGTTTTTTCCACTTAATTAACTTCTACAGCTAAACCCCATGAGTGATAATTATATCAAATATGATCCAGGAAAAGATATGTCCAAAAGAAGGCCACTTTGGAGAAGACTTATGTCGTGCAAGATCAGAATATTTAAATTCAAATCTTTTAGTATAGGCCTTCTTATCTTACTGCTACTCATATTCAGCATTATTTGCAAGTTTCAAGATCATATCCTACCCAATCCAGATCCATTTTGGCTTGAATATGTAGTGAAACCAGAGCCATCTACAAAACCAAAAATAACCCAGCAGAAAATATCCTCATCGAGAGATTCTCCTTTTCAGTATGGTTGTGCTAAACCTTCAGGAGGTGCAAGAGCAAATGCCGCATTGGTTGTATTGTGTCGAAATTCAGAGGTTGATGATGTTATACTATCCATGAAATCGATGGAACGCCATTTTAATCAATGGTATAATTACCCATGGGTATTTCTAAATAATGAAGAGTTTGATGAAAATTTTAAAAAGAAAGTGAAAAGCTATACTTCGGCTGAAATTGAGTTTGGTGTTGTTCCAAAAGACCATTGGGAATTTTCCAATATTGATCCAGTCGAATTAAAAGAAAGCATAGAGTCCCAAGGCGATAGAGAAATATTATATGGAAACCTCGAATCATATCATAAAATGTGTCGATGGTATAGTGGTTTTTTCTACAAGCATCCATTAATTCTGAAACGAGATTGGTATTGGAGAGTTGAGCCAAATGTTGAGTTTTATTGTGATATAACATATGATCCTTTCATTGAAATGGAAAAAAGAGGTAAAAAGTATGGCTTTAATGTGATACTTTCAGAATTATACTATACTACGCCTGATCTATTCAGACAATTAAAATCATATATTAAGAAAAAGAATATCGAAGTGAAAGATAGTTGGAAATTATTCACTTATGATTCAAGATGGACTAAAGGCTTACATAAAGACTTATACGATGGCTTGCAGGAAGAGCAGGATATATTAAATGAAATTGAAGATCAAATGTATATAAAGAAATTATTGGCTTTAAAGGGTAAAACAGACGAAGATCTCGGCAAGTATCCGTATATAGTCGATAAGATTTTTAAGAAATCCACAGCAACACCCAAATTACATGAAGATAGAATAGATAGGGAAGACTTTAATTTGTGTCATTTTTGGTCGAACTTTGAAATTGCAAGAACAAGCCTATTTGTATCACAAGAATATCAAGATTTGTTTGATTTTTTGGATTCAGCTGGAGGATTTTATAAGGAAAGATGGGGTGATGCACCAATACACTCATTGGCCATTGGAATGATGTTGGATCTCAAAGAGATACATTACTTTAGGGACATTGGATACAGACATGATACCTTTATTCATTGTCCAAGTAATTCGCCCGGTAATCAATTAGTATATGAACAAAGTGAGACTTATAAGCCCGATGAAGACGATAGTCGGTGGCTCTATCCCGATAAACCCATGTCTAATGGGGTAGGGTGTAGATGTAAGTGCCCTCGGAAATACACAGATTTGGAAGAATCAGTTTGTTTCAGTTATTGGGAGAAATATGCCGGCAGTGACGAAGACCATAAACTTAATGCAATGGATGTTGATCATTGGGAAGCCATAATATCCAAAAAAATCGATAAACATTTGGCTACTGGAGGCAATTATGGGGACAACATAGTACAAAATTTATAGTACTCAAAGTAGAATAATTTATTTGATTAACAATAACGACCTAATATACAAAAGTAACTAAAAATACAAAACCAAGAATGATATTTGAAATGGATCAACCACCAAAACCATACAAAGTTCTACCTTGTCTCTTCAAAGCATAAACAACATCCAAAGAGGTAACGGTCTTTCTCTTTGCGTGTTCGGTATATGTAACAGCATCTCTGATAACGTTTTCCAAAAATTGTTTTAATACAACTCTGACCTCTTCGTAGATCAAAGCAGAAATACGCTTGACACCACCTCTTCTAGCCAATCTTCTGATAGCTGGCTTTGTAATACCTTGGATATTATCTCTCAAGATCTTTCTGTGTCTTTTGGCACCTCCTTTTCCTAAACCTTTTCCTCCTTTTCCTCTACCTGACATGATTATATATAATTGTGATTAAATGGGGGTACAAACAAAAGTGTTGTAAGAACAGAAGTAAAAAATAGGCAAGAGAGAAGAACTGGCAGTATTTATAGAGAACGAAAGAAATTGTGTGATGTGTTGAGAGCGAGAGAAACTGGAGTAGATTTCAGGACAAGGGGTTGCTGTTGCTGTTGTTGTCTAGCTGTGTTGTGCAGCTGTGCAACTGTGCAGCTAGTGTAGACGTACTACTTGTGCTATTGTACCGCCGTGGGGCCAGAGAGGGAGAGCAGGAGAGAGTTGGGGCGCGAGTGACTGGCCAAGAGTATTAGTGATGCCCAAAGTGGTGTCAACTTGTATGGCAATACACGCTAGTGGACAAAGCAGCCGCAGCCTTTTGGACGTAAAGTTGCACAGAAACAAGAGTCTCGTACATAAGATACCAACAAAAGAAAGCAGACCCATTTATACTCAACTGTACTGAAATATACTCCTTTTTTTGTTTCCTTTCTGGGCACCAAAAGTTCAAATTCCAACGATACGAATATTTCCCTCGTCTTCTCAGACGCTGGAAATACGTACAGGCGACATCATCTAGTCGTTCCAAGCACAAAGTTGAAGATGAAGATGAAGCGACAACATGAGCAATAACAACAATAGCGTCGTGAGCGTGTATGGCACTCTCCACAATTACTCTGACCATCGCGTTGCTTCTGACTCTATTTAAAATTACCTCGATTCCCACCACTGATATGGATTTTCTTTCTTTTGTTTTTCTTTTGTCTTACCATTCTATCATTCTAATCACATTACACAATGGCCAGAACTAAACAAACAGCTAGGAAATCTACTGGTGGTAAAGCTCCAAGAAAACAATTAGCCTCAAAAGCTGCCAGAAAATCTGCTCCATCTACCGGTGGAGTGAAAAAACCTCACAGATATAAGCCTGGTACCGTTGCTTTGAGAGAAATTAGAAGATTCCAAAAATCTACTGAATTATTGATCAGAAAATTACCATTCCAAAGATTAGTTAGAGAAATTGCTCAAGATTTCAAAACCGATTTAAGATTCCAATCTTCTGCCATTGGTGCTTTACAAGAAGCTGTCGAAGCTTACTTGGTTGGTTTGTTTGAAGACACCAATTTATGTGCTATTCACGCTAAAAGAGTTACCATTCAAAAGAAAGATATCCAATTAGCTAGAAGATTAAGAGGTGAAAGATCTTAAGCCATTTTTCATGGAATGGTAAGGATTTATCAACTGTGTATATTAGTAATAAATGTTTGTACATTAGGATTTGGGATCAGTGCTTCATCGTAGAATAGTCGAAAAGAATTGTGAATGGCTCTAGAAATCAAAGTAGGAAGGCTATTGCATGGGTATACTCAATAGAGAATAAATGACGAAGAGAAAATAATTGGCACAGTTCACTCTATGCAAGGTGCATGCAGATGACTCTCATGGGCATCGTATGATTCAACCATCGTACGAATGTTCCATACCTAATTTCATAGAAGGTCTTATTGAAGTCTCATTGTGGTTGGTTTTGGTTCCACCAAGCGGCGAAACTAGTTCAATTTCTTACAACTGGTAGCGTCTTGCGAGTCTATGCTATGATTGCTAAATGGTTGATTTTTCTGCAGCTTCAAAATTCACAATTTCCAACCACTTCACAAGATCATCCACCAAATCATGTCAGATTCCCAGTCAATATACGCTAAGATCGACGCGTTGTCAATATCCCCCATTCCAGCAGGACTTTTAGGATTGTCTTTGATTTTAAAGGCAAAAACTTCAACTTCCATAGCAACATCAGTACCCAATCAGAAAACATCAGGGGGTTCCTTTCAATTCCAAAAGAAACTATCAGTGGCTAAGCCAACCCGTATATCTTGTTTCACATTTGGCAGCGCTTCATTGTTGGGCGCATGGATGATGTATGACGGGGATCCAATCAATGCCAGTGGATTTAACTTTGCCTGGCTGACTTTGTACCTTATTGTGAATGGTAAAGCTTCTGTGCTGAGTGTTTTGAAAGGAAGACTAAGTCCAGTTGCATTGAGTGGTTTAGCTTTGTTTAATGCCGGGATTTACGGAAGAGAGTTTTTCTGGAGTAAGAATAGTCCATTTAAGTAGAGAGTTCATTTAATTGGTAGTATTGACATGAATGTATATATATTTCTTTGAAAAGGCTCAATCCCATTTCAAAGGTAATAAGTCATTTTCTTTACAATATACCTGTATTTCCGTATCATCGTATAATTCAATGAATTGTTGATCCATTGGCCTTTCCTTTGGAGCAGCAAATTTTCTATATTCATCAAATATTATTGTCTTGGACCAGTTTTGTAGCCTTCTAATCACACCAACCAAACATCCTGTTCGATGTTTACCTCGATTACAATGAATTAACATTGGTTGATTGTTCGGATTCAAGACAATTTTTATAGCTTCTGTAACCAAATCTGATGAAATTTTAACAAATGGTTCTTTATTACCTGACATTCCCAATTGGAACAACTTTATGTTTTCATTTTTCAAGAATTCAGATTGTAAATGTGGATAGTCTTCCGGAATCAAGCACAACACAGACTTAAGTTTCAACTTTTTTAAGAACGAAAAATTATTAGGTTGTGGAAATGAACTTCGGTATATCTTATTGATAACGAGCGAAAAATTCTCTGGTGGTGTTAATGGCTGGGTTTCGGAATTTTGCCCTTCAGATTCAACTTCAAGGTCTTTTTGTAAACTCAAATCCAACTTATCATCTATATCTTCATCATATTCCTTCTCATTTTCTTCCTCGGTGGTGGTTGTATTTCCTTCTTCCAATTTCAACTGAGCCAACTTTGATCGTATCAACTTATTATCATTATAAATGGTTTCTTGTGGTGGTGTAATATAATTAGATGTTATTTCTAGATCTGATTTCTCTCTCGGTATTGGATCTTTCGTATACTCTATATCTTCATCCATTTGAAACGTAAAATCAGTCATAGTGATATCCTATGAGTACTTTTTCTTCTGCAACCAGAAAAAACTAATGAAGTGTTGGACGTAAGCGTGATTTGACGTGAAAATTGATTTCTTATTATTATCTATTACGATTGTTGTTATATCCTATTCATTGTACTCTCTTTCGACTCAAGTTCAACTACAACTGGGATAAGAAAATCAACTTTCTTTCAACAACACTCAACGACATTTTGATATTAGTACACATACACCGCGACTTTGTCGTATTTTTTGGTACATCTCATAAATTTTTTATAGATGCAAATTTAAAGATACTAGATTTCTACACAGTCAAATGGCAAGGCAAGTGAAAAGAAAGTCCAGAGCAGTAGACGACTCTGATCATAGAGGCAAATTTGATAAACGTGGAAGGTCTGAGATGAGAACTGTTACAAGAACAGCTGCAAGAAAACCTCGTCATATTGATGAAAATTTTCAAAAGATCCAAGATGATGATGTGCCTGATGACGTAGAAGAAGAACTCAACGAAGAGGAGGATGGAAAGGAAGAGGAGGACAACGGACAAGCCTATTCTGCATTGCTCACATTATTGAAATCTGATCACAAAGAAAAGAAGCTAATTAAAGAGGAGGAGACAGAGGCGGATCAACCACCAGAAGATAATGAAGATGAGGACGAAGTTGCAGGGGTGAACATGGAAGAGGATGATGACAATGACGATGAAGAAGTCTCAGATGATGACGATTCTCCCAAGGGATTGGCAAATGATCCGTTTGAGATACATTTCAATCAACCATCAGAGGAATATCTATCCAAAAAAGAAAAACTAATCAAAGACAATATCAAATGGACAGTTTCGAATAGGGAATCCCCTGTAAATCTATTGTTGATATCAGTTACACAATTGCCACAAGGTACACCAATTACACCTCAGTTATTGAACAAGACTAGACTTGAACACTTTTCGATCAAGAAAAGAGTTTTGGATGCATACGAAAATGAATTTGGATCTAAATTAACACCATTGGAATCGACTTTGCTTAATCCAATGATTAATTATTGTGACTTGAGTTATCAATACAAGACATTCAAGAATAAAGCATATAGGAAGTTGTACATTTTGCATGCATTGAATCATATATACAAGTCAAGAGATAGGATATTGAAAAACACGGCAAAATTACGTTCTGCAAAAGAATCAGGAGAAGATTTGGAATTGAGAGATCAGGGATTCACGCGTCCCAAAGTATTGATATTATTACCCACTAGAGATGCATGTAATGAAGTGGTTGGACAATTGATAAAGTTATCAGGAACAGATCAACAGGAAAATAGAAAGAAATTTTTAGCACAGTTTTATTCTAAACAATCATCTCGTTTGAACAAACCAGATGATTTTCAAGACGCTTTCAAGGGGAACAATAACGATTTTTTCTGTATTGGATTGAAATTGACTCGTAAGACTCTTAAATTGTATTCTTCATTTTATTCATCAGATATCATATTAGCTTCTCCGATTGGATTATCCATGATTTTGGAAAATCCAGATAAGAAAAAGAGACAGTATGATTTTATTTCATCAATTGAAGTGCTTATCGTTGATAAATCAAACCAAATTGAAATGCAAAACTGGGATCATGTTAACACCGTTTTGAAATACTTGAACAAAGTACCTAAGGACTTCCACGATGTTGATTTCAGTAGGATAAGAATGTGGTCGATTAATGATCAAGCTAAATTTTTGAGACAAACTTTGGTGTTTAGTGAATACTTGACACCAAACATAAATAATTTGATTTCTAGTAAGTCATTCAATTTATCCGGGAAGGTTAAACTCAAACCTATAATCAATTCTGAAAACAGTATTATGAATTCAATCGGATTGAAAATCAAACAAATATTCCAAAGATTTGATAGTCAGTCACCAATGCAGGATCCAGATGCAAGGTTCAAGTTCTTTATAAATTCAACATTACCATCACTATTGAAAACCGCATTATATGAGGATGGAATAATGATTTTCATCCCATCATATTTCGACTATCTTCGTGTAAAAAGTTACCTCAAAACATCTACAAAATTCAATTTTGGATCTATCGATGAGTATAGCTCACAGAGTAAACTATCAAGAGCAAGACACGAATTTGCGACGGGAAAGATAAAAATACTATTGTATACTGAAAGATTACATTACTTCAGAAGGTACGAAATCAGCGGGGTGAAGACATTAATAATGTACGCACCTCCATCTAATCCCATATTTTATAAAGAATTGATTCGATTCATTGGTAAGTCCATTTTCAATGAAGAATGTGATCTCAATCTCGCCCTTGTAAAGATCCTATTTTCTAAATGGGATGCCACGATTCTTGAGAGAATGGTTGGAAATGAACGGGCACCGGTATTGTGTAACTCAATGAATGAATTATATGAGTTCAGATAAATAATACATGTATAGATTCGTATGTACTTTATGAACTTAAAGTATTAAATGCCATAATAAAACAACCAATAGCAACATAGGGACTCAATCTCTCACCAATTCTAGCAAATTTATAAAATACACTGAGTATACCAGACTTTCTATTATCTAAAATTGCGGGTGCTACTGAATGAACATATGTACATGTACATATTAATAGTAGAATGACTTGTAAAAGTGATTGAAAATTGAATAATGCAGACTAGAGAGGTTAATACTTGTTTAGCTGGATAGGGTTGGCTGATAAATACTTACCATTGTTGGTATGTGTTGATAAAGATGCTTGGTCTGTGTTGTTGGTCATTTTTTTGATGCGTGTTTTTTCTTCAACCAATGTTGTTTCTAACAAACAGAAGGTTGCAACTACAAGGAGAGGAACAATCATCATTTCGTTTGTATGCAATTATTCATTTATTTATGTATATGTATATGTATTCTATGACACGACTACTTTTTACACATCATGTTATCAACCCTTTGAGGTACATCAAATTTACCTGCAATGACTTCGTAGAATTGCAATCTTGAATTATCACTTGGTTCCCCTTTGGCAAAGTAATCTTCAAATTCATTCAAATTTTTGAAAACATAGGAATCAAACATTTTACCTCTCTCTCCCCCAAACACTTGTAACAACTCTGACCATTTCCAGTGGCCGTTAATGTCATTATATGATCTAGTAGGACCTTTAATTTTACGTTCAATTGTGTAACCGTCATTATTAACCAAATAGATTTTAGGCATGTTTGGCATTTCATTTTGATATCTGACAAAACTTGACCATTCTTGAACAGTCATTTGTGCAGCACCGTCACCTTGAATAACAACGATGTTTCTGTCTGAACCAAGATCATTTACAGCCATGGTAGCACCAAATGTGCCTGGGACAGCATACCCAATTGAACCATAAAAGTTAGAAGCCAACACTTGAACTCCACGTGGAAGCCTTAAATCTGGCAAAGCAAATGCAAATGACATCGTTTCCACGATAAGCAAAGTATTTGGATCGATGATTGTGTTGAAATGATCAATCAACTTAGTTTGGGGAATATATAGAGAATCAGTCTCTGAGGGTTTGTGATTTTTAGGTGGTTGAAATTGATAAATTGATGAAGACGAAGTTGAGAATTTAGAAACGTCTATTCTATCAGCTAATGAAGAAAGTAAGTCACCGATTGTGAACAATCTTTCCCCGTCATTTTGTTTAATGTGATAAAACTGATGATTAATTTTGATATAATCTGGGTGAACTATGATAAAGTTGTCACAGTTTGAAAAGCAAGAAGAGTATCCACCGGTATTCATTTCATTGTGGAAAAAACCTAATGCCATCAGAAGGTCTGATGTTTCCAATTCTCTTCGAACTTTATCGTCAGATGAACCAGCACCATTATAAACACCCACAAAGTTCTTCTTAGTTTCGTCTACATTTCTTGCGGCATTTGAAGTGAACAATTTAACTGATTCAGGTAATTTATTTAAAAACTTGTCTAATTTATTTTGATAGCCAAATCTAGTGGTTAAGCAATCCGAGAGAATTGATGGATTTTTAGATTGATAGAGCTTTTCCAATATAGCATCAGTTACATCTTCCAATACTTCAATGGATTTTAAACGATTCTCATATTTGGACGCAGCACTGAAATCGTTCATGAACAATTTATTTGATGGTATTATTAAGTTTGGTAAATCGTGTGGGATAAATAAATAGCCTGGTCTTGATTCCTGAATGATTGTTTTCAAAACATTGTCAATCTTTTTGATATTGGCATCCATGTCAAAATCTAAAGATTCTTGAATTACCGAGACGCCATCAACCATGCTCTTGTAAACATCATGATTTGGAGATTTCAAAGCGTCATGATTTGGAACCAAATGATGGATGTTAACGACGTTCTTCTTGGCTTCCTCTCTTGCTTTCAATGAACTAGTACCGACAATATGTAAAACAGGGCTATATTCAGCAAAAGCACCAGCAATACCATTAATGGCAGACAATTCACCAACACCGAAAGTAGAAATAAACACAGACAAGCCACCAATTACTCTTGAATATCCGTCAGCAGCATAAGCACCGTTTAATTCGTTACATGTATTCACTAATTTAATGTTTCTGTTTTCAATCAATGGTGAATAGATATGTTCCAAAAAATCAACATTGAAGTCACCTGGAATTCCAAATATAGATCTCAATTTGGGATTTGCTTGAGAGATTCTATAAAATACATATTCACCAAATGATATTTCATCGGGGATACTTATTGGTGATACAGCGCCTGAACTAGATTGTGGTGGTGGAATGTTTGTTGCGATATTTTCCTGAACCGGAGTCATTACAATGATTGATGAGATGACGATCTATGGAATTGGACGATCAAAGATGGTTACACCAGAACCAATGCCTACAAAAGGGTGGATTATCACCTTTATTTATATTAGTTTGGCTGTAAGATTAAACGGGGAAACACCAAGTACACACCAGTGCTAATGCTGTATAGGAACAGTAACTGGTAGTGCAACAAATGTTTTGAAATAATTCGGTTAATCCAGGTCCGGGTTGGGTCCACACATCGGAGCACCACCAGTTACTTAGTTTACAACACGCATGTATTCTCGGTTCACACTTATACTCGGGTAAGGGTTCTGCATGATAATGTCTTGGAAGAGAGTTTTGCACAACCAGAGATGTAGCTGACAAAGTTGTTTCGAAATAGGGTATGACCAAGTTTGAACGGCATTAATTATTGTGGGGTGGGGAGTAAGAGTAAATGTGCGCCTCCCTAACATAGTGTTAGGTATTGCTTAAAATCGTACCAATTTCAGATATTATACCATATATCAGGTTATACAATATAATAGGACAGGTTGGTAAATGTGGCTGAAATAACATACACAGAGACATTAACATGGAAATTTCTCGATTCATGCAATTCCTCACACACCTGAAGAACGGTTCAATATTCTCTGATAACCTAACCCAATAACACTATTTCAAACATTAGGATTTGATCTTCTAGCATCAAATCAAATACTTTGGAAGACATACCTGAAACAACGTTACCGCGGACGAGGAAAACATATGTTTCTGGAATGCTTGCAGCACATGCTTCGCCGTATAGTTTCTACAACACCAACAAAACGTTCAGCATTTCGACCTGGTCAATGAGCCAGTACATCTCCAGTTCGATGGTAACTTTACAACTATAGAACAAGTATAGAACAAGTATTGGCTCTGGCTCTGAGGTGTTTGGTGTGGCCAATCTAACCCCAAAAACTTGCACTTGACGTGAAATTTGATTCTAGTACAAGATCGAGAAACTTTGCTGTAAATTTATCTGTGAGGACATCGAAAGAATTGATACAGTTAGCAGCTTAGTAAAGTTGGAGGACTCTATCCTGCAATAAAGCTATGACCGAGAGTGGCATGATACAAAGTATCATTATGTTGGATATGTAAATGTTTATATAATCTCTATTCAGATACATTTTCGTCTTTCGGTTTCTCGAAATCCCCCTTGGCTGAATTGAAAATTACAATTCCATTTTCTCTAGCATTGACTCTCTCTTGTTTCTTGTAAAACCAAAGGACAACAATAGTCCATATGGATAACGCAAAGCCACTGGCTGCAGTAAATGAATATCCCTTTAAAAATCTTGGAGCTTCCACTGTTTTCCAAACAAGCACAGCGATCCAAGCGGTTGATTGTTGAGCTAATACATTCATCGATACCAACACAACTTGTCTTTCACGAATATCTTTGCGGCATATATCACCCTGCCAAGAGTATAGAACAGGTGCCATTGCCCAACCAAAGTACTGTAAACACCATGCAAACCACTTGGCCCCTTCAGGTATATTCCAAACTGCTAATAATATATTACCTAGAACATTGAAAATCTGTGAAAATACAATCGCCCCCCATCGACTTTTAAACAAATCGGCAAAAGAACAAGTTAGAATCAACCAAATAAGGCCTAAAGCGGGAGTCAAAGCAGTGTAATCCTGCAACTGGCCAGGATTGAATCTTTGCGATCCATCGGCTTTCGTTAGCGATTTTAACCATAATGCATAAGCTCCAGATGATCCATTTGAATTGTTCCAACAAAGAACATTCCATAAACAAAGAACATAGAAATGCCATGAGGAGAAGATGTTTTTCCAAACATCCCGATTAAAGAAATGTTTAACCGCATTCTCTCTTGGTTTTGCATTCTTCTGATCTTTTCTCATTCTTCTTCTTGCAATCCTGATATCATCGTCAGATAAGAATATACTGTAACAATCTTCAGGTGTACCTGGAATCATGTAGAATCCTATTAACCCAACGATTATAGAAATAATACCATCCATAATAAAGATCCATTGCCATGCTTCGTAGCCATTTATACCACCCATATGTCTTTCAATTGCACCTGATAATAAACCAGATGTTAAAATACCAAGATATTGCCCGAGATAATAGAACCCAGCTCTACGTGAAATCTCTCCAGTACTGGCTTTGAACCAAGATGCAAATAACGCATGATATGCAAGATACGACGGTGCTTCAAATGCACCAATGAAAAATCTCAATGCTTTTAATCCCTTTACATCATGAACTTGAGATAAACAAACTGTAAGAATTGACCAACAAATATCAAGTGTAGGTAAAATATAGTTTAAAGGCAATGCATATAATATATACATGAACGGAATTTGAAATATGATATTACCAATGGAAAACATAACTCCAGTATTCACAAAATCATTCCCTTGCATATCAATAGCTTCTTTTAAACCTCCAATATAAGCGTTCGTCAAATTGGTCTGATCTAAGTATTTAACCCAATAAGCCATTAATGAATAAAATGTTAACAAGATGTCAATTTTGAGGATCACTCTACGCTCTTCTAGCGTATCATCATCGTGAAACCATTTGTACCATTTACGTTTTGCTTTGGTTTCAGCGTTGACTCTGTATTCATATTCATCAAAGAATTTCCACCAAGGACGATTAGCTTCGTCTCTATATTCCAATACCGTGGATGACTGCACTTCTAGCTCACGAACTCGTTTTAAATCGTGCTTTTCAATACTATTTGATGCATCATCTGAGGTTAATTTGTCATCCAGAACTTGTATGTCTTCTGCAACATCTATAAAGTTACCGAATTCATCTTCGTCAACTATTCTTCTAACTGGAAGGAACCCCCATTTCAACCTTTTGAACGGAGTAGTAATAAACGACATGAATACTGAGGAAAACTATGGTTGAAAATTACTTAAGTTACATGACATAATATTTATACATGACTCCCTTGTAGTGAACAATAGCATAAAGTACTGAAAACGGAAAACCTTTCACGCAAACTACTAGTGTGGCTGATAGAACATCAGATGTGACTGATTAACCATGAGAATTGCGCTTTGTTCTTCTTTCTTTCCTTCTTTTAACGGATTGTTTCGACAGCAGCATTTTTGCATCTTCATCTTTGAGATATTCCTTCAACGGTCCATCTTGATCTTCATGTTAGTCAAAGTCTTTGTAATAAGGCTGAATTCTTTCTCCAAGCAATCATTGAACGAGTCGCAAAACATGAAAAATTTTTGTGCAACATTTGAGTTGGTGAAGTTTTTTCTTGTACTTGACCAACCAAGTTGCAATAGCACGTGAGATAGGAGATCAACAGGCTGTAAACACGCAGATAATTTGGTTGCAAAGTTGATGGATTAACAATCAGATCTTCTGCCCGGCTTAGTAAATGAGCTAACATAAAGTTGGTTTAGAGAGAGAGAGAAAAAGAGATGCTTCAAGCGCCGAGACCAGTGAACCATTATGATTCAACACATTGTCAAATAAAACCTTGACTGCTCAGCTCTCAGTTATTACAACCAACATCTTGAGGGGAGGGTGTGTTTTATTTCCATCACAGCTCTTGAGATTATTGAGTAAACCCCAGCTTTCTTTTCTTTCGCTTTACGCAAACATGCTCAAACTACTACCGCAGTCTCTATCCTCCATTCGAGCAAGCGATATCACCTGGCCAAAAGTGTAAGTACAAAGGTAGTGTGCTTTAAAATGATAAGCATCTTACTGACTGTGGGGTCATTAAAACTGATATGTAGTTTCTGTGGCTGCAAAGCAACTTTTCTGTAGATATGCCGCCTTTCAGCCCCACCCACAATTTTGGTGGAGCTGTTGATAGTTCCCACGTATTGTATATTCTTTGGTTGCTAGTCTAGATAAGAAGTATGCTTGTTTCAGATTGGTATCACGTCATCACAACAACTACAACCTGGTATGACCTCGTATGTTTCTCATGAAGAAACTTGAAGAATACCACACACCTCAACCAAACTGTTCATTAACAAGCATTTCTCCAAAACCTGTTTCGTGTATATGCATGGCTTACTTCACAGTAAACTAAACTGAGTGAGATTTATACTTTGGAGGTCAGAATTATACACATCACGTGCAGCGCGCAGTTCATTTCATATACGAAGGTGAGATAAATCTAAGACGTGGTCGTTCTGAACTCAAAACACAAACAACATCTTCCAAATTGTAAACAAACTTCAACAAACTCGTATCATCACTTTCTCTTCCTTCCACTATCACCTACCAATGTCTACTACTATTCCATTATATCTTAAGATAAAGGGATCAGTAGGTGCCAACTTTCAACCGCCACATTTCCAAAAATTATCTTCAACTACAATCGAATTCAAAGATTCTCAGTATGATTTCGCAAATGTTTACGATTCTAATACCACACATTATCCAGAATTAACCAGTAATGACTCCAGTTCTTGTGTAATATTAATGGGACCAACTGGAGGAGGAAAAACTACCATGTTGAGACAATTGATTAATTGCAAAATGTCAACATTTGAGGAAGGTCAACCAGCTTTTATTACGTCTTTTGAAATTTCAAATAACAAGTACATTCTTGATTTATTGAACTCAAGTGACACCGAGTTCCAAAGTTTTCCATTTACAGCTGTTAATTTTGAAAACAAATTGAAGAGACACAAAGTAAGTCCTGATATTGTGAAAGGTATACTTAAAAAAAGATTGACTAAATCCACAGAGTTCAATGACAATTCTTCTCGTAGTTGTCTTATTATGACTTTCTATTATCAAAATCATAGAACTACATTTGTTGATCTTATGGGTAATGAAAAGAGTTCCAAGACTGGTTCAAACGCGTTTGCAAATACAAACATATCATCAATAACACAGTTATTGGTCAACAAACATAATGAAGGAAGATCTCATAATTTAATCACAAACTTCATCTTCAAAACTAAGGACTTGAAAATAGTTTTGAATTTAGATCCATATGGTGATGCATCATTGATTAAATCTAGTTTAACTAATGTTGCTGATGTTGTTAAATCGTTTACATTGCCTAGCTCCTCCGAGAAGGAAAGACAGAAAGTTCGTAGATTACCAAGTTATTCATTGCCTACATTATCTTCAAGGCGTCATAGTCCAAAAAAGTTTGTATCTAGGGATGCAAAGAGCCCATTAAGAATGAATCCATTTATTGAGAATAAACCCAGGATTGTTAAGCAAGAATTTAAAATAAGTAAACCAAGGTCAGCACCAACTAGAAATTCATCTTCTTACACCATTTTGATTGAAAAATTACAAAAAGACAATCAGTTATTGAAAAGCAAGTATATTGGTTCAATCAAAGGCATGAAAAATGATGTTAGTGGATTTAGGAAAGAAACAGCTGGACTTTTACAAATTTTGACAGATGTGCAAGGAGAGTTGGATCTTTTCAAACAAGAAAATGAAGAAATGAATCAAGAAATTGCCAAAATTGAAACTGAGAGAGAAGCTTTACTTGATGAATTAAAATCTACGGAAAATCAATTAGCTGAAAATGAAATTGCAAGAAAGAATATGGAAGATGAACTTTCCAATAGTGGATTTCAAAAGTTAAAACTAATTGAAGAGTTAACGACAATTAAAGGTAAATTAGTTGAGAATGAAAAGTTGCTTGTTGCCAAAAACCAGGAAATTAATGAACTATCAAGTCAAGTGCAAAACACAAGCAGCGATTTTCAAAATCAAATTGATGAGCTTAATAAGTCCAAGCAAAATTTGGAGTCTGAGAACGAGCATTTACAATCAAAAATTGATGAATTACAATCTAGTTTCGAAAACTTGAATAATTCTTTACATGTTCAAACAAGTGAATTCGATAATATAACTGAACTGATGAAGATCAAAGATGACACTATTCAAGAATTGACCATGAAAGAGAAAAATTTGTTGAAATTGGAACAAGAGTATAAACAGCAATTGGATGCCAAAGATCTTGAAATACAGGAATTGAAATCGATGGAGAATGAATACAAGCAACAATTGAGAGAAAAAGAAGCTGACATTGCTTCACTCTATTCAAAAGATGTAGAGCACAAACAAGAATTAGAACAATTAGTAGCCAAGCTTACCGAAGAAAAAGATGGTTTACAGACTAGTCTTGATTTGGCTGTCCAAAAACAAAACTCTTTGAGTGAAGAAGCACTTGATAAAGATAATGAATGTGATCAACTAGCTAAAGAATGTGAAGCTTTAAAAAAGACAATAAGTGAACATGAATATCTTCTGGAATCCAAGGAGCAACAAATCAACGAATTAAAGGAGTATAGGGAAAATTCTCAAGGTAAATTCTTTGAGCTCGATGAATTAAACAATCAATTGAAATCCGCCACTGAAGAGATTGAGGTAATGAAACTGAAGTACAAAGCAATGAAGTTCGATCTTGAATCTGATTTAGCTATCCAAAGACAAGAACAAAGTGATGAAAATAACCAACTCAAAGCAGAATACCAACAAGCTATAGATTTTAAAGATGAGGAAATTACTTCCAAACAACAGGTAATTACTCAGTTACAGCAATCTTTGGACGCCTTAAAATCATCCCATGAGCAATTGAAATCAAAATCTGATGCAAAGAAGAAGGTATATAGTGACGACTTATCGAATATGGTCAAGAAATACAACGACATGTTGGCTGAGAAGAATGAAAAAATCGCAAAGTTGAATAATGAATTGAATCAACAACTGTCTACAACTATGTTTACAAATATTGGAGGTGGTTTCAATCCAGATGACATTTATCAAGATCAAGCTCCTGTAGTTGAAGAAATCATGCATCCATTAAAAGTCAGCAATATTTTGAAACCTTCAAACAAAGCCAGCAATATTTCACCAAACAAGAAGAATAAGAAAAAATTATCTCCCTATAAGATCAACAAGACTAAATGCAAGAGGTTCAGTAGTCCAGACGTTGTCAACACCAATTAATACATTACTCTACATTCCACATCAACTTTTATAATTTAATTCAAAATAGATTTTATGTAACTTTATTTATACTGTTCTTCTATCAGTCAAATACCTAGCGATTGGACCTAATCCTGTAATTTCCACGGTTTTCTCAAACCAATTTAATAACAATCCACCTTGTTTTTGACCATAACTCGAGGACATATTTTTGTATAAATACTTGACCAAAGTATCTTGTTGTTCGCTATCTAAACTCTTAACAAAGCCACTTAAATCGTTCAAATTGTTGTTGTTTCTAATAGAGCATAAGATTTCAAATATGGTCTTACTATGCAATTCTTTGGTTGATTCATCGGCGATATATGGAACATTATCCAAGGCAAGATTCAATGCCAGTTGAAATTGACCCAGTGACAAGTAAGTTCGAACTTGTTGTGCAATCTGCGATATTTCAGCTTGTGAAGTTCTTGGCAAATCCGGTAAAAGATCTTCTTTCGTAAAGTGCAATTCTGGCTCTAATGCATCGATATCAATTTTTCTCCAATCTTGTGATGCCATTATGATGTATGTTCGATCAAATGTAAGTTGACCTTGCACCTGGTTTTCATTGTTGGTGAGAGTTGAAATAAAAGAATCAGTTAGGTGCTATATGCAGTCACATACTAAAACGAGATCAAGTATTTCAACTACTATGGTTCTACGACTGGTTGAGATATAACTCTTTGGCAACGCAATGGTAACGTCTGTCTATCTAGTATACAATTCTTTATAAACTTGGTTTATATGGTATTGGTTTCCTTGAAATTTTATGCTTTCCAACTCCGTGAAAAGTCTGGACTTCTAGGCCTGAAGTTTCTTCTTTTTCGAAGAGACAGGTTGTTCTTCCTGATCCTCTACTTCCTCTTTATTCAGTCTTTCGGTCAACTCGGCGCCATAGTCATCGATGAACTTGAGTGTATCATCACGTAGTTTTTCACTGTCGACAATGATAACAACCAACCCATCACTACCAACTTCGTACTTTATATGTCCATCGTTCGGTATGGCCACGTTTTCGTCAAATTTATCAAAGAACTCATTCATAAGAGTGAAACTTTGTATATTATCAAGCAATCTCTCTTCCATTTCTGATTCTGATTCTGATTCTGCCTCTATATTCCGTGATTGTGATGATAATTTATTTAGGACTATGATTAATCTTAACGGATTGTCTAGTTCTTCTTGGTCTATTATTGGTTCTGTTTCTGACATGTTGGATAGATTTTATAGAGATTTAGCCCCTTTATAATGATTTGGATAGAGTAGTGGCGTAGAGATATGGGGTTGATATAAAGGTTTGCGTTATAAGGATGTAAATTTTTTTTATAGTATCTTCGCATCAACTTCTTTTTGTTAATTTTTTATATGTACGAATATCTAAGAGACTACACATCTACTGAACACAGAGTGTTTACAACTTCACGGATAGTTAATCTTCCCATTCCTTGAATTGGTTGATCAAACCTCTGGTGGAAGCGTCGTGAGTCTTCACTGGGGTTTTATCATCTAATTCTTTACCAATGACTTTGGCCAAGACTTTACCTAATTCAACACCCCATTGATCAAAAGAGTTGATGTTCCACACAGCACCTTCAGTGAAGGTAACATGTTCATAGTAAGCAATCAAAGCACCAAGAGCAGCTGGTGTAATCTTTTGTGCCAAAATGGAGGTGGTTGGTCTATTACCAGTAAATTCTTTATGAGGAACTAAACCGCCGGTGGCACCTTCAGCTTTCACTTGTTTTTCATCTTTACCAACCATTAAAGCTTCAGATTGAGCAAAGAAGTTTGATGCCAACATTCTTTGGTGTAAATTGTGTTCGAGTGGGTTATGAGATTGTGCGGCCAAAATAAAATCGGTTGGGATTAATTTAGTACCTTGATGAACTAATTGGAAGAAAGAATGTTGAGCATTAGTAGCTGGTTCACCAAATAAAATAGTACCAGTTTGATAGTTAGTGAAAACATTAGCTCTAGTAACTGATTTACCGTTTGATTCCATTGACAATTGTTGTAAATAAGCTGGGAATCTGTGCAAATATTGATCAAATGGAGCAACTAAATGAGTTTGAGCTCCGAAGAAATTGTTATACCATACAGATAATAAACCACCGATCACTGGAATATTGTTTTCTAATGGAGTGTTTAAGAAATGTTGATCAACAGCTTCAGCACCCAACAAGAATCTTTCGAAGTTATCAAATCCAATATATATAGCAACTGATAGACCAATAGCGGACCATACCGAATAACGCCCACCAACCCAACTTTCAAATCCAAACATATTTTTTGGATCAATTCCGAAATCGATGACCTCCTTTTCGTTTGTAGATAAGGCTGCAAAGTGCTTAGCAATGTGTGCTTCATTTTTAGCATGTTCTAAAAACCATTTTTTGGCAGAGTTAGCATTTGTGATTGTTTCAGCGGTAGTGAAAGTCTTTGAAGCAACTAAGAATAAAGTGGTTTCAGCATTCAAGTTCTTGAGAATTTCCGCAAGGTGAGTACCATCGATGTTTGAAACAAAGTGAACTTCCAAACCTGGTTTGGAGTATGCTTTCAAAGCTTCGGTGACCATCACTGGACCTAAATCAGAACCACCGATACCAATGTTTACCACATTAGTAATAGGTTTGCCAGTATAACCTTTCCAAGAGCCGTTTCTGATTTGATTTGAAAATTCCTTCATGTGTTGTAAGACATCGTCAACTTCTTTGGCAGTGTCTTGACCATCTACTGGCATTTTTCTCATGGCACGGTTTCTCAAAGCAACATGATAGACTGCTCTATCTTCAGTGGTGTTGATATGATCACCTGCAAACATTTCATCTCTCAATTTTTCAACTCCTGATTCCTTAGCCAATTCAATTAACTTTTCAAAAATCTCTTTGTTGATCAAATTTTTAGAGAAATCAAAAAGGATTCTGGACCCATCGAAATTTTCAAATACACGGGAGAACTCTTCGAATCTCTTAGGATCTTTGGAGAAAGCTTCTTTGACATTGAATTTTTCACCAGTCGATTTATAAATTTCTTCCAACTGTTTCCAGGCTGGTAATTCTGATGCTAATTTGAATGAAGACATATTTGATAATTGGTACCAATTGAGTAGGTTGTAAAGAAAAAAAAGTGGATTGACTAAATACGACAGAAAGGACAGAAGCAACCAAATTTATAATTGAGTTCGGCGGTTTTCTCTTTCAAGGAAAAATCGGAATACTCAGTGATACCTGCCACACGCTACCATCCCCCTCTGTTTCTCCCCCAATCAATTATTGTTGCTTGGAATTACAAGTGCTGGGTTTTTAAACCAAACTTACCGATACTTTATTTGAATTTAGTAATTGGGCTTCTGACCTGCCGTGGACCAAGTCTTTCACATATACGTGTGCCTCTATAGTCCATGACTAACACATTAATAATTGCCCCCTGGAAGACCAACCCAAACCTGCACAATGGCTACGGATTGAATTGCACCGTAATTGCATTTTTATTCTGTACGAGAGCAACATCAAGTACCCATCAAGCACACTTCCTGCTATGGTGGCACATGATGTGATGGTCATCTTTGTTCATGGCTGTCACATGAACATCGTCGCTTCCGCTATTGCGAAACGGATTTTGCACACCGAATAGATAGCCTTCACTTCAGCTCTATTGAAAGTACACCTCGCGGGCAATCTTTTGAAGGTCCAAGGGAAGTGTATTCAATACCAGCTTGTTACAACACGCTCGACTGGTGCCATCAGAGGATGCAACAAAAATAAAATAATGATCAACGACCAAACAGCATCAACTAGCGGCAACTTGTATTCGGAAAAATCCTAGATCGATCAAATTTTGACTGGAGTTGTTTCCAGTTGTTTGTGTCTTGTCTGTTTGTAGTTCGTTGTTCGTTGTTCGTTGTTTGTTGTTGCCGGTTGGCTGTTTGATACGGCTGCAAGCACTTGATAGCTGCATTTCGCAGTTGAAATTTAATGCCAACGATCTGTCATAACTGGTAATGTAAAGCGAACCCCAACTTCTATATGGATAAATTCAGGTACAACTTTGATGTATGCAAACGACTCCTTCTTGTCATGATAAACTATCCAACGGCATTCATCTCCCTTGTTTTTTACTCATGTATCAATTTTGAATGAAATCTCAATACTTCGATGAACAAAAAAAAGCGCAATGGACTTTCTGGCTAACCTATCCCTGAAACAACCATTCCACAAGAACGTCTCCGATGACTGGATTAGCCTCTAGATGGGCCGATAATAACTCTTTAGTGCAAGAATCGAAGGATCAAGATAGCAAGAAGTCTCTCAGTAATAAATCTACCAAAGCTTCAGATCTTGAAAATAGATGGAACAAACCAATTACACCCAAAAAATCAGAGCCTTTACCTAGTAGATGGGCAGATACTGTGGAGGAGAACCCAGAAACAAAAAACTCATCACGCTCACATCATCCCAGACAGAGAGGGAGCCACCGCCATCATCACCACCAATCAGTTTATCCTACTCCTCCGAGTTCAAAAGATTCCATCGATAAACCTTACAAGACGATCGGACATAGACCAACCAAACCTAGAGATCACATACAATTTCATCGACTGTATAGGCATCACGTGGAACATATGGATCCAACAGAAGTTGGTTACAAGGAGGGAAAAGGTCCAATGACGCCTGCTGCAAAAGCTTTCGCAGCAAGATTGACGTTATCCAACTCTCCAAATTCCAAACATACAGTAGATGGGTCGAGCTCGAGACCAGAGGAGGAGGAAGAAGGAGAAGAAGAAATAGAATATGCTCACAAGGCATCTTTGGCTAACAATCCCTTGGCTGCAAGATTGGATATGTTAAACATGCAAGATACCAGAAAAGCATCGAATAGAGACAAAAAACATAATAGGAAAGTCCTTAGAAAAGATACATTAAGCAGAAACAATGCTGATACAAGTAATCATGAAAACAGACAATCTTATAGCAAGAGTGATGGTTTATACAAAACACGCAAACAAAAGAAAGACAGACATCTTAAAGAACAAGAAAAACAAGCTCTATTAGAAAAAGAAGAAAAGGAAGAGAAAGAAAAGGAGGATTTACTCAAGATGTTAGATAGTATTGATAGTCATAAGCTAGACTGGGCTAGTTTTGATTAGAGACGGTGCTAAGTATTAGGGCAGCAAAATTCACACGGGTTATGATTTAACGTACTCACCCCAGGATCATTTATATTAGTTAAAGTATTGTCTAATTAGAGTATCTACCTAGTTGTGCAAGCACAAATACGGAATTTTCCTTAGTTTGTGTTACTTCTGTTGTTTGGTTCTACAAACTTTTTTTCACTTATGTACTCTCTAATTCACCTATCATGACTTGCACTGCAAAAAATCACTCTATTTCTTCACAATAGCTTCCATCAAGTACAACATTTTCTTTCATTTTCACGTAATTTCATTGGTAATGACTACAAGGCTTATTAACAATTGTATTTCCAAAGGGTTCACAGTATACAAACAGCCAAGAGTCGTACTCTTCCCTTTGAGGCAATACTATAAGTCAAATTATAAGAATGATCCACCCCACGCTCGAGAGTTTGCAAAAGTAAACTACGATCAACTAGTAAAGTCAGCATTACAGTCCAACAGATCAATGAATATGTCATCACCTTTGAAAGATAACAGAAAATTGCCCTTTCGAACAATCGTCATATTGATCGCTACATCAAGTTCTTTGACTATGCTTTTTTATGTCATTCTACAATATATTAGGTTTCAAGAAGAAGTCCAACCAAATGGTAAACTTAGGAAGAGATCCATATTTCTACCCCTTTGGTTCAATGGAAACTTTCTATATAAAAAGAAATATTCATTCCCTCTGAGTTTAAAGTATTTCGATGAAGAGTATTATAGTTACATTCTAACAGAGATGGATCAATTAAATAGAGGTGGAGAAGATAGCTTGAAAACATATTTCAACATATTGCAAAATGAAAATGTGAAATATACTATACTTCAAAATTTGTCGTCTAATCGGAAGATCAGAGAATTATTTGGCTTACCATTATCAATTGATATAGATGACACCAAATTTAAAATCTGGGTTGAGTCAAAGTATTCAAGTATATCAGGGGTACAAATTGACATATCCAGTGTTGTTAAAGAAGGTCATAAGAGTTCAGACGTTGATGTAACTTGGATCATCAAACCAATCAAGATAATTTCAGCAGCAAATGATGCATTAATCTCATTGGGCTTGAAACTCGATCGTCTCGAAAGCTCTAATGCAAATATCAAAACCCACGAGAAATCAAGCGGGAAAATTCATGAAATGAAGTTGGAAAACAAAAATGTTGAATTAAATAAGAGTAGAGACTACTCGGTCAATTTCAAAGGAAAGTTGAAAGTTACAGATAAAACTCAATCACAAGAGGGTTTGATTAAGTATAGCGGTACCATTGATTTTGATCACTTAATGATCAACCGTGGTATGAAGATCACAAGGATGGAACTATTGTATGATGACATTCTGTATAAGATTATATAGTTGGAATGACCTAGCTTGGAGTTGAACCTGGTTAGTTCAAATAAATGAGCCAAGTAGTGATGCAAAGATTAGACAAAAATGATGTGCGCCTTTCTTGTCTACAACGGAATTTCCTGGTGATAATGACTACATTTAGCGAACCCTTCATTAAAAAGCACAACAAGTATCCAGCATATCACGCACTGCCAAGTATAGTACACTGTCAAAATTGCTGTTGAGAAAATACAAGTAATTACATATGGAAAGCAGCCTGGAAGCACAACCTCTCAAAAGAAAAAGCTCTCCGACCAATGGTTCAGCAAATACTGATCAATTAGACTCAAAAAAAAGCAAATCATACACAAGGGCGGCAGCGCAGAGTTCAAGAGCCCTAAGAGCATGTTTGTCATGCCGAGCTAGCAAAGCGAGGTGTATTAGGGATAACGTTATTTCAAGCTTGGGAAGTTCTTGTCTTCGTTGCAAGTATCTTGATAAATCATGTTCCTTTGAGAACGAAAAAGCCGCACCCAATACTCCGCCATCACTAGCTAATACCAAATTAGATTTGATACAAAATGGAGTCAATGAAATACTAAGAATTTTGAAAAAGGATGGAAATGATGTGAATGATGATGCTAGATTACTATTAGAAGCTACAAGCTCGATGAAAAATAATAATCCATCGGGGACGAACTCAATTTTGAATATCTCAAAACTCGAGCATGCTGAGAAGATTCCTCAATTCGAATCAATAGCGGGAACGCTAACTACTTCACCATTTTCAATAATTAAAAGTCTACGTAAATCGGATATACCTCCAATATTTAATTTAGTCAACCCAAAACCTAGCAAGACTGGTACGTCTGATAACATAATAGATCTTGGAATTCTTACGGAAGATGAAGTTGTTGAATTGATGAATGATTTTAGAAGGAACTATGGAAGATGGGTATCCTTCCCACCTGGAATATCTACAAAAACACTCGTGAATCAAATCAAATACAATTCCGCTTTATTATTGACTTCCTGTTGTTGTATAAGCCTACGGTACTCACTCGAAGACACGAGTAAGATAGGGAAATACAAACTGCTAATTTCTCAATTGATTCAAGATTTAAATCTGTCATTTTTGAAATATACTTCATTCAATACTGATACTTCTGGGTTGATTGAGTTTTTGCAGTCCATAGTTCTGCTATCAATATACTCCCTTTCTATATCATCAATCATTGCAGTTACGGTAGATGACCTCCAGCTTTCGCAGGTCAATTTAGATCCTTGGCAATTGTCATCAATTGGAATCACCACGTACATTTCAAAGTCAACATTTCGCTCCTTCAACAGCAGTAGCTCATTGGAAAGATTGACGCTATTAAGAATATATAATCATCTATGTCTTGTTCATTTGATTAATTGTGTTTTCTCGGGTCGAATGTGTATTATTGATGAACTAAGAATTAAATATTGTGGATCCACACTAAGCTTATTGAATGCTACTAACTTTGATGGAAGAATGGTCAGTGAAATTGGAATATTGTACATTACTTACAAGTATTTACAAATTGCTCCAACCGACAATGCAATTGAGAATACAATTGATACCAATTTCAAGAATGTGATTCAAGAAATAAAAACCTGGTTTGAGACTTGGGAATATTTATTCAATCAACCTGCCTTACAATTTGTTGAATTCAATTACAACTTTTGTTCGATGTTGGTGTATTACGTTTATTCATTTCACAAACAGGGAATCAAAGATGATGTGTTCAATGAAGATCTTTTACTCCAGGTTATGAGAAATTCCGACTACCATTGTATTATCAAAATGCATACTCATGCAAAAGATGTGATTAATCACATCAATAGTATCGAAAATGATTCATATTTTGCATACTTATCAGATCAAATTCATTTTTGTTTTTATTTTAGTGGGATATTTTTGATAAAAATCCTAAGAATTATATTTGATTCAAATGATACAAGAATTTCTAATGCTTTAAGACATTTGAAATCCAAGAATAGTATCAAATGCGTCCTCAAAGACATAAAGAATCTTATCGACAAGTTCGATCGAATAAGTATGAACATCGACATAATTTCCAAATATAAAGTTGGTCTTGAAAGCTGTCTTCTTGAAAATTCTATATAGCTATTTTAAATGTCCTTTATAATTCCCCTCCATGTAATCAATATGCACGAATGCTCTTTCAACCTGTGGTAAACTTTCAATGGAGTACTGCAAAGCTTCAGCTATATCATGGCAATCCTTAAAACTTAATTTTTTATCATTAGCAAAAACTAAATCAATCTCAACATTTAAATTATCACCAACGTGATATACTTTTAAAGCTGTGATTTGTTTAATCGGTTCAGCAAACCTGTATGCAAGATATAGTATTACTTTATAATCTAATGGACCAGCTACTGCGCCTGTTAAATTGTTTATGTGTTCAAAAGCAGTGCAACTCCAATTAACTATGATATAGATTGATAATAGTAACGCACCCAAAGGATCAAACCACCAGATATTAAAAAAATGACCTATAGCAGGCATTAATAAGGAGACAGTGTTGAAAACAACATCCGTCATTGCATCTTGAGCTAATGCTTGTACTGAAGACGATTTACTATTCGAACACCAGATCCAACAGCCTAACTTTGAAACGATTGTGATAATCATAATTGCAATAGCATCTGTACCAATAGTAGCAGGAATTTTTTGCTCGGGTGTACTCATAAATAATCGTTTAAACGACTCTTGTCCAACTTGGAAAAATGAGATAATAATAATGATTGAGAAGATCAATACCCCCAATGGTTCTAGTCTTGATCTCCCTATAGGGTAAGAATGTTTGATTTTCCAGTCGTTTTGAGTTGCTAATCGATTGACAATAAATATGATGAAAGTGGATAGAAAATCTAATATGGAATCAACTAATGATGCAATCACCGACATGGAACTAGTTAATAATGCAACCACTGATTTACCTATTAAAAGTAAAATATTCATTAAAAAGTTCACCAATATTGCTGTTAAAACTTGAACATTATTTTCTTCTTCATTATAACCCAAAAATTTAGATCCATCATTATCCACATTCCCTGGAACATCATAGAATCTTGAATATTTTGATATAGAGTCTCCTCTCTCTAAATCTGTCTGCAAATTTTCATTACCGACTTTCTTGATAATTGTATTATTTTCATTACTATTATTCGATAATGATTCATCAACTTCTGCTATATTATCTAAAACTAGCTTCGCGTTTGTACCGTCATTTCCGTAATTACTCAACATATTATAATGAATTTTTCCAGCATCTAGGTAGTTGTCTATTTCTTGAAATTTTTCAATAAGATAATTTTGCTCTTCATAATATTCACATACATTTTTCCTATACTTACTAAGATCTTCTCTGTAAAAATCATACCAATTGCATAATGGCTTGATATTTCCAATCAATCTTGAAGGTCTTAAAGTATTAATAATTTCAACTATACTCATTCTTCTTGGTTCTCCGTCTGTCATTGATATTATACTACAATCATCTTGCTGTTGTTGAATACCGAAAAGTGGTCCTGAAAGATGAGGAGAGCTTTTGTTAGTAGTTGAATACAAATCAAATGGGGAACTTGCATTTGTAACTGAGTGATGACTTGATAATAAACGTTGAAATAATGGTTTTTCAGGGACTGTCTTCATGTACTCATTAGCAGAAAAGGAATAGCGACGTTTCGGACACGTGAATTCAGCAAATTCAGTGAACTCTGAATTAACGTAATTACTACTAAGTGCATTACCAGATGGACGACGTATAGGTGTGACAGATTTTGCTGAGCATTGAGTTTGATGTAAATTATGTGGAGATGATGAACGAGTGAAGGATGATTTTGCTCCTTTATCCTGATTGTATTTACTGAGAAGTGGCAGATGCTCGTTCTCGGGCTCTATAGTCATAATTATGAAGTGAAACTGAAGGAATTTGCTGAAATATTGACGATTGATATGATGCAAAAAAAAGAATAGTTGTGTTAAGAAAGTTGTACTTATTGAGTAATTTGTGACTGGTAAGAAGGTAGTTAAGTTGTATTAAGTACAAGTTTCATTGAATTGTTTTTTTTGTGATGATAAACAAAAACGTTGGTACGAAGTGACTATCTTACATAGGAAGGTTCCATTCGTTTGATTTTTATTGATGCTGTAAAAATTAGGGTTTCTTATATTTTAACTCGACATTCATAACCGTCTCAAACCACTCTAAACATGAAAGCCACTTTTACAAATGCAACTAGGCCAAGTATAAAACCCAATTCATCAAGGCACTTTTCTTTCGTATACCAGGTTATGCAGCCAGACATCCCCCCCTCAGGTCGTGATAACCAAACTCCCTCAAATATATCCAGCTACTACTGTGATTTCACTGTATGGTAGTGTAATACTCGCAGAGTCCACTTTTGATCGACATTATATCATCATCAACGCCTTAACCTGCATTGCGATGACATGTAAAGCATCAAAGACCATTGATGGATTGATTGAGTGATTGAAAGTTCATCTGTTAGTACATATAACAATTATCGTAGTTTGGCTGAATCCAAGAAATCACTTGAGAAATGTAGTTGGTATTTGTTGGTAACAATCTGGTGACAAGCAATTCTCGCAGTACTTCTACTGTTGCCCTAGCTGCTCATTTTACCCTGCTTAGTATTTTGTTTCATTATTGGTCTACCTTCACTACAAAAAAAATTTTCACCACCAATATCACTTCTTCCTTTCCTACCACTGAACATATTATCTTATACTTACTATATCATCTATATTTGAAAATTTTCATTATGTTTCAATAAAGGGTATGTTCTACCTACACGAACAGAAAAATCCAGTTTCTGTCGAGGGAGTACTTTTCTCTAATTATCATATTTTACATGATTAAACTAATTGATGTAACTTTATAACTGAGGATGTACATGCAGGACATATTGTTAAGGAATTCTTCGTTTATGATCAGCCAAGTTGGAGAAGTACATTTCATTTAGAATTTTTTTTGCTAACGTTATTATAGTATGGCTTTTCAAGTTTATTTGAAGAAAGGATGTTTCGAATGATGAATATGTTCCTACATTTTCTGTCCGGTGAATCCTGAGCCAATGGATAACTTACATGCATCACCATCTGATTTTTTACTCGTCTTTTCTCAATTATGGCTTTAGGATGTATCATTTTACTAACATATTTCAGAGTATGTTTTACTTTGCAAAGAATCCATCTTTATTCTCCTATTATGATGAAAAAAATGTTATCAGTTCTGCTTCTGAACCAAAATTCATGAAGATACCAAATTTACCAAGCTCTAGAATTACACTGATTAATAGTTTGGATAGAGGGAAATTTGTGCTCAACAATATACTAACAAATTATCTTATCTAGAATGATTATATAGTGATTGATAATATAAATAATATATTTGCGTCAAAACGCTTTTTCTGTAGTTCAAACGTTGAAGATTACCACTTTACCATCAATTCCGGAGGTCGATACTTGACCATCCTTGAAATTTTTGATACTATTGATCGTATTTTGATGAATTGTGGTTAAAGCTTTGCTAGCTTTACTATGATGCCCACTAGGTTTATTGATTCTACCTTTCAAATCCATTTGTTTGAACATGTTCAAAGCTTGATGAGATGAAATTTCCTCATCTTCGTCATCATCATTACTCTTTGAAACTTCTTTGGTTAGGTCTTTTTGCTCTTCGATCTGATAAGCTTCGGACCATCCATTTTCATCACCTTTGAAAACAACTAAGTTACAATTAAACCCACCAACACATACACTATCATTTGAAATCCATACAATTGATTTAAACGGTAAGTAATTGGACTTTACATTTAAAATAGCTCTTGGTGGCAATCCCTCGCCTTGCGGATAAACAATTCCAATCGAAGCATCATGAGAAACATAACCCAATGCATTACCATCTGGGCTAAACTTAACACCATGAATCCATGCGTTAGTTTCATTAGTGAAATCTCCACACAATGTTTGGAAAGGTAATTTCGAACCCCAAACACTAGGCTCCGGTTTGGAGTCGATACCTTTGATATATCCACTGAATACTCTGACATGACCATCAGTTGATCCACAAGCTAATAAGACACCATTTGGATGCCAATCTAACGTGGTTATAGTTGATTTGATAGGCTTCTTTAAATGTTTGGAAACCCACCAATCATTATCTTCTTCGTAGTAACAAACAGCAATGATACGATCACTCGAGCCAACAGCAAATTTTGTTCCATCTGGACTCCATCTACATACTGTAGCTGCACGGTTAATTCTCAAAAGGACTAAAGTTGGTTTATATTCTCCATTCTGATATTCCCAAACCAATGCATTTCTATCCTGAGAGCAAGTCAAGATTTTTGAACCATCAGGAGAAATATCAACGGACGTAACTGTCTTATCATGATCTCTCAAATTGGCAATGAACGTTGGTTTTGAAGATATATCGGATTGATTAATTTGGTAAATTTCAACGTCATTTTCTTTGGTGATCGCTAATATTGCATGGTCTCCAGAAATTACGTGATCTTTGATCGGCAAATGACCCAATTGATAGATTGCTGGAACTTTAGACATGATGGAAGAGTTTTACGTTATCAGGAGGTACTCTCTACTGACTGTGCTGGCTTTGTAATAATGAATAGAAGTCGGATATGTTGTTGAATTTTTTCGCTGTCATCTAAACGAGTAATATTCAAAATGGGGTTGCCAAAATCAATCAGGTTGAGATCTTTTAGTTCTAACCTACACAACAAGGTGTTCTGCATTGGAATATATTTGTATATATACGTATTTATGTAAAAGCAGAAGTGATCTTTCAATCTTCTTGCTCTTGAGCTTGTTTTTCTTTGACGAATTGCTTTGTCTTTTGCCAGTAATGTTGCACTTTTGGATTTTTGGCTGTCGCTATTTTACTATCTAACTTGTCAATTAAAGCAGCAAATAGATTGCCTGTTTCTTTGTTGTATAAGATTCTGAGCCAATAAAAAATTAAGAAGATGGTCATTTGATATCCACTTGCATTTCTGAAGAATAAAGTTCTCAAAACCAAATATACAATCAAACATAATTCATCATACGCAATAACATCTGCCAAGAATGAAGATTCTTTGGTTATAAACGTCATCTCCTTTAAAGTCCCAATATGTAATAAAGATAAAATAAAATATGGAATTATCTTGAATACAGATTTAAATGTGAAACACCAAATTATAGCTAACATAAGATACTGAAAGTTTTGATGCGATAATACAGTAGCAATTGGTGGTAAGAAATGCAAGCCAAACTTGTGGCTAAAAGTAGCTGCTAAGGCAGTGATTGAACCAAGTAATGCTAATCTGTAAGATATGGAATTGATGTAATAATAGTTGGGCAACCAAAAAATTTGAAAACAAAATGAGATGGATCCAAATATCAATGTAAAGATATGTCCAGTCAACCATGCCTTGTATTTCAATGGGTTGGCATTTGGTGGTGCTCGTACCAACTTCCTCTTTTTGACATGAATGTCATCTGAAGGATCCTTGTTTGTCGGTGTTTGCGGTTCCTCTGCAATTGAGGAATTTGCTCTTAGCTGTTTTGCAATTGAGCCGTTGTAGGAAGCTGTTTGTGTAGACGAAGGCATTGGAAAATAAATCTATGAACAATGAAGGAGTAAGTTGGAAAGCTGTAAAGCAATAATAAAATTTGGTACACCTTTTCGATTGAATTTGTAATTGGGATTATATGCAGGATTATATTAAGGCTGTATTTCTTTGCTTAGGTTTGTTTCAACACACGAACCAAGTTTCAATAAGTATAAACAAGCACAGCTTCTACCACAAGCACCTGCCATTTACAATCATACAGCATAATGCCATTGGCAGTAATGGCTCAAGACACGAGTAATCTGGCAACAATGGATTTCACAAATTCACCCTATTTGACCCATAAAGAATCTGCAATATTAATTGAATACCAAAACATAAATAATAACCTAATAAAGATATCTCAGGAGTTAGAAAAGTTCACAAATAAAGAGCCAACTGATGAATGCAATAGCAATAGTATGCAGTTAGTCAATAATTTGAGACAGTTGGAGACTAAGATAGTGTTCATCTACACTTTTTTCAAAGGGGCTGTTTATTCACTATACGCTCAACAAGAAGAATCCGATATAGAAGAGGAAGGAGATACGGCGAATGAGAATATAGAAATACTGGGAGAGTCTGATGAATGACATTAATGACATTAATGACAATGAACAAACTACATTTTAATATGTGAACTAAGAATTAGATTTGCAGGACAGGGAATTATAAAACTGGAATCTAAACTTATAGAGATCATGTAGCATACTGACGACTCGTTGTGCATCTTCTAACTTTAACAGATGGAGCCTTCACCTGCATGTTGTAAGTCTGAATTACCTGGCCCCACCAATATTTCTCGAACAATTTCATCAATAAGAATTCTAGGATTACCGTTTCCGTTCCGACCCTAAATACCAAGCTTTCTGATTACGCTGAAAATACAAACCATTCTGTGAACATCTCTCCACAAACTGAAGAATTGATGTGATAAACAAACAAAATCACTTCGGCACGTGTTCATATATGTAATTATATTGATATTTATATTGACATGAATTATCTCTCTCTATCCATGAATCATCTTTTAGGTAGATGTAATAATTGTCTTCTCTTGTTCTAATTTATAACTAGCATTTTGCAGCAACAACACTCCTTATGAGTGTTTCTGTAATACTTCTGTAGTAAAATGCTCTAATTTTTTTTTTCCGAGTCAAAAAAAGGGGGGAGATAGAAATAATGAACTGATGAGATTGGAAAATAAAGTAGTATAAAACCTCCCAAACTAGACAATTCTTTCTCTTTTTCTTTCAGCAACCAAGCTATTACGTCAATTATGTCAGATAACGATAAATATTCTACTCCATTATCTTCCAGATATGCATCGGAAGAAATGTCCAAAATTTTCTCCTTAAGAAATAGATTTTCAACCTGGAGAAAATTATGGTTAAATTTAGCTAAGGCAGAAAAGGAAGTTGGATTAACTGTTATCACAGATGAAGCAATTGCAGAAATGGAAAAACATTTGGAAATTACTGATCAGGAAATTCAAGATGCTGCAGTTGAAGAAGCAAAAGTTAGACATGATGTTATGGCCCATGTTCATACATTTGGTGAAACTTGTCCAAGTGCTGCAGGTATCATTCATTTGGGGGCTACCTCATGTTTTGTTACCGATAATGCTGATTTGATCTTTTTGAGAGACGCTTATGATGTGTTGATTCCAAAATTAGTCAATGTCATTGACAGATTGAGTCAATTCGCTTTGGAATACAAAGATTTACCAGTTCTAGGATGGACTCATTTCCAGCCAGCTCAATTGACTACTGTTGGTAAAAGAGCAACTTTATGGTTACAAGAATTATTATGGGATTTAAGAAACATGGTTAGAGCAAGAAATGATATTGGTTTAAGAGGTGTGAAAGGTACTACTGGTACTCAAGCTTCTTTCTTATCCTTGTTCCATGGTGATCATGATAAAGTTGAAGCTTTAGATAAAAGGGTTGTTGAATTATTGGGTTTTGATATTGTATATCCAGTCACCGGTCAAACTTATTCACGTAAAATTGATATCGATGTGTTGTCACCATTGGCCTCATTTGGTGCAACTGCTCATAAATTCGCTACTGACATCAGATTATTAGCTAATTTGAAAGAAATAGAAGAACCTTTTGAAAAATCTCAAATTGGTTCCTCTGCTATGGCCTACAAAAGAAACCCAATGAGATGTGAACGTGTATGCTCGTTAGCTAGACATTTGGGTGGATTGTTCAGTGATGCTGTACAAACTGCTTCAGTCCAATGGTTTGAAAGAACTTTAGATGATTCAGCTATCAGAAGAATTTCATTGCCTTCTGCTTTCTTGACTGTTGACATTTTATTGTCTACAATGTTAAATATTACTTCAGGATTAGTTGTGTATCCTAAAGTTATTGAAAGAAGAATTAATTCAGAATTACCATTCATGGCTACAGAAAATATCATCATGGCTATGGTTGAAAAAGGTGGTTCAAGACAAGAATGTCATGAGGAAATTAGAGTTTTATCACATCAAGCCTCAGCTGTTGTAAAACAAGAAGGTGGTGATAACGATTTGATTGAAAGAGTTAAGAAAACTGAATACTTTAAACCAATTTGGTGCGACTTGGATGCTTTATTGGATCCAAAAACGTTCGTTGGTAGAGCCCCTCAACAAACTGAAAAGTTTGTTAAACAGGATGTTGCTAAAGCTTTAAAACCTTTTGAAAAATACATCAATAAAGAGGCCGTTGCCTTAAAGGTATAAGTCATAATTGTTGTATGTTATATAACTCAAATGACGCCTGTATTTAATGAAACAAAATATGAATGATACACCGGTAATAATATGTAAAAACCGTAAATGTCTAAACTCAACCTCAACCCTGTTCGTGAATAATCATCTTATGTGCACTGAAATTATCATAGTTCACATTTGGTCCAACACTAATTGATCTCAAAACTTCAGACACGTCCTCTCTGATAGTAGAAGTACGTGGTCTTAGTGGCAACATCATCAATGGGGGTAGATGAATAAAAGATGGTGAGGTGGCTGAAGTTAAATTTGGTGATGAAAATTGTTGCTTTGGTAGCAGTTGTTGTTGACTGAATGATGGAGGCTCTAAAATGGTAGGCGGGTTCGATTTCATTTCAATGGTTTCATGAGCTAATAATGTGTCATCTACTGATTGTGAGCGTGTTACTAAAGGCTGTTGCGACTCAAGCAATGTTTTCTTGTACTCTTCCAAAACCAAATCATAAGGAAAGGTACAATATATATTGCGACTATAATCCCCGCTTCTTTTTACCCTCAAGTCGTTTAAATCGTTATTTTCAAAATCCAATTGTATGATTCCATTGAATAAATCTCTTTCAAACATTCTATGGTCGGTATATAATGAATAATTTTCTAATTTAGGTAAAAAATATATTTTCATATTGCTTTTATATCTTGGTCTAGCTATTATCTTCTTGAAGAATAGATTATTTGGAACTTCGTGCGGTTTACCTATGCTATGCAACATTTCATCACTATTTTCTTCATCATCAATCAAATTAAAAGTGCCTGGCGTAGCAGTCTCCAACTTCAATATAGCAGATCCATGTACATCCTCCGTAGTGGATCTAGTAATTCTGACCAAAGTGAAGTCCTTAGTACCAAATAACGAATGTATAGCTGTATCCAATGAATTAAAAGTCGGTGTCAGTAAATTGCTTTTATTTGTGAATGATTTTATTATCTTGTTGGAATATTCTGATAAATCAACTACATTGTTATTGATCAAATGCAACCCTTTACTCTCTAAGTTTTTAATTTTGTCATCAGTCTTATCATGCATCAAATCGTAATGCTGTTCCATTGAAAATTCGTCATTGAATAGAGAAAATAATTTACGATCGTCTGTGAAAGGAATAAGACAATGATATAATGAGAATAGATTATGTGAAACTGTCAACTTTATCTTTATACCTGCTTTCAAGGCTTTTATGTGTAACTTTGACTGTTTTGTGTCATTTTTTTTCTTCTTCTTGGTGGAGTATTTTCTTCTTATAGCCAACTTGACAAAACTTTTGGATTGTAGAGTTTCACGGCTGATTTTGGATTTCGGGATTTGGTCCCTTAGTATGACTAATGGCCTGTAGGACGAGGAATCGTCTGGAGAATTCGATGGGAAATGGCTAGTTGCGACAGGTATCTGCGAAGTAGCTTCAAGTGGGGTATTTGGTGTTATTGGTGTTGCACCTGAAGTGGTTGAAGCATTGGCTGCTTCGTCAGCATTTAGTATATCTGATAAGCTAATCATTGGGATAAGCTGTTGAACAAAGAAGAATATAAACAATTCTGAGAAAAATATTAGTCAGAGGTGTGGGAAAGGACATTCATGTTGGTTTATATATTAATACTTGTACATATTGTACATATGCGTAATCTCAAATCTCAAATCATAAACCATTTACAACTGGTCTGATTTTTGCTAGTACACAAACTCAGAACTTCACATTTGAAGCTCCCTATTTGTTTTAAGAATTCTTTATTTTAGTATAATGCGCATATGCAGTAGGAGTTGTAGTTAAGTGGGTTAAACTTCAATACATGTTATTGATCATATCCTTATCCCAAGTTTTGTGTTATCTAACTTGTGTAATTGAATAATTTAGCTCCCGTTGCTTCCTTATTTGGAATTGTTATAGTTAGATAGTAATCTACAAGGTAGAAAAAAAGGTTCCATGCTTCATTTGAGGACATCTTCTGTCACATACTTCTTTGTGTTACAAACTTCTTCATCTTGCTGGCTACTTTTTCTTTTCACCGAATTCTACTCTTTTATATCATTTTCCGGTTGCAAGCTTCTTCCAGTTTAGGGGTTCTACTTCTCTACTGAATTCCTCCCCTTTATACATGTTCTCCAACCTATTCGGTGCTTCTACTTTACAACTTTCTCTGACGTCTTTGATTAAACTTTTTCGGTTAAACTTCATGCAATTATTCAGCACAGTGAAGCATATGCTTCCACGAAGATTCATTATCAATAGGATGACAGTTTACATACCCCTAAAAGGGCAAGGAATATCCTGATATATATGGTTGCTCCACTCTCGAGCAATGTGGTTTCTTAGGTTTTGTAAACAGGTTTTGAGCTTCCGCCCTTTGTCATGTGGTAAATATATCATCAAATCTAACTACTGCAACTGAACCCGTTCACCTTAAAAACTCTATTCAGGATACTGAGCTTGAACCTTTCTTCCATGATCGTATCTTGTATAAATTGATCCTCGTGAGTTGGTAAGCAACCATACCACCTGTCCCGCCGTGTAATTTATATTAGCAAGACCAACGTGAACGAAGGTACTGAAAAGATAATTGCTGCAGTCTCGCTAAAATTAGTTACTGAGTGTTGAAATAGGACACATACTATAAACAGATCGTGATTATCCTTTTTCTTATCTTAACTGTTGAGGATAACGTAAAATTGAATAAATTAGCCACATTGTATATACAATGGTATTTTTTTACCTTGCATATTCTAGTTGATAATAGCAAATAACTATTAACACAATCTTGACAAGAATAACCCAGGGTGGCTAGTAGTAATTGCGCTTCTTAACCGCGGTTATTCTGGATCTTAAAGTGGCAATCTCTTGAGAGATTGATAAATGCAGCCTGAAATGCTGATAAAAGGCTAGTTTGTTCACTTTTTTTTCGTAGGTTGGTCATCGTCTCTACTTGATCTTGATCTTGAAGTACTCACGAACACAGTTGTGAAGAAATCATTTTTGTAATGCATCTTTGTAGATATGAACATGTACAGTATAGTAAATGCACATAGTAGAGTACTCATGTTTACGTTTTTGCAATGGTTGTTGGTATAAGTGGTGAACAATAAGGTAAAGTCACAAATCGCTATTCTTGTACTTGGATGTTCCTTTACAGGCTGCAAGAAAGAAGAAAAGGGAGCATTATCAACAAAGACCAAGTTATAATACAGTGGTATTAGGAATCATCATTATTGTAGACACGGTACTAAAAGACAGAATTAAGGAGGCAAATACCGTTTCTTCGCTAACTAATTATTCATTTTCTCAACATGCACAGACTCCAAACAAGAACAGAATATTCAATAAAGTTGTCTCAGACTGTTCATGACCAGATCTTATTTGGAGACCAACGTTTCTTGCAGTGCTTCAGCTAACAACTCAATTTATTAAAGTATAATTTTTGATTTTCCAAAAATGCTATAAGTGCTTCTTAGCTTATTTCATGTCAGGATGGTGGAAAACAAATCTTTTAATATTAGTAGCAAAGCATCTACATTCAAGTTTAAGAGAACCCCAGTCATTCCGTAAGTTGGTGGATTTTTTGCTTTTATACAGTTCTAGCTCTTCTCGTAACAGATCAGTTCCCTAATGGAGCCTATGATTAGAGATACTTGAAAAAAAGAATATAATCGGGACACTTGAGGTTAATTTGCATTCTCCTCATAACTCTATGCGTACACATCTGAGACATCCGAATATCTGTATCGAAAAGCATACGAAGATTAGGGATATTTTACATTAAATGTATACATGTTTCACCTTCAGTCTAAAACAATAGTGTTGTAGGTTAAATGGTAATAGGGGATTCTTTATTATTCCTCTACACAGTCTCCTATATCTAGTTTTGTTGATTTATGATCTTGTCAATGTCCCCAACTTCTTGCAATTTAAAGTCTTGAGCAAGACTAATATTTTGTTTGTTTTCATTGTTATGGATTAATCTAGCCAATTTGGCTTGTGGGCCCCATCCATTCACAGGAGCATTTAATTTGAATGGTAATAACCAACTATTTATAACTTTGAAATTATCAGAAAGATTAATGATCTCATGAATTATATCTTCAATACAAATGACACCCAAATCCTCAAATTTATCTTCAACTAATTGATTATTGTCCAATTTAACTATTTTTTCTTCGTTGTCTTCTTCGATCATTATACGAGCTCTTTTTTGAAATAATTTTCGTATAGAGTTCAATGATGGTTTTCCAACAATTACATATGGTGCAATCAATGTTAATAGATTTAATGTGGGTGTGTTTGCTTTGATGAATACCCCGGTATTGACTTCAGTTAATTTCAACACCAGCAATATTTGAAAAGCTTTTGTTGGAATCTTTAAACCTTTAGTGTGGTTCGGAATTCTAATAAGAAACAACAATTTATAGTCATTACCATCCTGATTCTCTTGCTTTTGGTGCTTTTTGGTTAAGTTTTTGATTCTTTTTCTTTCCAATTCATTTGACTTGTGGTTGCTTATCAATGTTTCAGCTCGAATAAATTTATTCTTATTGTTTTTCAATTTTGACTTTTGTTTAGCTGAAATTTTATCTTTTATTTGCTCTTGCTTTTCTAATCTCTTTCTATCAGCATTCTTCCTCTTACGCAAGAGAATTTCCGGATTTGAATTTAAGATGGCCATATTGAATGAATGCTGATGAGGTTAGGGCTTGATAAGATGTTTTTAAAATTTTTTTCTTTCTGAGATGAGATTTTCCTGCATATAGCGACTTGAAAGAGATGTCGCACGAAACATCTGACACTGGATAAAAAAATAGTTGGTAAATCATTCTTTCACAATCTGAAGTAAATACCTGGTGAGTACTGCCCTTTTCTGATCAGCTTAAATGCGTTGCAAGAATTCAGGGTCAGTTGCTCTCAAGTTCTTCGTCATTAGCAGCTGATTGGAAATCTTATTTGATTAGTTCGCGTGATTTTCTTCTGTATCACTAGCAAATTGATGTCTGTATTACTTTAGTATTTAAAATCACATTGTAAATTCTGCTCTAATCAAAATCACCAATTTAACAGTGAATATATACAGATTTGCTACGTGCTATTAACTATTAGGAAAGTTTAGTTCACGGCTTAAGATTGTAACAAACGGAGGTTAGCCCCTTAGCTTTCTTTGGAAAAAATGCATGGACTGGAGGGTTGTAGTAAAAAAATCTACAATTTGTATATTTTTGTTAACGCTGTGATCAAGCATTAATATGATTCTACTATAAATCGATGTATTGTTCTACCGTTTGTACAATAAGTATTTGTTTTCATTTGAATCTCATCGTTAATATCGTTTAGGCGTGTAAGTAAATTGGACCCTGCATCAATATTTTTTAGCTTTTCACTATTGTAGACGACAGGACTGGAAATTGACGGTTTTCAAAAACTGGGTATTTCATAAAACCCACTACCAAAACAAAACTCACAATCTCTAGATACTAATTTCATAAAAAGATACAAGTGCTGCTCTATGTAGTTTGTTCAATGAGACAAGAATATTAATAGTGATAAATGCTGCCGGTGGGGTTTTTGACCAACCTGTCTAACTGAGTGATGATGTGAAAAGAAATAAATGTGACAAAAGCAAAGCTACGGGCTCTCACATGGTTAGTTCGGAAACTGGCATTGAACAACTCAGATCAACTGAATTAAAACACTGTCAACAGAACCTGTCTATCGTATATCTTGGAAATGCTTCATAATAACCTAGACGAGTGGTATTGCGATACGGCACTTTCGAACTGTCATTCCAACTTGCACAAAGTAGGAAATCTCCAATATTTGCTCGCAATAAAATCAGATTTTAATGACATTATTAAATTTGGGTATAGTAGTCTCTCCTCAATTTGCATTAGAGTTTCAATTGTTGACATGTTGCATGGAAGTTATATGTAATAGAAAGAGTGGGGTGTATTTAAGCTTTTCTTTGCATTCTTAGGTTTGAATCATCTGTTGAAACTGTTGATTATACAACCAAAGAAAAAAAGATAAGGATTTCAAAATAAAACAATAAGTCAATCAATCAGACAATCAATCAATCAATCAATCAAGTTCTCTGTTTCTCTGGTTTTTGCCATCCTGTTTCTTTTCCTAATATGTACTTACAATCGAATCAAAAAGACAGTTAATCTATCGTTAAATCGAAGTTGGAATCACATCAGATCAGTTCCCTGTCATAGTTGTCAAAAAACTGAGATTTAGAGATCCTAATATTCTTACAACCAAGAAAGTAAAAAGCGGATCCGCTCCAGCAAAGAAAGATTATTCTCATTCACCAAGGAGTAATATCCAAAATCTGACTGTGAAACACTAACAGTGGACGCCATTTATAGAATATTGGAGTCAAATATAGTGAATCATCACAGGTGCTAAAAATATTAGGTCCACTTAAATATACTGGTTTACTGCACACAATTTGACCCTAATAAAAAAATTATTATCATCTGCGAAAGAAAGAACTACCACATCTAACAATTTCACTTTATTACACACATACTAAAAGAGAAATTTTGATCCACTAACTCTTTCAGTTTTTCTTTACGCTGTACAAAACTTGCACCACTTATATTAAAACAATAAAAACCATCCATCCTTTTCACAAATTTAATATTATTAAACTTATTTTAACTTTCCTTTGAAATTTTTATTACATAAACCATTGAATTGGGGTGTCATCAATTTATTTACCTAACCATCCCCCTTTTTATTTATTTAATACAATTTTCATTATCAACGTTTGGTGTGTTTTTATCCTCATTCAGTTGGAGTATAAAGGTATACACATCAAACTGCTGAAAACAAAAAAAAAAGTTACTCCAAGTATACCCTCATACCACTATTCAGTAGGGTACAAGCCTGTTCGTTTTTCATTTCTGGTCGATAATTATTTAGATTTTGGGTATTTCAATTGAGTTTTTTTAATATTTTCCCCGTATTAAAAGAAGGTCAAATTTTAGGTTATTTTTGAAGGTTTATTTATACACATACATTGCATTCCTTTTTTTATTATCAAATTATAGAAAGATCAAACCGTTGATTTGTCATTTTGCATTTTATTCCTAAATTTATATTACTTAATGATTTTCAATTGCATCGAAGTTACTTCATATTTTCAACATTTTATTTGCAATTGTTAATATATATATCTACTTATTGCTTTAATGAATCTAAATCAAACACCACAGGATCAAAGAATTGGCGAAACGTTTGATTTACAACAACATTCAAATCAAATAAGCCATCTGCTTTCATCATCATCAGATCAACATCAGCAACTTCAACTCCCAACACAATCAGATCCAAATGCAGATGAGCAACGATTGCCTCATTATCAACAATACCAGTCATTTTCTAATGCTCCTTCTCAATCATATATTAAGCAGGAGTCTCTAGATTTATCTCATCAACAATTCCATCCACCTCAACAAATATATAGAAATACGAGTGGGTCCAATCAACATGCCAACATGCCTTTTTTCAATCAAACACAACCCAATTTCCAACTGGGCACCGCACCTTCGCAACAATCATTTCAATTTGAATACCCGCAACCATATACCATGCCTCGGCAACATCAGCAGCAGCAGCAGCAGCAACAGCCCCAATTTTCATCCAGTCGTAGTAGCTCTACTGTTCCTCCTCCAAACTTTCAATCTCCTCAACCTTTGCTAGAAATTTCATGTCCCCAATCAATACAAGGACCCTCATTGAGTACCACTAAATTATCACAAAAAAGAAAAAAACAAAAACTGGAATCAAATGGAGGTCCAGGAGAAAATGAATTAAAACAATTGGCAATGAGAGAATCGGTTGTTCCACTCTCGGAATTGGCACTTCGAGTCAAACAGCTTGAAAATGAAGCACCTCAACATCCAACTCCAGATCGATCACAACTTAAAGAAAGTAAAGAAACTCAACGTCTGTTGTTTGGAATGGTTTGGTTGTTAAATTCATGTGAAGCTTCTCCGACTGCTGTAATTCCAAGAAATAGAATTTATGCCAGATATGTACAAGTTTGTGCTGATAATAGTCTATCCCCCTTATCACCAGCTAGTTTTGGGAAATTGGTCAAAATTCTATACCCAGCTATTACAACTAGAAGATTGGGTATGAGAGGTCAATCTAAATATCATTACTGTGGCATAAAGTTAAAGGGTGATCAGAATATGCAACTGCAATTATTAAATCTACAGCTGCAACAACTGCAGCTGCAGTTGCAACCTCAAGCTCAACACCCTCAACCACAATCTCAGCAGCTATTAAGTGGTTTCACTGGACAGATTCATTCGCCTATTTCTTCATCCAATTCATCAGTATCCTACGAAGAATCACCTGTTTCTATATCACACGTTCAAACTCCATCATATACCCACATAAATTCACCATCGATCATTCTGACTCCTTCTATTTCAGATCAATTGCCACTGGTTTCACATATGAAGTATGTACCTGATTTATTTAAGTTGTTGAATAGCAACACTGTTGCTCCAAGCTCTAACCCTTATTCACCGATTCAGTTACCATCAATCTACCCGTATATACCGAAAAATGCTGATCACGATATTGCTGATACATTATATTCGTTGTATAAAGTCCATGTTAATTCAGTTTTTGAATCACTCAGATTTATGCAATTAAAAAAGCTCTTTGCAAGCTTTAACAACTTCAATAGTATTTTAACTGCTCCAGTATTCAAACTTTACACTACTGATTCCATAATTGATTGGGTTAAACAATGTGACTTAATAATGTATAAAAAAATGATTAGAATGTTGAGTAAATTACAGTTACAATTTTTGATCCCACAAGATCAACTTCTGCAATTGAAGCAAGTATCAGCTGGGTATATCAAAACTCTATCAAGCTCATTAATGAACTCGAAGGTTTCTAAGAATTTTGTTGTAATGAAGTTGAAATTAGCTAAACATTTTGTCAATTTATTGAATCGTTTGATAAAAATAATCGAAACTGGTCAACCTGCGTCAAGAATTTTGATTGATGATAGTGAGAAAAATGCAATGATTCAGGACTGGTTGAAATTAGATATTCGCGAACTAGTATCTCGTGAGATTCCGTGTAATGAGAAAAATATTGAAACTTTGAATTACATCTTGACCAATGAAGTTTTGAACTTGATTCAAGTGAAGGATGCAGAAGATGAATTACCAACCATGAATGATTTCGCGAATTATGTTGCTAATTTACCTGGTAGATTTCCTGAGATCAATGCAAGGTTGTTTTTATTGCTAACTTCCAATTTATTAACTACATGTTTACGAGAGATCAGTTTACTGGGAGGTGAAGGATTTGGAGCTTGGTGGATAGTGAGATGTTGGGTTGATGAATATCTTGCATGGAGTATTGAATTGGGAGGGTTTTTCCAAGATGATTTGAGGGTTCGACCAAATCAACAACAACAACCACAATTGGAAGGTGAATCTCGTGAGCTGGAAGCATCGGGTGTTGATAATTCATTTGGAGCCGTCGATTTATTAGAAAGCTCATTTGAATTTGATCCGAGAAATCCTCAACTTGACTTGTTACCACCAAATCAACCAGAAAGCTTGTTGAACTTTGATACTAACATAGATAATTTACTTAACTAGAAGGGAGATGCTGGATACTTTATACCCTTATTTTATAGGTCTTATTTATCGTAACATACTATTGGTATTATTGTGTAAATACTTTTTAGATAGGTCATATTTGATTATATATAACTCTGGCATTTTTTACGCTACACTTTTTTTCCCACAGCAGACACAACAAATCTTGGTTGCAAAACGAAAAGTCGGTGATACATGTCACAATCAATCAATTTATCAGATTACAAACTATCAGAAAAGGATCTAGAAGAGATCAAACTTGTTAATGAATCAGAATATTGGAGAAAAAGATTAATTTCACGATTGGTTCAGGATGTGTATATATTTCCAAATGACGAAAACTCAAAGCGTGAATTCTATGATACGTTAACCAACGATAATATATCAATAATTGGTAAGAAAAAGACCCCTGGTAAACGTGGAATAATTGCAAAAAAGGATTTACGTGTTGGTTCAACAATTATGGAAATCAATCCCTTAGCCGCTTATTACTACGAAAATGACAATCAGTCATCTCAATTCATCATCAAATATGAGGAAATCATCAGTCCAATGTTTCAGAATATCAAGTTGGATAAGGAGAGTAAAGGAATCGCTTGTCTTGTATTGAGGGTACTTTTCACGTATTTAGAGAACAGTCAGTATCGAGAGAAAGTTAACAATTTATGCACCCACCAAAGACAAATTAGACTAGATACAGAGACAAGACACATCCTTGAACCAATTAAGAACGTCATTGTCGATATGTTTAGGAACTTCTTGAGTGGTGATAAAATAGGCAGTGAGATTCACAAGCAAGGATTAGTTAAAGTCAGTAAACGTAATTGGAAATTTATCGAGGATCTAATATCAGTTGTATTGATTAATTACTATACATTGGTAAATTTTCGTAAGCAACAAATTGGATTTGCAATGGATCCTGAGTTTGCATTATTTAATCATAGCTGTATACCTAATTCATTCATACAAACCATTTCTAATCATCAGCTCATAAATACATTACCTATTAGAATAAATGAAGAAGTTACTGTTACTTACGTTTCTCTCAACATGCCAAAAGAAATTAGACAGTTCCAATTATATTCAAGATTTTACTTCCATTGTGACTGTGAGTTTTGCAAATTAGATTATGATCCATTTTTCAAGTTACATTGTAACAACTGTAATAAGTTGATCAAGTCACCAACTTTGACAAGTTTGTTGACTACTTCACCAAATTTCATCATGCGAGAGCCCACATGTTCTCAGTGTTTAAGTGAATTGAAACTAGATACATATTCCAAAAATTCTTCTATAAGAAACTTCTTCATAGCAATGATTATATTTTCTGCGAACGAGTTGACTATAGATGATGATGGGTTTTTCACATTGTTGCAAAAGGAGTTTATTAATCATGTAGAGAAGACGCCAATGAAGTTGATGTTAAAGATGTTGTCCAATGGTATTGAAGATTTTCAAATACCTCGATCACGGTTGAGTTTAGTTAACTCATTGTTATTTGATGTTATATCTGATAAGGTATTTCCTTTGTATACATTCCCTTTTAATGTAATAATTCAAGCAGTTGATGGATTGCCAGAAGAACCCGGTTTTAAAGCCGCCATTGAGAAAGTGAAAAATAAAGTCAGAAGGGTGTTTGCAGTTGATATACCTTCAGATATGACTAAGCAACTATTATTTGATGAATGTCTATATTTGGACTTAGCTGAACTGTTATACAAGGTGATAAATAATTTAGTGGCCGAACCCATTGATACCTGGTTTGGAACATACGACGAGTCAATCGAAATTTTGTGTCAATGTTGTTTCTTCTTCTACAAACAAGTCAGATCTAAATTAGAGGGGGAGCATATTGAGGATAGAATTTTGGAAATTATGAGTATACCCAATTCCACAAATCAACCATTACATACTAGTCTAAAAAGATTATTCAAGTATTCTCAGGCCAATGTATTCGCTACCAACACAAAATTCCTAATCTATAACGCTAAAAATGAATTGATTACATTATTTCATTCATTTGATATAGATGAAATGATCTAGTTTATACGTCATTTAATGCAACACACACTGCACCTTTATGATGACCATTATATTGTCTAACGGTTTCACTGTTCGACAAATCCCATAATCTTACATAATGGTCAGAACATGCAGTGACCAAATATGCACTATCAGCACTGAAAGCACAATCCCAAACCCAGCGTTGATGGCCCTGCAAAGTAGTTTCTAACGAGAAATTTTGTTCAGTTGACCAAATTCTTGCTGTATGATCTGCTGAGCATGTAGCTAAATGCTTCATGTCTGTCAGTAAAACCACTCTTGTGATATATTTCAGATGTGACCTAAATTTAGTTACTGGAGTTAGAGAAGTCAAATCTTTTTGGTTTTGCATTTTCCAAACATAACAATTTCCCTTATTATTTCCTGCAACAAGCATTGATCCATCGCTAGCTACTGATAAAGAGTTTATCGGTACATCATCCTCGGGTATTAAATGATGTGTGCATTGATTTTCACCAAGATCCCATACTCGGATATTTCCATCTTGATCACAACTTATTAATTCACCTTGATTTGGATGTATTACAACTTCATTTACTGGACAATTATGTTTATAGTTACGTTGGACAGAAGGAGATCTTACGTCCCAAACTTTCACGGTTCCATCTTCAGATGATGTGACCATCCACTTGTTCTCTGCCTGAAATGCTAAGGACGTGACGTTTGTTGTATGTCCTTCAAATGTCATCACTGGATTATTGTTTGAGTTGTTTGAATTTGAAGAGCTACTGCCATTAGATATTGAGTTGTTCCCCGTGCTTCCACCTTGTCGTATATCATATAATCGAACATATAAGTTACCTGCTGCTGCCAAAAACCTCTTATCTGATGTTATTTCCAAACGATTGACTTGTGAATCAGTGTGTTGTATTGTTCTCGAGCAGACGCCCGTAAGTGCGTCCCAAAATCTGATGGTATGATCATACCCTGCTGAAGCCAATATAACTGACATTGGTTAGTGAAAAATTGATTGACAGAGTAAAAGATATTTTCTAGTGCACTTTCGCTTCTGTGTATACAAAAAACAGTATACTGCAATTTCTACAAGAGTTGCGCTTACGATATGGATGTATATATGTTTATTATAATTACTATAAAACTCTGGGGAATGAATTGATACACCTAAAGTAGTCTTAAAAGTTTTGAAGAATAGCTTGCTTTTGTAGTGGTGTTAATGAAACAGGATAATCTACTTTGAATGTGATCTCCAAATCTCCCCTTTGACCAGGACTTTTACTTATTGGCATGCCTAATCCAGGATATGTTGTAGTTGTATTTGGTTGCACGGGTTGTGATCTAGACAATGGTATTCTTCTTCCATCTATTGTATTGACGTCTATTTCGAAGCCACATAATGATTCTTTGAAACTTATGTGAACATTCATTTTAAGATTATTACCATCTCTTTTAAACGTTGGATTTGGTTTTTCTTCGATTAAGAATTGAATTGTTTGTCTAGCTCCACACTCAGGTTGATAATCACCTTCATTTGCAAAATTGATCTTTGTACCTGATTTCCAGCCTGGTTTGATATTGATTTCAATTACTTTTTGTGCTCTTGTTCCATCTGCGTCTTTTCTAGTGATTTTCATCTTCTTTGTAGCACCTTTGTATAAATCTTCTAATGACACGGGCAATGGCATTGTAACAGTATCTGGCTCTGGGCGTTGGCGAGACGCACCACCAAAACCTCCAGGCATTCCACCTCCAGCAGATCTGAAAGATGAGCCACCTGCACCAAATGGGTTTCCACCTCCTTGACCTCCAAACCCACTTGAACTGAATGTGAAACCATCATCTCCCATACCGAATCCACCCATCTGTGAGAAGATATTGAATGCATCAGCTTGCGAGAATCCGTGACCACCACTTGTTCGGAATCCTGATCCTCCACCACCAAATCCACCATATCCTCCTGCTCCTGCAAACGGATTGCTTGCGTCTGCAGCTGGTGCGTTGCCTCTGGCTGCTTCTAAACCATAATTATCATATATTTCCCTTTTTTCGGCGTTGGATAATATGTCAAACGCTTCTGAAATTTCTTTGAACTTTTCTGTATCCCCTGTTGGTTTATCTGGATGATATTTCAATGCTGCCTTTCTATATGCCTTTTTGATTTCTTGTTCACTTGCTGATGGTTCAATTCCAAGTAATGTATAAAGTTTCTTATCCTTAACCATGTTTATAGCGTTGTGTCAATGAATTAAGAGAAAAAAAATGGTGGACAAGTAATAAATGATCACCTTCTTCTCGTTAAGAAAGCAATGAATTTTCACTACGAAAGAAAAAAAAAAATAGTTGAGAATGAAATGATCCCCGTACTTCTAGAATCTTCTGGTGTGATTAAAATCCAGCACGTGATACGGATATAGAAGTCCTGTATAATCATAGTTAGTCTTTCTTTTCGGCTAATTTAGCAGCTTTTCTTAAGGCTCTGGTACGAATGGACTTATGCATATTGTAGTTGAGCTTATTAGCGATTCTAGAGTAGACACCAACGGTGTTAGCGATACCGAAATGCATGAGAGCGTGTGTCCAATATGGAGTATTAGTAGCAAATCTTTCCTGAGCACCATTACGACGTCCGACACCTCTCAAAGTTGAAGCAACAAATTGTTTTGGATTTGGAATAGTTAATGATGTACGCCTGATTTTGGACATTGCTGAAGTGACTAAATAAGAGATAATTAACTCAACATCAATACCTTGAGGTTCTAATTCTCCAGCTAAAGCAGTTGACCAAGCTTGTAAGAACGCTTTGGACCCTGAATAGGTGGCTAAATATGGGGTTGGTAGTAACCCACCAAAGGATCCCATTGTTAAAATCAATCCTTTTATGTTAGAGTGTTCGACTGTGGATGCAATAACTGGTGCGATAATTTGAGTAATTCTCAAAGTGGCAGTAGTGTTTGTAGTAATTATATCTTTTAATTCCTTGGTTTCGGTTTCAAGGAAAGGGACAGGAATTGAATGAGATTGTCCGACGTTATTGATCAAGACAGAAACTGGCAAATTAAATATAGCGTTTTGCAACTCTTGGTAATTAGATTCATCATCGGTTGAAGCGTCAAATGCTACAATCTTAGTATTTACTTTGTATTTAGTGGAGATTTCAGTTGCAATTAATTCTAATTTGGATTGAGTTCTTGAAACTAAAACAATACTTAAACCTTTCTTGGCTAATTGTAATGCATACTCTTTACCAATTCCATCTGAAGCACCTGTGACAACTGCCCATTTTCCACTGGTTGCTCCATATTTAGCAAAATCAACTGGTGGTAAGATGAATAAGTCAAAAATTAACGAAGCAAAACTAAGTGCTAAGGTGGTCAACTTGAAAACTCCAAATAATAAGGCAGATGAAAGCAAGTAATAAACTACTTGATTGTCTGTATATGATGTTAATAATTGATCAATTGACATTGTTGTTGTATCGAAAGAACTGTGTTAATTGGGGAGCTTTAAAAAATTTGTCTTGAATTTGTTCTAAAAATGGTGCGCGAAAATTCTCAATATTAGTATTACAAATAATTATACAGGTTAAGTATATACCAAACAACGCTGGGCCCTTAAAGATATGTGAACTCGTCTAGTTTTTCATTTGTTAACTGGACATGTAGTTCTTCTCTTATAGCTTGTTTTTCCAATGTGGACATATTATTTTCCAATTTTAGTTTGGACTTTTGTAACTCAATAATCTTTTGATCAACAGCAGTTAATTCATTGTATCTTTCCTCTAGCTTATTCTGAGTGTCTTCATCCTGTATAGCCATAATATTGATCCAGGGATTGTTAAATTCCTTCAATTTGTTATCCAGGAGGTATTCTTTATAATGACGTGGAGCAGCCCCTTTGTCTAGACTTCCTCTATGGTAATCATTATAATACCCACCCCTTACTCTGTATCCTCCTCTATATTGACCTCTGAATGACCCACGTTGTGAACTCGCTGGTCTAGATTCTCTGTTCTCATCAATTTCATAATTTTCATCTTGTGCATTCTCTGAGTCTTCATAACTTGAATATGGACCACTTCTGCCTCTAGTTCCATAGTAACTACTGTATCCTTTATTATAATAATTACCACCTCTACTTGGACCTCTATAGTTATTATTATAATAGCTCCCTCTTCCTCGATATTGTCCACCACCTCTTCCATAGCTTCTGTCTTGACCTCTGTAACTATTCAGGTGGTATTCATCATGAGAGTAGTAATCATACCCTCCTCTTCCACCCCCTGTGTTGTTAGACGAGTTTCCACTTGAGTTGTTATCGTAAGACATGGTGTTGAAGATGTATTGTATGCTATCCAGTAGTAAAGAATAATGTTATTTTTTTTCCTAAGGTAAAAATTGTAGGTAGACAAAATGTGTTGGTGTATGGGTGTGTTGAATTAAGGAAGAGGTCAATAACTGTATTTGGTGACCTCAAAAAGGTCCAAGCTATGATGCTTGAAGTCTTTGCCGTCATGGACTGTGGAATGTCTGTAGTTCTTTGACTGCATCTTTGATTTACGAAGTGGCATACGATAAATTTGCCTATTATTTTACTTCCCTCAGCAAAGTTGTTTTTATATTTATATATTAGCTACTTCGTAAACATATTATCTCCGACGTTTTAAATCTCTTAATTGATGTTATCAACTAGTCAGGCTGGGGCTGGGCTTCAATAAGTACTAACCTAACTTTGCATCCTCCTTTAACGGTTTATGTTGATATTTAATTACAAGTCCAAATAAGGAAAAACTTGAACAAAATTGAGGTAGTGTACAACTACCCAAATCAATAACATACATATGCATCACACAAACACACCTCTCCTTCGAACAACCATCCCATTTTACATCGGCATCCATTCGCTGATTGCTTTATTGTTTTTCCTTGTTATCTATATAATAACTACGTTAGCTTTTTATAGTAGCATATTGCATCTCATTCATCAACTTGTAAATACCACAGAGGAGCATCAGATCGAACAAAACGTAGCCTTTTTTAAGCAGGCTGACCCAACAAAATAAGGACCACACTTTAACAGGATACACATGTTCACATCACCACCACATTCAACACCTGGAATTTCGCCGCCAAGGAGTAAAATACCCATACTCTCTACTCCTCCATCAAAGCTTTCATTTCAACTCCCTATATCACCGCCGTCATCAGTTCCCAAACCACCGCTTCAGAATAGATTTTTATCTGAGCAAGAGACAACCACAAAATCACACTTTTCGGTATTTGATCATATCTGGTCACTTACAACTATAAATAACAATCAGTTTATTCCAGTGCATGATTTATTCAAATTGTTGAGAAATTTAGAAATTGAATTACTGAGAAAGTCAAATTTTGCTGATTCAAATACAATTAGAAAAGATCCCTATTTTTTGACAAACGATATTGTTGTCAAAACAAGAGTGGTTGAGCAGAGCCAACATTTAAAAAGAGTCTCCAAGAAACAAGCATTCGAAATTATAACTAGTTGTTTAAGGGATGTTAAGGTTTTAGACATGGATTCTAGTAACATGTTTGGGAATACTGGTTGTTCCTCCATTCCATTTTATCGTGATAATCGCTACAATTTACTTCGTGGTAATATGGATGACGCGGATAGTTGTGATGAAGATGACTATGATGATACCGCCACGCTTATGGAAAATCCACATGTAGGATCTACGATGAGAGAAGATCTTGAAGGAGGATTTGCACAGCAACAAAAACAAAAAGTTGCAAAATCTAAACAATTTTTGAAACAATCGTTAAATGAATTGGAATCATTACATAATAAATTGGATTTGCAGTACGGAGTTTTGGAAAATGAACTAATCCAAATCAAACTGAAAAATAATATAGATTTGAATGATTTGAATATATTGATGAAAAGTAATGATAATATGATCAGTAGGATTGGAAATATTAGAAGTGAAGTTGATGAAATATCAAGAGATTTTAATTCCTGCAAGAAAAATATACTTGAAGAAAGAGAGAATCGCTATAATCAAATATACACCAAATGTAACATAGATTTGAGAAATGCACATTTCGACGACAAAGATGAGCAGGTCTTATCATTATTAAAATTCAAAGAGGATAGTATATCATATATTAGTGATACCAAGACTAAATATAAAAATCAAAGAATGAAAAGGAACTCTAGAGCTATCTCACCAGAAGCTGAAGATTACCAATTTATTATGCCTCAAAAGTTGGTGATTTCCTCAAATTTGAAACAGGAGGTGCTAATTGAGTCTCCTGTTTCACAAGATTCATTTATTACTCCCGACATTAGAGGCGTCTTGCAAGACAACTTGGAATCTCGAGTAATTCAAGAATCGTTTGCTGGTTCTCTCTATTCGCAAAGCTCCATAGACGATCCAATTATAGAAGAAGCTGAAGTTGTTCCAATTTTACAAGTGAACGTCAATCCCATTATCCAAGAACGAATGGAATCTATTAAAGAATTAAGAGCGAATGTTGTTGTCGCGCTGGACGCTTTGGCGGAATCTGTTGAAGAAATGGATGACAAACATTCCGCTGATGATCGAGGAATTGCCACTGATGAGAATACTGTGTTTTATCCAGCTCAGAACCCAGGTGATGCCAACGATACTCAAGAGAACGATATGTACGTATTTGCGATGCTCGTTATATTAGTCGCATATATAAAATCAAAACTATTCTAATACATGTGTATTTCAAAAAATATTATCCCATATTAATTGATCTTGAAAAATTATTATTTTCGCCTTCATTTTCATCATCATCTTGAAAATACGGATGTACCAACGCTCTTTTAGCGCTGATCCTTTTACTTGGATCATATACTAAAATTTGTTCCAATAAATCAATTCCATTGGCATCCAAACTTGGCACTGTTTCATTTAATGGCTTTTTCCTCCATTGAGGAAATCCAGGTTTAAAATCAGGTAAATAATTTATATCAGGCCAGATTTCTTGATTCGGTGTACCCAATATTCTGAATATTCTAAAGATTTCATCGATTTCGGAATCCCCTGGAAATAATGGTTTTCTATTACACATTTCCGCAAATATACAACCAACCGACCACATATCGACTCCTGTACTATATTGCTTACCTCCTAGTAAAATCTCTGGTGCTCTATACCATAATGTTACAACCTCATGAGTATATGCTCTTAATGGGACCCCGAATGCTCTTGCTAAACCAAAATCAGCCAATTTCAAATTTCCTTCTTTGTCGATTAATAAATTCTGTGGTTTTAAATCCCGATGCAATACACGATGTGAATGACAATGCTTGATCCCTTTAATTAATTGATTCATGAATCTTTTGATCATATTTGCTCCTAAGCCAACCCCTTGTGGGATGCTTTCCATATATTTTTTCAAATCTAAATCCAAAAATTCAAAAACTAGGTATAATTTATGAGAATCGGAATGGATTATATCATATAATCTAACAATATTATCATCTTTCATTTCTTTAAGTAAGGAAATTTCTCGAATCGCCGTGGATGGTACACCCTCGTCTTCGGATTCTAATCGAATCTTCTTCAATGCTACTACTCTATTATTATGCTTTGTATCTAGGGCTTTGTACACCACACCATATGTTCCTTCTCCAACCTTTTCTTGACGTTGATAATCTGATAATTCCACCATGCTATATGTGTCTTGGACTGTTAGTATTGAACAAACTGCTCACAGAAGTGGTGACCAAACATACATTGTGAAATGCAATGACTATAAAAGAGTGGATCTAGATGTATTCTAATGTTGTTGTAATTTATTGTAATACTGCTGTTGTTGTTATTTTAAAATCCTTTAGGAAAACGTTCGCTGAGCAAAAAATATTGCACAACCTCCAGTAAACGCAATAATACGCGTTCACAAGACCAGACAAATATAATTATTACATCTTGACGTAATCGTTGATGGCTACGTGACAAGAAGTACAGAGAAATACACTAACCCAAGAGTACGTTCATTACTTTCGTTTTATTATCATTATCTTAACAAATCCCCTACTCTATTTTTATTCATGCGAATGCCCTTCACCCGCTTCACATACTTTGATTTCTCTTCCCCACTCACTATTTAAAATTTGTTTGCCTGTAATACGACGATCAGGTTTTGGATCTAAAATTGAATAGATGACATTTCGACAACGAGCTCTCTTCAAACTTTCAATAGGTTCGTAACCGGTTGCGTCTTTTCTCTTCACTAAATATTCATCAAAAAATTCATCCTTCGCGGGATCAGCTAACTTCCATAATTGTCTACCTGTTCTCATGGCCATGTAAATAACACCACAAGACCAAATATCAACACATCTTGGATCAAATGATTCTTGTGTGAATTCTTCTGGAGCGATATATGGAGATGACCCACAAATACCTTCAGAATATTGAATTTCTGATTCCCATGCCATTTTAAAACACTCAGAATTACCAAAGTCGGTAATTTTCAAAACACCATTTTGAGTTAATAGTAAATTTTCAGGTTTCAAGTCTCGATGTGCTACACCCATATCGTGCATGTAATTAACTCCCTTTATCAATTGTTTGAAAAAGCAGTCAGCTTCGGCATATTCTAACTTGCCCAGGGCAATGATTAAGGTGTACAAATCTCCACCTGAGCAAAATTCCATTACTTCACAATAATCACCTTTCGCATCTTTCAATAAGTCTAAAGTATCTATGATATTAAGGTGTTTTAGTGAAGATGATATACAAAATTCTGATGTTAAACGACGATTATACTTCTTCTCGTTTTCATTTGGCTTACGTTTGAATTCTTTAACTGCATAGAGCTTCTCTGATGTCGATGAATCTGTTTTCTTATGGGATATACGAACAACCCCGAAGGAGCCGCGTCCAATAACTTCTTGACACCTACCATATTTCTCTACAAATGAACGGCAGTCAGGACCAGTTGTAGAACCTGGAGTAGAGTTAGTGTTCGTACTTCCAGATGATGGAGTTGTAACATGGGAAACAACATCGGCAGTTCCAGGTTGATGGTAAGGACTTGTGTGATTTTTGACTTGATGAACTAATCCAGCAAACAATGTAGGTGGTTTAATTTGCTGTTGCAGTTGTTGTTGCAACTGGGAAGTAGATGATTGTATTGCTCCCTGAAGAATATCTGGTACAGCACTTTTTGCTTCATCTCTCAATTTCTTAGCACCAAGCAAATCTTTCAACATATTGGATAGTTTTTCATGACGTTTCGCTGAACGAAGATGATGCTCATGATTACCATTCTCCAACATTACAAATCTAGGCAAGGAAGGTGGAACAGTCAACGCAGTTGTCTCTGGCTTTGACTTCGTGGATGGAGTCTTGACTAGTGGGGCAACTTTTCTCAAGGATGAAGAACGTGATACTGTAGGTGATGGTCTCGAAGAAGTTTGCTTCTCATTTGATGTAGTGGAAGTGGCTGATGCATTGGCAACAGTAGCAGATGCTTGCTGCTTCTTCAATTTTTGATCTAATGAAGAAATCAGTATTGGAGACGTTGTTGTTGATGATATGCCATTTACAGGTGACTGAGATCTTGTGCTAACTAACTTTGGTGATGAATGATTCGAGTCTTGTAAAGTCATAGGTGGTTGTTGAGGCTGTGGCTGTTTAATCTGTCGTAATGGTGAGACATCATCATTTTCAACCTGGGATAGTATGAAATCCTCGTCATTTGAGATTGGCAATTCCGATTTCACTCCATTTGTTGTTTGTTTGGATGTGTTGTTGTCTGTGTGTTTCAGTCGTTCTTGCTTTTCTTGCTCTTCTTGTTCATTTTGAGGCTGTTGCTGCTCGTTTTGTTGTTGCTGTTGTTGTGGTGGTGTTTGTTTTTGTTGATGATCAACATGCGACAAGTTCGTAGAGGAAACACCGAATAGTTTCCCCAACTTAGAAAGTTTCGTTGGCTTCGAGTCTCCCATGGTACTTTAGTTGTGCAATCAAAAATGGATTCTGGAAGATGTTGTAGAAAATATACAATGATCAGGCTATGGTTTGTTTCAGTTCGTGACTCTTAGTTTTTCTTTGTAATTTACTAAGTAATTGATTGGTGATTTCTCGGAACCCTATTGCTAATGAGTAGACGGTGGATGACCAATGAGTCCCCTTGGTTATGTCGAAGAAGGAAAGAAAGAAGAAAAGGCAGTAGAATGCACTTCTTCTCCTGGCAATACCACTTTCTTTATACTAGCTAATGGCACTCAGTTGACTTGTATTACAGTAGAAGAAAACAGTGCCAGATTTAGCTTAGAAAAAAATCCCTCAATAGTTTAAATTACGATGGGCTTCTTCTTTTGTAGCCAGAGCACACAACAGATACACCTCCATTACCACATATGCGAAAAGTTCCACCAATCTTCAGGAAACTACAGCTAACTGGATTAGGAAACTCATTGCACCCATAACACAAAGAAGGCAAAGAGCAAAAGATGGCTGTATATAGGTGAGTGTGTGTATGGATATGAGTACTAGCATACCAGGGTTTGCGTACTTTTCAGTCTACATGCTCTATAAAACTGGCCTAGACGTTATAGATCAGTTGTTGTTCTCCCCATACAGCTACATACATACCTGAAAATAGTACAATTTATCGGTATAGATTACGTCATGCTAGAAATTACTTCTTGCTGCTATTATTATTTAGTTGCAAAACAGGCGTTCTTGGCTAAAAAAAGTAAAAATGGGTATACTTATTCGTGACTGGTTGTTGTTTCAAGCCAATCGCTCGACATCTGTTTTCAAATTGAGGCTGTTGTTCATATGCCCCATCAAGAACGAATATGAGTCTGGCTGCAGGATTCTTTCAACCACTTTCATGCATTCGATTGTGAATTTCTTGTAAAGAGGGCTAGCTTTGACACAGTTTTTCTATTGATCTGATTATATTTGCAAGTCTTAGCATTCGTTGAAGACACATAGGTGCATGCCCCGGCAATACCAAAACCTTGGCTTCTACAACATAATCATGTTATTTAAAGAGGCTATACTAAGTTTCAAGCTCGTGTGAAAATCGGGTATTGAGTGATCATATTTGAAATTTTTCAAAACCCACAGCTTTGCAAGTAAAATTAATTAGTACAAAAAGAATGTTTCAAAATTAGTAAACAATTCCAATTTGAGAGATATGTTCCACTTGAAGCATACTCGTTGCTTCTTTTGTAATTTGTTTCCCGTGTATTACTGAGTACTTTTCTTCAAATACAATAAGTTTACGACCAGTATGGGCAAAGAATAAAGCACACTGAATCAGCTCACGGAAATCAATTCTAACACAAAATCAAAGCGGTTCGTCTCTATGACGAACACTGGTTATTTTCGTTATGTACCACACTGTCTAATCAATGTCAACTAATTCGCCAGTAGTGACTGCATAGGTAAAACTAACAAAAGGTTATTTTATTTAAAGGTTATGCTGGTTTAGGCTAGTGTTATAATTAACACTCATACTTATGGAAAGTCTAACGATGACTCACGATGGGATTAGTGAAAGTATTAAAAGCATGTTGGAAAGGCGAAGATTGTTTCTAGATAGATAACGTCGAAATAGTATCAAATTTTCATGTTAACATCTCGTACTGTAAGCATATCAAATTCAGATAGTGATTTCTGTATAGTCCTTTACATAATGATTTTTGAACACCGGAATATTGTACGAAGTAAAGTGAAGTTTTACGTGAACGTATCGCCTTTAAAGATACACCTAGATTAGAGAGAGGGACATCGCGTAGAGTAGACAACAAACCTCACCTCGTGTCCCAAACCTTAGCAATTGCACACTGAGAGAAGGACAAAATAGCTAAACTTTCCACTCCAGGAACTTAGGGGTTGAGGTTAGGAAATATGTAAACAACTACATCTACTTCTATAACTGGAAGGGTAGATATTATGAGAACCTTGTGTGCTAAATTGCTGAAGGTTCGAAAAAAGGATCCATTTATTCGTTTTAATGGGTGATGAAAAACTCAGGGTATGTTGTTGTTTTTCCATGTCCGGATTTCGTAGAAAAAAAAAAGAGAGTTTAAGTCTTAACTTAATAATATATTATTCAAAATGAAAGGATTTGATTAAGTTTGTTGATACTCTCATTTGTTAATGCTGTGTCTTTCAATACCTTTAGATCATCATGGAAGAGCAAATGCAAAGAGGTCATACGTAAAAAAAGCTAAAATGTAAAAGTCATGATGAACTATGAGCCACAAGTTATTTAAAACAAGCTATAAAAGTTACTTCGTGCGTGAAATCGGTTATCAAAACGTGCGAACATTAATTGTGGAAAACACAACAATGATTTAATTAATATGGTTCAGATAACCCGAACAATAGACCCAACTTGGTGTGATGCTAATGCATATCATATTATTGGAGAATTTGATTCGTTGCGCATTGACACATTGGGATGGTTGAAGTTGGTGCACCACACTAAGGCTCGTGTTGATTTAAAACCTCACTAGCTTCATATCGGTTTGAACTGAGGTGATTACTGGCTCTTGAGTACTATCAATTGACCGCCTTGATGAGCCGCAAAGGGAGTGATGGAGAGAAAAGCCGCCCAGATAATTGCGTCCTTATTTATGTTGCGCAAAACTTATAACACGCATCAAATAAAGCCCTTTCAAAAGATGTCAAACTTACATTGAAGCATACCAAATTAACGAACTAATTACTGACTTGAACCTTGCTCAAATATTTGAAATCTAAGCTCTATTTACCGTATACCTTAAATGTACGGATGTACCATCCATAGTAACGTCTGTTCAATTGGAGCTATATCCAGCTCAGCATGTAGTTAGAAATGAAATCAAATTATATGCCCCTTAACTCGGTTGTTGAGAAGTGTTACGGGATGATTAACGGAACATATGCAAATGAGTTTTTTAAAATTCCGATGCCCTACAGTTTCAACCACGTTTTTCTTCAGCTTTACTCAAATGACAAGGTTATATATCAAGTATGTAATATGGAAAATAATACGAATGAAACTATAAAACCCCATTAATTGATGATCTTCCTTCTTTTCTCGTGTTTGATTTCAGCATTCCCAGTAAAAAGAGACTCTAATCCTTTGGATTATGTCGATTTATTTTATGGTACTGAATCCGGGGGTAATATGTTCCCTGGGGTAACCAGACCCTTCGGAATGGCTAAAGTTGGTATCGACTGTATTGATCCGAAGTCAGGTAATGCTTATTCCGGGTATGCTTCCAACGGTGTAATTACGGGGATTTCAATGATGCATGAGAGTGGAACTGGTGGAGCTCCCGAATATGGAGTTGTCAGCTCGTTACCATTCACTGGTCCATTTGATCCCTCGGTTGAAATGAACATAACTAGATCTGGGCATGATTATGCAGAAGTAGGCTATTACAAAGTCAATACACGAGATGTCGATGTCGAATTTACAACAAGTGAAAGGAGCAGTTTGTTGAATTATGATTTTAAAGGCAATGATGCAAATATACTAGTCAATGTATCTCATCATTTAGTAGCTCCAAGTAGACCATGGTGGACTCAATATTTTGTAAACGGATCAATTGATGCTACCAAATTTGGATATACGGGATACACTACCATCAAGGGAGGCTGGGGTGGCCAGGATCCTTGGACTATATATTATTGTGGGAGATTTGATCAAAATGTTAAAAACGTGATTAGTTTCCAAGGAACAGAGGTCCAGCAATCATACTCAGCTAGCTCTTCAAAACGAGATGATTCGGTAGGTTTAGTATTCCAATTCGGTGATGCTCAAAAAATCAAAAGCCAAGTTGGTATTTCGTTTATTTCCACAGATCAAGCATGTTCAAATATCGATTCAAATGAAGATTTCGATTCTTTGGTTAAGGAAACCCAACAAATTTGGTTGGATGAAGTGTTCAATAAATTCACTATTCGAGATGGGGATCAAGACAGAATTCGACAGTTTTATACAAACTTATATGGTGCTCATCTAATGCCCACCAACCGCACTGGAGAAAACCCATATTGGGCAGAACAGCCTGTATATTACGATGATTTCTTCACGATTTGGGACACGTTCCGCTCGTTAAACCCGTTAATCAACATTATTAATCCAAGAAGAGGCTCTGAAATTGTCCAAGCATTAGTTAATATCTATAAAAATGATGGATATACGCCAGATGCAAGATCGGCAAATCAAAATGGGAGAACCCAAGGTGGCTCGAATTCTGATGTTCTTATGGCTGATGCATATGTCAAGGGAATCAAAGGCATAGATTGGAACGAAGCATATTCTGCAATGCAGAAAAATGCAGAAGTTACCCCTCCCTATTGGTATGATCAATTTGCCCCCGACGCTTCAACAAAGCAGGGCCGTGGAGCATTACCTGATTGGTTGAAATACGGATATATTACCAGGAACTATACTCGCTCAGTTTCAAGAACTATTGAATATTCATATGATGATTTTGCATTATCAGTGGTTGCTAATGGTTTAGGGAAAACTTCAGACCGTGATAAATACTTGAAACGTTCAGCGAATTGGCAAAACTTGTGGAATTATGATGCTACAGCCGATGGATACAACTACTCGGGATTTCTTCAACCAAAAAATTCAGATGGTTCCTTCAATTATACCAATTATGATCCGTTATCATGCGGTGGCTGTTACTGGGGAGATGATGAGTATGAAGGAAAACCAATAGAGTATGGCTGGTCCGTCCCGTTTGATATTGCCACATTGTTAAACCTCATTGGTGATAATGCAACATTTATAACAAGATTGAATGATATGTATGGATTACACGGAAAGGAGATTGCGGATGTTGGGAATGAACCAAGTTTTGGCACTCCCTTTTTGTACAATTTTGTAAATGAACAATACAGAACAGTGGAGTTAGTTAGATACATTGTTGATACTTTTTTCAAAAGCGGTGCTTCTGGACTTCCAGGAAACTCGGATGTTGGAGCTATGCAAAGTTGGTTATTATTTACAATGATGGGATTATATCCTATAGCTGGTACTACAATTTATTTAATTTCGTCGCCATTTTTGTCGAATATTGAAATAAATTTGGAAAATGGTGCGAAATTTGAAATTGTTGCAAGTAATTTATCTGACAGTAATATATACATTCAGTCTTTGAAAATTAATGGTGAAAATTGGAATAATAATTGGGTTGATCATGATACCCTATTCGGACCAAATGGTGGATCAATCGAATTCAACCTTGGCAGTAATAAAGTTGTATGGGAGACTGGTGACACTCCACCTAGTCCAGGACATTACAAACAATAAAAGTATAAAACACTTTTAGAATTCTAAAACAATAGAAATTTGATCTATAACCGTCGTGTAAGCGAGCGAAGATTTCCAATAAACATACATCTATATCTCCAATTCCAAGCCATTAATCATACAATTTACACTACATAACTTCAACAACATATTAATCTTCGATTCAATAGCGTGTAAATTCTTATTACTTCTAAGTACGATCTTGTCTCTTAGATAATTAACCAATTCAGAATTAGTAATGTACATATTACAAGGTAGGTTACTATCATCTTTCAACTTATAAATTAACTGCAAATTTACTTCATAGCTTTCCTCTTCATATGACAATTCAAAATCTAGTTTACAATTGTAAACTCTCTTGGAGTCTTCTAGATCTGTGTCTTCTTGTGATGGTGAGTACAAGTCTGCTTTAATGAAACCTAGCTCATTCAAATGGTTTATTAGCTTTCTACCTAATTCTGCCTCTTTCGTTAATATTTCTGATTCCTCGTCTGACTGCAGAGCTGATAACGATGATGCACTCGTTGGTCTTGGTGGTGGAAACGGGATCGAGACTTGTTGTGAGTCGGGCACCGTTTCAAACGTGATGATTTTGGTAAAATTTTCATCTGAAGAGGTTGTTGGGATTTCAGTACTGGTAGAAATCATTCTATCTGAAGACATCCTTCATCAATTGAATGAATTGAATGAAATAGTATGGTGTAAAAGTACTAATGTTACAAATTACCATTGATGAAATATTTGTAAACAATCAATATACACACACACCAAAATAATGTTATACAGCACAATCCATCAAAACATAGCTATAACATCTGTTTCAGGACTCATATACACTTCAAAGAGTATATATCAGTGCGATTTGGGTGTTGGCAAAACAAAATATAAGGAAACACAATTTGGTTGCAAGAATGAAACACATGCATAATCATCTCGATTTCAGACTCGAAATTCACACCTACTATATCAGAGTGTCTTCTGTGACACTTTCTGCCCTGGTAAATACCTCCTCTCCTTCACTCTCTTCGGGTATATTAGTCAATTCTTCAACGTTCTTTTCATTCGCCTCTTCCTCGCTCTCAATTATTTCCTCCATTTTCAAACCACTTTCATTCTCAAACTTGACACCAGTCAGTTTCACTTTCTTTTCTGGTTTCGAACCATCACGATTTCGTAAAGTGTACGTATAACCATCGTCATCTTCGAATTCAACATCAACTCTTTCTTCCCTTTCAACACTGGTTCTTAACTTGTCTGTCGCAGGAACATTAGGGATCACATCGGGAACAACCACAGAATCAAAAATACCCATGTTTTTACCCATTTCCACTTTCTTTTCCCAAACTTTCTCCAACTCCTTTTCCTCTTGTAAAGATAACGTGAATATAAATTGGATGGTACTCAAATTAATTCCAGCAAAAATTCCAACTCCTACACCAATGTAAATGCAACACATCAAGAAATGGAACGTTGTACTTATGAACAATTCAAACTGTCCACTAACCCATTCTACGTCTTCAAATATATACACATCTTGTAACTCAAGAAGATATGTGAGTGGGATCACGAAAGGGATTTTTATTAGCGGTGTATATACTGCTATGCTTAGGAGTAGGGATACGGGGATGTAAAAGGTATGGTTAAATATGAATTTGTTAACCGTGTAAAGGGTTGACACAGGTGATATTAATACTTTTATTATTGCTGTTAACATCTTGTTGTTGGATGTTACTACTGAAATTGTAAACGACTTAATTCAAGACGACTTATGTGAAACAATTAGACGATTGATGGATGGATGGATGGATGGATGGAAATATGTGTAGCGGGGGCTCATTGTAACTTTTGTTTTTTCCGTAATATCATAATACATTCATATGATAAAAATAGAGATCAACACAAAAGATCAAATACAGACTTTACTCTCCAAATACCACAGTACATATGATATGTAACTTATGTATATATATATATAATTCATTAAAAAATTCCATTACTATTATAATTTTATTCGTCAAGAAAGCATGCTTAGTGGCGCAGAAGCAGTATTATCAATACTTGAACTACTCTCTCTATGTGAATCACCGTGTTGATTTGCCTCCCTTGCTTTACCATTTGATGGCATATTATTATCAACCATTGTTGTTATAATTGTATTGTTTTGTTGCTGTTGTAATTTTGTGTGTTGAGATTTTATGTGATCAAGATAATAATTACCAAATACATTCCAGTGAAACTTAACTAGTGTTGCTATTCTTGATGCAATATTTTTCATTTCTGTTGATGATTTTTCTGCTGTTATTTCTTTATCTTCTTCAACTACGGAAATGATTTCTGCTAATAATTCTTTGAATACTTTGATTTCCATCAATCCATAAACTTCTGAATTTGGTTGTATATGTTTCATCAACCAATTATGACTGAAATCTATGAGATTCTTTGGCAAACTAGATGGTTGATCTGGGAATAAGTTTTTGACCAATTGTAAAGAAATTGAGGAAACGTTTTTAGTCCATTTGATATTACCATTATCATCGGTTACAATAGCTAGAATCTCTTGTTGAACTTTTGAAACATTCGACGGAGATAATAAGGTTGTTGAAGCTTTCGCGTTTACAATTAATTGTTTGTATAAAACAATGCATAATTGAACACAAACCAATTGACGCACATCTGCTCTCAACAAAACTAATCTAGTATGATCAAATGCTAAAGTTGATGGGAATTCAGTAGCCATTTGTCGACAACTTAATAAATCTATTATTGAAGATATTATTATTGGTTTCAAAGTTGCTTCGTCAATCTCCAGCACAGTATCAACTTTCTTCATGAATTTCTTATAAAACCAGTTTAATGAATCATTTATATTGATTTTTTGGTGATTAATTAAAGTTTGGAAATAATCACGTTCGAAATCAACAGCTGTTTCTATCAATACTGGTCTTAAAATTCTTATTTGATGATTAGCAACATCTAATTTCATTGCTTCTAAAATTTGGAAAATCATTCTTAATCCACCGATAAGGTATGAAACGCTATTGAAATTGTATGCATCGACAAATTTTTGGTTCATTTCGACGACCCATTGATCTCTCATAGGTGCGCAATGCAGTTTGAATACATCCCCTAACCATCGTGACATCTCTACAAAATCAAATGAGCCGTGTTTTAATTGCTGAACCAATAACTCAATATCCATTATTTCACTAACTTGTTGACGGTCTTTTGTTGGAAGTAAGCTTAACAATATATCTCTAAGGGTTGTAAACAAGATTGGTAATCTATTAATCTTAATATCTTTTGAGTCTGAGGGTGTAAAAAACTGTTGACATTCTTTTTGAATTTCCATCCAGTATTTATCTATAATTGATTTCTTGCGTTTACCTCTTTCACCATCTAAATTAGGTCTAAATTGTAATTGAGGATCAAATAAAATGTCATGACGCAACTGTGGATTCTTAAGAATTTCATGTAAGTCTATTTCTTTCAATGATTGAAGGTTGATCGGAGGAAGTGGAGGGATAGTGGATGATGTGGCTGTCGAAGTGCTGGTATTACCATTATTATTGTTGCTGAAGTTATTTTGTTGGTGATGCTTCTTTCTTAAATGAGGAAAGAATGCAGTTTTGGGGTTGTGAAAGTTTATGATCGGCAACGACCTTGATCTAAACTTGCGTATAAACTTAGGTGTTTTCGAAATAGAGGCTTTGGTGGTGCTTGTTGTAGTTGGGTTCGATGATGGTGCACCTTCTGTCGTGGTGAGAAGGCCAGAATCTAATCTCATGCGTTTAGAAGAATCTGTAGATGACGAAGAATTACGTTTATTGGATGACGGTGGTGTTATGTTTGATGCAGCACTGGTGCTGGTGGCGGTGGTGCTAGTGTTGGTGGTGGAGGCGGTGGCAATATTTGATGGGTTGAAACAGATATGTCTGAATTGAGATTGTTGTTGAACAGGGGGCGAAGATGAATCAGTCTGTTGTTCCAGTGGTGTAGATGATACGGTTCCACCAGCTGCTTGCAGTTGTTCCTCAGGAAATAGGGTTCCTTGTTCTTGTTGGTTAGGTGAGTTCATAGTGAATAGATGTAAATAGATTAGTCAGTGCTAGTTGTTGGCTGTCTGAAGTCGTAGGTTAAATTTTTCTCTAAAATTTCTCTTTTTGTTATGTGGAATTCTAGTGTTTTTGTTAGTTGTAATTCTGTAGCTTGAGCGACGAGATAGATTATATGTATATATGTGTATGTATTGAGTAACAGTGTCAGTGCAATAATGATAGATGGATGGATGGCTGATCAGTAGGTGTTGATAGGTAGTCTGTAGTAGGTTGTCCGTTCTGGTAGGTAGTAGTTGAGAAGATGGGTCAATTAAAATTAATTGGGAAAAAATAGGAAGATCAATAATTTATATATATTTGGTGGGAGCGGAACAGAGTGCGACTAAGGTGACAGAGGGTGATTGAGTGAGAGCGAAGAGAATGAAACAAAGAAACAAATAAATAAAGAAAGCGTGCAAGGGCAGACTGAGAGACTGGGCGATACTCTGAGAGAGAATGGAATTAGGTGTGTGAGATAACGTAAGAGCCAGAGAGTGTGAGTGTGAGAAAGTTGAATAAGAAATCATAGCATTGGCTTGGTGACCTCATTAATTTAGTACTACATTAGCAGTAAAATTTTTTTAGTTGAGGAGAATTTCTTTTTATTAATTAATTTTTTGATTTCTCAGTTTTCTCACAAAATTTTATTTTGCCTTCATCAAACCTCCTGCTCGCAGCATTCCAAATATTACGTATTACATCTTACATCTTACATACTGTTGTGGGAATTTCATTGCCAATGTAGGTGTGTTTTATTAGTCAGCTTTGCTGCCGCTGCTGCTACAATTTCTTAACCCGTTCATTTCATGTCAGGTTTCATTTGGTTTTCATTCGTCGCACCACCACTCACATGTTGCGAATTACTAAAACAGCCCCTAAACAAGTCACTTACGAAAGCTCAGGCCATCGATCGCCGACCCCTCTCTTGCCACTCTTTTCCAGCCCGTTTCGTGCACTTCCCCTTCTCTTAGGAAACAAGGACACTTTTCCGATTTTGCAGTCACAGATGTAGCCCTTCAATCTCTCTACACGATGGATTCATGTACATCAGCTATATGCGGATATGTGGCAATATTTGAACCTACGCTGCTTAGAGTTCGTCGTGTTTGGATAGCAAACCTGTCTGAACTACGTACCAGGGTCTCTGAAATCCAAGTATTCGTTCATGGTATTGCGTATTGATCATCGTATATTTATTTTTATACATGTGTGTTTCTTTTAGTATATGTTCATAGGCTTATAATATCATTTTACTATTGCCAATTACGGTCTGGAAATCGCATTAAAAAATGAAAAGAATCTTCAAGTTCAAAGTTCTGGTGAGACTGCAAGTCCGGTCATGTGATCTTGATGGAATCATGACTAATCAACGCACACTACTACTACGTCAATTTTTCTTGCCTTGCTCTTGGCGTTGACTCCCCCTGTATAACATGTTTAAAGAGTGATGTATGACAAGAAAACTACCTTCGAACTCCGTTCTTTCTTTTTCCACTAGCTTTATTGGGTAACTCAATACGTGCTTACCTTAACTTACTTACAAATAACCTATGATGAAATTAGCTAATTGTATATTCCAACGTAATTCAACGTAATTCAACGTAATTCAACGCACTTGTCATCAAAACAATAGTCTTCTTTTGTTTCAGTAAATTTCTGTTTAATTCTTGCATCAAAAAGAGGGGAAATTTTGAAGTGCCCCACTTGTTCCTAGATCGAATATCACGAAAGAACGGAACAACAACTGCAACATTCCAAAGCCCATTTTTCAACGTTAATGTGTTTAATGTACATATACGCAGACTCCTGTTTCAGAATATTCTGAATACCTTTGTTGATTCATGGTTATTTGTGTGTGTGGCGATGTGGTTTGAGCATACGTAATAAATCTATTTTTGGTGCCGTTCGTTTGTCTTTGTTAGATAAGCGCCCAAGAAGGAATTAGTTGAAGATGAAGAACTTGCTAGTTGAAATTTTACCATTTGAAAAACACCACCAAAATCAATCGCAGCGGATGCGACTAACCAATTGAAATTACTGCATTCGTAACTTGACTTCGGTCTCTTCTTTTGTATTATTAAAAACAACTGAAATGGGTATAAGTGAATCAAGTTTATGTAAGCTATAGAAGAGTGAAGTGAGTATATTCTAAAATCTAAGTGAAGTCGGAAATATGCATCGCAAAACAACATTTTGTAATAGACAGATTAGGTCTAGTGGAAAACTTTATGATTATTTCATGATGTTTAGCAATTTAACCATTAAATTCAGTTACTTTTGAGGATACGTAGGGAGTTTGATTCAGGTCAATCCAAAAAACACCAGGCTTACGCAGTTTCTTCCTCCTCCCGTATTACTATGTTCACTGCGTTGCATTACAAACGTATGCAAAAGTTTGTGTTGCAAAAATTCTAAGACAAACTTTAAATAAGAGGGACCGTTGTATCCAGAAATAGCACAATCCGCGCATCTCCGTGTCGTAGTACAATTTTGACAAAAGAAATTTCCTTCTTCTGAGATGGGGCTGTATTTAAAAGAAGCACCGCCGACCAATGCCCCTCAAGCATTGTTTTGCTCTTTGCGTGCGTTCGCTTTTTTGCGTAGACATCGAATCGCAGGAAAAAGTATCACAATTCATCACAATTCGTCACAATTCGTGCATCTTAAAAGCTACGATTATTGTAACCAAGGCTACATGTTCCTCACCAGAAATCATCTTGATTTCTGAAACGTCATTTAGCATACACCCATTGTTTCAATCTACCCAAGTTGATCAATTTTATTGTAAATTGTAAACATCCAAAGGCACAAAAATGGGCCAAAATATATTCTAATATTCTTCTATCGATTGTTTAATACGATGAACATGTACATGACAATTAACACACTTTAATTTGACCAGGTCACATTAAACCCTCGATGTCGCCACAAAAAGATCTTGATCTTTTGCAATAAAGTTTCGTCCTAATTAATTCTATTTTACAATCTCACGCAAAATCTAAAAATCGTTTATATGCATATACACATTCGTATGTTAGCTCTTCAATCTCACAAAAACCGCCTGCCTAAGCCTGTCCCCCCACCCCGCCTCTACGGCCAAACTGGTTTGGACGTATGCCACATTTCCGTTTTTCCGTGTATCAACCAACTAAAAGAACACTAAAGATATTTTCTGGCTGTGCATGCATTTGCTTTCGGGACCTTGTTTGGAAAATATAGGGGACCAGTCTGCTTTGTTTGTTTCGTTCCTGAGATAAAATTTCGTCTATTTATGGTATACGATGCATTTAGAACTAAACTATCTCTTAGTGTTGTATCAACAGATTACAAAATGGGAAAGGGATTTAAACCTAAAAGAGAGATATTGGAAGGTTGCCAAGTATCGATCGTGTTCTATATTACAGCAAAAGCTTATTCACGCATTCATGTAGCATTATAAAGGTAAATACAATGAAAGGCTGGTGATTACACGAGATGAAATTGAATGTGTCCTCTGGGCGAGTAATACCTATGCAAGGTTAAGATCGTAGATCCAGATTCTTTTATTATGTCACAAAAAGAAGAGCGTAAAAATTTTAGAAGAATGACTCAGGATCTCGGTGCAAAAGATACTTATTGTTTAAAGGTAGTGCAAAACCTCGTTATTGGGTGAATGATAGTTTTGGAGGGCCGGTTTGGAACTTGTCCAGGGTGCTTGTGGCAAAGCATGAAACTTTAAATTTGCCTTTCTGTGAATGTGATAATATTCGAGAAGTAGCATGCGGAGATTGGGGGTTTGAATTCTGGTAATGAGAGGTGCTGATGTATAAGCAAATAAGCTCAGATCAGTCATTTGCACATCTACCACTCAGACTTGAAATTAGAAATGCACACATACCGAACTGGTTCATGAAATTTGATGGATCATGTTTAGGGGTCACTTGGGACGGTTAGGGAGGGTTGATAAGCTTTCACGCACATAAACAAAACCAATAAAGTGACAGAGTCGCAATGAGAGCACAGTTGCCTTCGATCTTTGTAACTCCAATCTTCATAGTGGTGGCAAAACCATAATTCGGCAAGTTTGCTAATGAGACTCCCCACTTCTTTTTTCCGGGCGAAGGAGAACTTGAATAGGAACCCGAGAAGGCAGGTTGAGCACTAAGGGGCTTGTGAAGTCCTTCTATTGTCTTCGCTAGACACTTTCATCAATTGCCTAACGAAGCAGATACGACCCTTTTGAACACCCTGAACTACATGTTTCGGCACGATGTACATGTGATGGGTAATATTGTAACAAGTTACCCTCCCTACTCTGTAACTAAATGACTCTAGAATTTCGGTAAAATTTCGGATCTCAAGTTGCCAGGTGCTTTTAAGTTATGTACTTAGATTAGTATTACTGCATTGAATTTGTAGCCAGTGCATTTGTTACTAGTTTGCTTTAGTTCAAAAACGGAATATTTGGAATTAAGTATAGCTGCGTTACGTGTGACGAATTATGGTTAATAGCCCAATCAAGCTGGTGTTCTTCCGTGTGAAGATACGAAACAAGAAAATTGGTGATGTAATACGAGAGGGTATTGTCCAGAAGGAGGACCTGCTGCAGATCAAAATCGAAACCCGATGCGGGTATCTTGAATCCTTTTCTATTGTTCTGGATCTCTTGTTGTAGATGTGTTGAGACAAAGATATGTATGTTTTATGCATAAATTTCTTGAAGTAGGATGCCACGATAAAATATTTCATATAATATTCTATTAAGTTACGATAAAATGCCTTACAGAAATTAGCAATTTACAGGAAAGCCCTGATATTTGGAACTACATTGAAACTAAAAGAAGAAACCCTACATAATCTCTCTCTGCGAAATGTAAAGGCTACTACGAATAGTAAATTCAATTTTGTACTTTCATGACTTTGTTTCCTGTTCTGATATTGCAGTGTTTACGTGTGTGGTATTGACATGTAGACTTTTCGATGAATGATATATATATAGACTGCAGAATCTTTGAATGTGCCTTTTTCTTCTTTTACTTCTTCTTTTACTTCTTCTTCTACTACTTCTTCTTGTTGTTCTGCTTCTTATTCACACTTTAGACTTTATTCTAGTTGTTGAGGAACATTCTGTGATTCTATTGCTTACATCTATAAACAGCACGGCCTTACACTCAAGGTAAATTACTAATTATAAGAAACAAAGGTGCCGGAATATAAGGCAAAATATAATAATACACATTACATTTCAACTCAACTACAATTTTAGATCTTACAGATCAATTTGAGATTCAGTATTATACCCGTTCGCCGACATTTGGTATAATTGCTTTGTTCAAATAATTATCACTAAAGAAGTATAAAACAAATAGGAATTGATAAACGGTTCGTGAACTTGGCATCCTTATTAGTACATTTCAATTTGCATTATACATATACTCATTTCATTGATATTATATATAATACTTACACATTCACCAGGACTTCTGCTATATTGAAAAACGGATTCCCGTACGATACATACATTCATACCAATACTAGCTCTGCATACTGACTACTCACAATCATCAGATAATAGTGCAGTTTTTTCCATTGGTAATTTTCTTAAGCTTTTATTATAACAAGCAGGCTGATTATAGTAATCGTTATTTGGTGAGTTCCGAGTCCCGAAGTAAATCGATCTGAATTTAGGTAAACAAAAACATCAATATTCAATTAGTTATAGGGACTAAGTCATTTGATAATTCATTTATTCGTTACATAGTGAATACCGTTAACAAGGCTCTGGATAATTGTATATCCCAATTTCAGTAATTTCGCTTATTTCATTTTGGAAGAGAAGAAGAAAATATCATCAAAATATTATCAAAATTTCATCTTAAACATTTCGGAACTTCAAGCTACTTACATTAGGAAGACCAGCTTAAGCTTCAACCTCATCACACATACACCGCTGCTCACATTATATATTGGGAATATTCAAGGAAAAATTTGAATACACCTATTGTTGTATTGCAGCAGTAAAAGTCATTGGTTCTCAAGTCCACCGTTTTATATAGAAGATAAACGAAGTTTACGCAATTCCAGCTACACGTTCATATATTTGTGGAACGATAGAACTTTGAATCAGAATCGAAGAATAAGAAGTTCATTTGCTTACTACAATTTGTCAATAACAAAGGTTTCTTACGTATTCCATACTTATTCCTATTTCATAAAGAAACCACACGAATGTCAAATATATTGCATCCAACACCACCTTCGGCGCCAACCCAACTATCTTCACCTTGTACGAGACCCTCGCCATCATTTAGAAGAACTTCAAGAGGGCTTCCTTGTTCGTTTCCGATGAAATCTACTGAAATGAAAAGTAGTACTCTGGAAAATCTGGACACTACAAATGCTAGTACAAATACTACAGGGAAGACTCAGGTTGTTTTCATTCATAAGCTATATGACATGTTACATGATGAGCCTATTTCACATCTTATATGGTGGTCTCCAACTAAGGACTCATTCTTTGTAACACCAGGTGAGGAACTTTCAAAAGTATTAGCACAATATTTCAAACATGCAAATATTGCCTCTTTCATACGACAATTGAACATGTATGGATTTCATAAGGTTAATGATTCTTTCCAGAATCAAGACGATCAATCTCAATCAGGCCACTCACAATCAAACAAATGGGAATTTAGACATTCTACAAATCAATTCAGAAAGGGCGATACAGAGTCTTTAAAACATATCAAAAGAAGGAGCTCGAAGACAACGAACTCACAGAAAGAGGTTGTAAATATCAAATCATTGCCACCTACATCACAACCAAATGAATACTTTCCTGCTCCTCCTCCACCACCTCCACCACAATCACAACCACAATATCATTACGAGGAAGATCATTCGCATCCTCACCCTCATTATCATCAATCATATTTTCCACACAATAGCAGCGTAACCTCAGTACATTCACCATTGGAGGGTCCACATTCACCATCAACACCAAGACCAATTCAAGTACAGCAGCAGCAGCAAAATCATAATCATCAACAACAAGCTCAATCTCAATCTCAACCACAGTCACAACCTCTATCACAGCTGGAATCGATAAATGGTGCAGCTGGACTTCCTCCACCTCAACAACCTTCGCAACCCTTTCAAGAATACGTTGTCAGACCTTCATTGATCACTGGTGCTCATACGTCATTTGAAAACTCCATCAATTACAAGTTCATTGAATTAAACAATCAAATGAACCTGCTCAGAAATGATTTAAATATAATGATTGGTAGGAACGAAGTTTTGACAAATGATTTAACTTCTCAAGCTAACGACACGATAGCATTACTTGATATTTTTGAAAAGTCGCTCCCTGAAGACAAGAGTAAACAAGAATTACAAAATATCAAACAAGTCATGAGGGATCGATTACATAGATCAAACCACTCAATGGTTGTACCACGTCCTCCCCAACAACAATCAAATTATCATTTAGACTCAACTAGAAGTCAATCATCAAATATTCAAATTGTACCTCAACCATATCCTTTGAATCTTCATTATTCAGTTCACAATAATAACCAGGACAATAATAAAAGAAATCCTTCAGTTTATGATCCATTACAACCTGTACCCTCAAGAAAGTCACGTTTGTTAGTTGAAGAAACCAGTAACAATCTTGCTCCACCAAGTTTTAGAGTGCGAGCAGAATCAAAATCTTATAGTCCGTTAAGTAGCGGATATAAGCAACAAACTCAAATATCTCAACCTCAATCACAAGAGACTTCAAATTCAGTAAGTTCAATATTAACATTGGATAAAAAGAACTTATTTCCAATACAAACCTCAAGAACAAACTCATTACCCAATCCATGTACCGAGCATGTTTCTCCTATAGGCACATATTATTATCAAAGAAATTCATTTACTTCAATGTATGATCAAAAAATCAAGTCTCAACAACCTCCAAGTAGCACGCCTCCGCGCAGTATTCCTGAACAGTTACCTAGTGTTTCTGAATTAGATAAGCGTATTAAAAGTGGGAATGTGTTGCCTCCATTAATTAAAAGAGACTCTGAAGAGAACAATACCAAGAAAAGGAGATTAGAGTAAGTGTTAAAACCCATTTTTTTATTTACTTGATTAACTTACTTTGTTTTATTAGAATTGTTTTGTATTATATAGCGAAATAAATAAAGGCGAGTGGATATGAAATTAATCTATTGTTTATTTATATAAACTAGCTAAGTTCTCTCTTTAGCGGTTCGACATAATCTAATTCTAATTCGTCTTTAACATAAACGATATAATATGGAGTAGCACTGTTGCCTTCATCGAAATTAAAAACTTCACTAGCTGGTACTTCACTTACAATCTCATCGTTATATTTCCTAAACACGTTTTCATTATGCGGATCCTTGATGTATACCCAATAGTGACCATATGACGCCTCACCTCGATGTATGAATATAGCGAAAATAGAGTAACCAATCAGCTTATAGTCTTCAAACTGTGTTGAGATTTTAGATTGAAGGAAATGAATATTATCACTAATTTTGATCAATTGTTCTTTCAAATTATCAAGCTCTTGTTGTATTATTTGAATTGTAGTCAATTCGATTGATAATTTATCATCTTGTATAATTCTACTCTCAAGATATTTCTTTGTGGTAATTAAGTTATCAATTATAGTCATTGATGTTTCTTCATCTTTATGTAAAATCTTGTCTCTCTTTGCAGCTAGTTCATTAATCTCTGTTTTCCACTGAAATACTTCGTTACGCTTCTTCAAAATCTCTTCATCGTCAGTATCCAAATACCTATCAAGATAAATTTTTTCACTGAATGGAATAGGTTCAATCGATTTGTAAGCCATGAGTTTTTCTCTATCAAACATAACTCTTTGAACATGAAATTGCATAATTTGAGGTAATTCTTGAATTGTTATGGATTTCTTAACATCACCCTCTTCTAACTTCACAACATCTTCATTGAAATAATAATCTAATGCATCATAAATACTCTTGGGATGATCGCTTACATTGATGATCAAGCTGAAAAACCTTTCAAGTAATATACGTGATGGATCATTCGAACTTAATGGTGTGATGGTTTGCTTAGTTTTACCGTAAAATAATTTCTTTATCAAATCATATTGTTCACCATCATTATCCATTTCTGTTGGTGGTAATGCTGTTTCAATTTGGAAAGTGACGTTTTCAATGCATTCAGTAACGTCTTGTTGTCGGCCCACTTCAATTGTACTTTCCATTTGATCAGTCAGGATGGGTAAAATCTTGGGTATTGACGAGTCACTTTCGGACGCATCTGGAGTTTCAATTTCATCTTGAGAATTGGGGGATATGGAAGGTGAACGAATGATTATTGGATCATGTGTCATTCTCACATCTTCGTCTGCATCCTCATCTTCATTATTTGCGTCAACGATCGTATCCTCTATTTGCTCATTAGTTCTTGCTTCAAGGGCATTGTATGCCTCTTCCATTTTTGAATCTTCATCTTCTTTCTTGAAATTAACTGATTGAGATAATGGGAGGAAAGACAAATATGCCAATTCTTTACTTGGTTCCACGCATCTCTTGTTACTGTGTATCATTTCTTCAAATAATTTTTTCAAATGATAAATGAATTGATTAGATCTTTGAATTTCGGAAGGCTCTACTTTTCTACCACCTATTTTCCTTAATTCGGAAAATTCGCTTAAATTGAAGTCTTTTTCGTTGAACGTTAAAATCAATTCTCTCAATGGCTTGATACAAAAATAATATTGTAATAATGAGTTCAAATAACAAGTATTACCTATATTGTCCAATCCAGCAGGCCAATTTTCAGCAGGTAGTAAAGATGAATCCACTTTACCAGTTTTGAGAAAACTCAGGATAATTTCTGACTTTCTGGATTCAGCAATTAGTTTCATGGTGTATCTCAAAACACGTATATCCTTCTCTGTCATCACTTTGACTTGAAATTTGGTTATTAATTCAAATTCTGATACTGTTGGAGAAACACCGAGTATTTCATAAGCCTTCATAATCGTCATTTCTTCTAGTCGCGGTACTTTAACATGTTCTGGTAACTTTGTCTCAAGATAATTTAACAATATATAACTTCTTCTATGCACCGCAACGGAAACTAACGATTTATTTAACAAAACTATCTCGTTTGCAGTTGCATTGAACCCATTCTGTTGCAATAAATCATCTAATTTGAACTCATATGCTGTAATAACAACATCATCTTCGGTTATTTCCTCTATACTCAATTCTTCAAGTGCCAATTCAATTGGTAATATTTCTTTTTCAATAAAATTGAAAAGATTGTCTGAATTTTTAGCTTTTGCTACTGTTTTCAAATGATTGTTGTAGTATTGATAATTTCTTGGATCATTCTTGAATTGAGTTCTATACATAGCAATAATCACATCATCGTCAATAGAGTTGACATCATTATTATCGACTGAAAGTCCAATGATTTTCATGGACTCAACATAATCACTAAACCCAATCAACTGCCCTTGCAAAGATAACCTTTTAAAATATGAATCCAATTTATTACTTTGGGTACTACTGGATCTAAAGTTTCTGATTTCTTTAAGGGAGTCAACGTAATAAAGAGTGTTTATTGGGTCTGATTGGACAGTATGTTCGAAGCATTTAATTATCAATTCATCTTGAAAATATGCACAAGTACTAAGATTAACAAAATATGGAAGTCTATTGGAATAATTACTGTTAAAGTTCATCAAATTTACATTCTTATCATATTCCACAATCGTTGTAAACACTTGTGCCATATTATCTGAAAATGAATAAGTTGACTGAAACTCATTCTTCGGTATTTTTAAGCCACTGGCTAGATAAATCAACTCAAAAATTTTTCTGATATAAGATTCTTTCAACTCTGGTGATTTGCTCAAATTTGGAGGAACCGCATCTTCTTGTTCCTGATCCAACCTGAATGACAACTTATCAAATAATAAATTCACATCAATTTGCGCATCCATTACTGTATTTTTGAGACTGATAGTTTTTGTTGGATTTTCAGGCTTTAGCAAAACAGGACCCTTCAATACTTTGATCAAAGTTTTTATGCAATGAAGAGGGTTGGGGATTGTATCGGGCGATAATGTGGGATGCCTTTCGACTCCCGCTAAATATCTCTCCTTGATTCTTGATTCGTCGGTCAATGGACATAAATCTTCTCTCGCAAACTCTTGTTTGAATAAAGTAACACGTAATATCTGGTTATTTGAAGAATTCAAACTTTTGAAATATGCGTCATCCACTATTCTGTTTCCATCAGGGTAGTCATCTCGTAATAATTTCAAATCATTTTCAGATATCAAAGATTTAGGGATACTGTGATACTGATGCTTATCTATCAAACTCATGACAAATGAATAGTTTTCAAGAGCAAGTAGTCTGAAATGAGTAACATTATATCTTTTATCCAGTATCAATCCTCTAACAATGTATAAAGTTTGCTGAGATTCTTCGATATCGATTTTCTCTACTGATGGACAATAATCTAATAAATTATTGAGGATAAGCGTTTCATAATTAAATAAGCTTGAGTTGACAGTTCGACTTAAATCATCGGAATAATCAATCGGTTTGCTGTTTAACAAACTAAAATTGAACTTCTCTTTTATTGGTATCGTCCACTTCAAATCATCAAGTATTCTATTCAAAGTCTTAAAGGGATATTTGATTAGTTCTGCGGCCGGGATCTTGGTCCTCAAACTTTGTAGCTTTTGATGTAGCTCTTGCTGTTGTTGCTTCTGCTGTTGTTGTTGTTGAGGTGATTGCTGCTGCTCTCGTGGTGGCGACTCTAGCTGTGAGACCGGTGCGTATGACCTAAATGGATTTCTACTATGCAATTGAGATGGTGGATCTTGTGGTGAGCTGCTTATTTGATTCGTGATCGGAGAATTCAATTCTGACAACCCACCACTAGTTGGGGGATCCGAAGAGGTTGATGAAGATGATGAAACCTTTTCATTAGTAATTGTCATACTAAATTACAGCTGAATAATTGATGCCTAGGTCTAAATATGAATATGGATTAATTGATTGGTAATGAATGTAAATGGTGTAAGCTGGTTGAATAGAAGGCACAGCAAAGTAAAATAGATGATTAGTACTAATTTGATTTGAACGGGACAGCAAAAAAGTGTTGCCAGTTTTAAACTACAGTAAACTTTGAATTTTTCTTCACTCTAAAGCAGGAGGGATCAACATCTTATGGCACATCCACAAGCAATAGACTTTGAAAAGATTAAAGATTCCTCGGATGGAACTTTTACAGGAATGATCACCCTGGGATTCAATGAAATTGTGATGAATAACCCATATTTTGCTGCCGGTGGTGGTTTGATGTTATTAGGAACTGGACTAGCTTTAGCAAGACTGGGGGTTGTGAAAAGTTCAGGGTTTATCTATCGTCAATTGTTAGTTGATTTGGAAATACCGTCAAAGGATAAGTCATACCTTTGGTTCTTAGAATGGATGTCCAGGTATAAACATAGAAATACACGTCATCTATCTGTGGAAACAAACGTTATAACCCATGACAACGGGGCCATTAGCACCAATTTTTCACTAGTCCCAGGGCCAGGAAAACATTTGATTAGATACAAAGGAGCATTTATGTTGGTAAACCGTGAACGTTCTGGGAAATTATTAGATATGACAAACGGTACACCATTTGAAACAGTTACATTAACAACCCTTTACCGAGATCGCAAATTGTTCAATGATTTGCTACTAGAAGCAAAGAACATGGCATTGAAAGCTCGGGAAGGTAAGACTGTTATTTTCACATCTTGGGGTCCAGAATGGAGGCCCTTTGGTAAGCCCCGCTCAAAGAGATTACTCGGATCTGTTATTTTGGATGAGGGAATAGCTGATAAAATAGTGGGTGACGTTAAGGATTTTCTAACAAGTGGTGAATGGTATCACAAAAGAGGTATCCCATACAGAAGAGGATATTTATTGTACGGTCCTCCGGGAAGTGGTAAAACCTCATTTATACAAGCATTAGCGGGTGAACTAGACTACAACATTTGCATCTTGAATTTATCTGAAAACAACTTGACAGATGACCGATTGAACCATTTAATGAACCATATACCTAATAGATCTATATTGTTGTTAGAGGATGTTGACGCAGCGTTCAACAAAAGAGAACAAACTGGTGACCAAGGTTATACCAATGGGGTTACATTTTCAGGATTATTAAACGCATTGGATGGAGTTGCTAGTGCTGAAGAATGTATAACGTTCATGACTACAAATCACCCAGAAAGATTAGATCCCGCGTTACTTAGACCAGGTAGAGTTGATTATAAAGTCATGATAGATAACGCAACCGAATATCAAGTTAAAAAAATGTTTTTGAGATTCTATGAAAATCAACATGAACTTTGTGAAGCCTTTTTGGCCAAATATAGAAAGTTGAATTTACAACATGTCAGTACGGCTCAATTGCAAGGTTTATTCGTATATAACAAGAGAGATCCTAAATCTGCTGTTGACATGGTAGAGACATTACAAAACCCAAACTCTATATTTTAGAGCATGTATATAGTAAAATCTGTAAATACTTCATCATCCCCTACACTTCTTCATTAATTTATCATTTGCATTATCTAGTCTTTCTTCCGTGATTTCACCGTCTTCTCCAGCGCCTCCATTCTGTGGATCTCCTGCGTCTTTGACTAATTCACTAATGTAATTCATATATATCAAATAAATCAACAAATCGCAATTATCCTTCCGTAGCGTGATACTTCCTTCTGATGATGACTTGAGTTTGGAAGTGAGTATCCTTCTAAAGTTGGATTGGTTATATGTCTTTCTATTTTTCTTTATACTTGGCATATTGTAATTGTTTTAGTTAATCTACCTCTGGTCCATGGGCGACAACACTAAAACAGTGACTGATGATAGTGGAATTAGAAGCCTATTTGTGACTGAATATGGTTATATCAATACGAAGTGAGGTGGATTGGGAAATTAATGTGACTGTGTGGCGGGATGGCGGGGTTCGAAAGACTTGAGTGGTTTGTTTTTGTCTGAGCCGTTGGTTACTTTTCTTGTTCTGACTGTTGAAGAAGTACAGCCAGTTTTGTTTCTTCATAGTTGTATCGACTGGTATACTTTTACAACTGCCAATTGTTCAATTCTTCTTCACTACTACCATAATTATAAGCAATTCGAGGGTTATTTGCTCATAACAGTAATAATATTTTGAAAACCTGAGAAAACATCGAGGGACATGAATCTTAAAGCACTTGCGATAAGCCTCTTCGTTCTAGTGCCAAACGTGGTGAATTCAATACGAATTGAAGGTGAACGAGAGTTGCAAGATTCGTTCACCATAATCAAAAAGAGATTCAAAATAAATGACAAGTTTGAAATCAATCCTTCGGTGTTCAATCAAGCACATAAGCCTGGAAATGGGGGTGGTGGTGGCAATGATAACAAAGATTGTCCCCCATGTTTCAATTGTAACCTCCCTAATTTTGAATGTACACAATTTTCCCAGTGTAATACATTCACAGGAATGTGTGAGTGTCAGGCGGGATTTGGAGGTTTAGATTGTTCAGAACCATTATGTGGAGCGTTGCCAGATGGTAACAATAAGAGACCGATAAGGAAAAACAAGAAGTGTGATTGTAAATCGGGTTGGTCAGGCATTAATTGTAATTTATGTGAAAGGGATGATGTGTGTGACCAGTTTATGCCAGATGGATTGAAGGGAACTTGTTATAAAGAAGGCATCATAGCTAAAAATTTCCATCAAATGTGTGATGTTACAAACTACAAGATCCTTGCCATTCTAGACGGTCAAATTCCACAAGCTACGTTTTCATGTAATAAGACTTCAGAGAATTGTAATTTCCAGTTCTGGATCGATCAACAGGAGTCTTTTTACTGTGATTTGAATGAATGTAAACTCAACTACGATTTAAGTAAGAATACAACTCATTACAATTGTGAAAAAATTGCTTGCAAGTGTTTGCCAGACCAAATGCTTTGTGGGAAAGCTGGCTCAATTGATATATCCGATTTTTTAACTGAAACAATCAAAGGTCCTGGTGAGTTCACTTGTGATGTTAAGAGTAAGAAATGTCAATTCTCTGAGCCAAGCATGAACGACTTGATTCAAAGTGTATTTGGAGATCCTTATATTTTATTACAATGCAAGTCTGGAGAGTGCGTCCACAAAAGTGAAATTCCTGGGTATAATGCTCCTGACAATCCAAAATTGACCCTTGGTAATATATTCCTGATCGTCAGTGTGTTGCTTATTTGTATTTTGGCTGTAGTTACCGTATTACGAAATATCAGTGAATCTGCTTTATTCAAAGGTAGTGGAGGATATGAGCCATTCGAGCATGATGCAAGTGTGATGAACCTAAATTTTGAACCTACTACACTTTCTTTTGAGAATATTAGCTATGAAGTGGGTGGGGGCTATCAAGTCTTGAACAATATATTGGGATTGGTCAATCCTAGGGAATGTTTGGCAATTATGGGTGGGTCAGGAGCCGGTAAAACAACACTTTTAGACATTTTAGCTGGGAAGAATAAAGATGGAAAGATTTCAGGTTCAATCTATTTAAACGGTAACTTTGTTAATCCAAAGCATTATAAGGAAATAGTTGGATTTGTTGATCAAGAAGATCATTTGATCCCTACATTGACTGTTTATGAAACTGTTTTGAACAGTGCCTTATTGAGACTACCAAGAGAAATGAGTTTTACGCAGAAGCAAGCTAGAGTAATTGAAGTCCTTAATGAATTGAGAATTTTAAACATTAAAGATCGGGTCATTGGTTCGAATTTTAAAAGGGGAATATCTGGTGGTGAAAAAAGAAGAGTTTCAATTGCTTGTGAATTGGTAACATCGCCTTCTATCTTGTTCTTGGATGAACCAACTTCTGGTTTAGATTCCTATAACGCCAGAAATGTTGTTGAATGCTTAGTGAAATTATCTAGAGATTATAATAGAACCATTGTATTTACCATTCATCAGCCAAGAAGTAACATTGTTTCGTTGTTCGACAAATTGTTGTTACTCAGTGAAGGTGACTTGATCTTTTCTGGGAATATGATCAAAGCCAATGATTTCTTCACCAAAAACGGATACAAATGTCCATTGGGTTACAACATAGCAGATTACTTAATTGACATTACCGTTGATCATAATAAGATTGTCAAAGTTTCCAATGCAGATTCTGAAGTTTTTACGGCATCATCTACAGATTTGCATGATGCTGATATCCACAGTCAATTCCTCGAAAATAGAACAGCAAGTCAAGAAGATACTACTAGAGAATGGGAACATTTTGCCGTTCATCGCGATGAATATAATACTGATATCATTGGTCGTCGTAAAACAAAGACTGGTGAAGAAGAAACTTTACTTCGTTTGAGAAATAAATTGCACTCGTTATTTGTTGAATCATCCTTGGCTATTGAATTGAAACAAGAAATAGCTGAGGCGAAAGAAAATCCAAATTCTCTCGACCTTGGCACTCATTACATCAAGAAAGCAACATTTTTTAGTCAAGCATGTATTCTTTCATCAAGAACGTTCAAAAATTTACATAGAAACCCAAGATTATTGCTAGCTCACTATGTATTATCACTATTGGTTGGGTTATTTTGTGGTTACTTATATTACGATGTTTCTAATGACATAAGTGGTTTTCAGAATAGATTGGGTTTCTTTTTCTTTTTACTTGCCTTCTTTGGGTTTTCTTCATTAACTGGTTTACAGTCATTTGCAACTGAAAGAATCATTTTCATCAGAGAAAGGGCTAATAACTACTACCATCCATTAAGTTATTATTTGAGTAAAATTTTCTGTGATGTTATTCCTCTTAGAGTTCTACCACCAATAATTTTGATTAGTACTGCGTACCCATTAGTCGGATTGACTATGGAACAAAACGCATTTCTCAAAGCAATATTAGTGTTAGTATTATTCAATGTTGCCGTTGCAGTTGAAATGTTAATTGTTGGTATTTTGGTTAAAGAACCTGGCACTTCAACCATGGTTGGTGTTTTGCTTTTGTTATTATCGTTATTATTTGCTGGATTGTTTATCAACAGTGAAGATTTAAATTCGCAAATTAAATGGTTAGAATGGATATCTGTATTTCATTACGCTTACGAGGCATTATCCATTAACGAAGTTAAGGACTTGATTTTGAGAGAAAAGAAGTATGGGTTATCGATTGAAGTACCGGGTGCTGTTATATTAAGTACGTTTGGTTTCAATGTGGGTGCCTTCTGGATAGATGCATCTTACTTGGGAGGTCTATCTGTTATATTTTTGTTATTAGGGTACATTTTCTTACATTATTTTACCATTGAGAAAAGATAGTATTAAGAATTAGTTTATAAATAAAATAAAAAAGTAACGATTTAGTTTAGAAGAAAGGTTGAGTAGTGATGCAATCTATTTCGGTACCAGCTATTCCCTTTTTGAAGTCATGATTTGATCATATATTTGTTTTTTTAAATCGTTTAAATCCAAATCTCTTTTATCAATATCAAACTCGAATTCTTCAATTGGCGTCTCCGAAGTGACTGGCTCATCCAAAGGATCATGATATGACATTAAGTACGGATGTTCCAAAGCTTCTTTAATAGTGATTCTTTTACTTGGATCGAATACCAATAATTTCTCTAATAAATCAACAGCTAAATGATTAACAGGATCTCTTCCACGATGTTTGACTTTTCTATAAGGGTGATTATTTATAAAGTCTTCAAGATCTATCTTGACTCTTATAGGTAAAGATTTGATAAACCCACGAGCTCGACTTGATTTGATCACTGTTAATTCTTCATCTGATGGTGTACCCAATACTTCAAATATAAGCCTCAACTGATTGATGTAGTCTGTTCCAGGGAACAATGCTTTATAGATCAACAATTCTGCTAATATACAACCAACTGACCAAAGATCAATTGCGGTAGAGTATTTTGATGCACTCAACATGATTTCAGGAGCTCGATACCACCTTGTTGCAACATACTCCGTCAATAATGAAATTTTGGGAGTATTGTAATGAGCATAATCTAATCTGGCCAATCCAAAATCACAAATCTTCAAATCACATTGTTCATTCACCAAAATGTTCGAAGGTTTTAAGTCTCGGTGAATAACTTTGGCACTGTGAATTAATTTCAACCCTTTTAAAATTTGATATATGAAGTACTGTGTATGCTGATCAGATAATATTTGAGTGTGAATCACATTGTGCAAATCACTAGGCATGTATTCCTGAATCAAATACACTTCATTGAAATTTTCAAAGTTCATAGGCTTTTGTACATCGAATAATCGAATTATGTTTTCATGATTGTTGAACTTAGTTAAAAGTTTGATCTCTCGAAGGGTTCGAAGGCAGAATAGTGGTCTTTCAAATGGTTCTATCTTCTTTATTGCAACTTTGGTCTTTGTGGGTAAATGAACTGCTAATGCAACTATTCCGTAGGCTCCTTCACCGAGAATCTTGAGGACTTTGAAATTTTGGGAAATGTTAAATACAACCTTACGCAGCTTGGGAGAGGATTCTTTGAGTTCAGGGATTCTATTCATCTTGTTAACCATCATATTGACACACTGAGCATAATTTGGGGTGATTACTGGAGGGATACCCAATGACATATATATATATGACGACGAACATGCAACGCCTGTTTGTAGTGACGACAATGTGGTCAGCTCTCATTGTTTGGACAAAGAAGAAGTAGGGGGACATTCAAGACGAAAGTTTTAAAAGAGTCCAAATGTGTATTTTGTACCAGGTTGTTAATTTATAAGTATATGCACCAGTTGTTAAGTTACCCAATCGTAATTGTCCCATGTTTCAGGTTTGTACAATCTTTACCAGATTTTCACCACAAATACGAGAACATTTGATACATGATATATGAAACAAGAAACAAGAAACAAGAAACAATTTTATGAATTCTCTATATATCAATCTAACTCCATTCTAATTTGGAACCTCTTTCGATTAAGTCAATGATTTGCTGTCTGTTTGGCCAGAAACCCCAACCTAATTGTAATGCCTGGTGTAATCTGACACCTAGTTTATCAGCAAACTCCCAGACTAACCCTGGATTCTTCAAAAATCCTCTACCAATCAACGCTATATCAAAAACCCCTTCCTCAATATACTTGTTAACTAGTTCAGGATTAGACTCAAGTCCTCCAACACACGCAACTACTAATTTGTCTCTCACATGTTTTTTAATGGCACGAGCTAATGGGACATGTATTGGCTCTCCTTGTTCCTTACTAACTCCTGATCTCGGAGGTTGTCGATAATCATTACCACCTGATGAAATATCAAGGAAGCTTATTTTCTTCTCAATCAATATATCAGCCAATTTTTTAGAATCATCAATTGTCCAAGCTTCTGGATCAGTACTGTTTTCAGCTGCAGATATTCTCAAGAATATTGGTACATCTGGAATCTTCGATTTGACAGTGTCGATTACCTCAAGTAAAAATCTGATTCTATTTTCAAAAATTCCACCGTATTCATCGCTTCTCTTATTTGAAATGGGACTATAAAATTCATTGATCAAATAGCCATGAGCGCCATGAATTTCAATTGCATCAAATCCACTGATTTTGACTGCTCTCTCAGCTGCGTCACCAAAATCACGAACAATTTGTTTGATTTCGCCAACTGTAAGTTCATTAGGAACTGGTAAATTGCCATGCGGTCTGAATGGTAATTTGGATGGTGCTACAATTTTACTTGGCCAACCACCAACTGATGTGTTGGCTACTTGTTCTAAGTGCAAAAATAGTGGATGTGCTGACGCTTTTCTTCCACCGTGACCGAGTTGAATTGCTATCAATTGTTTTTGTGAATGGGCATATTCAACAATTGGTTTCAATGATTCAGCTTGCTCTTTGTTCCAAATACCTAAATCATGAGGAGATAATCCACCCTCCGGGCTAACTGAAGTACTTTCAACGATTGTTATACCAGGCCCCCGATTGACTAAAGACCCATAGTGAATTAAATGATATGGCGTTGCTTCAAAGTTGTTATTTGCTGAGTATTGACACATAGGTGATACACCAATTCTATTCTGTAAAGTTATGTTTCCAACCTTCAAGGGTTGGAAGATTGCTGGAGCATTCTCACTGGAACCATAGAATGTACCAGCTGCAACTGGTTGCTCTGGGGTATAATAAGCAACAGCAATGGAACCCTTAATTTCATCAGATGGGTTAACTTCTTCGCATGTGATTGTCATTGAGTATGTCTTTGCGCTTAGAATTCAGGAATAGGGAATCAACTTGGTAGTTTATATAGAAAAGGCTGCTTATTAATCGTGTTGCAAGTAACGCCACAACGATTGCCTAATGGAGTTTTTTTGTCGGAATAATCTTACATGCTGCACAAATAAAGTTGTACATCGTATTAGTCTACAGAAGTAATATTTATATTTATACAATGAGCCTCATGGTATGAATTAAATGCTAAATAAAGACTAAATAGTAAGATCTAATATATACAAAGAAGAAGAGGAATTTTTAATATGTCAATCATTGAGAAAAAATCATGCCAATGGTTTATACATATACAATACCTCATTTTTAGTGGTAATATAATGGGTCGAATTGTAATACTGAAGCTACAGAGTAAACGCAATTGGGATGATACGATATTCGGTATACTGAAATGTTATGATGTTCCGTATACTTCGTGTTATTGCAAAATGTTACGGAGGTATTCCATCGGAATAACAGATAATCAATTACTGCAAAATGAAGCTTTTTTGATTTCTAATAGTTGCTGCGATACTTTTGCAAAACATCATCGGCCGTCGATACCTTAAAAGCTAAATATATTGAAAGTTGGATTCCCTGAAAAAGTTCAAAAAATCTGTAACAAAAGGAGGACGAAAGGGGAAAGTAAGACACTAAATTTCAAACGAAATGAGAGTACGTGAGATTTCCAAGTTATGGAGAAGACAAGAAGAAACGAATGAATATTCAGCTATGATATGTATTCGAGTACTCTACCTAAAACATATTGTGGCAAACGTACCACAATGTAAGTGAAATATACCCACATCTATCTATCTTCAAAATTTTTGTGGAATTTTTGTAATAACTTTAGCAAAAATTGAAAATAACTCTTAAAGCTTTTCATATAGAGTTGAAGAAGAAAAGAATACACTTATCTTACTCACAAATGCCTGCAACCATGTCTATTCAATAAGCTCGTAATATATATGAGTTAACGGATGAAAAACAAGAAAATGACAATGGAAAAAACAGACAAATACAATTAAAAACTACCCAGGCAACTTGTCCGAGTGGTTAAGGAGAAAGATTAGAAATCTTTTGGGCTTTGCCCGCGCAGGTTCGAGTCCTGCAGTTGTCGATATTTTTTTCATTATTTTCAAAAGTCATGAGTCGTGTATTAGTAGAAACCAACTACTATTCGTTGATGTTGCCAGGGATTGTGAAGATATCTCATGATTTTTGCAATGAAAACTACTACGAATTGCGATACTTTTGCATAATGCGTATTATCGGTTTCGATTGAACCCACAAATCTATACTTACTTAACCTTTTTTACTTCCTTTTCATCTCCATCATCTTCATGTGATCGTTTCCTAGAACCAACCTCATCATCACTCAAATCTAATTCTTCCCCTTCTGAGCTATCATCCTCATTTTCATCGTCGGAATCATCATTGGATAATGCAACAATATAATATTTTAAGGCATTCAAAAATAGATCCTCAGCGATTAAATTGGCCAAATCTTCACCATTCCTAAATTCTTTACCAGGCTTTTCACCTGTCCAATTAAACCAAGAAAAGAATGATTTCATTCCTTTCCTATAATTATTCTTATCTTCATTTGACATAGATTTGCCTTTGGATTGTTTGATGGATGTGGGGTTAATCTTGACTAGATCTTTGGGCCATTGTACATCGACTGGTTCTGAAATAATACGCTCTTCACCGTCTTTCATTATTGCTTTAAATTTCTTGGTTATTTCTTGTTGAGAAATCAACGGATTTTTACTAAAACTTATGGTGATTTTGAAGTCTTTATAGTGAGACTTATCATTCTTAATAATTGGATATTCAACGTAAATGTCATCGATGTACTCCAAATACTTCAAATCTTCTGGACTCACGTAGTCTGCAAAATCATCATTCTCTGCAAGTATTATATACCAAAATTTGGGAATTGCTTTGAGTATTGATCTTCTCTTTTCATACAATGGTTGAGATGATTTGATTCTATATATTTCAGCATCTTTTTCAACTTCATTCATTTCTCTTTCCCAACTGGACAATTTGTCCAAACACTGCTGAAGCTGTTTAGATTCTTTATCTTGAGTTTGCGACATCGTGGTAAGAAGCTGGTTCTGGTAATGAGTCTCGTGATAAAGGAGGTGATGAGACGAAGACGAGATTCAGTTTTGTTTCTCGTTCCTCAGCGTTTACTTTTCTCTAGGACAAATAGCAACACTATTACAAATACAATTAACTACATTGAACTACGAAAACTCAAATGAATCAATAAAATAAGAAAGTCTACTATCATGATCAAAGAAAATGAAATCATCTCACGAGTACTTCTCACAATAGATAAATTTAAAGGAAACTTAGCCAATTTTAAAAATTCAATCATTGATGGTGAATATACACAGTTGCATTCTTCGAATATCTTTACCCGCACATTGGTATGGAAAACTTGTCTTATTACGGATAGCTTGAAGTTATCAACATGGGAATCAAGATTAAGTGACTCGAGAGTTGTCTTCCATCAATTAGTCAATAGAGATGATCTTAAGATACCATGGTGTAATCTAGACCAGGAAAGCATTTACTATCAAACAAAAAATCTTTTTCGAAAATCAAGTATAACTAGGAAGCTGTCAATACAAAATCCAAGATCATTGAAGAAAAATGCACTAACCAGAGTAAATATCACCGATGATCCCCTATCTTGCAGTCGATTTCCAACACCTTGTCCTTATGTCAATACAGACGAAGACTTGGAATTGCTTGAGGCCATAATACTCGATATTGAAAGATTGTTTCCGGGGGAGGAGTTTTTTCATAGTTCCAGCACTGGTTCATTGAATGCTAAAAAACAGTTGATTGAAATCTTGTACGTATGGTGTAAATGTAATCCTACGATTGGATATAAGCAAGGAATTCATGAAATTTTGGGACTAATATATATGAATTTATACCGGGAATCTGTGGATATTCCGCAAACAAATACCTTCTCCAATGACGATTTGAAGATTTTAAGTCTATATGATGTGCATTATATATGCCATGACATGTTTACAATATTCAATAAATTCATGGTACAAAGTGGAATAATAAATAAATTTTATGAAAGCGAAGATAATTTATGGAAATCTATAGAAACCTTCAACATGTACTTGATGAAGGTTGATCAATTTATTTACTACAATCTCAACACTAAGTTGAAACTAGAATCTCAATTGTGGATCATAAGATATTTACGATTGGTTTTATTACGTGAGTTGGGGAAGGATATGGAAACTATATGTTTGCTATGGGATAAGTTGATTGCATCTCAATTATCTAATCAATCTACAAACTGCATATCTGCCATACCCGATTTATTGAACTTTATGATTATACAATTATTAATTCGAATAAAGACAGATATTATATCAAGTGATTTTAGTGAATGTTTGTCACTCTTATTACATTTACCTGTTACGTTTCCCAGCCCCCTAGCAAGAAACAATTTCATCAAAATCTTATACAAGGACGCAGTTAAATTTTATGAAAAAAGGTTAGATAACTTGAAACTATATGAGTACGGCATCAAATTGAACAACAGATACAATTCCAACTTGAAAATATCGATGAGCTATACAAATAGTGCAAGAAGCTCAGGTGAGTCTTCCAATTCCAGCAAGGCTGTTAGTTCTACACCACCGAGCACTCCTGATCCACGGGCTGAGAAAATGAAATTCGAGAAGATGAGATTAGAAATGAGATTGAAAAAGAAAGCACAGCTGATGATCAAGCCATAGGAAGTTTATAGATAAGTACATTATCTTTTTTTTTTGCAATCTTGTAGTGTGCACTTGAACCGTATTTTTCTGACATTGCCAAAAAATATCAAGCGTCAAACATCGAAATTCACATCGATCATCCAAACAACCACCAACATGGGTAAAAGAAAATCATCGTCGCGTAAACCAGCCAAGAAAATCAAACAGACACTTGATGTAACATTCACTTGTCTATTCTGCAATCATGAAAAATCGGTTGTTTGTACATTAGACAAAAAAAACTTGTTGGGCGAATTGCATTGTAAAATATGTGGACAAAGTTTCCAGACTGCTATACATTCCTTATCACAGCCAGTCGATGTCTACAGTGACTGGATTGACGCTTGTGAAGATTTAGCCGAAGAAGCAGAGAAAAACGGAGGAGATGAAGAAGAATACTCCGATGATGAGGAGCAAAGAGCTAGAGATCCAATCCTAGATTCTGGTTCTGAAGATGAAGGATACTAAGGGGAAGTTTGGGACTTTGTATTATATTTAGAAATAAAAATATATGTTAACGTCAAATTTTATTTTATGGTTGTCTCTATATTATATGGCTATTTGGTAAGATTACTAAGCACCTGATCATAAGTTTCATTCAATGTATTGTTTTCTTCCTTTGAGGTTTCCGCAACTTCTTCGACTTTTTCGTCCGAGCCGTCATCTGCATCTGTCGAAAGCCTTTTCAATTTGGATTTAATTACCTCAATGTCTAGCATATCGTGGCCTCGATGTACAATATTAGCATTTTCATTCTCATTTTGGAACACATTTTCTAATGAAATACCTTTCTTTTTCAAATTTTCTAAATATTCGATGATTTTATCTAAATCAGATAATTCAATCCCCATTAACTTCTTTCTCAAATTTTCACCCAGGATATCAGTATCTGGTGTATTTGGTCTATGAAAATCTTTTAATTTAGATAGTTTCAACACTGAACCTTCTTGTCTACCCAAATTATTTAGATTTGTACGTGAGCTAGATCTAGAAGCCAATGGCGACTTACTAACAGGCACGCTTCCTGGAGGCTGAGGTTTTAAGTGATCATCATCAGTATTATCAGCACCAGCTAAAAATTCCAGATTCGAGTGTCTTGTTTCATCTTCACCAGCTTTAATCAAATACATATTAGCCATGCTCAGTTTACTATCAGCTAAACTTGGATCAATTAATTGTAAGCCTTTTTCAATACTCGAATCAATGAAGATGAATCTAATTAGAGTTTCCTTTCCATCCACATCTAATCTATTTTTCAATTGTAATTTCAATAACTCGTTGATAGTTCCTTTCAATTCATAACGTATAGATTGCGCACGAGATATAAATTTGGACACCTCTGGAGATTTCAAATCCAATTTCTGTTGTGCTTTCAATGCTAAAATCTCATTTAACTGTTCAGTTAATGAATCAGATTCCGAGGCTTCAGCTAAATGAGGCATTGGTGTCTTAACATCAGGTTTCCTTGATGCATACAATAGCCTTTCCATATTCCTCATTGTATATAAACCGATTCTTTCTTTGAACACGGCGGGAAATGCATCAGAATCAGAATCTATATTGATAATAGTTTTGGAGTTTTTGATACCATTTACCAATGCACTTGCACAAGTTAGATCCAATCTACTTCCAACTATTGAAAAATATCCTAAATTTTTGAAAAATGGTAAAATTTTAGCAATTTGTAATATCGAAGCTTGACTAAAATTTTCATTTTCAAGATGAAGTCTGATTAATTTAGGGAATAATGGAAATTTTGATATGAAATAGTGTATTATAGCGGATTCACTTAGTGAGCTACTATCAGAGGATTGACTGCTTTGAGAATCACTCTTCTCCATCTCTGTTGAATTGTTCTTTCCAAGGGTACCGAATAATCTTTGATTGTTTGAAAGATCAAGATATTTCAAATTTGGTAATTTCATTAAAACATTCTCAAAAACTTCTTTAAAGATTTCAGTAAATGTGGAGTTAGTTGAATTCAAGCTAACAAATGACAAGGAAGACTTCGAAATAATCAGTTCATAATCCGGCCTTTTCGAATAATCTAATATGATTTTCAACATTTGAAAACTCAGAAAATCATTATAACCTAAATCTAAACCTCTAGCAAAATCTTGAAATAACCAAGTATCAACAATAATTTTGAAATGTTTGGGAGTTAGCTGATTGAATGCCAATCCTAATCTTGATGTCCTCTTCAGTACTGCCAATTTCATTAATTTATCAAATATTTCTATGTCAGTGATGCAACAACCTGTTAAAATTAATTCTTCAATTCCACCTCTTGCAACCAAAGTAGCAACGAATAACGACCAATCAACATCAGATCGATTATCTTTATTACAAGTCATTCTGATAATATTTTCTTCATATTTCGTAGACTCGCTATTCGTTTTCTTTTTTCTTTTCTTCAATACGTTAACAGTCAAGGAGGGACACTGAGTAACATCAATCTTGTTTAATACCGTGTTTCTTGATAAAAACCAACAAAGCAATGACCAACCTTCTTGATTTATAGGAGTATTTCTTAAACTGAGTTTTTCTAATTGCTTCTTAGCACTCATTGCCGATAATAAGATCTTGAATTGTTCAACTGATAAACTTACACCATCTAATGAAACGCAAATCACAGGTGCGATTCTTAAAAAATCAGCGAATGTTTGAATTTCAATCATTGTAGGAGTTGGATTACGTAGTTGCAAGACTGGTATAGGAGCCATCGAGCCTTTCGGTAGTTGTTTTAGTATCGCTGGAATCGGAAGAATTTCTCTTAAATGACAACAACGAGAATACATTGTATCAAGAGCCATTTTCTTAACTGGTACAGTGTAATTCACTGGTGCATGACGTTGAATTGGTTTGTCAATAGCTATACTTTTGGCATGTTGATTAACTACTATGTCTTCTTCTTCGTTGGATGAATCTGGATTAGAGATGACTTCTGCATTCTCGTCTTGAACTTCACCTACATCATCCACTACGTCTTTATTTGTAGGTGCAGAAGTATCTTTTTTTATGTATCCTAAAGCTCCAGTACCACCAACCACTATCCCACCGCCAAAGCCCATTTGAGACTTTTCGATTGCACGCTCTTCTTCTTCACTTAATGGATTTATCTTCAAATGGCCATTAGGAAGAACTTCAACATTTCCTTTTCTTGGGGTTCTTGAAGGTATTTGTTGTGGTGGGTCAATTAAGAATGTAGATGAATGAAATGCAACTCTTTTCAACGGCTTTAATCCTTTAAAACTGGGATCCAAATCCAAACCACATATTGGTGGAGGAACTGGCAGCGATGACGTTGATGAAGGTGATGTTGTTTTCGAAAGCGGGGCTCCAGATGAAGAAGAAGAAGGTGCAGCCAATGATGAAACGCTTTTTCTTTTTAGAAAGCTGGAGAATTTTGATGATGATTCAGAGGTTTGAGTTGTCGATTGAGCAGGTTGGCCATAAGTCGTACCATCATAACCATTTATTAATACACTCGGTAACGGAGTTGCTTCATTACCACTAATGAGTGAGTTACTTGATGCTACTGATGATCTTCGAGAGGCTACTGATGAACGGCGAACGTCATTTTGTAGATAAAATTTGATATACTCTTCAAGTCTTGGATCCGATGTATCTTTGGAGTATGTTGGTGTAGACATTGTTCTTTGTAAATGAGCAAGTTTGGGAGAAGTTGGCCCATGATGAGCTGCAGATGTATCTACTTTTTTTTTTGACCTTAAATCATAATCGGTCTTGAAAATACCTTCCTGATTTGACGCAAGTGGAGATTTAGTAGATGTTGGTTCAGAATTCGCTGGTGGTACCTTGTGAAACTTGCCTTTTAATTTCGAAAATAGCCCACCGCCACTCCAAGCATTATTTGAGTTCCCGAAAGTATTGTTTTTTTTTCCAGGTTTTTGAAATTGACTATCTTGACGTATATGATCTGGCGAATGATCCGACACTATATTTTCTTCCTGAATTGGAGCAATTGATGGCTTTGTTTTTGATTGAAAGTTTTCATTTGTATTAGAAATATTGGCACTCAAATGTGAAGAAACTGTATGTGCCTGCAAATTCTGATCTGTATCTCCGTTGACATTCGCCTTTTTCAGTTCATTCGACGTGGTTGATTTAGTGCTTAGTGACAGTGATGTTCGCTGTGGAGGTGATGCAATATTTGGATCAATTGAGGAATCTCTAATAAGCCAATCAACATCGGTGTCCCTGACACCTTTGGTGAACACATTAGTCTCTTCCTCTAGGATGTCTCTCATTTTATCAATATCAACTTGTCTAGATGACGAAGACGATGAACCCCAAATATTTGTGGATGTGCTCTCCTTGAGTGATGTTGACTTTTTTGGCGAAAGTGCTGCCATATTTGGTGAGTCTTGAGGCGAGTTTTGCGATGACTCTGCCGCAGTTATGCTAGCTGCATTCAGCATACTGATATATTAACTGATTGATTAGTAAGAGTAATAGTAGTTTACCAGTTATAGCAGTGAGGTCCAATTGAATTTGTTGTGTATCGTATATGGTTATTGCTGATGTATTTCTGTCTATTACAATAAAACTAGTAATTTCCAGGGAAGTACTCCAACCACGGAAAAAAAAGAAATCTCACCATGAGTTCGATATGATCTAATTAATTTGAATAGTAGCTGATATCAACCTCAGCACCTGATTATTTTGAAACTCATTGAAACTCATTGGCTACTTCCTCCAAACTTATAATGCCTATTCGATATCCTAAGCCTATATATACGTGAAAGACAAGCAAGAAAGAACGTAGTGAAGTTCTTGCACTCGACCAAGATCACCACGTGACTGCTGATGCCTAGAAATTGGAACCTCAAGTTGGAAAATGCAGCAGCAGCTATATGCATTCTCCCCAACCTACTTCAACTCCAATACAAAATGCAAAGAACGAACGCCTTGAATGCTTCTTCAAGTTGTTTAAAAGTGAAAATATATCTTACAATGAACGGCAGGATTCGAACCTGCGTAGCCAATATGTTTTTATAACTTTTTTCTTTACCCACTCAGACAGTTGCATATCAATTCTCCTTGCGGCGTTTACTGTTTTTAAACATATTTATTAGAAGCACAGCTATAAGCACCTTAGTCAAAGTCTAGTTTGTATTGATAGGTAAGGCTTATGTCATGAATGTCTTATTACTTTCTATGACAACCAGATAATGATTACAATTTGACAATTCTATACACTAACCAAAGCCAAAAATATCCAAATGCAACGAAAGAAATGGCAGTATTCAAAATGACCCATAAATCGGAGTATCTAGCAGGTGGATCCCACATGAAATCAACAACATGATAAACTATCATCAACACATAACTTCCCCAAATCATTATATTATTCAAATCTAGCTTTCGTCTTATAATCAACTGAGATCCAACTAACCAGTTCATTAATAATGTACTTACAAAGTACTGCATTATTAGATCGTCCTTCTTAAGGAGCGGATACAAACTGAACGTAGCTACATTATTCATCCATTGAATCATGGTTATATCCTGTGAGTTGATAAGAAGGAGTAGTAAAATTGGAATCGCTGGTATAAGTATTGATTTTTCATGGACCTGGTATGAAAATAAATAGAATGATAACGAGTTTGATGCAAATCCGTAGATCATTGCTGGAATTTTGATACTTTGATTCTTTTTGATTTTGCAAAAAAGAAAAATGTTGATAGGAACAGTTGATAAAAGTGTTGCAGCAAGTGCCAATTTGGAAAGTTGATCAGCTTGGACGATTTTCCGGTATTTGATTAAAACGTTCGTAGTACACCAAAAATTTGCAACTTTATCCTCAAATAATCCACGATTGAATGGAAAGATTCTGTGTACTATTTGTAAAATTGACTCAGGATGTTTCATGAATGGAATCAAGTAAATCAACTGCGTAGTTATAACAGCTGATCCTACTAGAATCAACTGCAAAAAGTTTCTCAATTGACTCAATATGTAAAAGAAAATAAACAACGAATAATATAATCCCATTTGCTTGAAATTAATACAACTCACAAACCAAATACTTGCCATTACGAGATTATCTCTAATTAATTCAATCACTGAATACACAAAAAACCCCAACATCACTGAATTAAATTGAAAGTGACCATGATCGATCAACACCAAATGTGGTTGATTTATAATCAACAATGCAATAATAATTTGATCCATTCTATTTACATTAAATTTTTTCCCCAATAAATTTGCGATCAATAATATAGCCGGAATGTACATTATCAATTCACTCAATAATGAACTAATTCGCATAAAGGATCTCAAATCATCACTTTCCAAGCCTCTAGAAATATACAAAGCGAACCAATCGCTATTTATAAAATTACCAATTTTTCCAATTAGATACGAATGAAAAGCAGTCAATGGAGGATAATCCAAACCCCAGTGCTCTAAATCGTAAAAGTACCATCGGGATACGTGTAAATTGATTGTCAATTCCATCCAGTGTCTTTGTGCCTCGAAATCCCCATGTATAGGTGGTGATTTGAATCCTGAGTGCCCACCCAATCCTATTGCAGTTCTTAGTATGATTGCTGATAAGACAAGGATGTATCTGGCTGCCCATTGATCAGGAGCTCTCTCAAAGTAATGGAGTAAATCATATATAGGTGAGTCTTTGAAGATGCTGGGTTGAACCTGTTGTTCTTTTATATGTCCTAGTGGTTTGGATAATGTTGGTTTAGCGGATGCAGCCTCTTTCTTTGCATTCGACGACCTCTTTTTGGATTTTGCCATATTGGTAGAATGAGTGTGATATAGATAGATCTGTAGTGATTGTTATATTTTTGTTTGTCGAGAAAGAACCAATTTTCAGCACCAAATTGAGTTTTTGCGTGGTAAATCGGCAGTCAACAACACTATTATCATGAAGAATAAGGCAGAATGACACTTTCAACTGCTTATCAAGAGACTGAAGTCTGGTAGGTACGCAAATATTAGAGTTTTAAGTACATTTTATTCATTTTTCCCTTAATCGAAGAGTGACTAGTGGCACAAACTGAAATGAACCAAATCGACTCTATAAAGCAAGCCTGTGTCTGTATAAGATATTTTGCTTGAGATTTAAAAACCAAAACATAGCTGAAGCTCTCTAGTTGAAAGGAAGCAAAGCGTTGCCAACCTCAAGATCACCACATTTCTTGTTTAGGATTGCATAAAAAAAACTTGAAACAATCGGGACGTCATGAGTACTTTCCTCCGAGACCTTCAACAATACTTAGTGGCTAGCTGAAGACAAGAAAAAGAGAAAAGTTACGCCAACGGCCAATCAAACAAATAATGACCACAATAATGACCACAAGATTCAGATGCAATGTGTCTGTTTCACATTAGAATATTACCCACCTTAACAACATATGCGACCATAAGAAAAGACGCGTCTTATTTTTTCAGATGTCTCTAAACGGCAATCAAATTTCATCTTGAGATATAGGCATGTATGTACCTTGGTACTTCAAAAGAGGGGGTGGGCCAACATATGATGATACGAATGAGGGGCATGCTACAAGATACAAGGGGCTCCCAGAAGCCGTGCACGTAGAGGTAGGTAAAGCAATGCCCCAACACCCTTCCATTTGGAATAGCTCGTTTAAACCCCCTGTAGGTACCTTAACCTATCATTCTCGTGCATGTAAACAGCGGATTACAGTTTGCAGACCTGGTAGAATTTTGCTATTGTGTAGTTTACTGAGATGTTTGTTTAACCAGCCAGAAGAATCGAAAACTTACAACCAAGATCGTAGATATTTTTTTTTTTCCATTTTTTAATGATCACTTAATTCACACTGTTTCTAGCACCACAGCTTATATCCCACTCCAATTTAGCAAATCAGTTGCCTTAATCTTCAAGATATTTACCCATAGATAACAGAGGAATCTGGTATATCCACAGGACTTCACATACATTCGTTATTATAATATTCCACCACCCCACCATACACGTAAGCGCACTAAAAACACCATCGTATTGTCTATTGTATATTACTTCAAAGGCTAGTTTACAATGTTTCAACACCCCAATTATTCAGAGCCAGGTAAACATATAAGCACTTCATCGAGTGTGTATTCTCCTGTCGAATCTGAGTTCAGGCCAAGTGATACCAAAATTGAAGAAGAAGACTCAGAAGATGATCATGAACAACTGCCATATTCGGAACATCCAATGCAATCACACTCCTCAGATGAACAGCATGAGCATAGAATGACTACTGATGCTTCAAATCAAACATTTCAATCATACATGACTGCATATTCAGACTTGCACACGTATAATGATGCTACTACTACTCCTAATAATAATATAAGCTACTATGGTGACAATGATAGCTATACCAATAATGATGTCAATTTGAAAAATGTTCCCAGTTTTTCATCCATAAATGAATCAATATTACAAAACCCTTCCAGTACTTCGATTGATAATGATCAAACTCCACTTTTGAATAATCATGAAAGATATACTGAGAAGACGCCTATCGTGAACAATAGTGGATTCCTCGAAGATGAAATTGATGAAGAGCCCACCAGATCACTACCACAAAGACAGTTGAGTAAAAAGTTTAAAAGATTATCCATCACGCTACAAAATTCCACAGCTTCAGGAGATTCTCATCAATTTATGAATTCATTCCAGCAAAATGTTGAAAAAGCAAACAAAACAGATTTTAGGGACAATTCAAATGGAGTTACACTTAAGAGCAGCTACTATAAGAAGATTCACGAAGAGCAGCAGCAAGAGAAACAACCACTATTGGGGGAAGAAGCCGATATTTCAGTTGTTCACAGTGATGATCATCAATCTGAAATAAGCACTGTTATTACCAGAGCGTCAAGTATTCACAGTGAAAATAGCACCGCAAGCAATGACTACACAAGTCAATCAGACACACAGTCAACAAGCTCATCCTCACAGTTTGTATTCAGTAATAATCACCCTTCATCGTACAATTTACGTGGTTCACAGGTTACAGATGATATTCCTATACGAAGAGATTTAATTGAGAGGAAAGCTTCTAAGGATGACTTGAGTGAACAAGGGAAGTTCAGGATTTTTACCGATTCAAAAGGCACTATGTCTGAAGAAGGTGGGTTGAATATTATATACGATCAAAATAGAGAAGTTCCACCCTCAAGAGAAGCTAGTAAGAAAGCGAAAAAATCAGAAATTTCTACCGAGGAAGAAGATTTATCATCATTATTCATACGAGCACTTCATTCATTTGATTCTTCCACATTACAATCAGAATCAGATGCATCTATATGTTTATCATTTGCAAAGAATGATTTGGCATTCATACATACTATTGATGAATCAGGATGGGGTGAAGTTACATTACTTCAGTCTTTGCAAAGAGGTTGGATACCCATGAATTACTTTGCTATTGCCATTGCTGATGGACAAGATGAAGAAGAAGTTGAAGAAGAAAATCAACCAGAGGATAAAATACCCAATAGTCATTATTTGAAACCTCTTTACCATGCATGTGGTAAATTTCTCTTGAATCCATTAAGTCATAAAACTCGTGGTGGCAAATACACTTTTTCAATAAAAGTCATCAATTCCATCAGAGATGGAGTAAGGTTGTTATTGCAAGAAACTGATTGTTTGTCCAGATCTAATGAAATTGTAACCAAAAGACCTATTATCAGAAAATCAAGAAAATCTTTATTGGCAGATTGGTATAACTTGATGGTCAAAGCAAATGAGTTTAAAGGTACATCTAACTTCAACAAAATTGAAGTTTTAACATTGATGATATATCAGGTTACTTGTAAAGCTGTGTCATTCCTAGAAGTTTGGTCAATCGAAAGTAAGCAAATCATTAAACGTGAGAAAGAGAGAAAATTAGAAAGCGATTTGAACAATTATCCATTGTTAGACACTCCACCGTTAGCAAAACAAAGAATTACTGAAATAAATAGTATTCTTTACTCCTATTTGGGATTGATAATTGGTAGATTGGATTTAGTTGAACATAATCGAGTTGGTTGTGATATCTTAGAAACTCTAGCACACCAAATTATTCTATTATTGAGAGAACTCTTGTTTATCTCAAAGACAGGTTCAGATTTTTCGTCTGAAAAACCCAAAGATCTCGATAGTTCATTGGATGGTTTATTATCATTGGTTAGTGACTTAGTCACCAGCGTTAAGAATTTAGTAGCGAAGACATTAATTGAAAGCGAAAATGATAAAATCCACAACTTTGGGTCACCACGATTGAGTGGAGCAAGAGATTATTATTATACTCCAGAAGGTGGAGATTTGATTCAAATTGCTGCTAAAATGATCAAAGCTATTAATGTAACTATAATGTCAATAAGGAAATTATTGGAGGTGACTGGTGATTTCAAGCTCAACTCCGAAAGATCATATCCAGACTATACCAGAATGAGAATTGAACCTCAAGACTTTGTCAAGAGATGTTCTGCTATTTTCGTTAAAGGCAATGATAAATTCAAAACTTTAAGCGTGAGTAAAGCATACAAAGCTAACCGATATTCAATGATTAGGGCAGGTCAAACAGGTGATTTAGGATTTACTGAAGGTGGTGCAAATTTTCTACAAGCATTACATGGTGATGAACATTCTCCATTTTCTATATCAGCAGTGGAATTTGAACCGTTCACGAATACTGATGGTTCTAAAAGCGATACAAATATTCATGATGAGTTATTAGTTGATGGAAATGGTAATTTGTTAGGTGGTTCATTCAAAGGTCTCGTTTATACTTTGACTAATGAAAATTCTCCACCTGAATATTTTTTTGTCTCTACTTTTTTCATTTGTTTTAGAAGTTTTTCAAGTAATATTGATTTAGTTGAAGAATTAATTACTAGATTTGAAGTCGGTCAGCAATCTGATGATATCAATTTTGAATTAAACTTGAAAAAAAGAAGAAGATTGATTGTAAAGATGTTTCAATTATGGATGGAATCTTATTGGAATCACGAAGCTGATTACAATTTGTTAGCTACGTTAATCAATTTCTTTAATGAAGGTATTAACTTACATTTACCATTAGAAGCATTGAAATTAATTGAAATTGGTGCAAAATTATCATCTAGGCCCTTGATTGAAAATAGAAATATGAGAAATAAACCCACTAAGCAGTTGATTAATAGAAGTATTGCAATGGTTAGATCAGCAAGAAAGGATCCAATGACTAGTACTGATGTAACCAGATACTCCATGGTTGATGGTTATGAATTATCCAAAATAAATACTAATTCATCTACCTCAAGCTCAATAAGATCAATTTCTTTACCAATGCCATTGGGTGTGGGTAATCAAACATCATCATCAGGCTCATTGATTTCCAAATCACAAGTTCAAATTATTGAAAAGATTAATCTTACATATAGATCCATATTGGGTAATACTTGGTGCGCTCAAAAGTACATTGATGCTTCTATATTTATTCCATTAGACTTGGCAGGGTTAATGCCAAATTTTTTCATAATATGTGATCAGAGTTGGGTCTTATCAAATTATAGACCAAATTTGTTAGATTTTAATGGATTAGAAATTGCAAAGCAATTAACTTTGATTGAATCTCAAATTTTTTGCTCAATTCGTTCTGATGAATTACTAAATCAAAATTTCACTTCCAAAAGAGCTCATTTAAAATTAGCACCAAACGTAAGACAATCTTTGTTGTTCACCAATTGTTTATCTGGCTATGTGTTAGAATCTATATTGCAACAGAATATAACTCAGAAAATGAGAGTTAATATTGTAAAAACCTGGTTGAAAATAGCTATATCATGTCTTTATCTAAGAAACTTCAATTCACTTGCTGCAATCATTACTGCATTGCAATCACATTTAATCACAAGATTAACTAAAGTATGGGAAGACCTGTCTTCAAAATATGTTGAGTTATACGACTATTTATCGAGTATAATACATCCGGAGAAAAACTATCTTGTTTATAGAAACAAGCTACGCAACTTTTTGGTATCCAATGATTATAGTATTCCCATAGTACCTTATTTTTCATTATTTTTACAAGATTTAACATTTGTAACCGATGGTAATCCAAACTATAGAAAGGCTAATACCTTTTTGAATCAAAAATTGATAAACATTGACAAATATTTAAAACTTACCAGGGTCATTGCAGATATTGAAAGTTTGCAAATTCCATATTCTAACACCAATGCTTATAAGGAGTCTTCAAATAAGAGACATAGTTTGTTGTCTTTAGGTAAAGGATCTTCGCCAGATGAACATAATCATGAAGATTACCATATTGCTCCACTACCCGCATTACAAGAATTAATACTTTTGGAATTATGGAAAGTCTGTCAATTGAATAAAACTGAAGAAGATCGTGCCTGGAAACTAAGCTGTATGATTCAACCCAGAGATGCTAGTTAGGTTAAACCTTGATGTATATTATTGTATTATTGAGTAGACACATATTTAGACATTAGAAATTAGAGATACAAAAAAAGTAGAGATCCTCTAAATCAAAACAAACCAACACCGGGGAATGACAGACGTGACATCCCAATCACTACGCAGTGATTTGAACCAGATTCTAGACGATTCAAATTACAACATACTATCAGCGGAACAAGATTTCAAAAACTCGCAAATCAAACTTACAAATCCGAAGTTAATCACAGATGAATTGGAACATCAACGCCAAATCTTCTCCAAATTGAAGTTTCTCTACTTAGAACAAGAAACAAGGGATAAATTCCTACGTAAAATATCGGAGATGGAATACGACACGTTAGATGAGTTCACCGAGTCTGACTTAAACGTCATACTGGAAGAAACTAACCTGAGTAAAACCAGATTGAAAGGTTTGAAAGCGGAGATGGATGAGAAAATCAAGGAGTTGGGTAAGGTCACTATGGAAACTGATTTGTTGTATCAAAACTATGAAAGCCAGTTAGGGCTGACTCAAGAGTTGGTGGAGGAAGCAGAGGTGTTGGAGGCGGAATTGGATGAAATGATAAAAGAGTCCACTGCTGATAACCAGGAGATTGTGGAGTATATGATAAATTCTCAGGACAAAGTAACTATTGATACTATATCAATGTCTAATTCACAACTCAAGAATGAAGCAGAAATCAATCTACAGCAAATAAACAATGAAATTGATGAAAAGAATCGCAAATGTATCGAGAATAATGAAGAGACAATAGTTATCTCGAATCAGCTTGAGGAATTGAAGAAGATGTTAAGCAATACGAAGCCCAATGACCAGGATGATGATACTCTTCAAAAATATACCAAATGGTGTACAGAAATGAATGAAATATTACTTCGGTTGAGTCAGTATCACAAGGTCGATTTAAGATTCAACGAGAACGGAAACTATGAGTTGCTTATAGCAGTGGATGATGTTAAAATTGATATTGCCTATAGTACACAATTCAAGATCTTGAAAGTTGAAGGAATCAAGAACACAAGTGAAGATCAATTTATACTGAATTTCAAGCACTTATCAAAAGAAGAATCTTTTGAGAGGTTGGCTAAGTTTATAGATGGTATACTAAGTTAATTATATCATTAAGAGAGTACACAGATAGCAGGTTATCATTATCAGTGTTAACTTCCACTGTGAATAAAACGTACGTTGTAAATATGCATGAGTATTTTAACCTTTTTTCTCATCCACGGTTCTTTACCCGAGCTATAAAAAAAATTCATCAATTATATCTCCACTTTTTCCAAAATATTAAAATAAAGTTAATCTTACGTGACAGATGGTTACTACAACTATAACAAGTAATAACATCATTAACGGAAGTGATAACACAATCAGACCAAATATAGTTAATACCAGTCACAGCAAACAACAAGAAATAATAGACAATCTCATTAAACTAGCCCAACAGGAGCAGAAAAAGGGCAATACGTCAATAACTTCAGATAAGTTAAATAAATTGACTACTCTTTTAAGTCAGCAACAACAGCCACAACAACAGAACAAGCACAGTTTCAGCAAATTTAGGAGCTTACCTCAAGTGCCACCTAAACCAAAGTATCCACCATTATTTGATAAATTTGATTTAAACAAAGAAGTGAATAAGCAACAACATACACGTCTAGCCCCAACACCAACACAACCCGCTAAGAAATCGAAAGCCAAAGCATATTACAAACCCAAAAAATTCACATTGAAACATTTCGAATTTATGTTTATCAACGTATTAGAGAATATTGCAAACTTGTTAGATAACTTACATTTGCTTTCCAACTTACCAATGTTTCCACAATTCTTGTTGAAGTTCTTGAAACAAACTAATAAACTATGGGTGTTGATTTTAGTATTCTTGATACGGAAGACCATATCGCAGTTATTGAATGTGATAAGAAAGATTAGAAAAGTCCACACAGAGTTAGATTTGTTGAATAATAAGTGCTCAACTTCAAAACCAATAAATGAAGATATAAACAAGAAGTATAACAAGGTGTTGAAAAATTTGAAATTTGATAAAATGATGTTAGTGATTGAGTTAATAGGTAACTTCTTGGATTTATCATTTAACTTAATTGAACTAAATGGTATTATGTTGCCAGATTACGTTATGAGTGTTTTGAATTTTGCTAGCATGGCTATGACAATTTATAGAATGAATAAAGATGATGAGTATCTTGATGATGACATAGCTGAAGACTTGATATAGAATCAACACAATTAACTTTAATATGGATGACAAATGCTTAATTAAACTAGTCTAACTTTCTCTCCTTTGTAGCCAAATTCTGGCAACCAGGTTGGTTGTCGATCAAGAAAAAAAAAAGTGTTACAGCCGTAAAAAACAACCATCACCCACGTCGAACAGCTTTACAGCTCTTGTCATATAATTATGTCGATAGAAGAAAAGCTTCACGAGCAAGAGTTATATTTAGGCGAAATACACAACAACATACTTCGAACAGCATCGCAAATCACAAAACCATCACTTTTAAATGACCCAATTTTACTACACCAATTTACCATAGAAGAACCCAACGATAATTCATTACAAAACTTATCAATAAGTCAGTTGAACCAAAAGTCTCAATTGATAAATCATGATTTGATTGAATTGAAAAAATTGAATGACTTAAGGGACAAGTTGTTTGAGATAGAAGAAATATTATCTCGACCCAAAACAGTTGGAGATTTATTAGATTTACAACATTTGAGCATCATGTTCAAGAAAATGGATCTAGGAGATACCTCGTATATCATACATAAACAAATCTCCAAAAAGGTTGATAAGTTGCATCAGGAATTTGTAATACAATTAAACTCGTACTTGAAATTATTGATACCTAATGAGTACACTATCATTGATAATGCTATATTGAGTGAATTTAATTCGTTTATTTTGAAAAACGGGTATACTTTGGATACTTATGTTAAATACAAATCAAAATGGGATGAGTTGGTGGATTTGATATTGCACAAGAATCATGAGCTTGAATACGTTACTCATAATGATGAAGTATCAATTACTTTAATAAATGGCTCTAATTTTTTGAAAGGTATTTTACATTTTGTCCAGTTTATAAACGAGTTAAACTACCCGCTTGTCAAGAATTACGTAAGTTCCAAGATTTCGAAATTTTTAATTGGGAAGATATCGACAAATATAAATGATATTATAAATGATTCGACAAAAATAGAGCATATGAAGATCTTAGTACGAGTATGCCATGAAACGAGCTGGAATATATTATCAAGAATGGATGGTGAGGGGTCTATTCATGAAAAGTTAAATAAGTTGCATCTTGATTGGATCATCGATGATTATGTTCTCAAGATAAAAGAAGTTTTCACGAAAACTGATGCTATGAAGAATATCAAGGAGGTCTCAAAAGAGGAGGAATTAACAAAAATGAAGCAAGACAGTATTGATGAAGAAGATGGCTGGAATGATAACTGGGATGATGGATGGGACGATGAAGAACAAAAAGAAGAAAAAGGGACGAAAGATCTTGAAGGATCCAAAGAAGTAGTTACAATTTCACATGTACCAAAAAAGATAATACCAATAATATCAGAATTTGTGAAATATTCACCCGATTTGACATATCTTATAGCCACAATCAAAGCATTAGCAATTATCGAGTATCCATCATTGGCTAATTCATTCTTGATGTTTAACGATTTCGAGTATTTATCTGCAAAAATTGACGATCAGTCTCTAATCCAATTCTTGGACTGTACATGGAACCAAATATTGATCAAATTTTACCTGGAGCTCAAAATTATTTTATCCTCGCTCAATCTTGATGGAAGCACCAATGAAGACGAATTTAACGACTATAATTTGAACCAATTGAGCTTAATTTATAAGTGGTTTAACATACTATTCGAAGAGAAGCAACTACAATCAACCAATATCGTGCGGTTTAAAGCATTAGTTATTGAGATAGTCGAGTTTATAAATAGTTGGCTATTCAATTCGATTGTTGATATGGAAGATATAAGTGAGTTACGATGCTCTCAACTAAATTCTATTATCGATAATTTGAATAATGTGACGGTACCGTTCATTCAGCAGTTAAACATTCAGATGGATTCAATTGAATCGTATAACAAATTGAATAATATCAGATTTCTAATCAACAACCACTTGAAAGATATAATGGAAAGATTCTACCAAGGCGAATTGTTCGATATCTCAACGGAAGAATTAACAAAATTACTTCAAAGTATATTCTTACAAAGTGAATTGAGGGACGATTACATAAATGAAATTATAGAATTTAGAAACATGAATTAAAGTGTACAGTGTATATCCACAAATCATCTATTCAACAATTTTGCCCGAATTTATCTTCTTACCAGTTTTAGCAATTGTATTGTATATAGTGTCATAATCAGCACCGCTAGACACAACATCAACAGTTTGTTTATCAAGTGATACTTCATAAGAAGAGACTCCATCTGCTCTTTTCAATACTCTTTCTATGGCTCCCGAGCACCCTGAACACGACATTGTGACATCAAAATGATATTTTTGAGACATCTTTAGTTTTCTTGTTGGTGTTGTATGAGTAAGAAGTAGTTCAAAAGAGCAAAAACTCTATATTTATATGGAATGTTGTATCGGTAATCAACAACTTCTTTGATATGTCAACTGTGCCTCGAAGGACTCATATGGATTGTGGATGTCTCGCAAAAATCACTCACTACTTGATAGTGGTTATTGCATCCACACATCCATGCAGTCAAACAAGCTATTCACACGTGACGAGAGAGATCCGCTGCGTTTCGAGTTGATGGCGAGTAGGAGAGTGGAACTACGTATATGGTGAACTGGAGCGTGGAACTACTTATCTAGTCTTGTAAGAGTTGACTTTGATAGAATGCCATGTTCTTGCAGAAAGTTGGTGATAGCTGCGAAATAAGACAAGGGCATGTCATTCGCCAAAATAAGGATTTTTGGTTTATTCTTTCCTCATCATTCTGGATCCGTCCTGATAAATTACCCTTCGTTGCAAAGTGTGTGTATGGTATAAAGGTCTCACCAAATCAGCGTAATTACTAGACATTATCCCTCGCCTTTAATCAAGTTGATAAGATTTTATTGATTGTATCTACTCCGATTTCACACCTTTTCACTATCAAAATATAAAAGATATGTGGTTGAAGGGAGCACAGCACACAGATAATAGGCACTTCCCTTCAAATCTGAAAGATCGGCAATTAAATCTGTAAACATTACTGATTGTTTGAAGCTTCTTTTTAGTTTTCCCTCATCCTGAATCATTCTGGATTGATAATGGATTTTTCTATATGGCCATGCTTTTGAAATTTGGATTTCTTTCTTCAAGGCAGATTTCCTTTTTAACTGCAAGTGACTATAATCATTGGTAGCGGATTTGAGATAGCCCTTAATTGAAGCGGGGTTGATCTTATCAACTTGATACCTCAATGTATCTGATGAAAGCTTTTTGCTTGAACTTCTATATTTGATGATGAAATTTACAACCTCGTATGAAGAAGGATGAACGGGGGAATTACATGGCGGTCGATGATTTTCATGTACACATTTAAGGACTCCCCAATCGTAATCAAATCGAAACACTCAGGTGGTGTTCACGGTTGCTTTCGTTGGCAACCAAATATAAACTGCCCGGGCTCAAAACGAACCACTATTTCCGTGTTTGATAAGTGATCTCACCTCTAATCTCTAATCCGGATAAGATATCGATCTGTCACATGGATGAACACACACAAAAACAAAGGTATCATAGTCAAAAAAACGCTCTCTGGTGATGTTGCAAAACCATATACAACCACTGATGCTCTCAAAAGAAAGTTTTAGGATATGTTTTCGTAATTGCTTAGTTTTGGAAAACACTGAGGCTGTTTTTTTTTTCATTCTTCCATCTCGTAAACTTCACTTCTAAACAGTGGTTTATCTGAAGCAGGTTGCTTTGATGCATCTGCTCGTATTGTATGTTTGTAAGCTTCGATAGAGAAATTATGGAAAACATTCCTTTGCGATTGAGCTACACTTACTGATTATCACGGTCACATTATTGATGCCTTTCAAGTAAACGGTACGCTCAGATAACTCAGAATCTGGAAGCAACCTATTCTTCATTTGTGAATACAATCAAAATACCTTGGCGTCCCAAAACATTTACGTTATTAACCATGTTTCCGGTGATTTTATTATCCATCCGGACGACACAAAATTCACTCCATCAAAAGCTACGAGGAGTGAAATGTTCAATATACTAATATACACAATGAATAGAAATAAACACAAATATGTAATATGATAGCAAGTCAATAACTCATCATATTACCCCATTTTTTTTTTTTTGGGGAGGGAGGAGTATAGAGATTTTACAAACCACCAATAGTATCAATCTATATGGGGCAAGATTAACAAACCTTATGTTGAACCAAATGCACTAACTGTACTAGTTAATCACCTCAAATTAAGCTACGGGCAAATTGTTTAGATTCAGCCTTTATCTCTCTGAGCCAACATTTCAATTTGAAACACTAGATATAGTTGAGCACCTAGAACCACCCTAATCTTGCAAATCAATTGATAGGGAAGGAATTTTGATGTTATGTCAAGCTGTTTCTTTCTTTTGCTACATAAAAGTTACATACGCATAGTGTCTTGATTCAAACTAAGTTTCTCTCTTTTGCATCAATTGTTTTTTCAACACAATAAACCAACAGTTAAGATTTTCAGAAATTTCACACAATGGGGGAGGCAAGACTGGAGCTTACTGGAATTTCAGAATGATCGCCAATGAAACTTGAGACACTCTTGCAAATGTTCCAGGTACTATTTCCTCTAACATTGTATCCACTGGACAGATTGCGCTCGTTCGATAATGATTTAGGGGGCAGCTCTACAACATGGGTGATTCGAGGGAGAATAAAAAAGGACCATGTGTACATTATGATTTCAAGTTCTGGTCTCTATTAACACATATCAATCAAATTCAACAATGGTTTTCATCATCAGCTTTACCAGAAGAGTTTTCCTCACTCTTGCCCTTGCTATATTTGTTCAAGGTATCATTCTCCCCCAAGAGAATCATGAAGAAGCTGCAATTACTAAAAGATCAAATGGTTATCTTGCTTTGGACTTCGAAGTTATTAGAGGTAGGGAAGTTGACAGTGTTAAGAATCAACCTTACTTTCTCATCCAAGATTCAAAGAAAAGAGATGGTAAATATGTCAACGTCAAGTTGATTAATGAACAAACATCCTATGCCTCCGATCTTACTTTTGGCAAGAAACAAAAGCAAAGAATCATTATTGACACAGCATCTTCAGATTTATGGGTTGTTGACAAAAGTGCTAAATGTACTCCGAAAATCAACACACCTTCAAATTACTGCTTACAATCTGGTACTTACGATTCTTCGACTTCAACAAGTGCTAAGAGATTGGGCACTCCTTTTAGTATTACCTATGGTGACAGAATCTCTTCAACTGGGATCTTCGTTAAAGATACTGTTGGTATTGCTGGTGCTTCAATTACTGATCAACAATTTGCTGACGTTACTTCAACTTCTGTTGAACAAGGTATTTTGGGTATTGGTTATATTAATAATGAAGCCAATGGTCAAAGATATGACACTGTTCCAGTAACTTTGAAGAAACAAGGTCTTATTGGAAAAAATGCTTATTCATTATACTTGTCATCGCCTGATGCTGAAAGTGGTACAATTATCTTCGGAGGTATCGATAATGCCAAATGTTCTTGTAAATTAACTCCATTACCTATTACCTCTAGTAATGAATTGAGAATTTCTTTAAAATCAATTAAAGTCAGAGGCTCTGACATTGCTGCAAATATCGATGTACTCTTGGACTCAGGTACCACTTTAACTTATCTCCAAGAATATGTTTTCAAAAATGTTATTAATGCATTGGGTGCCAAGTACTATAATAAAAAGATTGGATACACTTTTGACTGTTCGCAAACAGGTGATGTTACATACACCTTTGACAAGGGAGTAAAGATTACTGTTCCGATTAAAGATTTGGCCCTTACCTTGAACTACAGTTATGGATCAGTTGCTCCAATCTGTGCTGTAGGTGTCATTTCAGCTAATTTCAACATCTTGGGTGATAATTTCTTAAGAAGAGCTTATATTTCTTACGATTTAGATGCAAATACAATTGCTCTTGCTCAAGCTAAATACACCACAACTTCAAACATCTCTGCATTATAAGCGGAATTCTGTGTTTTTTTTTTCACATTGAAAGCAAATACTTTCCTTTTTTTCTTATCTACAATCATGGAATTTACCAAATATAAAACAATCAAAATCAATTTGTATTTCTATAAACTCTCTACTCTACTTAGTTGCAGGTTTTCTTCTAGTTAAGATTCTCAAAAACTCTCTTTTAGAGTAGATTGGATAAGTTTCAATCTTGGTGATTAACTTGTGCAAGCTCATGTTTTTTCTAGCAAGATACTGATCGAATACTTTAGCAATATCAAAGATACAATCATCGTCAAATTCCTCGAAAATTTGCCCCGAATACTCGTCCTTTTGAGGTAATATTTCTTCAATCATGTCAATGATCACCTTTCTGTTATTATATAGCTTAAAATCGACTTGATTTTTAATCCACCCTAGTCCCCATTTTTTTGAACGCTTGGTTATTAAGGTCCATTCCTCAACTAATTGGGTAACAGTCTTGATATTTCTATTCATTACAAATTGAGGGATAGTTTCATCTGTTTTTGGTAAGCTTTCCAATTTTTGACGTTTCAATTGAAATACAGAACTATCTTCGTCTTCTTCTCTTTCCTCGTCTTCTTCATCCTCTTCATATATATCATTATCATCAGTTGGTTTACTACTAATACTGGTACTGCTACTTGTACTAGTACTACCACCAAGATCAGGCCGTGAAATATACAAGTGAGGTACAGATTTAGGTGTAGGTAAAGTGTTGACGCCTGTATATGAGGACCTTCTCACAACTCGGTGAATATCTATTTCACCGCTACTTGTTTGCTCTGATGACAGCAGTCCAACTGTTGACTGTGGTACTAAAGGAGTAATTGGATCAATTGCAAAATTTAATTGTGGCACACTTGTACCAATAGATGATCCCGAGGAAGATGCACCTGAAAGTGTACTTGCACTATTTCCACCACCACTACTGCTGCTACTAGTAGCACTACTGGCAACACTTGTATCAGTTTTCTTTTTATATTCCTTCAAAAAGTTTTTGACAAAATCAATATTTTCAATTGTTGTTGGATAGGTATTCGAAAAAGTCTCAACATTTAACGTATGCAATCTGTTCAATCTACTTAATATTTCTTGCAATTTTTTACCTGATATACCTGGACTTCTATTAATGATGTCTTCAACGAAAAACCGTTTGATCAATTCACCTGTCAAGTGGAAATGCTTCAAACCAATTCTGGAACAAAACAGAGCATAGCGGTTAAATTCATTTGCATACAACTTCTTACTCGTATCAGATAATCCAGACAAGACATTGGTAGTTTGATACATTTCTTCTAGTTTGTGCAATAGCTTATCTTCAGCTGTGAATTTTACAACCAACGGGTCTGGTGTGTTTGTATTATTGTTATCTAGAAATTTGTTCATCACAAACACAATCTCACCCTCAGAATAATCATGATCATAAGCTAAACAGTTCAACTGATGCAATTTCAATAAACTAGCTCTTAAACTCTTCAACTTATTCCTTTTACTCTTTGTAGTTACTAAATTCAAAAAGTTGGTCAATATGTCTTTCTCAATGATGAAATCCTCTTTACCTTGACGGGCACAAAATCTGATAAACTTCTTAATATCAGTCGCATAAGACTTGAATGTATTACCGGTTAAAATGTCAAGAATATCCTTAGTCTTTGTAGATTCAAGAACTTCACAGTCAAACTTTTTTAGTAAAAATTCTTCTTTATCTGATAAACTATGTTTTGAAGTTTCACTCAATTTGAAAATTTTTTGTGTTGACGACGAGGAAGAGCTTGTAGTTGTAGATTCGGCTTCTTTAACTTCTTCATAATCATCATAATCATCATCATCATCTACAGATGATGTTATCTTTTTTGGAGGAGAATTAGAAGTATCGGTTGTAGTGTCTATTGGTGCCAGTATTGTTGTTGAACGCGGGATTGAATTTGTATTTGGCGAACTACTAACAACAATTTGAGTACCAGATTCCTCGTCACTTTGTTTATAATTTGACATAATATCTTGTATTAATCTATCTCCTAAAAATGCCTCTGGTTGGTGTGAAGGGTACACAATTTTGTTCATATAATATAATTTATTTAGAGGGGATCTAATGCTCTTAATTGTATTTTCACTTATTTGTCGTCGCTTCTTAATTTCGCTCTCAATGAGCTCTTTTGCTAATTGGGAGGTTACATAAAAATTATTCAAACCCTTATTTGCACAATGACGTATATACCTTCTCATTTGGTAAAGATACTTTTCTTGAGTCTCGCTACGTAAAGTTTTCAAAATCCCCATTGCTGCTTCGTTGTTAATAACTTCATCATCAAATTTTCTAAGTAATCTCTGTTCAACAGCCGTTCTGTTTGAGTACCTTCCAGAATTCAAATCCGGTTTCAAGGGAGATGTAGATAAAGATTGATTTCCTATTCGTTGATTTAAGCCACTACTTGGCAAAAGGCTGTCAAGAAGCTCTTCTTCTTCTTCCTGTAGTTGTTGTTCTAGTTGATGAAGATGAAGATGTTGATGGGAAACTAATGTTATCTGTGCATGACTTTCCCCTTGTTGCTCTAGAAAGTTTCCCAGCAAAGTAGGAAACAGAGAAGCATTTTCCATTACTTGTTGATCAATCGTTCGAATGTTGATCGTGGAAGTATCAACATTATCTTCCTTTTGCTTTCTCTTACTATTTTTATGACGTGCCATTTTTACTTCAATAAATAGTTGCTACTTTTTTTTGAATATGCAAGCATATGCTACTATATTGAGGATTAAATAGAAAATATTATTAGAAATCGTTGTAATTGGAGATTGGAGAAAACCCCTTAATTATGAGCATTGTGTAGAGGTAAGAATAACGAAAAAGGTTTCGAAGGAGCTCTAAGAATAGAAAATGTTTGCATATAGTATTGTTATTTTTGCTAGATTTATCAATATTATTTAAAAAAGTTGAACTTGAGAATAGCATGCGTTTAATGTTACATTTGAAATTGTTCCTGGAAATTTTCAGAAGGTGACACATTTCAGCTCTATATTCTTGAAGTAGGCTTTTGGAGCGTGCTACTTGGAGGAACCCTCATTCTTAACATTTTTTGTCCCATGTCATATTTGAGTAAGTCAACACTTTAAATCACGACTAAATATACTTTTAGTTATAATATTTTACTTATCTAGAGCTTCTGTTTTGTTAGCACGGCAGCTTTGCATTGCACAAGTTCTTTTCCCTTAGTTTTTAAAGTTTATGCCTCGATAGGTTTATTTTTCGACTGAAATTTGATTGTACCTCGAGTTGCATTTAGACACGAAAAAAGTACCCAGGCACACGATAAGAGACAGATTGAAAAAGCTATTCTGCTTATCTTGAAAGACTAACCATCCAGCTCAAATTTCAAAGCGAGATCTCGTTCTGTGTGGGATTTCAGTATATTCAAAATCTTTTTTTCTTTAGGAGGTTAAAGTGGGTGGGGGCACAAATACGCCGTTTTGACTATTTCTCTAAACCTTATTCCCAACATCACTGTCTGAGCATCTGATATTGTACTCAATGTATTGTACACATGTTTTCTGTTTATGTCTTGAGGCTAAAAGAGGAAAGGACAAATACGAGGGAAAATTGATCTTAACAGGTTACCTGTGGTTGATATTCTAAGTACTAACTCTTGACCCCTTTTTTACCTTGTTGGCTAAACTCTCCAGAGTTGAGTCGAATCAAACTCAGGCTTCAGAGCCAAAACAGAATTCTGCTGTTTTAATAATCAAATATAGTAGCTAATCATATTGAAAAACCTTTCATCCGCGGAAAATCTTGGCTATGTCCTTGCACCTAATGATAACGTCATAACATATGCTCAAGAAAGGCCTGCAATTCAGAAACTATTAAACCGAAATTTGAACTCATTGAAATGATACGATAAACGCTATTCTACTATACTTGTGTGCTGTCTACGTGAAGTTCTCTCACACAGAATATAGACCACTTTCTCTCCAAACAAAAAGGAGACACATATTATAACTGCATCAAGGTCAAGACACATTCAATAAAGATAACTATAGAGTTGAACATTTGATGCCGTTACTTATTGTACAGCTCGAAGGCTATTTGTATTGTACGTTTTGTCGCCGTTTTGCCGTCGAATCAATGTTGATGCTTAGAGTTTGCGGCTATTTAATTGGACCATGCATAAAACTTTAAACGTAGAAAACAAACTATGAACAAAACTTTTGTCGCATAATGCAAAACCATCTGAGAACTTAGGTTCCGTGTGCTTTTCGTTAAATCCATGTTACTCAATGTTGTTGTTCTTGCTGTAGCTTTGTTGCTGCACATTGTGAAGCGCGGAAGACTTCCTTTTGTTTCAACAATTTGCTGCAAGCTTTGTCGAATTGCGGATTTTGCCGACTAGCTAGGGGGCTTTTCTGAAGAACCACATCTTCAGTTATTTCACATAGTTCCAACGATAGTGCGTTAACTTTACTCAAAAATAATAATAACCAAGGGGAGATCTTGTTTTACTCCATTTCTTCTCATGCAAGCACAGGGTTTTCTGTTTTGTAATCTTGTTTCGAAGAAAACAACCTAAAACAATGGATTTTTATTCTGCTACTTTAACTCTCTATTGATTATAAGTGTCTATGAACACGAAAAAATACGGAAACAAAGTTGCACACAAATGGCACTGAAGAAATAACAATGTAACATCGTTCTTAGCACGGTACTCTACTTCTTTTCGTAAAATCATCAGCAACTATATTGGATTTGTCACACATCTCTCTGAAAATACTTCCACGTGTATTGAATAATTTCCAAGGTGTATCAAACTCTCTCACTTCGCCCCTATCCATTAAAAGAACTCTATCATAGTTGACAATAGTTTTCAATCTATGAGCAATACATAAAATTGTACAATTTGAGAACTCAGATACTATGGTGGTTTGGATCTTGCTGTCAGTTTCATAATCCACTGATGAAGTGGCCTCATCAAGAATCAAAATCTTAGATTCACGAACTAATGCTCGGGCAAATGAAATCAATTGACGTTCACCAAGGGAGAAATTCTCACCTTCGTCTTCAACAACTTGATGCAAATGAAATTTTGGTAGATCTTCTGGATTTGCTGGTTCATCTATCGCTTTAGTCTTCTCAAATTCCTCGGCAGCAAAAATACCTGATCTTTTCAATGAATCCCATAACACATCATCAGAATGCTCATTGAACGGATCCAAATTGCTTCGAATTGTACCGTTGAACAATACTGGATCTTGAGGTATGATAGATAAATGAGAACGTAAATCTTTCAAACCAATGGAAGAAATGTCAACATCATCAATGAATATTTTACCACTCTCCAATTCTGACAATCTATATAAAGCTGTCATAATCGACGATTTTCCTGCTCCAGTTCTACCACATATACCTATCTTTTCCCTTGGAGTAATTTTAATTGAAAGATCTTTGAGTACTAATGGCAATTCAGGTCTATATTTCATTTCAACACTAGCAAACTCAATTGCTCCTTCTGAGGGCCAGCTTGGATCAGGCTTAGTCGCAGGTATATAGTATGGAGCTTCTTGGTCTAATTTCAATGCATAATAACAGACTCTTTCAACAGAATTCATGTCATTTTCAACCATAGTAAATGTTCTTACCAAGTTGATCAATTCCCCAGCAATTTGCAAGGAGTAGGTTAATAATAAACCTACTGAGGATGGATTAATTGAAAACACCTTATTGGTACATAATAGAGCAACTAACAAAACTAGGGCTTCAGCCAATAAGTCCAACTGAATAGCTAACCATCTTTGATTGGCATTTACAATAAATGAAGCCTCATTGGCACGATTTAACAAATTATCATTTATTTTGATAAATCTGCGTTCGTCCTTATACGCTTTAATTGTATTCATTCCACTTAAAACTTCATTTACGTTATTAAAGACAAACGACCTAAGAATAGCCTCCAATCTTTTAACTTCACGATTTGAAGCTTGATAATAATTAGCGATAAGAAGAAATATGAAAAGAACAACGGGAACGGCACAAGCAATGAATGGTAGATAAACAATAAAAAGAATAAATACACCAATAATTTTAGCAATGGATGTAACACAAAATCTTAAATTTTCACTGATTTCGTTATCCAATGCATCAGTATCTTTGGTGAATCTATTCAATATTCTACCCATTGGGTTGGTATCCATGAAAGACATCGGTGCGTATAATATTCTATTGATAGCCATTAAATTCAAATTTTTGGATGACACAGTTGTCATGGTAATTAGGAATAGGAATGTAATAGTGAGGAAAATAACCAACAAAATATTGAACATGACATAAATTCCAATGTAAAATCCATTTGGTTTACCAGGGAACTTGTGAGAGATCCAGAATGAAAGCCAGGTGTTGGTGAAAATATCACAGAAGGTAGAAATTGCTAACAACGTAGCAAAAATTGGAAGGAATCCCCATATTGAAAATTTTCCGGAACCAAACTTGACATAATTCCTATAGACCTCACTTTTAATACTATTGACTGCTCTTTCTTCTTCTTTGATCAATTTGCCTTTGGAAGCATCCTTGTTGAGATTGTAATCTTTGAAATCTTGTTCATTATCATTGGCATTTTGGCCAAATAAGCTTTTTCTTTTTGTTAGTTTTTGGTTGTCATCTTTAGTCGAGCTCGAAAATTTAGGTATCAATTCGGTTCCAGTTCCTTCCCCTAAATCAGTTTCTTCTATTCTGACATCTTCTTTTTTTTCATCACTTTCCTCTTCAGCAGCTTCAAATTTACCGAATTGCATGAGTTTATTGAAATTTTCATTCCTGATTAGTAATTCATCCATCTTTCCAACATCAATGGAGCCATCACCATTCAAAAAAATGATTCTGTCAGCCTGTCCGATCAAAGCTAACTGATGTGTAGCCAAAATCCTGGTCTTTTCTTTCAATAAGTCTAAAAAGCAGTTATTGAGAATATGTTTACCCACTCTAGCATCAACCGCACTCAAAACATCATCCATCAAAATTATATTTTTATTAGCATAAACAGCACGAGCTAAATTAATTCTAGCCTTTTGACCACCAGATAGAGTGATACCTTTTTCACCAACTTCGGTATAATCACCGCCATCTAGGTTATTCAAGTCGGTATGTAAAGCACATGCATGAACAACTTTATCATAAAAATCCTGATCAAAATCCAACCCAAATGTAATGTTTTCTCTTATTGTATTATTCTGAATCCAAGGTTCTCCACATAGCAACAATGAACCATTCACATCAATCTCACCAGAATCACAGTTCATAAATCCAGATATAGCATTCAACAAAGAAGACTTTCCAGATCCAACTAAACCCGTGATGACTATAAATTCACGTTTCTTGACATACAAGTCAATATTTTTCAAACCAACGTAGTTGGCTGAGTTCTCTGAGATTCCTCTTAGTATTAAATCTTTTTCTCTCTGGTGTTTCTCCAAGCGTCTTTCATTTGTTAGTTTATATCTTTCTTCTTTATCTTTCTTTGCTTTTTTCCTTCCTTCCCTTGACAACTTTTTTCCAGAATCATGATTATCTTCATTTTCATTTTTATCTTCATCCTCATCAAATTTCTCCCATGTAAATGTAGCGTTAGTAATTTTGATTGCATTTTTATCTTCATCATCTTCAATTACTCTGTATCCCTCGTACTTCTTATCTTCAGATGCTGAAAGTAAGTTTCCGATTCTTTTGAAACCTAAAACCATATCAGCTGTCGTTGACAATGCTTGCGGAATGAAGAAAACCAAAAGTGCCAAAACTTCAAAAGAAGATAGAGAGGAAAATATGTTAGCTGGACTTGTTGTTCTACCTTCCAAAGCATATAATATCAAGAATGCAATCATACTTGTAATACCTGTTAATGTCATTGCCAATGAAAATATCACATTTCTTAAAGTCTGAATTTTTAGAATCATATCCACTTCTTGTCCACGAACTTTTATCAAGTGATTGTGGTAAGGGTGCTCCCATGTGTAATACTTGACCATTTTCAAATTATTGAGAACTTCTTTGATCAAGTTGACTCTTTTATCTGTTATTTTACTAACAACTTCTCTATAATCAAATAGTTTCTTAGCACCAACTGAGATGAAACCTAAAAATACAATGAAGATGACAATACCTATAACTGCTGAAACACGAATATTCACAATTAAAATGACAATTGCAACAACCATCGGAAGTGGAAGACAAATAAGTAATGGCTGATAATAAATAGCTATTTCAATTCTTGATAAATCAGTGGTAACTAATGAAGTAATTTTACCAGTCGGAAATTTATGTCTAGCTTTCGCATCTAATCTTAAGGATTTTGATAAGATAGCATTTGTTAATAAGGCTCTGATTTGCGCTCCCATTTTTGCACCAATATAGTTGTAATGACTGAATAATGTATTAGCAAACAACATCATAAGAGCCACACTTATAGAAAAACCAACACCCTTCCCTATATTACTTTCTGTACCTAAAGTTCGCTCTTCAACGAATTTAATTAAACGCTTTGTCAATAAGGGTGTCGATGCCATAGCAGAAAGTGAAACCAGTGCAATCGCAACACTAATTAAAATTTGTCTCTTCATGGTTAAAAATAATACTGTAGCAACGCTCTTTATTGTCAAAGTATAATCTTCCAAATCTTGCTCAAATGGTACTGAGCTAGTTTCAGTGGTCTCATTTCTTTCCGCGCATTTCTTCTTGATATGCTCTTTTTTGGTTCTATCCATCTCTAGTTGAAGATATTTACTAAAAATTTCTATGTAGTATTCTACTTTCATGTCATCTGTTAATACCCACAAATCGTTTGGTTGCAACGTTCTAGTATAACCGACATTCATTATTGGAAATAACCACCAAAAAAAGACTCTATAAAGCCAACTAGATGATTTTTCAGGATACAAGGTTCTTTCATCGTCCTTTGGTATGGGGTAAAATTTGTTCTTGAATAAAAATGTTAACAAGCGCTTTTGTGGCTTGTATAGATCGTCACCAATCTCTAATGAACTTGAAATATCCATGAATGACTTGTTGAATAATTACAGTGCCGAAATATTTCAGATCAAACATACATAAGTGGAACGTAGATCGTATTTATATCTGAAAAAGGCACGATAATAACCAAATGTAATTTAGTAATTCGCGCACGGCACTATAGGGCATGAGAAATTATTAAACGTCTTTCCTACAGACATGCACCAAAGTTGGAAGAGATTCAAACTCTCCTTAATCACAAACTTTGAATACAATCCCCAGTGTTGACTTGAATTTTGATTGCTTTTTGATTGCATTTCGAGTGACTTCTTGAATGTATGCCGCGTTAAGAATAAGGAAAAACTTGTCAATGTGGTCCTATTGAACGAGTTACAGTAAGGGGAACAGGTAATAGATGATGTAGGATGTATCGACCCTCTTGGGACGAAGTATCAATAAAAGTTAAAATCGCCACCGACTATTATGCTATTCCGAAGTTATGACTTAAATTCGCAACGCAGATAAGTATCTGGGAAATGATTTCGGTGCCATAATTAACTTGGAAAATCACCATCTTGACGCCACATTTTATAGCTGAAGATGAAGACGTGAATCATCCAACAATGTATGAGAAAACTTTACAAGTTTGTTGCATTACCAGAATAATGCCGTATATCTGTTTGGCCACATTTACTTGCATTGTAGATAAGCTTCCTCAGGTGTACATGAACAAACTGACTAAGCGGGTTTTAATTTGTGGACCTAATCTTATGGATAACGTAGCAACGGGTTTTATTTTCAGATATAATTGTAGGGGTTAACTGAGACACCAAACCAAAAAAACCATTCACGATGCACGCAATGGATTGGCACTGCCGAATATGCAATACATTATACATTGATTACGAAACTTACGAAATTTACGAAACCATTGCAATATTTAAACACATGTACAAATCCGTACTTTGATGACTGGTGAAAAGCATGGGAGCAGTGAATTTCACGAACTGGCTTAAAATACCTGTAACTTTCAATGTAGCGCACGTGAATGTTCTCAACTTGATGTGCATGTCCTTTATTTATGAATTTGCTTTAAGTATATCAAAAGATGATGAAACATACTAACAACCGATCGCAATTTGGACAAGGTTGCAATAAGAATTCGATAGCTTCAGATCGACATGTGTCTAACTAAATCACTCAACTGTAATTTATGATCTTTGCAAATACATTTGAATTTGATTCCACTTATCAATGGATCAATATCTAAGTAATTACGAACTCTTCATATCATTAGAGCTATGTCTCTAATGGTTTTCAACTGTCTGATGGTGGGTGTTGTAAACTGTTGTTTCATTAGTTAACTCGTTTTATCATTATTGGCTTTTCTTTTTTTTTTACAACCAAAATCAAAACCAAATTTTCATTGTAGTTGATTTTCTGTCAGTAGCAAAACTCAAATCTCTACACGGCACATATCTACAAATAACCACTTCAACTTCGACCCATTACTCACTCAAGATAAAGATAAACAAGTAGATCCAAGAAGATCCTTTTTGTCACAAAAGTATTTAAAAACCGGAAGAAAGGTATCTCACACTATAAAGAATAACTATTATCATTGGTAAAATCATTTAAATACAATATAAATAATGGCAGTAAGAATTAACTCTGAAGGGACCAATAGTTTTTTAGCTATCGCTGTCGCTCAACCATCTAATTTACTTCAGGCGTACATTAGTGAAGATGAAGAAGGAAACGGTTCAGAAGAAGAATCTGACGTTGACGATGAATGTAGTGACTCGGAGGATGCCTTGAACACTCCATCAAGAAACAATGAACAACCAGCCCAACCCAACAATTATATCCAATCATTTCATGAGTATGAGCTTAGTCAATCAGAGTCACTCACATTCTTGTACAATTTATTATATGATGAATCATCATATTTGTCCAAGGCGGACATTTTACAAATCTTGAACTCATTGAAAAAAAGAGAAGATAACCTACCTTTCAGTATAGATTCGGGGACTAATACTGATATTCAAGGCATAAAGTGGCCTCGTGGACTCAAAGAAAAGTTTTATAGAGATAGACTACGAGTGGGTAAGGATAATTGGTTTCACAATATCCCGAATTCAAGAGAATATGCAATAAAAGTATGTGCAAAAATTTTCGAAATATAAACTAATGAAATACTAACGTACCTTAGAAACTCACCATCCATGGATATGGCATGAAAACTGAATTTTTCAAAATTCACAAATTCTTCAGTAAATTAAAGCTTCATATTACTCATCTACAATTAAGAAATCTTGTGTGCTGTGGGTCAAATATTGGAAATGGGATCTATTACCCTCTGAGTTATTTCCATGACTCGCATTTGCAAACCATTCAGATAACCGATGGAGATGAGGATTGTCATTCTTTTTTCAAAATTAATAGACTTATGCCCGATAAATCTTTTAAAAAATCCGATGCCATGAAGGTTGATTGTTTAATAGACTCAAGGAATCTAATGAGAAATTCAAATTGTAGGATTTCAACATTAGCATGTACAAACAATTATTTGGTCAGTGGTACATTTGAGGGTAGTTATATACTATCGGATGTATCAAATCCAGATGAAGTACACACATTAGGAGAATACCATTTAACAAATAACATCGATGGTATAACGAACCAGATCATTATAAATGAGAACGAAAATGAATTGATTGTATCATCAAATGATCAAAGTATGAGAGTGGTTGATTTGAGTACTCAAAATATTAAAAGTATCAGCTCACTACTGTTTCCAGTTAATTGTGCTGCAATAAACTCAAAGAACTCAAATGAATTGCTCATAACGGGAGATAACACCAATTCGTACATAATTGACAAAAGATCAGGATTTGAAAAGCAGGTGCGATTTGATAATCACGACGATTTTGGTTTTGCTTGTGATTGGTCACCACAAGATGAGAATCTATTGATGACAGGAAATCAAGACAGTTGTATAAAGTTGTGGGATCGAAGAAATCCTAACGAAGCACTATATACTTGGAGCGGTACATTGGGATTTTGTAACAGTAATTATGGAGGGCCAGTGAGAAATTGTAAGTTTAGTTATTATGGAGATTATATATCATGGGCAGAAAGTTTAGATCATGTTGGAATCCTTAAATTGGAAGATTTACAAAATAGTCTGGACAATCACTTGAGAGTTCAAACTATTGATTTTATTGGAAAATGTTCAGGATTGAATTTCGCTCCAATAGAACAAGGACATGGTGAACAGTTGATAATTGGTGTCATCGATTGTCCCTTGGGTGGAATATTAAGTTATAAATTGGAGAGTAAGTACAAGTCATTGGATTATGACTTTTATTTTTAAATTGGAACTGGTTTAAGGGTATTGTAGTACATTTATATGCTTTTTTTGTCTGTTTATATTATTGTACATTTATTTTCGTTTCTTTACCACATATCATCCACATTTTCACTCACATTTAGGGTTCCTCCTACTTCTTTCACTAAGTTATCTAAGGCGTTGATCTTCCAAGATTCTTTCATGATCATAGCTATGACTCTCAACTTATTTCTCGCCTTATTTATTCGTGTTTCATAATCTTGAACCTCAGCATCCCCATTTGTTGTTTGTATATCAAATACAAACCCCCTTAATTGATTCAAATGCAATAGAAGCAGCTTGTTTTGGTTGACTTCTATATTATTTTCCCATTCTTCAACGAGCCCTTGTATATATCCAACGATTAAAAATCTTTGGAATCCAGTTTGATACCCATACTCCTTCCCCTCAAGATATTGCTGTCTTACAGATTCGTTTTGACCTTCTTCAAAGCCACGTTTATAATGCTCAGTTTCCAGGTTTAGCACTTCATCAGTATCTATATTGACATTTACCGTTTCATCAACTTTTCTGCACTTTGTAACTTGATCCATTGAGATTCACTGATGACAAAATCCGATATTTTTTTGGTGCGTTTAGAACCACTTAAGCATGTCAATTAAGTAACAGACATGCAACATGAATCTGATACATCCGATATAGAAGAAGACGTGCTTGGTAAAAGCAAAAGATATAAAGAGAAGCACAGAAATGATCTTCGGTTGAATTATGACTCTGATTCCTCGACGGATGAAGAGAAACATGACATTAAACAAGATGCCCCAGAAGAAGAGGATGATATGTTTGCAAGTGATAATGAGAAAAAGGCCAAAGATGATGATGACTATGACGATATTTTTGCCAACGATGAAGTGAAAGCTTCCAAAAATGAGAGAAGTAACAAGCAAGTTCAGTTTCTAGATATTGAAGAGTTTGAAAAACAACAAGAGATTGATGAGATAATACCAGAGATTCAACATGTTGATGATGAAGATGACGGTGATGAAGGAGATGAAGAAATAAATGAAGATTATTACGTTAACGCAGAGAGTTTTAATTTGCATCATTCACGAAAGACAAAGCAACCAAAGATGGAAGCATTTAATTTACAAGAAGAGGTAAATGAGGGACGTTTTGACACCGAGGGTAATTACATACGAAACCATAAAGAAGACAAAGAAGCAAGTTGTGACGATCTATGGCTTGACGACATCAAAAAGGCAGACATAAGAAAAGCAAAAATTGCACAAGCAGAAAGACAACGGAAAGAAATGGATCGAGTTCTTTCTAAGAATGTTAATATGGATCCTATAGAGGTTTTACTTGCTTCATTGATTGAGCTTCTAGAGCCCGCAGAAAATCCGATGGAAGCACTTGCCAGGTTGAATCCTAAAAAGTCAAAAAGGAAAAGCAAATCCGCCCCGAGCCTGAAAAACCAAGATATTATACTGAAGGTTACTGACCTATGTTCCACATTGATTAAAGATAAGTATTTACATGACGTATATGATTTAACTAGGGAAGAATTGATGAGAAAATATCAAATGGAAAGTGGGCAAGAGTTTGGTAGAGGAATGAAGCGATCAAGGGACGACCATGAAGATGAGATTGGTACTAAAGAGGAAGACGATTATGGTGAAAAGATATGGGAGTTCAGATGGTTAGGTGATGGGACCATAAATGGCCCATACTCAAGTTATGAAATGAATCATTGGAAAGACACCTATTTTGAAAATAAAGTCGAAGTTCGCAAAATTGGAGAAACTATTTTTCAACTGGTTGAATGCACTACTTTTACATGATTACTTAGTCATCGGCTAAAAATTCCGCAATTGGGAAATTCACTGATTTTGCAAGACTTTCAGCAGTATACCAATCAATGTTGCATTTCCATCTTACTCTAGCAACTAATATATCAGAAGATGCTGTTTTACTCAAAAACCCCAAAGAGAATAATGTTGCAATTTGATTGCTTAAATCAATATTCTTAGTTAATGTAAATTTTGATTTTTCCAATTCTTTCTTTTCTTCATTATCTATGATTTCATCGTCAATATAAAGTAATTCATCTTTATCAGAGTGATTTAACGAAGGGGCCGAATTTCTATATATAACAGCCAAAATTGCCAAAATTCTTTCAAGATCCACATAATTTGCAGATAACAAACGAGTATCAATATCTTCCTTACTCAAGTGTCCCTTTTTAGATGCTTTGCTTGTGAGTGCCCTTTTTTTGTATTTAACAACTTTAACTTTGGAAAAACGATGAATATCGTTTCTTTGATGACTATAAGATGCCAAATATGATGCAAGTAAGAAAAATTTTGAATGTAGTGGTAAGTCTTCCACATTTCCATGTTCAATTTCTTTCTCTTGTTCTAATGTTTTGTATTCTATCACACTTGAATTGCTTATTATATCATCATTTGTGAATAAATCAATATTTTCCTTATATAGCTTGACAAATTCATTTGGCTTCCAGTACCCGCGTCTAACTGGTTCAATGAACTTATCCCATAATCGTATAACAACATCTTTAAGTAAAGTAACATTTGATCCTGTGTACTGATAAAACAGATCAACTATTACTTTCACGTATTGTTTATACAACTTGACTCCAGCTGGGTTGTCATCCAACTCGTTGCTAAATTTACATAGTACGTTATTTTGTAATATATTGATCACCTGTTGTTCGGTATAATTTTTAAAGTAAATTTGAGGATTGGAAAGCGTTATTACCTCCTTGGGAATCTCGCCAGAAATAATCACCACAACACTGATGTTATTCAACTTTGAACTCTCTCTCATTCTTGTAAATGCAGCAAACAAGTCATCTGTGCTTTCAAAGCACTGATCAAATCTATCAAGAACCAACACATGGTGTTCATGGTAGATTGTCTCGTAACAGAAATTCTCTAAAGCTGAAGTAAATGATGAAAAACTTTCACCAACTAACCCATATAACACCTCTTGTTTAGTATATTTAGAGCTCGATGCCTTTCCACTATCTCTCCGTATCTGGTCGAAACATCTCCGCAACAACATCTTTCTCGACACACTTTCATCACACTTGACTAGTGAATACTTTATGTTTATAGTTTCAAGAAAGGCCGTGACTGTCAGTGTTTTTCCAATTGATTTGTATCCCTGAACTATGATACAAGGGGACAGTAGTGAGGGCTCTTTATTTATAAATGCATTTAGTAAATCAATCTCTTCATCTCTTTCTTTGATCCTCTGTTTCAAACTGGCCAAGTCGTCCAAAGATAGACTCATTTAAGTTCGATGATGTCTAGATACACAGTAATGTTTACAGGTATTTTTTTCGCGTTGCTTAGGGATCAAAAGATCAACAGAAGTGTTGCAAAAGAAGGTAGGCGTTAATTAACCTTCAATACACATTGTACTTATACATTATAAATTAGAACTGTCTATCCTATTTCTTCTATTGCGCCCTTCAATAACTGTAGGTTATAATATTGGGAAACGTTATCAAATACTTGGAATCTCTTTTCAACTTCGGTATGACTAATAGTCTCTACCCAGTTACCTGAACATTTACAGAATAAATCCATATTACATTCTTTGATTTTATGGCACTTGTTACATTTCAAATCTTGATTATAAAACTTGGTGAATAACTTGATAAACTGAGCAATTACTTCTTCTTCCACTGCTATCCTCTTGTACGATTTGTGACAATTTGTACAATTCCAAATATTTATCTCTTCTTCACGACACATATCAATATCTCTAATATAATTGCAATAGTCGCATATAACGTGGGGCACCTTCAATGAAGTACTTGGATTTGCAAAATTTGCTTCTTTGCTGAATTCTTTGATATCGAAAATTTGTAATAATTCTTTTCGAAATAGTCTAACTTCAATAGTTCTCTTTTGTGATAAAGCAAACACGGAACACAAAAATTTCACCAACTCCAATACCGGATTTTTGAATATAACATGTGAACCAGCTAATTTGGGAAATTCATACTCTTTCATGAATTCGGGATTAAGGATTGCTTCTACTTGACGACGGTACAATTTATCAATTCTCCTTAGAAGTGGTTTTCTGAAAATTTCAATGACACCATTACTTATATCTTCTTCTACAATTTCTTTTGAATCAAGTCTCTTTTGTCCCTTGAGAATGTGAACGATCTGTGTGGTTCTGGGTGTTGCTGACTGAGTACCCGTCAAATTCTTGGTTTTGTATTGAGATAAAGCGTCTAGAAAGATGAATATCCAATCTTCAAATTCATTTTGAAAAATAATCGGCAAGAACTTTTGCAATTGCCAATAGTTTTCAGGTATCAAGTTTTGCTGCTCACTGATAATTTCTGTACAGCTTCTACCACCGTAATTAAATTCATCCATCCATATTAAGAGATCCCAGTATTTGACAATTTTCAAATCTAAAAAGTTAAAAAGTGGCTTGGATCTGGCAGCTTTTAAAATATATTGACCATAAGCATACGAGTTTTCAACTGATACTTTTGTTGTTTGAATTAACACCTTATTTCTATTGGCAAATATCACGTGTGCGCCCATTCTTTTGAAATCCCCAATTAATTGTAGAAGTGCTTTTGAAGTTAAGTTATGGACATGATAATGTAATGCAGGGTCGTATAATAAAGAATCTTTTCTTTGAACCCAAGTAACTAAAGCATTCATCACCGAATCTGCATTGATGTTACTTTGTAATGCATCATCCCACCAATTTTTGACCATTGATCTCAAAATTGACAAAGCTGGTGCTGAAAAAGAATCTTCAGCAAAAGTAGATGCACCATTATTTTTATCGTATTGAACGGTATCATCTGCTAAATCAGCTCCTTCAGCTTCATTTATTAACGAGCTCGTAAGGATAGTATTTATAGTTAATGTTCCAATTTCAACTTCTAAAGATGCAGTTTCATAAATCTCGGGATTATTAATACTTGGAAATTCTAAATTATAAAAATCTATCATATTATCCATCTCAAATCCACCATGATCAGGTAATGGGTTAGATGACCACCACAATACGATGTTATTCTCCGATAGTCTTCTAGCATATTCAATGTCAATCAAGTATCCAACATTTTCAATTTGTAAATTACAAAGTGGTACTCCTCCATATTTGGATAATGAAATCAAACTTTTGACCCAGGAAGCTAATACAAAATAATGATTTATGACTCTTTTGGAAATTAATACTTGCCAGCCAAGTGCTGGTAGTGAAAGTTCACTGATGTTCATTCTTATGGTTGGGAAATCAGATGTTGCAGGTAAAACATTTAAAATCTTTGATGAATTTGGGGATTGAATTGCGAATAACGCATTATTACTTCTACCTTCATGAATCTTACTTATTGTTTGATTAAGTTTCTTAAATAATTTGGAACTGTCGTGGTAATAATTTGTTTCAAATGACATTTCGGAAGGATATTTCAAGATGCTTTCAGATTTACCCAATCTATCCTTCTTAGCTTCGAAAATTTCCTTGTATATTTTATGAATGTTATGAGGCAACTCCTGAGCAGTTACTGAGGGTTTCAAAACAAACATTTGAGATTGGTTTTCCCAGGTCCTAAAGATAGTGTAGAATTCATAACTGTTAGTGACGATATGTAACAAATATACCATGTCCATGTCGAACTTTCTTAAATATGAAACTGAGTTGGTTTTCAATAAATCTTTAGCATTGAATCCATTTTTCAAACCTTTTCCTAAAGCACCAACTCTGGTATCATCAAATTTAACAACATTACCTAAATCAATAATGGCACGCTCAACTGGATCAACTTGACTTTCATAGAGACCTAAAATATTTGAATCTTGTAAGATACTATCAACATCAGCAATTTGTTCTTGATATATTGATTGCGGCATTGTAAATTTATACAAGTTGTTAGCATCATGACCATTAGGTAAGATAGCACCAGATTTTTCAATTTCACAACCAATAATTGTTCTTCTCGGGGACAATTCAGTTTTAAACGATGCATACACCTTTTTTGGGATATGAAAATTAAATGAGTGTACTTTATTACCAGCCAGAACATAAACTTTCAAATCGCCAGGTTTGGTTGGATCAGCTTTGTACTGTAAAATCTCCCAATTTGTACCAGCAATATTTTCAGCTTGCTTTCTAAACATACTTCCAACAGTAGATCTTTGTGAACTTTCGGCGTTTGAACCAAATAGTGTTCTTCTTCTATCTCTACCAGCAGCTTGCACTTTCCATTTAGCCTTCTGATATTGTAAAAATCCACCGTAATCCTCTGCTATCGAAGGACATGTGCCATTCAAAATTGATTCGTTTGTTTCCTCTTCTTCAGATTCAGAAACCAAGTTTGCTCTACCAGCTCTTCTCTTTCTCGAAGTAACTTTACCAATTTTGGTATTGACTGCAGTAGTATCGATGGTGCCAAAATCTTCGATGTCTTTAACTACGACTTCCGCTTTTGTAGAAGTACCGAAGAATTTGGAAATTGAGCTTTGCTGTTTAGAATTCTCTCTATTTGTTACTTTTTTTTGCAACCAATCGGGATGTGGGACTCTTGGTACGGGATTATTGACTTGCTGTAATGCTGCAGGAATTGTAATAATTTTTTGAACAACAGATGCTAATCTCTCGTAATAATAATTCCAATCAATGATATCTCTTGGACTATATGTATTCAAAGATGAATCTTTCAACCATTTTTTTAAATATAACTCTTTTTTATCTGATGAAAAAATAGAAACTGGTACAGCTCTTTCAGTGACTGGTGCCCCGAATGGCTTAGCACTTATAATATATTTGGTTGCCAATCCAGCATCTTTAACCATTTCTTCGCCCAAAAACTCACCTAATCGTTTTGCCGTAGTAATTGAAGTAGATTTTTGATCTCCGTATTCGGTTAAACTCTTGGACATACTTCTATTTTCACAAATAAGTTCAATTAAGTCTTCATCTTCCAACATCCCCCCTTTGGTATCCAACACATCTAGCCAGTTATTAGCAACAGTGGCAACTGCTTGATAACAAGATTCTAATGAGTCACCTTCCAAAAACAATTTGAAAATATCTGATTGAAAATTTTTGATCAATTGTAACTCACCTCTTCTTTTTAATTCAAACCCTTTCAACTCGGCTAGAGATCCGTCGTCATTAAATACAGCGTATCTCTTTTTCAAACCTTTTCCTTCTTCTTTGGATGTTGGTAAGATCATTGCCTTATAAGGGCCATCAACTTCAAAAAAAATGGAATTATCCGATCTAGTCTTATACTTAAAGGTATCAGGATCTACTAAATCTTGATATTGATGATTGGTGAAACGCTCGTGGACCAAGAAATTCAACATAGAACAAGGATATTCCAAAAAGATCTTTTTACCATCTTTACACTTTAAATTATAATTTTCAGGAAATGATTTAGGGAGAATACACCAAATACCATCGGTATCTAATTCTAAGGGTCTACCAATTCTTTCAACTAATGCTCTTGCCATTTGAATAATTGTAGCACCAGTAAGACAAGTAACACCTGCCATTTCCATGGAATACCATCTTGACCCTTTTCTCATGACATAACCATAAAAGGAATTCAAAATAACTTTATGTGCCAATTGCAAGGAATCATAAAGAACAACCATTTTTTTGGCCTCATCTTTTCCGATGGTATCAGATTTATCCAATTTACCTATTTTGCCTTTCCATACTTTTGCCAAACCTTTGAATTCATATCTACGATCACGAAAACTTCTCACGGTATTCACATAAAATGGATTTTCTCTTTGACATATGATCGCTTCTCTTGTGACGACTTTACTTTGCTTTACTCTATGATAAACTTTTCTCGAATAATCAGATATTCGTTTTTTAATCATCGATGCCTGTTCAGAATAAGATAATTCATCAAAAGTTCTTGGAGGTAGCCAAGGTTTCGAATTTGGAAAAGTTTCATTTTGTAAAGTTCTTTTAATCATATTGTATTCATTCATTTCTGCTGGATAAAATTCACCTCTCCAAGACCAAGGAAGTCTACGATCACAATTTTTACCAGGGCGATTGAAATCACAACTTGCACAATCTTCTTCTGATTTCATGGAATCCGGTTGTAAACGATTTGATGTCATGATGTTTGGATACATAGATGCGACATCGACGTGATAAATTAACGGGTTTTCTTTTCTTACCGGGTTGTTTTTTAACTCTAGTAATTTAGATTCAATATCTTTATAAATTTCATCAAAATTCTCCACATCTTCTATACTCTTACCATTCTCAACTTCAATACAAAACTTCATGGAGTTATGTAAATTTCCCAACAACTCATCAATGGCAGTTGGGTCAATTTTGAAATCGGTAGCAATATCACTTCGGAAAACACCAGCCTCTAGAGATTCAACATGACCACCAACGTAAGTTTCTGATTCTAAAAGGTGACCATCATAAAATCTCTCTATAGGGTCTGAATGCTTATTAGGTAATAAGATATTTCGTTCATATGCTTGAACAGAAAGTAACATTTCACATAAAGTACCAGTACCTTTTCTTAAAACTTCATCAGGATTCAATGGAATAATGGTACATAATGAGAAAATGAATGGATGAACATATTTGTAATATAGATAATATGTAGCAACAGCATCAGACACAGAATATTCGGATAATAATTGGGGTTTTTCGTAAGCATAAGGGGTCATTAATTCGGGATCCAATTCAGTTGGGTTATAACCTAATTTAGCTGTTGTAACGGCTTTCAAACCCTGGGATCCTTGAGGTAAATAAGAGTCTCTTTTCACCCATCTAAAGCAATCCATATGGACACAATACTTGGATTTGTATTCTCCTTCATTATCTTTTGCAAATCCAATCTCATCAAACATATCCAAATCATGAAATCTTGTTCTGTTTTCCACAAATGGCCAGTCGAAGAAATCACCATTAAAAGTTGCGATAACTGTCGGTTTCACATCTCTTATATGTTCAAAAAATCTCATTATAACATGTTTTTCATCTGGTTCATTAAAAATTGTAAAAAGTCCAGGATACTCTGGTTTTGGAGTGTATTCAAAGTCTTCGATGTCTTCAGATATTATTTCTCTATTTGTGATTAAAAATCCTTCTCCGTCAATCATGTACGAAATCATCATAATTTGATCGATTTTTGCATCTGGAAATTTCAAAGGAGCTTTGGTGGTTTCTATATCAAAAGCCAATACTACAGGATCAGCAAATGCAATGGTTTCTTTATCTTCAACAAGATCAATTTTGGAATGTTTTGCGTAAACATCGTACCACTTCCCCACCCTTACTTGTTTATCTATGGAAACCCTAACGTGATATGGTACATCAAATTCTCTAATATCGGCTATTAATGTTGAAGGGTCTGAAATTATCTCTGCATCTCTGGCATGATTGAATAGATCTCGTGAATCTTTTTTCATTTGATTATCTTTGATTATTGGCGATAATAACCTTCTTGCAGCTAATAGGTCATGTATATTATGGAAACTTAGTTTAATAAGACCTTTTTTCAACCCAAGAAGATGATTAGGTAGTGATAAATCTTCTTTTGAGACTCGACTGAAGTTTTTAATATTACAGGTTTCAAGGAACTTTCTCATCCATTCTTCAACTTCAGATTCATGATCACCTGCTATTATTTCAATTAAGAAGTATGGGTCATACTGTAGAGTAGCTTTGAAGCTTCCACCTTCTTCGTCCAAAAAATAGTAGTCTACACCAGAATAACCAGTTAAATAGTCGTCACTTGGCATGGTAGTAGCATGCATATTGATCAACCAACCTTTTCTAGGTTTGTTACCATCATTTTCGCCATGTTCTACACGATCAAATCCCATCAATGAATCGATTTGATCTATACGCGTGACTAGTCCTTTCTTCTGTATGGCATCATTGAGCATAGGATTGTTGGCTATATACGGATCTATTGGTTGTTGCAGTTTATTTCTGAATTCAGAATTTTTATATGTATGATTTCTATCTTTCCTGACATAACGGGCAGATGAAGATCCCTTGAAAGTTGGTTTTGATGACATCTTGGCAATCACTTCTTCAACAACTCATACAAATATATCACTGAGTGTAGCGACAAAGGTAGTAATGGTGCAATGCTTATTGGTTGTCTGTGTTTGTTTAACTATGGGTTGTAAAAAAAAATATTACAGTAGACCAAATTAGTAGACGCGTATTATTCTATCTTGCTAACAAAAATACTAAGTTTGTGCTTACCTACATCAACTTAATCAATGTTTCACTCTTCTTCTATATACTAATACAAATCCTCTACTTACTCATATAAAGTATAATAGCACCCTGAATGATAACCGAATATATGAACAAAAATTGTATTCTGATCTTTCTTTGTTTACTTGTTATAGTATTATTGACTGAGTTGCCATTGTTTGGTAACACAAGGAATCTCAACAGCCTCATCAAAAATATTGACAAATTTGCAATACATAATAGAACAAATAGGAAGTATAAAGAGCCCAAAAAATCACCAAGAAGATGTTTGATACATAATAATACAATGATTGAAACGTATTTATAACCAGCAAAACTTACAATATCGTAAATCTTACTTTGTGAACAACTCAATAAGTATAATCCTGTCTTGAAGATGACAACATCTAATATTGAAAACGCCATCGTCTGCGAGGCCAAGTATCCGAATAACTGAGGGTGGAAATCTCCTTTTAGGCCCTGAAAGGCAGCCCATAATAAAATATACGTTACAAATGACATCAAAGGTACATACAAGTCAGGAGCATTAATGTCATGACTTGGTGGCAAGAATTGATTTTGCCCGGTTTCTTTAGTAGCTATTCTGTTCCACTCTTTGTGATTGTAGGGCATCAAGATCAATAATATTTTTCTGAACACATATGAGTTACTGATTTGAAAGTAGTACTTGATATCTCCTGAAAAAGTGCCAAAATTCTCTTGAAGGTATTGATTTGATTGTTCAAACCCAGATCTAGCAAACTGTGACGCCAATGCGGCTGCTGGATCGTTCAAGAAATTGAACTGTGCCTGTTGTTGTTGATGTGGTTGTTGTACCTGTTGCTGAGATGAAGACACATTGATAGGTTGGGTATGAGTGTACTTATTAGGATGGTGTGGCTGAGGATGCTGTAAATGTGATTGTTGTTGTTGATAACTATCAGCTGCATAGCCATATGGATTGGACATCTCAATACCAAATTCAAAATATGCTTGTTCTTAGAAGAGTAACAAAGAATCAATGGTTTATTTTCTGCTGTTCAAATTTAAACCCAAGAGAGAATTTTGGTTAGTTTATGTAGCCTTCCAAATTGGGAAGTGTAGTGCCAGCTTTTCCATCATAACTCGAAAAGATGCACCGGCAGTGATTCTGTGCTAAATACTCATAATGGTTGCTGTTTTGTTTTCCATTTCCTCGTTTTCTTCCCTCCAACTCAATCACAACTTCAGATTTATTTCCCCCCTGATAATTGCACCACCACTACCTCTCGCCACTCCTTCTCGTCACCCAACAATATAAGCATATCAATGATTAAGGGGAAAGTCTTGGTAGTCTCAAACAGATTACCAGTAACTATAAAGAGATCGGAACATGGATCTTACGACTATTCAATGTCTTCAGGTGGTTTAGTAAGTGCGTTGCAAGGCCTAAAAAAATCAACGGAGTTTCAATGGTATGGATGGCCAGGTTTAGAAATTCCTGAAAACGAGCAAGAGAAAGTCAACAACGATTTGAAAAACAAGTTCAATTGTACTGCTGTAAACCTTAGTGATATAATTGCTGATTTGCATTACAATGGGTTTTCAAATAGTATATTGTGGCCGTTGTTTCATTACCATCCTGGTGAAATGAATTTTGATGAAAACGCTTGGGCTGCTTACATTGAAGCGAATAAGAAGTTTGCTTTAGAAATTGCTAAGCAAATTGAAGATAATGACATGATTTGGGTTCATGATTATCATCTAATGCTTTTGCCGAAAATGTTGAGACAAGAAATTGGCTCTCTGAAGAGGAACATCCGTATTGGATTCTTTTTACATACTCCTTTTCCATCATCGGAGATCTATCGTATCTTACCTGTCCGTAAAGAGATTTTGGAAGGTGTTTTAAGCTGCGATCTAATTGGATTTCATACCTATGATTATGCACGTCATTTCATTAGTTCAGTTTCAAGAATCGTTCCTAATGTTAGTACATTACCCAATGGTATTAGGTTCCAAGGTAGATCTATAAGCATTGGAGCCTTCCCTATAGGTATCGATGTAGATACTTTCATTGAGGGATTACAAAAAGAAGCCGTCCAAGAACGTATCGAGCAATTAAAATCCAAATTCAAAGATGTTAAAGTAATTGTCGGAGTAGACAGATTAGATTATATCAAAGGAGTACCACAAAAACTTCACGCATTTGAAGTCTTCCTCAACGAGAATCCTGAATGGATTGGAAAGGTTGTCCTTGTTCAAGTTGCAGTGCCTTCTCGTGGTGACGTTGAAGAATACCAAAGTTTGAGAGCGACAGTTAATGAATTAGTCGGAAGAATAAATGGACAGTTTGGAACCGTTGAATTTGTACCTATTCACTATTTACACAAGTCGGTTCCATTCGATGAATTGATTAGTTTGTACAATGTTAGTGATGTATGTCTTGTGTCGTCAACTAGAGATGGTATGAATCTTGTCAGTTATGAATACATCGCGTGCCAACAAGACAGGAAAGGTGCCTTGATCTTATCTGAGTTTGCCGGGGCTGCTCAGTCTTTGAATGGTGCAATAATTGTAAATCCATGGAACACTGAAGATTTATCTGACGCGATAAAAGAAAGTTTGACTTTACCGGAAGAAAAGAAGGAATTTAATTTTAAGAAATTGTTTTCCTACATTTCAAAATATACTTCTGGTTATTGGGGTGAAAGTTTTGTCAAGGAATTGTATAAATGCAGTGGTGAAAAAGATGATAAATAGATGATACAAATATATACATGAATAAATGGGTTGAGTCAATGGTATTGTTTGAATGCGTTGATCAGAAATTCTACAATCTCTCCTCTTTAAACAGAAGGACACTTACGAGTAAGGCATGTCGAAGTGCTAGAATCAGTTAGAGGTAGATACAGTCTTACGATAAATAAATAATTTATTAAGCAAAAGTTTAATCTATATAATCTTTTTCAAGAACAGATACATTTTCTTCAGTAAGCAACAATGTCTTCATCTTTTGTTCTTGTTTTTTCTCAACAGTTTCTTCAGGTACAGTAATAACCTGTGGTCTAATACCAAATGTTCTTAAAAATGAACTATTATATAGAGGTGGCGATGCAATTTTTTGATTTATAACATTACTCTCTGAATAAAGTGTGGAATCTGGTAAATTGGATTTATGGAAGAAAGGTTTTTTAATCTGCTGTGGTTTTATTTTTTTGAGTTTTTCATCTTCTTCTTGTTTATAGTGACTTATATCTTCTTTGAAATTCTTTGCTGAACTAAATGCAGTCATCAAATACGGTAATTCTTCAGATATGGTTGATTTGTACATAGTACTATTCAAATCGTAAATTGAGTCTCGTCTGCCTTGATTAGTGATAGAATGAACCACAGGTAAATGGGATGACGAACCGATTGAATATTCAGAGAATGTGTCGTCAGGACTATTTGGCTCTTTGCTGGAACTGGAAGATGAGTCTTCGTCAAATAACGAGTGAATAGATTTACTTTCATGATGATGTCTTGGAGTTGATATCTCCACCTGCTCGTTAGCTTCTATAGTCTTGTCAATTAACTTTTCAAGTTTGAATTTTTCAAACATCTTTTCCAAATCATTGATAACTGCCAAACATTCGTACTTTGCGTCAAAATCCCCCTGTGCAACTGCATCATTTAGTTGCTGTAGTAACGTAATAATAAAGGATTTATAAAATTCAACAGTTACTTCATCTAATAGCTCCAATTCCTGTCCTATTATTATGAGTTTTGCCTTCAGGTATGCAATTGACAACTGCTCAACGATTTCGCCTTTTATTCTTATGATCCGTAGTAGTAAAGACGTCAACATTGTTCCCTCATCAGATATAAGATCCCCCAGCGACAAGCTCTTAGAACTCCTACTTATTATATCTATATCTGAGGAAATTTTTGCTATCTTGACATTGATTTCTGTACATGCCACGATGACCTTGTCAGCAACACCGGTGTTAAATTCCTTTATCAAATTATCTTTGTTGTAAAAGTGATCATCCGAATTATAATCAAGGGACAAGAACTCCCAACTTTTGAATTTCAACTGTATATTTTCTAATGTCTGCAATATGATGAACGAAGTTGAACATAACTTATTGATTCTTCGTTCAGCAATCTCTTGGATCAATTTTACCAATTGTGAAGATTTAAACTTGTCCTTGTATAGATCGGGATCTTGTACTAATGATATTATAGGGTCCTGGTACGTATCAATGTCTGTCATGAAAGCGTGCTATTGTGTAATAGAGAGTATATGCTAAAAGAATGCTGTGCTTTGTGATATCGAGTAACGACAGTAACGAGTATACGAGTTTGGAAAAGGTATTATGTTGAAAGATTATTATATGTATTGTACCTGTTTATGCTAATTATGACGGGGTCAGTGAGTGAGATATGTGTGTTTGATACACAATTTAAGGCTTGTTGAACTAATGATGCGATTGTGAATGCTCAAAATGGCCGTGTGAATGATAAATAGTGATGCTGTGGTTGTTGCGAGTGAGGTGGAGGTTGAGACCTGTTACAAGTTAGTCAAGAATTTGGAGGTGAAACTTGTTAGATGTATAGTTCGATGTATTATATGATTATTCTCTTGAATAGCAAACAGAACAGGCTCAAAAATTGAAATCAGTTCATTTAAAAAATTCTATTGACGCATTAAAGCCGACATGTGGGTCTGAGTCACGTGAACGGCCAGCTAATGAATACAAATGAAACACTACCTCATATACAATCAAGCTTAAGTCCGTGTTGTTTCTAATGCTGAGGCAAGAATACCTGACTGCGGCAAAACAGTTGTAAGTAACCTATGCAGTGGGCCCATGAGAGCCCTTTGAAATTGAATACTTTATTCCTTCCCCAATAGTCAGAAAAGAATGACAGAGATCAGATCCCACAGTTGATTGGCCCACCTACTAATGCGGTTATTTGTCATTTGTGGGCAAAGCTACCTATTACATCTAGGCGCTTGAAACCACCTTATCATAGGGGTCGCTGTTATCAGAGTCTTCAGAGATCAGTTGGTTTCTCAAGATGGGAAGCAACTCATTAATTGCTCGTGTATTCTATCATTATTTAAGTACAATTAAAACGTCATAAAGTGTGATATCTAATTTAACTCTATAGTCATCCGCGGGTCTCACTACAACCAACCCATACAAGACCTTTTGTACATCTTTTTACTAACCTGTGCGCGTTTTGAGGCATTGGCACATGGCACACTTTTCGAACCAAAAGTACAAAGACAACTCAATCATCTTCTATTCATCAGTACGTCTTCTAGCAATTTGAAAATTACATTTCCTCTGTACATTCTCGTTTCTTCGTTGCGTCTTCATACATCTAATGTAGTCCCTTCTCCTTCAATATTTTATCAGTCATCATTCTGTACCAATCATCCATGCTTTGATCCTTGGGATGTATCGCTATAACTACTAAAGTCATGTTATCAAATCCAATGCCGGTGTAATTGTTAGCCATTGTCAAACTGTCGTTCAATATATATTCAACAATTTTATTCAATTTCCAGCCTAAAGCCAATTTATCTCTTATCAAGTGGATAATTTGATCATTTTTGAAACAATCCCAAATACCATCACATGCCATAACTATGAATTCTGGTAATTCTAGGTTTTCCATATCATAAACTAAAATTTCTGGCTCAACGGTAACCTGAAATAATTCTGGTGGCAATTTAACAAGAGTCTTGTTGAGTCTGCGTTGATTCTCTTTAATGTATACATTGACCGAAGTTTCAATGTAGGGTAACTTAAATTTGAAGTCGCCGAAAGCCCTTGATAACGCTAATACTTCATTGATTCTATTATTTAGTATATATCCATTGCTATTTTCAATTCTTAGTCTTTCGCCCATATTACTGGGTTTATGATCATATGACAAAGTTTTAGAGTTTCCATCGACTGACAATATACATCGAGAATCTCCAGTATTTGTTACAACAATACGGTTGTTTATTATAGTCGCTACGATTCCCGTAGAACCACAATTGATCAAATTTGGATGATGTGATAAGTCATTGTCTATCTTGAAGAACGAGTTCCTCAAAATAGTACATATTTCTTTCAAAGTGAGTTGGTGCTCTTTCTGTTGCTGCAATTGTTTGAAGATACTCTTGGGTAAGTGGTTTGCTAAAAACTCAGCACATTGTCTACCACCATGGCCATCAAACACACCAAACACAGCAATGCTTTCATCTTCATTAATTTTCACACTATGAGCATCTTCCATCGTCATTCTGTAACCCTGCATGGAGCCTATACAGTAAGATAGCTTGGTATGTATTTTGTAATCTAGTTCCTTTTCTTCAATTGGGTGTGATAATAATTGTCCCATTGTATATATCGGAAGTGGTGGCTGTTGTGACTGATAGAAAACAGGTTAAATGGTTGATTTTAATAGCATAATAGTTTATCTTGTTGGGTAAAAAAAGGTTGAGATTTTATCGGTTGTGTGGTGGACGAATAGGTGATGTGTAGCAAGATACGCTTTGTGACACTTCTGACACAACGGTACACAAACGGATGACACTACATCACATTAACCTGCCTAAATACTACTAAATACTTCAACACGGCAGTAGCGTGTAAGGATAAATCTCTCTCATAGTATGGGGCAAGAGTGAAAACACTGCTGGGTTAGGATTTCACCTTTGCATAACCTCCTCCCGCGATATCGTCTTTTTAAAGTTAACATCAAGAGGAACTTGAAATCACGATGCAGTTTCCAACAATATCCAAAAACTCAATTGACGGTTGCAAGCATTACAAACTGCCGAAAACATTTCCTATAGGTCCATTCACGAAATACTGAAACAACCCTATCATGAAACCCGATCCAAACTTAGAGTTTGAATGCACTTATTTATATAATGCGACTGCCATTGTAGTCGATAACATGGTGTTCATGTTGTATCGCGCACAGAATAAGACCAAGTTGTCTTCTATAGGTATAGCTTGGTCTGCAGACGGTTTTGATTTTCATAAACATAAGAAACCAATCATTGTAGAAACTGAAAGATATGAGCAAGGCGGAGGTGTTGAAGATCCTAGGATTGTAAGAGATCCAGAGACGAAGCTGTTCGTTGTCAGTTATACCGCTTTTGATACTTGCAAAGCAAGATTGTGTATTGCAACTTCTGAAGATTTGTTTCATTGGATCAAATATGGTCCAATTGTGCCTCAAACTTGGAATGACATTGCCATTAATAGTGTTGGTGATAGGATTATTAGAGACGATTGGCTGAAATCTGGTGCTATATTCAATGAGCAAAGATGGAAAATACTATATGATTTGGGGTGATTGTGAATTACATCTTGCTGAATCGACAGACTTGGTTCATTGGAGATTAATCGGTACATCGCTAAGCTCCAATACCTGGGCAAAGCAAATTTTGAATAGAGAAAGCAAATTGATTGAGAGCGGACATGCCCCAATCAAAATGGCAAAAAATAATCTATGGATTTTTATATATAATGCCCTGACTACAGGTGGAGGTACTTTACCCAAAGATACATATACCATAAATGAAATTTTAATTGATTATGATAACATAAAAAAAGGTCCATTGGCAAGATTAGAACAGCCTATTTTATATCCAGAGCTGCTAAATGAAGTCGAGGGCCAAGTTAACAAAGTCATCTTTTGCGAAGGCATTGTTAAATTCAAAGGTAACTGGCTCTTGTATTATGGTCAAAGTGATTCTGAATTAGGTGTTGCAGTTGCTCCAGTACACTAAAGTTTCTTTCTTCGTATAATTTCTTTAATCATCACACTCAAAATTACATCATTGCCGTCATCTAGATTATCAATTGCCATAAAGCCGCATTTCCATTCTTTACTTAACTTTTCTCCATCCGATAGTAATTTCGATGAAGCCAATGCATTGTTCTTATGAGTACAGATAATCCAAATAGGAGGAGAATTCCAATTTGAATCGGCATCTTTTCTATCATTACTCTTTTCCTTTAATAAGTTCTTCAAAGCCAATTTAAAAGAAAACATATCTTGTTCTCCCTCCTTTTCCCAATTTCGCTTGAAATTATTGTACTCGTCCCATGCATCATCTAATGCTCCTTTGATAACCGGTAATAAATTAAATGTATGATCATTCGGCAACCTTTTGTCCTCGTTCTCGTATCCTGGAGGGTTATAACTTGGGATAGCACTATACACTAAGAAATATCCGTCTATATTCCCATTTAATTCACTGGCTCCACTTGCAACCAACAACGGATTTGTAGATACTGGTCTGCGTGTTTCATTTGCTAAATTGCGAAGAATCTCTTTATCTAATCTAATGTGCAATGATGCTTCCAAGAATGGAACTACTTGTTGAGGATTGAAACAAGGTGTATCAATTAGCTCCACTAGAATTGGAGTTATTTTGTTATTTATAATTATATAATACGTATTATCTTTAATTTTGTCGCTTATGAGGACTTTCTTAGCTTCCATGCCCGGTGTGTAGTTAAATAATATTGGATTAATCTGATGTGTTGGATAGTATGTGTCTCGAAAATTACCCAATGTTAATTTTGAAATAATTGAAGTTTTGCCCGATTTTGAACCACCTAGAAACGCAACCCTGATAGGATTTGAATTATTTACTGGTTCTTTCACATCAGATTGTTCTTTCTTGAAGTATGACATTGGGTGAGATCAGTAGATTGATCCTGGCTTTTTTTCAGTTTGAGATTTTGGATACGCAATAGTAAGAAGCTACCAGTTGCTGATAATGCCATTCAATATTGAATTATGTAATAGCAACAGAACTGAGGTTTGAAACTGTTTTTGATGTGTTGTGGGTTGAAATTAGGTTCTGGAAGTCAAATGAAGCCCAGTAAATGCACGCATATGTTTTTGTGTGTGATTTAACTATGGAAACGTTGAAATCTAACAAAACCATTAACCAATTACTCGAAAAAGCTTCACTTGGAAGCTCATTTGAAATGAAGATGCTCAATATACTATGAGAATGGTACCTGTCCATTGATGCAATGAAATAATTACTAGTATATGGAATTCATGGGTCGTGTGAACTCTTCCAAGTTTTGACAAAGGTGTTTTATCAACCTGCACAACAATTAGAAACCTGTGGCAATTGCCTCTACATTATCACCAATTCAAATGAGTCTCAGGTTATGTCAAATCCAAAGAAGATCAGTGTAGCTAATCATAATATCACAAATGATATAATTACACAGTTACATTATTATCAAAATCAATCAAAACTTGATGATGAATTAACGACAAAATACCGATATCAAATTGACAATATCTTTCAAATAGCTACAATCTTGCAACTGGGGGACAAAGATGGCAGTATAAGTGTAAATTCGCTATATGAAATGATGGATTATGAGTTGCCTACTCCATCAATCCTTTCGATCACATCATTGGCTGTTCAGTTAGAAAAATTGAAATTACTTGATGCTAAATTGAAAATTGATTCAATTAAACAAACTAAACGTAAATTGGAAACTAAGATTGATAAATTGAAGGAGGGTAACGTACAAAAGGAAAACAACTTAGATAAGGTACGATTGAAACTACTTCAAAAAGAAGCGGAAATAATACGAATATATCAAGAGAAAATGGGAGACTTGGAATTCCATGTTGAAGATTATAAAATCATCAAAATCAAACAAGTAGAAAAGCAGGCCTTGAAACTACAGTACAAAAACTTCAAAATACTACAGGAAATATCATTTCAGAAACGAGATAAAAAGTTATTGTTCAACCATCAGCCTATCTTGAAATTGGAAGAATTTTTAGGATACAACCTATTAGTTATCAATCAATTTCTAGAAAGATTGATTGTTTCGCAAAGTCAATTATCTCCTTTGTTCAAAGTTGAACTACCGCATTTGAATGAATTGTTAAACTTTTTACCAAATACAAAATTTTACGACTTGATAAAGAAAAAGGAGATTATGATCACAGGAAGAAGTGATACCGATTTAGAAGATCATGACGTTAACAAGGAGCAGGAAACTCCCGAACCGAAGGACATACAGAATGCTACTGAGAAAATCATTAAACTAGGAGATGCGTACAAATTACCCTTGTCCTCCAAGACATTAAACTATCAAAGGAGAGCTGCCAGAACGTCATCCATAGAACCAGCTGATTTGAATAACATACCGATAATCAAGGAAAACTCGACATCCACATCATCAACAGCCAAATCTCAACCTAAAAAAATCATTATACCGCATAAGATAATAAATAAGCCTTTTAATAAGTTGTCAATCAAAGACTTCTTGAAATTTTTGTTAGTTCTAGTGAAGATCATACACAATTTTCAGGTGTTATTAACGTATACAACCAATGAATATCAAGACTTGGCAATGGAAGACTGGTGCAATTTTGAAAGAGTTTTAAATGAAGTAATGAAATTGGACGAGTTTCTCAAAGACAAAATCAAAAATGAAAATATTCATCCCACCATGGTAGAATCAACTGCTACTGCAGATATCAAGAACAACTTTCAAAATTTGATGGAGCACGTTTACGAACTATTGATGAAATCATCATACTCTAAAAAGCAACACAATCGACCAATGGCATTGCAGGACTTAAAACTAAAAGACCTAATATCTAATCAAGCAAAGCTCAATCTCAGCAACGATTGGGATATTGTTAGTGAAATGTTATGATCCTGTCTTATTTATGTATGTTTGGATGTAATTTTGGTGTAGCATTTCTCACTCAGTTCAGCGAAATTTATGAGCAACGAACCAAAAAAAGGAACCAGCAGCCTTTCTTATCACAGAACTTGATTGATCTCTACCTCATTCCATTGACAATTAATCATGTCACTTTCTGATAAAGAGTTATTTGAATTAAATAAAAAAGCAGTTACCGAAGGGTTTAACATCAAACCCAGAATAAATTATAACACTGTTGGTGGTGTAAACGGTCCGTTAGTTATTTTAGATAATGTTAAGTTCCCACGTTATAATGAGATTGTTAATTTAACGTTACCAGATGGATCAATCAGACAAGGTCAAGTGTTAGAAGTTAGAGGTACCAAGGCTATTGTCCAAGTTTTCGAAGGTACTTCAGGTATTGATGTCAAAAAGACAAGAGTTGAGTTCACTGGAGAAAATTTAAGAATTCCTGTGTCTGAAGATATGTTGGGTAGAATCTTTGATGGATCTGGTAGACCGATTGACAAAGGTCCAAAGATTTTTGCTGAGGAATATTTGGACATCAACGGTTCTCCAATCAATCCATATGCACGTATTTATCCTGAGGAAATGATTTCCACTGGTGTTTCAGCAATTGATACAATGAACTCAATTGCTAGAGGTCAAAAAATTCCAATTTTCTCAGCTTCTGGTTTACCACATAACGAAATTGCTGCGCAAATTTGTAGACAAGCTGGTTTAGTCAGACCAACTAAAGATGTCCATGATGGTCACGAAGAAAATTTCTCGATCGTTTTTGCGGCAATGGGTGTTAATTTAGAAACTTCAAGATTCTTCAAACAAGATTTCGAGGAAAATGGTTCCTTGGAAAGAACTACTTTATTTTTGAATTTGGCAAATGATCCAACTATTGAAAGAATTATTACTCCACGGTTAGCTTTAACAACAGCTGAATACTTAGCTTATCAAACAGAAAGACACGTTTTGACAATATTAACAGATATGTCATCATATGCTGATGCATTGAGAGAAGTCTCTGCTGCTAGAGAAGAAGTTCCAGGTAGAAGAGGTTATCCAGGTTATATGTATACAGATTTATCCACAATTTATGAAAGAGCTGGTAGAGTTGAAGGTAGAAATGGTTCAATTACTCAAGTTCCTATTTTGACTATGCCTAATGATGATATCACACATCCAATTCCTGATTTAACGGGATATATTACAGAAGGACAAATTTTCGTTGACAGGCAATTGTATAATAGAGGTATATATCCACCAATTAATGTTTTACCATCATTGTCACGTTTGATGAAATCTGCTATTGGTGAAGGAATGACTAGAAAAGACCACGGTGATGTTTCAAATCAATTATATGCTAAATATGCCATTGGTAAAGATGCGGCCGCTATGAAAGCTGTTGTTGGTGAAGAAGCTTTATCTACCGAAGATAAATTATCTTTGGAATTTTTGGAAAAATTTGAAAAAAATTTCATTGCTCAAGGTGCTTATGAAAATAGAACAATTTTTGAATCCTTGGATCTTGCTTGGTCATTGTTAAGAATCTATCCCAAAGAAATGTTGAACAGAATCAGTCCAAAGATTTTAGACGAATTTTACGGAAGAGACAGAGATCAATATGATGAAGAATATGATGAAGATGGTGAAGCAAGTAATGATAGAAATGGTGATAAATTGATTGACGCATAGCTAAGTAGTAGCTTCCCCAATTCTTTTTTATTTCATGTTCTACTTTTATTGATATTCTTAGAAATACATTATTAAATTAAATAAATTATTTACATTGTTTTATATTTTGATTCATCTTGTTCTCTCTTCAAGTTACCAATGTAGTTTATAGCTGAACCGGCTTTGAAAAATTCTATTTGATCTTTAGACATTGTGTGTCTAGTCAATATTTCAAACTCTGATCCATCTTTCTTTGTGACTTTCATACGTAAAGTACCACCGTTATTACCATCTTTAGCAATCATCTCTTGCAAATCGACAGTAGTTAATAAATCACCACCTGAAATCTTGTCATAATCAGCCTCATCAACAAAAGTCAACGGTAACATACCTTGTTTTTTCAAATTTGTTTCATGAATTCTAGCAAAAGATTTGACTAAAATAATCGATCCACCTAAAAATCTTGGAGATAATGCGGCATGCTCTCTAGCTGATCCTTCACCGTAGTTATGTTCGGCAACAACAATCCATGGTCTACCATCTTGCTTCCATTTGATCATCAATTCAGGAATTCCATACTGATTACCATTCAAATCGTAAGCTTTATTAACTTCACCAGTTTCTTTATTTATTGCACCAATCAAAGTATTATATGAGATGTTTTCCAAATGACCTTTATATTTAAGCCAAGCACCGGCAGCTGATATATGATCAGTTGTACATTTGCCTTCAACTTTTAATAATACAGTTGTTGATAACTCTTCCCCAGACCATGGTTTAAATGGTTCCAATAATTGTAATCTGTCGGAACTTGGTGAAACGTTGATATTGACCGCAGCTTTTGGTTGTGGATTGGCTTCAGGGTAAAATTCAGATCGACCTTTAATGAAACCATTATCTGGTAAATCTTCACCTTGTGGAGGATTGAATTTGAAATCTTCACCATTTGCTAATTTGATCGTATCAGTGACTGGATTAAAATTCATCTCGCCTGAATATATCATGGCTGTAACCATATCAGGAGAAGTTAAGAAATTCATGGTATTTCTATTACCATCATTTCTAGCACGAAAATTTCTATTGAATGAAGTAAATATGACGTTGGATTCAGTTGAAGTTTTTGAGGCATCAGTTCTATCCCATTGTCCAATACATGGACCACATGCATTTGCTAAAACAATAGCACCATTGTTTTCGAATGTGTCAATCAATCCGTCTCTTTCGATGGTAGCCCTGATTTGTTCAGAACCTGGAGTGACAAAGAACGGTATTTTTGGTTTTAAACCAGCTGATTCAGCTTGTTTGATAATTGAAACAGCTCTGGACATATCTTGATATGAAGAATTAGTACATGAACCAATCAAACCAGCAGACACTGTCTCTGGCCAACCTTCTTTTTTAGCAGTTACACCAAATTTAGAGATTGGAGTGGACAAATCTGGAGTGAATGGACCATTAACATGTGGTTCCAATTCTGAAAGATTAATTTCAAGAACTTTATCATATTTGGCACCTTCATCAGCTTGCAAGAATTTGAATTGTTTGTTTACGGCATCTGCAGCTTGAGAGATTGGTTCCCTACCTGTTTGAATCAAATATCTTCTATGAGCTTCTTGATAGGGGAAAGTTGAAGTTGTGGCACCAATTTCTGCACCCATATTACAGATAGTTGCCATACCGGTACATGATAATGTTTTGACACCTTCACCAAAATACTCTACAATATAGCCAGTACCACCTCTGACAGTTAAAATACCTGCTAGTTTAGTGATAACGTCCTTTGGAGAGCTCCAGCCTGACAATTGACCAGTCAATTTTACACCAAGGATCTTTGGAGCTTTTAATTCCCAGGGAGTACCAGTTAAAGCATCTACAGCATCTGCACCACCTACACCGATGGCTATGGCACCTAACCCACCAGCATTTGGAGTATGAGAATCAGTACCCAACATCATAAGACCAGGAACTGAGAAATTTTCCAACACAATTTGATGAATAATTCCTGAACCTGGACCCCAAAATTGTATGCCATACTTTTCCCCACAACTTTGTAAGAAATCAAAAACTTCTTTATTGGTAGCAATAGATTTAACCAAATCTTCTGCAGCACCATCTTTACCTACAATCAAATGGTCACAGTGAATAGATGCCGGAACAGCGGTTGAACTCATACCACACGTCATAAATTGCAAGAGAGCCATTTGTGCAGAAGCATCTTGCATGGCTACTCTATCAGGAGTCAATTTCAAATACTGTTTGCCTCTAATATCTGCAATATTTGAAGCCGTAAGACTTTCCTCTGGATTTACCAAATGTGAATACAAGATCTTTTCAGCCAATGTCAATGGTTGGTCATTAAGGATATGTTTAATTGTTGATAATTTATCAATTAAATCTGAATATGCTGGGGTTCTTGACTGATATTCGGCAGGAACATGGAAATTGAAAGCTTGTGTAGCTAAGAATCTTGTCAAATGGTGACTACTCTCGCGTATCACTGGTCTAGCTCTTAACATTGTCTGAATATATATAACCCACTTGCTAAGCCAATGAATTGTGGAATAGATTTGATTACTGAAAAATTTTTTCTACTGCAAAATTCGTAGCTTATTATGACAAGTATGTTCTATGACTCAATAAGTAATATTTTTTGCCGTAAGCGCTGAAGAGAGATTCTTATCTTCACGTGACCTGCGTGTTCACATTTACATTACCTCTGTACTATAAAGCTATGAATGTACAGAAACTCTAAACTAATCCTCTCCAAGCTCTATTGACCCAACCACAGTCTCGTATGTTATCATCTTTAGCATCGATTTTGAAATTGCCTCTTTCATCAATGTATTTTTCGGATAAGCCTTCACCAGCTGGTTTAGAAATGCAAACATATTTACCATCTGGTAGGAAGCATCTTAATTGAGATGATGGGAAGGGACAAGGACAGAATTTGGGAGCTTCCACGCATAACCCAGTATCAGGGCATAAATATTTATTGCATTGCGAGTTCAATACTAACATCTCATATTCTTGAGGATTTCTTACACCTTGTTGTTGTTGTTGCTGTCTACCACCACCGCCGAAATTATTGTTGATGAAATCAAACAAGTTTGCAGATGCAAAATCAAATGAATAAAGTGTGATTACTAATTGAATTAACATTCTTGTAACTGGATCGGTGTGTTCGACTGATGTAGACAGATAAGTTGAAGAATTTATTACACGTCAACATTTTTTTTTTCTTTTTCTTTTTCATCTTGATTTTTAGTCTTCTTTGTATCAACATCAATAAACTGTTGCTACCAACTGTACTCTTTTGGTCGTTTGACCCCCAGAATCTTCAAAAGGGACTTTCTATTAGCTCCGGTACAACTGCTATAAACAGAACAGGTAGAATTTGAAATTAGTTCTATTGAAATTTAATTTTAAGGAATTCAAAATTTAACTGAAAATTTGTGAATATTTGGTGAAATTTAGACTAAATTATACTGCAAAAGGAAGTTGTTTAAACTATAGAGGAGTTTCGAACAACTGTAATTATTAAAAACATTCTGATTATATACTAACTCCTGGAAATACAGTTGGGGCAGGCTCTGGTTATAAAAAGGAAGAAGCGTACTAGTACCATGAGCAAAAACTTTAGCTGACAACATAAGCAAAAAATTGGGGCGGACTGGGAATTGAACCCAGGACCTCCTCGAAATTTGAAGTTCAGGAACTCTAGCCCAAACGAGGAATCATACCACTAGACCATACGCCCAACGTAAATAGTACACAACTGGGGCGGACTGGGAATTGAACCCAGGACCTCCTCGAAATTTGAAGTTTAGGAACTATAGCCCAAACGAGGAATCATACCACTAGACCATACGCCCACCTGTTGAGTTATTTTAATATAGAGCTAATGTGAATACAGGTTAATTCATGTGCGTGACTCTTGAATTACGACAGTTTTAACACAATTGATGACGATTATATATTGATAAACTACCGCTTCAACTAATCCAATGATATCCTAGCAATTGATGCCGGTCTAACGAAAGGAGTCCATATGCTGTTGTTAATCTTACCCACGAGGACTCAGAGATACTATAAATAAGACTTGAATCATCCTGTTTATGCCTAACTATTATACTAATATATATTATGAAGAATTAGGTTAATTTAAATTAGTGGTAACATATCATGATTTATTTAGGTCTACCAACACTAAAGAATAACACAACATTGTGGAACTGCTCAGATGATATACTAGAGTATGCAGTTGTAAATTTAAGTTTGAATTGTAGATTTTATAGTTTCTACAGTTATAGTGTTTGAATCGTGAGCCATGACGATACAGATGTATTTAGATGGGCTTAAAGCAAAAGGAAAAGCAGTACAGGGCACATCACCAACAAGGAGAGATATGTATAGCTGCAAAAACAAGAGATGTGCTATTGAAATGGTGTGTCTACCTGATACTGCTTGTGTTAAGTGTAAACGGGATTCTGCAATGAATGCAGGCACTTGATTCTTCGAATAATCTCTGTACTCAAAGTTCCACTGATTTCAGATGACATTTGCAATGGCTGGTGCCTATCGTAAACTCTCTCGGGTCAGTAATCAATAATGGATAGAGTTAGGACGACCAAATGACAAATTTTAAATAACAACAAGGCGACACTACCAGAGTTAATTATTTACATAGAACTTGAAAACTTCCTCAAAAAAAGCACGAGATTAAACAAGCTGATTCGATACATCTATGTAGTGATTATGTATCCTACCGAGAAGGGTGTCATGCTAGTAAGAATATGCTTTCATTGCCTGATGTGGTAAAGGGATAAGATCATAAGATAAGAGTAATTTGATAAAACGCGGCATAAATATGAGTTGCTTCCAGGTGAACGGCAGCACTGGATAAAAAAATCATTGGCTCCGTTGAAGGGGTTGTATCATTGACTAATCACCGACTATTATTTGAGATGACATGATGTAAAGATCGCGTTTAGAACTCGTGAACCAATTTGAATTCAAATTGACTTTAAATATACAACATTGAGTGTTAAATAATTTGAAACATTTGAACTTGACTTTGCATAAATTCTGAAACATCTAAACTCGAGCAATATCCTACTCTATCTGTAACAACAAGCTCTAATTTGGTGATATGGAGCTTATGGTGTATGATATACCCTATTTTGGTGATATATATGTACTATTGTCTTTACAGTGCTTTTGTCTGATCCCAGAATAAGAACACGTACAGATTGATCCAGCCAGTATTACTCCATCTTGGTATCACAACACATGGTGATCACCTGACTGATGCCTATTAAAATAGACCAAGATTTTCCTTCAGTTTATAATTTTTGAAATTTATAGCTAAAGTCTCACTATCAAGTTGATATACATTAGAGTTTGGCATCGTTTGCTAAATTATACTTTGACAGATGAGTGTTCGATGCTTTGAATAATGTAAACACTACTGCGTGTGTGAGGGGATATGCATTTGTACTATGGTCATATCTAATGGTCAACCTACATGATTTCACTTCATTCAATTCTATGTATTATTAATGAATCACTACCATAGCTCTAACTACCCTATTGCTCTATTGCCCTTTTATAAATACATATGCATCCTCAACTTCCAGTTGCACTTCTTGCAACGCTCTCAGTTCGGATCTAACACCAAAATACCAAATTATTCCATTGAGCATACCAGTTATTATGATTAATGTCGTTGCAAATAAAAACAATACTGATATCCAAGCAGCCACATCTGCAACAAATGCAATAGCCACATGCATACCAACAGCTAAAACCACCGATACAATAAAGTAGAATTTTCTCCACAATGCCTGAAATGGAATGGTGTATTTCCTATATTGAACAATTTCTGCTAGCAATTCACAATATACTGTTTCTTTTTCATCATCTGTTGAATCATTCATTGATTTGACGTACTGCTCTTTGGAGTTGATTAAAAGTTCTACACTATAAGCAAAATGATCAGAATATGAACAACATAATGGAGCAGGTAATCTTCCGGTAAATTTAACTTGTGCATCAAGAGGGGTTATATTAGCAGCATCAATTAAGGCGTAGTCTAACCTACATGCTTCCCATAACGGACGCATACTTCTCCAAGAATTTAATCTTGAGTTACAAGTAACGCCAGCTAATGTTATCTGATCTTCAAGTGAGAGATCAGCAATTTCTTCATTGGATACCAAATTATTTCTGTGCAATACATTCCAAGAGTCGGTTAATCCACCTTCAATCGTGAATAATTTATAGGGCAAAGAGTCAGGCTTTGAGTTCAAATCTCCAACTTGAATAACAGCATATCCTGCTTTTTTAAACATACGTACCAATTTTGCGAAATCCCATGCTTGGCATGCTCTATGTGTAGAATAGCTGGCATCCCCAGGACCATAAGGTGCATGCATGTGGGAGTTCAATAATGCAATTGGCAAACTGTCCTCATGATGAGATTGAAACATCGTCACTGCAATACTTTTGCCTACGTACCAATCACCTCTGAAAAAAGCTGATGGTCGCCCATTTATTGGAAATCTGTAAAGAAAGGTTTCTGCAATTGGGATCTTGGACATTACTGCCAACCCTGGACCAGTAATGATACCAGATTTGAATATCCTTCTATAAGGATATCTTGAACTACAAATATGTTCTAGATAGATCCAATCTTCCTCACACCATAGTTCTTGTAGGGCCACTATGTCATAATCATCTTCTGGGTTTTTAGGGTTTGCTAACTCATCAGCAATTGCTTTCAATCTTTCTTTTCGATGCCTGGAAACAAATCGTAAGCCCCATGTATTGAAAGTTAGCAATTTGACTGATTGTGCCTTTTCAACTGTCTTTTCATCAGCCTGTAAAACCATGTGATAGGGGCGTACAATTGTGTAGTAGATCCGTTTTTTAATTTTTTTTGATGTACTAACTTTGTAGAAATCAAAACAAACAACTGCAGTAGCACTCAAGCGCTACTAGTTAACCATGGATACAACACAACGAGCGTATCAACGACTTCAGGATCAAATAATTCAGTTTGAGAACTTCAAAGTTGAAATGGATGAATTTTCAGCGGATATTGATCAAAAACTATCAACGAAACAATCGCTTATAGCTCACGCAGAGCAAGATCATAGACACAAATTGAATGAACTACGAAATTTAGAATATCGACTTCGGAACCAAGTGGCTGCATTGGAAGAGAAAGATGCAAACACCAGAGAACGATTAAATCTGGCAATGGTTGCATTAGAATCACAGAAGGTTAAAGTTAATGATCTAGCAAAGAAGAAGCAAGCCTTATTGTTAGTCAAGGAAGACCTAGATTCACGAATTCATGAGTTGCAACAAACTATTCAATTGAAGAATGCCAAATTAAATAAATCAAATGAGGATATACAATCCCAATTGAAAAATTTTTTGGTGGAGATAATTAAATATGAAACATATACTGGGTTAAGAATAAAAGTGGTAAATGACGAATTGATAAAGTTCATATTCTTTAATATAGATCCTAATGATTATGATCGAGAGTTTTCTGTTGATTTGAATGTCAGCGGGGAAAATTACATATTTGAAAGCACAGATCCAGAACTTTCTAAAGATACCATTCAGAAATTACAGGATGAATTAAATGATCATAAACAACTTAGTAAATTCTTGAAAGAAATCAGAAACATATTTAGAGACTTGGTGTAGAGTTATTTCTATATAGATTTATATGTATTATATGCACAAAGAATGTTTTGTGTTCTTCAGAGTTGCAACACTTTATCAACCATTACAAGATCACAATCAGACCAGAATGGTACAAAGAAGTGTGCAAATCGTTGCCCAACTATTGATAGATTGGACAATTCAGTTGGTTTAACAAAGAAAGACTGAGCACATACCATCTAGGCATTTCTTATTAAAACGTTGTTCTAATCACATACATACATAGATACCAATAACAGTAAGTTTTCCTACAAAAGTACTTCATCTTTATGACCAGTATGGTATGTTTACTCGTTTGCAGATGAAGATGAATTGTTAGTGATACCATTTAAGATCTGGAAGTGCAATCGTTGATACAACTCCCCTCGATCCCCCTAACAAAGTTTTAGGTCAATCCTTTCAGATTCCCCATGCTAATTCTTGATAACGCAAAGGATGAGCTTTTGTTTAAAGATTCTCAAAGAGGGAGTGGCACCTAAATTGGTTACGGACGCTCCGACAAATGCACATCATATGCTGCTGTCTGAATATGTATTTAGTAGAATTTCGATTCTTGAAATCTAATACCAATCCAAGTCATGTATAATTCCAAATACACCCCTTTTATCTACAACTTACCACTTTTAGAAAGCAATTTTTAAAAGACACTCTTCCGTCCGAGTTTATTATATTTCTATATATATCCATATAAATAGAAAACTGTCTCAAGTGAAATAATTATATCAAGCAAAAGGTTTTTTTTTCTTTTAGTGCTATTTCGTATTAAATCTCCTTATTTTTCTTTTATTTACAGCATGATTATTCAATACTCTTCTGATTAAGACAGGATTTCGGTTTATTAATTCCCAGTTCATCAATATACTATTCCTCAAATCTTGATGCTCTGCGGATAGGCAACTCATTATCCAATCCAATTTTGTTTCATTTGAAGGCTTTTTTCTAAACACAACTTCATAAACTTTACCTATATAATCTAAATCTCTCAAAAATTGCAAGAAATTATCCAAATCAAGTCTCAAGTCTTTTTCCAATGTTGATAAATAAAAACTAGTGATTCGTTGATTGAAATAGATTTTCAATTTCTCAAAATTATCTGCGAAGGTATTATCAAGTGATACTAAGTTATGAAGCACAGGGTTTAGGGATCGAAATAATTGTTGATTCAAGTATCTATTAACCAATGGGTTCAGAATACACCTGTATCCAGCTTTGCTAACTTTTTCTTCATATTCCAACGTGTTACCTTCTATTGGAAGCAGTTCGAGTGCAAGATATGATTGAAATTGAGGACAATTTTCCAAACACAATCGTATATCCTCTAACCAGCGTATATAGCTCGGCACATTATCCAATTGATGGGTTATATCGAAGATGTCTCTCCTGATATGACATAATTTTGCATTGTTTTGGCTCTTATTTTTCTGTACTAATTTTCTATGATGAAAATCTAGTTGAGGCTCTGAATGAATTATACCGGTATGCAGCATCGAATTGAGATGTAATTGGAAGGGGGTAGCAGTATAAAGAACAGCCGTAATTATGGTGCAGCATTGAAATAATCGAACTCTTTATATAATCATCCTGTTGCATGAATTATTGAAAAAAAGCGAGCGCTTGTACTGATGAAAGAAGATAATTTCTTGGTATCATTCATTTCTGAGATTAATCAGCAGATTTTGAAATTGCTTTCAAGCAAGATCAATCAAAACAAGGTACATGAATTTAATTGAAAGTTATTTTTGTTTGTATATTTCGAAGAAGAAGAAACCCTAGTTATCAGTTCCTTGATGCCGTAGTCATAGCCATCCTCACAGATATAGTTTACTGGCAAGCAAATCTTGACAATCATACCGTTAGCTTTTTCCAGCTTTGTTTTACGCTTCGGATTTATCAACAAACCAATCCAATGTGACCTTACTTTCGGAATTGCAAACCATCTTAACTGTCAAATCGGACACTCTGCCAACTTTTATTTGAACCATGCCTTTACACAGTTCCCAGCAGAACCTGTAATGCAACCTCACACTTTCATTGGTTCCCCGTATATCACAGGAACATATTGCACGTGAAACCTCCACGAACCCCGACTTAAATTTATCTCCTGAGTTTTTGAACTCAAACCACTATATACTTTCTACTCTACTTCATCAATCATGTCAAACCCAAGTGCTAGGATTATTTCTCATATGAATGATGACCATCAGTTGGCTTTAATTGATTATTTGGTTGTCTATGGAAATGTCAATCCCAAAATCTTAGTTGAAGATTCCGTTCAAATCACTGAAGTTGATGATAAACAACTAGTTATTAGTTACGATTTAGTCAAACCAGCAACCACTAAGGAATTTGCAATCTATTGGCATGATGCAAAAGAAAATGAAAACATTGAGGTTAAGTCGATGAGTGATATCAAGGGTAAATTGATTGCAATGGCGAAATATTGTGCAAACGAACAAGGATTTGCAATTAAGAAATTGACAAAAGTAGTAGGCCCATCATTATTTAGTCTTCCAATGTATCCGTTATGGGCCGTTTTATTACTTAATGCTTACAATCCATCAATTTTGAGAAAATTAGTTGCTAATGATGCACTTTTTAACAAATTAGTAAGTTATTTACCAGCTGTTGCCATCAAATCTTACAAAAATTTCGAAGCTCATGCATTAAAATGGACAATTGCATTGTTATTGACCCATTTAACTGAGATCCTACTTTTTACCAGAGGATATCTCAAGAAATATAGAACCCCCCAAGATCAAAGATTGGCTTGGTATGGTATGCATCTCGTTGAGGGGTTCTTCGTCATTCTTAGACTTAAGAAAATTACTCAGTAAATAGAAAGTACGTAGGAAAGTAGAAACCGGAGATAGCAGAAGAGAATGAAACTTGTTTCTTCCGAGATGCATTGGGTTGGTGAAAGTTTCAAATTCGCCATGTATGTAACATATTAGATTGCCAAATTTTCCTCTGACATCGAACAAAGATAGAGGCACCCCTCTACAACGTCTTTTAGGAAGATGTTGACTTGCCAATATTTCTTCCATCTGACTAAAGTTGCGACTTCACCATTGAGATAATCGATTAGATAATCAAGCATGAATGATGAAAGATGATGTCAAAGGACTAAAATTTAACAAAATGCCACTTCTTTTCAGATTCTCAATTCCTTGTGATTCTACTTTAATTCCCTCTCATGGATGTAGTCCGTCTACAAACTGACTTTGCGTAACAGAAAGTAACTCTTTCAAAATACAACAGTCATTGTTGTTTCAATACTGGCAGGTATATCAGGAACTCTGATTACAGATTTAGATATGGTAATCATTGAGAGATAATCCATTTTGAACTCTTCGAGATTTTAGGGCTCGTTTGGAAAACAATCGTCTTCCAGGTGAACGTCGCCACTAGATAAGATTTCATTGTTGAAGGTGTTGTATGAATGAATTATCACCGACTACCAATTGGAATGGCGCAGAATAGAAAAGTACATGACACTATGTGCTCAACAGCATGAAAGTACTATAGGTATGCCTTGAATAATTAAGTTATTTTATCTGTGTATACCTTAATCAACAAATTAGCCAATTACATAAAATGAGGGTTGTTTTCGGTTCAATATTTGTGAATTTATTTTCACAATTCACTAAGGCAGAATGAGTAAGTTACAGTGACATCATTAATAACATAGTACAGGGGCACACAATAGCAAATGACAGCTATAGCATAATGATGGCTTATGACGGTGTCATTATTGGAAATAGCTTCAGCATCGATATGGTGCTGTTAGACAATGGTGAGGTTCTTACAAATGCAGTCAACTTACTTGATCACCCCATCCAAGGTGAAAATGGGACGATGTAGTCTTATTATATGACATCATAATTAGGAATGGTCAACCATTAAATTATACACGAACTCGAGCATTGGTTTAAAGGAGTTAGCTTTATCTTTAGAAATGCTTGATTATAAACCGAGTTTTGAACATAAGTACACAAAGAATAGAGTACTTAGAGCCTTGATCGCAGACACACACACGATATAAACGTGAATAAGGACACTGAGGGACAGTGATAATAAGAAACGTGGCGATAGAAGCCGTGTTAGTAATTAGGATTCTGGCTTAGGTAATTGTGGTTAAGGTTACGGGGCTATCATATCAGGAACTTTTGAATGACAGTTTGCAATGAGCGTCGGAGTTTCTTAAAAAGACTCTGCTGCACGAACTGGTCTCTGAGCACGAGATTCCCGTTTTAACTGGCGAGTGATAACTTGACAACATGTCTAAATATGTGTGGAAACGGCAGCTATAGTTGTGAAATATCTGTACTTCTACGCGTAATAATACATTTGATTCCTGTGTTAGTAAATAGGACAATGGGTGCACATAGCCCAAATATTGTTGGACGGTGTAATAACACTGATAGATTGAGTAAGTGTTTCTATTGCCGTATACCTCTCCATTACCCAGTACTACTGTACCCATATAATTTTATTTCTAACAGAAATGGTAAGGCTATATCCTTGTATAACTCTCACAGCAGCCACCATTCCACATAAAGTATGACTTTGGGTACTGCTTACCTGATATAGCGTAGCAACCACTTGCGAAAAGCTTGTCCAGAAAATCGACCCTTGTAGATCCATATTTCCATAAAACACAAACATTTGGTGGTCTAAATGTTTCAGTATGCCATTGTCAGGAATGTTAACTCACTATATTTGTCATTTTTGTTGACAAGTAACAAGGGCCAAGCTCACTTTGAGAACCAGGCAATCCTGGCATATCACCATAGCTTTACCTTCGCCATAGGGTATTTAAAGTGTCCGTTCGCACATCTAAGGAACACCTGCTCGACCTTGCTGAACCATTCGTCATCAGGATTGACCATAAAGACTTCCCAGTCCCCAGCGCTTGACACTAAGGTAAAATTTGTTCGTAACTCCTCACTACACTCCATGACTTTTTCTTTATGAGCTGTGATTCCTTCTTGGTCATGAGCCGAGATGCTCACCCTAAGTACGTTATCACTGTTCAGCTGTCGTTGTCAGTGGCAATTCGTAGTGAGTAGTTAGGTTCTCGACGTCAATGCCAGAAGTACGTGTGTTCTCTGACAATGTTGTCATATGATTGTTCAACCCAAGTATTACCGCCAAACTACCGTGCATCAAAGGCAGGATGAGCATATAAATTAATGCAGCTCTCATTTAAACTAATTTTCTAATCTCAAGAAAACTCGTAAACTTGGTTAATATAAAACTATTTAAGAGAAGAAATTTACAGTCTTTTTATACTTTTTCCGTACCCTTATGGATAGGGGTTGCTTTCACAAGCATAGGCAATCATTACTACGTTTGGCGATAAGATATGAGATAAGACATAAAGATAAGGAGTGTAGTGGATCTTTCGAGGTGAACGGCACTAGCTAATAAGTATAGATAAGGGCTCTTTTCTGAAAAACGGATATTATGGACCAGTATAAGCGTATAAATAAGTGAACATTCTCCTACATTTATATATCTTAGATCTTACTCTTTAGTCTTTAGTTAAGATAGAAATACATATCACAAAGGCTCAATACGCTAACAATCGATTAATCTAACTATAGACCGAACTTGATCTACAACTAATCAACATTAACTAAAGGTTCTGAGGAGCACGTGAATTAATTGTATTTAAATTGACTTAAAAAGCAAGAAAAATAATCATATCGGGGCAACTTGTCCGAGTGGTTAAGGAGAAAGATTAGAAATCTTTTGGGCTTTGCCCGCGCAGGTTCGAGTCCTGCAGTTGTCGATATTTTTTTCCAACTTTCATTGAAGTGAAATTGAGATTGCAATTCCGTAAGACGGTGAAGTACATACAGTCTACTTATACGATTTTTAGTTATAGATTATATTGGTTCTACATCTATAAATTCTCTTCTTAAACGTTTCTATGATTTGTGGGAGGGTTTCCACTTTATTTATAGTAGAATTGTCCGTCACTGAGTTTCCAACAAATTATGGACAAAATATAGGTGTTATAGGTATAATATGTGACTCATAAATTGAACACATTATTTATAATTAACTTTTCAGTGGGATTGTATAAAAATGAAGTTACGTATTAAAGTGCTAAACTACTGGAGAGGCACTTTTTCTTCTTATATTAAGTCGAACTAATATTTTTTAGCTGTAACAATGTTACAGCATATTAGTATATTAATCTACAAAAAGCCAACATTAGTATGTAAAATTCTCCGATTGATGAATAACTTTCTTTTCTTCCAAATACTCAATGTATTCTTTCCACAAATTGGCACCTCTTTTCAAACAATTCACATCTCCAACCATAACCAATCCAAATTTAGCTCTCGTTAAAGCAACATTCAATCTTCTTTCATCTCTTAAAAACCCTATTGTACCTTCTGCGTTAGATCTTACACATGACATAATCATGAAATCCTTTTCTCTACCTTGAAAAGCATCGATTGAAGCAATCATCACACCGGAGACAATGTGAATTGTAACTGGTTTTGAATCATTTCTAATATCATCTAAATCTACTTCAACTTTAAGCTGTTCGTTGTCAGGATTTATTATATCGTCTTTGATTAATGCTGATGAAATTAAATCACGTTGTCCTGAGTACGGTGTAATGACCCCAATATTTTCACGCTTGATTCCTTTTTCAATAATGAGGTGTTTCAAGACCTGTTGAACGTATGTGATTTCAGCTCTGTTTGTAAAGGTGTATCCGCGATCTTCTCGAAGTAGATTTCTAACCGATTGTTCTCTGGCTTTACCTCTAGTATCCCAGAAATAGACCGGATTTTCAGGAATGCCATTCATTTTCCTAGCTGTTGCGTCAATACCATCTTTTAAGAATCCACCATAAAATCTATTTCTTGGAAATTCACTTATTGCAGGATGCATTCTATATTGAGTGTCCAACATATGTGGAGTCTTGTATGAACCATTGAACAAGACACGTTCAAATAGTGACGAAGATAAATTAGGTATTAATGAAAAACAACTCAATTGCTTTTGATCTCCCACAAATACAAATTTATCAACACCAGGAACAGACAATGGGATCAATGTTGTTGGTTCAGATGATTGTGTTGCTTCATCCATTATAACTACGGGACATTTTGCAATTGATTTTAACTGACCACTACCTGCAACGACCGTGGTTGTGAATATGACTTTAGCTTGGGCAACATGTTGCTTTGTAATTTGAAATTTCTCTTGAGCAAACTTCTTATATCCTGTAGCACCAATAGTAACATTTCCACGTCTCATATCATCAATAAGTTGTTGATATTTCATAGGCAAAGCGTCGTAGATTTTATGATGCAAACAAATTGAAGATAATAGATGCGACCTGCTATACTCTCGTTCTTTTTCATTTGCTACAATTCTTAAGATATCTTTCCCATGCGTTGGTAATAATTTTTCAGCAATATTATCAATTGCAATATTAGAAGCAGCAACAACCAAGATCGGATAAGTATTCAACGAATCCAATAATTGTAAAATAATTTCAAATATCGTCGAAGTTTTACCTGTACCGGGCGGACCTTGCAATACAGTAATAGCATTATTTAAAACTGATTGAATTGCAACTTTCTGAGAAACGTTTAGCGTTTTTCTGGTGAACTTCAATCTATTATTAAAAACAATCTGCTTAATCGGTTCCTTTCCCAATATCATTTTGGTGAAAGCAGGATTAGAAAGAGTATCCATTGCATTCAAAACTCTACTAACGGGAACAGAGGCAGGCAAAATTTTTAAATGTTGAGCATGAACAGTCTTAGGTAATGGTTGATTATTCCATTTATATAATTTAACAACCATTTCAACTACATCTCGCTTGGCTCTCTTCCCTTTAGTACTAGCAACTTCATCTATAGTTGCGATGCTTCCATACCATGGAATTTCATCGTTTAAAATCAAAAAAATGGCTTGGTCTTTGGAAAATGGATTCTTTTTCAACTTTTTGAAATTTGCTGACATAAATCTATCAATTACTCCAGAATTCATCGCAATACTTAATTTAAATTGATTGTCCTTTTTGTCTTGATCTTCATACCATTCTATCATCAAATCTTGAGCTTCTATTATATTCGAGATGTTCGTAAGTTGATCTTCTAAGAACATGTTGAAACTCATTTCTCGAAAATATTCATCCAATGAGTCATATGTAAGTTTCAATTTTGAGGATGGATGATATTTAGTAATGTAAGATGGAAGAACAAGTCCATTACTATCCAGAGGTGGTGGAGTTATATTTCTGTTGAAGTTGGGCTTTTTAGATGGGGTGGGTTCTATCAAAGTTTTACATGTTACTTTTGCATCACTCTTCTTCGCATTGGCATTGGGTTTATTGCCTTTATCAGATGAAGGTCTTAATTTCTTTGGTTCGTCGAGTCCTATTTCCTCCTCATATCTGTGGGTGTTTGGTGATTTTTTACGGACCCCAGCGTGCTCCTTCGCCGTTCCATTCTTATTAGATAATTTCATATCTTTGCTTTCATTTCTGTCTTTAGATTTAGATTTATTTTGTTTCTTTTCTTTCGTTTGAGATGTCAGTCTCCCACTGTTTATCGAACTCAGTTTTACCGAAAATTGTTTACCATTGTTCGAGGTACTTGATTTAGTTGAAGTAGGTCCTCCACTCTGTAGATTCAGTCTTGTTGGTGTTTGCCCACGACTGTTCGAGGGACTCAGTCTTGATGGTGTAGATCCCCCACTGCTAATCTTTCCAGCTTTCGGCGTAGAATTTCCACCACTTGGCGATCTTCCATTGAAAAACTGCTTCTCACTGGACCTAAGTTTGTCAGAAGGTGGTTTTTTACCGACAACTGTTGACCCTATGGCTTTCACGGTGGATCCAGATTTAATTGCATTTGCGCTTTGTTTAGATTCCATATAATGAGCACGTCTAGCATCAGCTTCAGGATCCTCTTTCCTAGGTCGTCTACCTCTCTCCTTCATACTACCTTTCCTTAAGACTTTTCTCTTTCTCTTACCCTTGAACTTAGACGTAATGACTTCTTTGATTCCTAGTAATTCACTGAGAAAATTATCATCGTTATCACTCAGAAACTTGATATTTTGAGATTCGTATTGAAGTAAGCATTTATTACATGTTATTACTTGTCCAGTGAGAGTATTCCCCACAAATAGATTCAGGTCATTTCCACATAGCATGCATTCAAGATCTCTGAACTTCAAGTACTGGTTTAATTTAGTGAATAAAGCACCATTAGATAACGTATATGATGCGCTTGGAGTTTCAGCATTTTCTTTATTTTCTTTATCCAAACACGGTTGACAAAGTAGAGACATATCACAGAACCCATATCGAACGATTGATAACTGATGAATGTTTGAATCTGAACATTCTTCACATTCAAGTGTTTCATCCAACTTGTTGAGTTTGACCGACTTGTGCCTTGTTGCTGATAGATGTTTCTGTATTTCTTGAGTATCCGTGGATGTTGCCGAACATGTCAAACATGTGAACGTTTCCGACATTATCTTATTCAATGATATGATTGTTGATAGTGAAGGGCATTGAAATTTTTTTTTTGTTCCTGTTGCAAATCAAATGCATTTTCTTACAGATATCAAAACTATACAAGAACTATACATAGATATCTAGAGGCAGTAGTTTCAGTGAATGTCAACACTTCCTAGGGTAATCCAGTCGTTGACATCGCCCTCGCATAGCATCAATTTTAAAGCACCTCCATCCCATCCAAGACCATTATCTTCTAAATCTTCAGCATCACAATTTTCAATATTCAAGTAATCTGATATCCTGGTTTTTATAGTTCTCCACAATGCATTATCAATGGGCCACATGTTGCTATACACCAAAGATAAATGAGGATCATATTCCGTGGTTGACCATTCGGCTGCTTTATATGCAGCAGTTCTTTGGATTGTGGTAGTGTCGAACTCCTTCACTTGAGTATTAGAATCACTACGTTTATGCTTCTTTGATGATCTTCGCTTGATTGTATTCCCATAGGAGTCGGTTGTGTATAAGTGAGGATTCTGCTTTTGATTTTCTTGCTCTATATCGAATGGAACAATGACAAATAACTCACGTATTATCCTAGCGAATGAAATCAAATTTGGATCAGGTCTTACTTGAAAATAGAGCTTCTTGAAGAACTTTCGCTGACTATTAATCTTTCCCAATGTGACTAAATTTGAATGATTTTTTGGTAAAGAATTCAATGCAACTGCACTAGATGACAAGATCCTATCAACGTCGTCTCTAGTTTTAACCTCATCGTCCAAATTCATACATATGTTCGTTGTTATTGTGATGTGAGGCTCGAATTTGGGAGGCTGTCCAGGAAATAACGTATTTATCGAACTCATCAACGTGCTTAATTTGTCATGAATTTGAGAGTTTGGCCTTGGACATAACCATAATGCTATACCTAATCCTTGACGTGGTTAGTACAAACTGCCTTAGTATTTAGTCGTTAATGCGATGACATACCCATAACGAATCAATTGAATTAACTACAGTAGTACCTATAGTGACTGTAGAGCAAGTACAAAGTGCACTCTGCTTGTTATCTGGTCAATTTTTTCTCTATACAAAGTTATGTCCGTGGGAAAACCGAAATGACGGATTAGTCTTTATTGTCTATAATGTTTATCTAATATCTGCTATGTAACACATCGACACCTTGAACAGCGGAGGAGTCGACAAACCAATTGATAGAAACACCCGAGTTGATGTCGTTGACCAATTTGGAAGGTAATTGGCTTGAATTGTCAGTGAAGATCTCTTTCAAAATTGGGGCTTTTCCTGAGCCTTCAGCAACAAATGCAATCGAAGTGGCGTTTTCTAAAACTGGGAATGTAAAGGTGATTCTTCTTGGTGGTGGTTTTGGAGAATCGTTGATGTATGAAACTAGTTCACTTCTTTCTTTCAACAATTTGTGAGCCGGGAACAATGAGCAGGTGTGTCCGTCAGGACCGCAACCTAAAAGAATAACATCTAATTTCTTAGGTAAACTAGCTTCATACTTCGAAGCAATTTCTTTATCCTTTGATTCATTTGCACCGTCAGTTTGACCGTCTTTCCCAGTCAATAAAGTGTCATCAATAGTATGCACTTTAGGCTTAGCAGTACTTTCAGGAAAATTCTTCAAAACCATCTCATTGAATAAGCCATAGTTGGAATCTGGATGATCTAAAGGTACCAACCTTTCATCACTGAAGTAAACGTCCCATTTGTCCCATTGTACATGATATCCAATCTCCTTGTTATCAATCAAGGCTTTCTTCAAAACTTTGCCTAATGATCCGCCTGATAAAGCAATCTTGAAAGAGCCATTGGCTTTTATTGCTTTATCTTGGTTTTCAATTATGTATTTACCAACAGCGTTGGCAACGTCAATTGACTCTGAGTATGCAAACACTTGGGCTGTCATTGTGAATAGTTGTTCAAGTGCTAGAAGGAGTAGTTGCAATTGAGAAGAGATTGGACTTCGTTTTTTCTACGCATGAAATCAACTCCTGAAAATTAATAATACATTATACATTTCTCATTAAGAGGAGATACATTTTAGTTTTCATCAATCTAAATAATGGGAATATTCGGCACTATCCTTAACCTTGTTATTCATGAATTTCTCCAACTTATTAGCATTCTTATAGTATGTCGTAGTATCACCATTATAAGCTCTACAATTATTGAAAATAAGCCTTGCGTCATACAAGAATTGATCGAATGTTTCGTATTTATCATTTTCTAGTTTCAGTTCCATTGTCGATAGATCCATTGGTTCTTTTATAACTTCGTAATAATCAGGTACTTCTTCTTTATTGACGGCTGTCGCGAAAGGCCACGCGCTTGGGTGGTTTTGCATTTCGGAGAATAGGGTTACCATGAAGTTACAATGTGGACCTTTTTTGGGTTTCTGTGCCAACTTATCCATTTCCTCCAGCCATCCGGCTTCTATTAATCCGGGTATATCTTTGGGATCCAATGTCACATTCTTGTTTGTCTTGAATACCTGTAAACCGGGTCTTATTACATTTGATTTAGATCTCAGTTTGATTTTTCTCTCTATTGCAGCTTTTTGTAGCAATAGAATCTTTCCCAGGTCAAGGTATCTTAGTATTGAAGGTAGCATGGAACATTGCATCAATGTACCACCTTCGTAATCTTTGATATACCCCATCCATACTGATTTATCTAGTGAAATTTCTTTTGTAAAACCTTGCTTTTTAAAGTACCCTATAGCATAGTTATCAGCATACGTCAAAAAGTACTTTATTGCTGAAGTGGCTCTCACATAATCTTTCAAGTGATTCATTAGATGAGCACCATACCCACGAACTTGCTCAGTTGAAGAAATAGCACAAAATACGATTTCAGCAAACTCTCGATTACTAAAGGGACGATATGTTATACCTCCTACAACAGTTAGTGGTTTCCTTACCACCGCCATCGATAAATGTGAACGATCATAAACTAATCTTGATATATATTCTCTGGGCATTTTAGGCAACTGTTTTTGAAAAATATTCTTTAAGCCTGTTAAAACTATTAGATTCTCTCTTGTAGTATCATTGTTTACTACTCGGAATTCGATTTTTCCTTCTTTTTCCTCAATTACTGATGGTCTTTCTTTAAATGTATACATTTCCCCATCAAAATTAAAACTCGTTATTCTTTTACCTTCATCTTCTGCTTCATCTTCATCTTCATCTTCATCCTCTTCATCCTCTTCATCTTCCTCATCTTCCCCTTCGTCACGCTCATTCTCTTCAGCACCTTTGTCTTCTTCTTTTATTTTATTCTTCACTTTATTACTGTTGTTTTCCTCTTTGGCACTGGACTCTTTATCATCTTTCGATTCCTGTTTCACTTTCTTATTCAATGGTACATCATCATCATCCGAATCAACAGACAACTCTCTTTTCCTATCCACCATTTACTATAACTATATACTACTGAATCTTTAGATTCGTTCGTTGTGGTTGATATGGTTGTCTCTTGAGTTTGTTTATCACTACATTAGAAAAAATTCGTTGTTTTCTATACTTGCCCTCGTAACTTTAGTCACGTGTCAACGATCAGCTCCGGTTATGTGAGATGAGTAAGTGGAAAAAATTTAGATGATTTTAAAGAATGGATTGAATTACTAATTGTTTCTTTATCAACTAATTCAAGATACAATGTCAAATTATACTCAAATAGATGTCCCTAATCATGGTGACGAAACGCAAGTAGCAACAGTGTTATGTTGTAATTGTGGTGTTCCCATGGATGGTTCTTCCGGTTTAGTAATGTGTTATGACTGTATCAAATTAAATGTTGATATAACAGAAGGCATACCAAGAGAGGCTAATGTATCATTTTGTAGAAATTGTGAAAGATTTTTGCAGCCTCCACAACAATGGATCAAAGCGGAATTAGAATCTCGTGAATTGTTAGCATTGTGTTTAAGAAAACTTAAGGGTCTCAATAAAGTAAGATTGGTTGATGCGTCATTCATATGGACAGAACCTCATTCACGTAGAATTAGAGTCAAATTAACCATTCAAGGTGAGGCTATGGCGAATACTATTGTCCAACAGACTTTTGAAGTTGAATATGTTGTTATCGCTATGCAATGTCTGGATTGTGCAAAGAGTTATACCGCAAATACTTGGAGGGCTACAGTCCAAATAAGACAGAAAGTTCCACATAAAAGAACTTTCTTGTATTTAGAACAATTGATTTTGAAGCATAATGCTCATATGGATACTGTATCAATTCAAGAAACTAAGGATGGTTTAGATTTCTTTTATTCACAGAAGAATCATGCAGCTAAAATGGTTGATTTTTTAACCGCAGTTGCTCCCGTCAAGATAAAAAAGTCAGAAGAATTGGTTAGCCAGGACATACATTCAGGTTCAGCTAGTTATAAATTCTCATATTCCATCGAAATTGCTCCCATATGCCGTGATGATTTAGTCGTCTTGCCTAAGAAGTTAGCTCATTCCATGGGGAATATATCACGTTTGGTGTTATGTAATAAAATAAGCAATCTTATTCAGTTCATTGATCCAAATACTTTACAAACTGCAGATCTATCATCACAAATATATTGGAGATCCGCATTTCCATCTTTGTTGGATGTTACTCAGCTAATCGAGTTTGTCGTATTGGATGTTGAACCCACTGGAGATATTAAGGGTAAGTATGTATTGGCAGACATCGAAGTGAGTCGTGCTAGTGATCTTGGGTCAAATGATCAAACGTTCTATGTAAGAACCCATCTAGGTGCGATTTTACATCCTGGTGATTCATGTTTAGGATATTATTTAACCAACACAAACTTCAACTCAGATTTGTGGGATACGTTAGACACAAATAACACACCAGAAGTTGTGATAGTCAAGAAACATTACGCAAGAAAATCAAAGAAATCTAAATACAGAAAATGGAAATTGAAGAGAATGGCAAAAGAACATAACGATATTGTGGCAAACGATGACTCAAGACAAGCAAGACAAGAGCAAGAAAAGGCAGAAAGAGATTATGAATTATTCTTGCAAGAATTAGAAGAAGATGAAGAGTTGAGACAAACTATAAACTTATATAAACATGCTGACCAACAGCCACACACCTCACATACGAACCACGATGATATTCATGAAGATGACGAGGATGCTCCTCAAATTGGCATTGATGAACTCTTGGATGAATTGGATGATTTGGCCCTTGGTGACACACCAATGGACTAATAAGTAGTTTATATATATAGCACTGGGTTGGCAACAGCATATATACTTAATGTAGTGTATTCTCGCACACTTCACACAAATATGTAAATATGTCTGTGTAGACAACCAATTCTCTTTCACAACCAACTAACCACAGATGACTGATAAGAAATATACAAAGCATGTACCAACCCAGTCTTTTATTGAATCATCTTTTTTCACCAAGCTTTCTCAATTGAAGTTGGACAAATTCAAGTTAGATTCCTCAAAAAAGCTAATCACGGGTTTTTTGCCACATCCTAATAAACTAAACAAATTCAATGATACGCCCGTATTGAATTTAGACATCGAGAGTTTCAATGCACCGAGAGACAGATCTAAAGTTTATAGAACGGGAGAATTGCACAATGTGAACAAAATTGAAAAGTTTAAGAATTTGGATAAGCAACAACTATTGAATGAGTGGGGTAGTTCCATGTACAATGACTTGATTAAAGCTGATACACCGGACTACGAAGTAGCTAATCGATTTTACGTGTTGAGTTATTCTGATTTGAAGACGTACAAGTTCTATTATTGGGTTGCGTATCCCATTTTGAGTACTAGCTGGGTCATCGATAAGGAGCAAGAGGTGAACCAGGATATAATTAAGGTTATAGAGGACGAACTTGACAATATATACCATCAGTTTTATCAATTGGATAATGGGAAGCTTAATAAATCTGTTGACTTGTCTAGAGACCACACGTTTGTTTTCATAGATACATGTTTAAATAAAGAAAAAAAATCATCTATTCAGGTCAAGAATTACTTGTATTATCTTGCTTATAAAGGACTTAAAGAAATCACACTCCTTACGTATCGTCACGACGGATCATCTTTTGAACAAAATCTCAAACTAGACTCATTTGCAGATCCGCCAAAATTTACAGGATGGGAAAGAACATATCAAGGTAAGTTGGGTCCAAAACTCGCTGATTTAGGTTCGTTAATCAATCCCAATCAACTAGCTGAACAGGCAGTAACTTTAAATTTGAAGCTAATGAAATGGAGAATTGCGCCTGATATAAATTTGGACATTATAATGCAACAAAAGGTCTTATTGCTTGGTGCAGGAACGTTGGGTAGTTATGTCGCAAGAGCTTTGCTAGGTTGGGGAGTAAGAGACATTACATTTGTTGATAATGGTAGAGTATCCTATTCAAACCCTGTACGACAGCCCCTTTTCAATTTCAAAGATTGTTTCAGTGATAATGGTCAAGGAGAATATAAAGCAATAAAAGCTGCAGAAACTTTGAGAGAGATATTCCCTGGTGTTCGATCCCAAGGTATTAATTTGGATGTGCCCATGATTGGACACCCTGTATCTGATGAATCTAAACAGAAAGCAAATTTTGAAACATTATGTACATTATTTGCCGAAAATGATGTGATTTTCCTTTTGATGGATTCAAGGGAATCAAGATGGTTACCAACAGTTATTGGGACAGCAAAAGAGAAGATAGTAATCAATGCAGCTTTGGGGTTTGATAGTTATCTTGTCATGAGACATGGAAGTATAAACCAAAACCAAAGTCAAAGACTAGGTTGCTATTATTGTAATGATGTTGTTGCTCCCAATGACAGTCTATCAGATCGTACACTAGATCAGATGTGCACAGTTACAAGACCAGGTGGTGCACTAATGGCAAGTTCATTAGCTGTTGAATTACTAGTATCTATATTGCAACATCCTGAAAAACAAAAGGCAGGTCATGAGACTCATACAAAATTTGGAAGTGTACCCCATCAAATTAGAGGGTTTTTGAACAATTTCCAGCAGGCCAAATTATATACTCCTAATTATGATCATTGTTCGGGTTGTTGCAATAAGGTAATTGATGAATTCAATGAAAATGGGTGGGAATTCATCAAAAAGTGTCTAAATGACTCTCAATATTTGGAAGATATCTGCGGATTGACAGATATACAGAAAGATGCCGAATTAGCCACTGAACAGTTACTTAATGATATGTCATTAGACGATATAGGAGAAGACCTGAATGGTGAAGAAGAAGAAGACTCTGAATGGTTAAGCTAATAATGTCGAGGGGGGGGGGAGGTAACAGAATCGAAATCGATCTACGCGCTGTGATCGAACAAAATAGATTAAAAAAAAAAAAAACATAAACAAATATTTGAACTACGTATTTGATACACACATCAGAAGAAACCTATAAACTCTATGAGTGCATTTTCACCATCACAGGCGAATATAATACGAGACCGTCTTTTCAACCAGACAAACAAGAGCAACAGTCAACTGCCTTTGCGGCTGTTTCAGCAACCTCCCTCTGTACAATATAACACACTGTATCAACAGCAAGAACAAGTTCCTCCACATCAAAGAGACTATGTCACACTTAATGAGAATAACTTTAATAATGACGCCGATATAATAACTTCTTGTATAATAGATTCATCTAAGCATACCCCGCAAAAGATTCAAGGTACATTTTTAGGACAAATCAATGACTTGAAAATTCAACAGGCTCTAATTATAAGAGAATTGATATTTACATTACTCGGTTATGAGGGATATTATATCCAATATGGAAAAAAATACGATCCGTCGTCTTTAAACAGTTTAATCGAAGGACCTGATCTCAAAATTGCAAAGAACTTAGATATAAGTTTGAAGATCATAACCAAGAAATTAGTTAAATTCTGTAAATATTTCAAAGGATTGAAAGCATTTATTCAAATTTATGATAATGAGAAATACGGCAAAGTAGTGCAAAGGTTTTGCTATTCAATTTGCGAGTTCTTGAATATTTATAAACAAGTGATATTGAAAGTTGAACATGAATTTAAATTCAATTTAAAATTCAATTTGAATACGTTAGATCAGTTATTACATCAAGAAATATCCAACAAATTGACTCATTTTTATCAAATAGCCATAGAGATTCACAAAACTTCCGAAGAAAGAAGACGATTATCACAAAGAGAGCTTATGGGTAATTTCGAAGAGTCGGCAATTGCTCCAATGGGTATTAATGCAGATCCAAATTTATATTTTGAGAAGTTTAATTGTTGTAAAGGTGGACTTGTTTTACAAATTATACAGGAAAGAATGGTATACTATAAAGGTGATCCAATATCGTTGAATTTCTTGACTAATCTATTTGATGCGGTAAGTTCAGATTATACTAAGATGTTGAATCAGTGGTTGACTGAGGGAGTGATAGATGATCCATTTGATGAATTCATGATTCGTGAAAAGAAAGTGCCGGAGTCATTTATTGGGATTTTTCAAAATAGGAGTGAATATTATTGGAACGAATTATTTTTGATTAAAGCAGATGGATTGCTTGATCAGTTTAATAGTATTAAAATACAACGGAAGATCTTAAATACTGGAAAATATTTGAACATATTTAAAAAGTGTACTGGTTTACATAATTTCGAAAATTTGCATGAAAAACTTCAGAGCATAAATACTTTAACCGCACCTGATTTGGAGCTAAAAATTGACGACTTTCATCAAAGAGCAAATAAAATGTTGATGAAGTTGCTTTTTGAAGGTTACAATTTCCAAGGATTAATCGATAGTTACCAAAAGTTATTCTTGTTGGATAAATCTTTCAAAGTAGATAATTTCATAGTGTCAACATTCAATGAATTGAAAAGAAATAAATTCAAAATATCAGTTTCAAGACTACAGAAACAATATGATGAGATCTTCAAAACAAAGCTGGAGTATAAAGTAGGTACAAAACCCACCATATATGAGATACTTCAAGAAAGTCAAAAACTTACCATTAGCGAAGACTCATTTTACAAGGTAGCGGAAGAACTTATGGAAAAGAATCTGGATTATGCAATACCTGACGAAAAGATCCGTGGACTATTCCATAAAGCATCACCGGATAATCTAGACCGTCTGCCCCTGAGAGCACCACTGAGTTCAAGCTCACAAAGAGGACCAATTGTTAGCGATAGGGATGACACCACGATATCAAGTATCGACTTAACTATTCCATTGCCATTCCCATTAAATTTGGTGATGAATCAACAAATATCGTATCAATATGAAATTATGTTCAAATTATTGATGAACATCAAATTCATTAGTAAATACAATGATTTAACTTGGCAAGAAATTAACCATTCAAAGATATGGAAACATTCTGGATTTGAACCTAGGATTAAGAAATGGATCTTGAGATGTAGAATGCTACATTCACGTATAAGAAGTTTTGTAAATGAAGTACAAAGTTATATCATGTATGATGTAATAGAGGATAATTATACAGGGATCAAATCACTGATGGAAGAAACAGGAAAGATTCTCGTAAACAATGAATTAGGATCAGATATGAATCATGAAGAACAAGTATTCAATGCTACATTATTGGGTACCTTTAATAGTAATTCAATATTCGATACTAAAATACATGGTAAACGTAAGGCAAGTCTGTCAACTGAAGGTTTACTCACGGTAGATAAATTAATTTTAAAATTGTTGGATTATTCAAGTACATTATTAAATGATTCCTTGATCACGAAACATGAATCATTGAATCAACTCAGCTTAATGTTTAATTTCATCACACAGTTCAACAATTACACAATACAGTTTAAAAAAGTACTAATATTGTTGAATCACAAGTTGTATGATAAATTCTCAAAAGAATATCCCGATAAATTCAACAAGCCAATGGACGAAGAACTGATTGATAAACGATTTGCAAATTTAAGTGATACATTTTTGATCCAGTACGAATTATTTGGTGAAAACCTTGCAAAATTTTTAGTCACGATAAAAACCTTAGGTGAAAATGAAAATAGAAGATTGTTAGAACTCAGTGATAGGTTAGAGTTTTGTTTCCCCGAATAGTACATACTATATATGTATATGTTTATACATTCTAACTTATAACAGTATCTTCGTCAGTTGCTTGTTCATTTAATACTTTTATAATAGCATCAGTTTTTTCATCATCGTAAATTTGAAATCCACCATCAGTAGTAACACTAGCTAATTGTGCGTTCTTGCAATCTAATTTCTCTTCCATTACTTGTTTTAAAATTTTCAAAGCTAATAATTCGGCATCTTTCAAACTTAAACTCTTGTGATATTCATTATTCAATTCCGCTTGTGCACCTTCACTACCCGATCCAATTGCCTTTGCATCATACCTGTAAAACGTTCCACTTGGCTCAGCATGATACAATTGCGGTCCTTTAACCTTGTCAACACCGGCAATCAACAATGCAACGCCAAAAGGTCTCGACATCAATCTCTTCTCGCCTCCGGCTCCTTCACCAAAACGTAACGCCAAGTCACACACACTTTGAGTCAAACTTTCAACACCGATATCTTCGTCATAGTACAAGTTATGAGTCAAACTTGACACTCTCGCGTGATCGATCATTGATCTCGCGTCTGCAGTTAACCCAGACATGGCACATCCAATGTGATGATCTATCTCCACGATTTTTTCAATTGATGAAGACTCCAAAAGGGATGAGGTAACTCGTTTTTCAACACCAAGTATGACTCCTTCACTTGTTGATATTCCAATTGCCGTGGATCCTAATTTAATTGCTTCGAGGGAATATTCAACTTGGAATAAACGTCCTTCGGGGGAGAAAGTTGAAACTCCTCTGTCATATTCACTTCTAGTTAAAAACATTGTACTTGAATTGAAACTTTAGTTGATTGGGATATGTAATTGAAGGTAGAATTGATAAATAAGAATATATTGGGGCAAAGGTGTAATTGGGTTGAATCAGAGAACGTACTGGTATATATGTTGGTTTTGTTTGGTGGCAAGAGGACGTACAGAGATTTTTTTAGCAGTTGAAAAATGAGATGTGCACTACCAACAAAGTATGGCTATAATGTATAAAATGTGCATTGCAAAAAATGAAGCGAGTCTAACTGAATAAGAACTTTCTATAAATCTATTCACCAACTATTTAGAAATCAACATTCTAAGGGAGCAGTGATAATTCAAGCTTGTTTTGGAGCTAAAGAAACAATTTTGTCAGCAGCTAGATCTAATTCTTCAAAAGCATATAATTTCAAGCCAGATTTGTCAATTAATTCTTTAGCTTCGGCCATATTAGTACCTTGTAATCTAACAACAACTGGAATATCTAATTTGAAGTTTTTAGTAGCAGCAATTAAACCTTTAGCAACATAATCACATCTAACAATACCACCAAAAATGTTTACGAAAATACCATTTACTTTTTTATCAGATAAAATCAATTCAAAAGCTTTTTCAATTGTTTCTGGAGTAGCAGTACCACCACAGTCTAAGAAATTAGCTGGTTCACCACCATATAATTTGATAATATCCATAGTGGCCATTGCTAAACCTGCACCATTAACAATGTTTGCAATGTTACCATCTAATTTAATGAAATTCAATCCGTATTTGGAAGCTTCAATTTCTTCTGGATCTTCTTGAGTTGGATCTCTCCATGAGAAGACTTCTTCTTGACGGAATGAAGCATTATCATCGAAACCTAATTTAGCATCCATGGCTAAAACTTTATGATCAGCGGTTTCAGATAATGGGTTAATTTCAACTTGAGTACAATCACGTTCGATGAAACAATTGTATAAACTTTGAATGGTCTTGGCAGCTTCTGGAATAGCATCTTGAGTAAAACCCAATACTGAGGCAATATCAGTGGCTAATTTGTCAGAAACACCTTCTTCCAATGGAACTGGGAAAGTTTTAATAGCAGATGGATCTTTAGCAGCAACACCTTCAATATCCATACCACCTTGAGCAGAAGCAACAATTATTGGTGTTTGCTTAGCTCTATCCATTAAGATGGCAACGTAAGCTTCAGAATCAGCATCTCTTCTTTCAACTACATAAACAGCTGTGACTTCTTTACCTGCAGCACCGGTTTGTTTGGTGATTAATTTGTGACCTAACATCTGACTGGCTAAATCTCTAGCTTCTTCTGGAGACGAGATTAACTTGACACCACCTTGTAACCCAGAATCAAAATGACCCTTACCACGGCCACCAGTTAAAGCTTGAGCTTTGATGACTAATTCATTGGTGCCCAATTTTTTGGCAGCATCGAAAGCACCTTCAGCAGTAGTGGCTGCGTAACCTTTAGGAATTGGAACGCCGTACTCACTTAATAAAGCAGCTGAACGATATTCATGTAAAGACAAAAATCTCTTTTGTTGGGCGGCAGACTAGAATGGGTTGATTCGTTAGTATCAGGTGTTCGAGCACATGTGATTTGTTCAATGAACCGTAGTTAAGCTGTTATGTTGATCAGTCTAAATCGGCAGCCAGATGGCAAAAGCAAAAAAAAATAATAAAAAAAAATCATAGTCTAATCGGGAATAAATGCAACATGTGTCGACTGAACAGTTATGCCAGTAGACTGTGGATTTGATAACGGTCTGGAATGATCAGCATAATAAGATGTTGGATCCAAGGCAATGGATTGATTGAAGGTATGGAAGCAGATGCAAATCGGAAGGATCTCGACCATATCAAACGTGCGTTTCTGCTATCTCATCAGAACAAAAAGCTCGGATGTAATTCATTGAACAGTCAAATGCTTCACCAATCGGCGGACACTAAAACATACTCTGGAGAGACGAGCTATGGATCTTGACAACATTGTTATATCCTGAAGTTGTTGGTTTGTATTGAATAGATAGTTAAGTTATAAAGAGAAAGATATGAAAAAAGCTTTGAAATTTTTTCTACTAGTTTCTATTTAAGTTGGTAAATTATGCATTGAATTTTTGTTGATTTTTTGGCCATGCAGAACAACAAAACACAGGCTAAGACAACAACGTACCACCTACTACTTACAATGCTAGATCGACTCTCCACTCGTGCGTAGCCGATTAAATAATACCAATTGAACTGTAACTCAACCAACACAACCAATATCTGCCTTGAGGGGTATTGGGGCCAAAGTCACAGATATGTACATGAACGTACATCGAACTTATTTAGTGGTAGCCTCTGCGTGCCAAATACGTAACAAAAGTGGTGGTTGTCGCTCCCGGGAGAAAATAATTATATATGTCAAGAATTATTCATTTCCTTTCCCCTCCTTTTCAATGCAAATTTGTAAAAGTCGTGCAACCCTGCAACTACCGGTCTCGGGTTAATCGCTAGAGATCAACATTGGAGATAGAGTGTTACACAAACATGACTGGGCAGCGTTGCCAACCTGTAAGCTTTACGTTTTGGCTCAGAATCCGAGCACTGCGCACCCAGGTCTTCTCTTCTAAGGGCGTTGTATGGCGGCCTCTATATGGGCCCTCTCATGTTCCGCAGACCGGGTTTCTCCTGATAGGGATTTGCAACCTATTTTGTTGACTTGTGTTACCAAAGAATAAATTGATGATGCTTAGAGCTGGTTCAGATGCGGTCCGTCTGGGCTTTTGCACAAGCTCAAGCATTACATGCGCCTTGGTTCGTGTCAGAATTGTGCTATTGTACTCGGTTTGTACTTGCATTTCATCATCGCGTCTAGGAGTACCTGGAAAAGTGTCTTAATACTTTCTCGGACGACAGCGGCGAACTTGGAAGGGTGGTAAGCGTTTTGTCTAAGCTCAAGCAGTGTCGAGTATTGTCTTGCCTACAGATGCTTCTACGGACGGATTTCGATTTTTTTACCAGATGGGGATCAAATAAGCGATATCATAGTCCTCATCCTATGTTCGCATTGCCCCAGTCACAAGAATGAAACGGTTCGGGTGTAGAGGCTAGTGTGATGGAATTGATAGTCGTAAGTGCAGTCAAGGTGGGACACTTTTTCACAACTTAACTGCGTCAATGTCCTTGTTGTATCCGTCTCGTCTAAACCTTGTAGCTACAGACATATATCACTCTTTACAAGATGAATATTATCTTGTTTACTCAATGACTGAGCTATCATCTTCACACCTATTCGAAGCGTGCTGATTATTGATCATTTGCTTGATGGAACAACTATTGTGTAAATCTTCTCCTCTGATCAAGAAAAAATAGTTCTTTGCAACAAACCTCATCTCCATCCCACACATTTGCATGGCAAAACAGAGAACAACAATTAAACCGTCCTACGACGAAGAAATGGAAGATGGACTACCATACACATTGAGAAATGATGGTGAAACGTCAGAAGACGAACTCTCCAGGAGATCGTTTGGATCATTAAACGAGACACAATTAATAATACAGACTCAACAAGAAGAAGAGTTTTTCGATTCTGAGTCAAACTCTGGATCAGATTCTGCGCCGGAGGAAGCCAGCTCGAAATTCTCCTCCAAAAAGAAGAATAAACATGCGCCAGCTGTGTCGTCCTCTAAGAGGCCAGTAAGTCGAATCAGAGACATACCTGGATTACCAACAAGAAAGGGCCAGACATTGCATTCTGACGTTAGATTCGACGCTGCTTACGGAAAAGCTGACCTAACTCAGACCAGAAAAAACTATGCTTTTCTTGATGACTATAGAAGGCAAGAAATTGCATCGATGGAAAGCTTGTTAAAGGATAAGAAAAGTCGATTGCGAGAGGATGAAAAGCAGGAAATCAGATTGAAATTACAGTCATTGAAAAGTAGATTGGATACTTTGAAAAATCGAGACTTGGAAAGCTCAATATTCAAAGAATACAAGAAGAAGCAAATGCAAAATGTCAAAGAAGGAAGAGCAAACCAACCATATTTCTTGAAACGTAGTGAGAAGAGAAAAATATTACAGAAGGCTAAATTCGATACAATGAAACCTAAACAAAGAGAAAAAGTAATGGAAAGAAAGAGAAAGAAGAGATTGGGCAGAGAATTCAGACAGTTGGAATTCGGACACAATGAATAATAGAAACTATGATGTATACATACTTGAATAAACAAATTAAAGAAATATTCTATATAAAACTAAAACAAAAGAAAATTAATAAGACTATATGACAAGATTTGAAGGAAAGAAAAAAAAAGTGTACCAATCTTCAGGATCCATGATTTCATTGCTTGTTTTCATGGGATATCCAATCTTCCCAACTGCCCAAATAGTTTCCTCTCTTTTTGTAACCAAAGGTACTGGCTAATTCTTCTGCCGCAGTAGATCTAACTCCTCCAAGACAGTAAAATATCAATTCCTTGTCTTCTTTTGGTTTATCGAATCCAAAACTTTCTTGAAACTCGTCCTCATTCAAATCTAAGGCTCCTGGACTGCTCTTAAATGGAATATTTATAGCTCCTGGTATGTGGCCGTCACTAAACTCAACGGGTTCTCTAACGTCAACAAGAATTGAATTTGGATGTTGCTCAGGATTGGATACAACCTCCTTGACATCTTTGTAAGTGTATATCTTGGCTTCTGGTGACTCAGTTAATACACTATACAATCTAAGTTGATTGTTCTTGAAGGGAGTGAAGTTGAACCTGGTGGCATTGAAGATTTGTGGGGTCTTGTATGCCAAGTAACGCACCGTGTTTAATGATATAACTGAGGATTGCTTTATGATGGCTGCTCTCGCAACTGGAGCTGTTGCTTTCAATGATCTGAGTGTGTACATCGTTTATGTGTGTGGTATGAGATTGATGAAATAAGTTATACTCTAACGCAATATTAATTGGATCAATGAGAGTAGCTAGGTATCTGATGGATGATTTGGCCTCGATATACGACTGGATTTGTTGGTTGATCACTTTATCTATAGTGAATACAGTTTTAGTAATTGAAACGATAGATTGGAAGTATGAGAAAATTTTTTGTTTGTCTCCCGATAAATTAATTTTGATGATCGTTGCTCTTACTTCCTGTATTTTCCATAGAGTCATGTAGGTAGCGTATCGACTGCAAAATAGGACTCCCACTAGCACCCTTTGGCAAGTGCATGCTGATACTCGTGTTGAAACTTTTTATTGACAAAATACAATTATATAAGCTCTAAAATACAAATTACCAATTAAACAAAAAGAAAAGAAAAGCGTTCATGACATTCATTAAAACAGTGTTGAAAAGGTTTTATGATTAGTACTCCCATTTAAAATAATCCATCGATCTCTCCATCCTCGTTCACTTCAACGTTCATGAATCCACAATGTGTAGGTAATCCAGGAATGGTTTGGATCTCAGCAGCAAGAGCATACAAATATCCAGCACCGATGGATGCTCTTACATCTCTGATTGGGAATTTGAACCCGGTTGGAACACCTTTCAAAGTTGCATCATGAGATAATGAGTATTGAGTCTTTGCAATACAGATTGGTAATTTACCGAATCCTTGTTTTGTGTAGAGATCAATTTTCTTTTGAGCGTCAGGCAAGAATTCAACTTCTGCTGCACCGTACATTTCTTTGGCAATGGTTGAAATTTTATCTTCAACAGATGGTTCTAATCCATACAAGAAGTTGAAGTTCTTATCTGATGAGTTTGCAGCATCAATCACACCTTCAGCTAAATCAACAGCACCTTTACCACCTTCTTCCCAATGATTAGAAACAATGGCATCAACAGCACCAGCTTTCAATGCCTCTTCTCTGATAACTTCATGTTCTTTATCTGAGTCCGATGACATTTTATTTATGGCAACAACAACAGGTAATCCGTAACTCTTGGCATTAGAAATATGTTTAGTTAAATTGGAGCATCCGACTCTCAACAATTCGACATTTTCTTGAGTGTATTCAGGGGCTAATGGAGCACCAGCTTTTACTTCAGGACCACCACCATGAACTTTCAATGCACGCACAGTAGCAACAATAACAATGACATCAGGCACTAATCCAGACGATCTACACTTGATATTTATAAATCTCTCACCACCCATTGTGAAGTCGAAACCTGCTTCAGTTACAACATATCCTTCTTGATCTTTTCTTTCTTCTGCAGTTAAATCTGGAGAAGTACCAGCCAATTTCAATGCCATTTTATCGGCCAATATTGATGAAGCACCAATTGATATGTTGGCAAATGGACCAGCATGGACAAAAACAGGAGTACCTTCTAAAGTTTGCATAATATTTGGTTTGATAGCATCCTTTAATAAAGCAGTTAATGCTCCTGCGCATCCTATGTCCTCACAGGTAATTGGGACACCTGCTTTAGAAGAACCAATAACCATCTTTCCTAATCTTTCTCTCATGTCTTCCAAAGAGTTTGCTAATGCTAAAATGGCCATACACTCAGAAGCGACAGTGATATCAAACCCGGTGGCTCTTGTAAAACCTTTTTCAGTTGGTGCTTGACCTACAGTAATTCCTCTCAAAAATCTATCATTACAATCAACAACTCTTCTCCAAGTAATTGTCTCAGGATCAATATCTAGCCTAGTAAAAGCAGTGATTTCTTCTCCGGTTAATTCATTAGGATCAGTTTTGTTAATACCTAATTTTTCTAATCTTCTCAACATTGATGGAGTGAACTTTCTGATTCCTTTCTTTTCAGGTACCAATCTTTTGAATAATGGACCATCTTTTTGAGTATTTTCATGGAACATTCTTGTATCAATTGCAGCAGCTAATAGGTTATTGGCCATTGTAATAGCATGAATGTCACCAGTAACGTGCATATTGAACTCGTCCATAGGAATGACTTGTGAATAACCACCACCGGCAGCACCACCTTTGATACCAAAAGTTGGACCCATTGATGGTTGTCTAACATTTGCAAAAACAGTCTTTTTCAAATGAGCACCTAAAGCTTGAGCTAAGCCTACTGTGGTGGTTGATTTACCTTCACCTAATGGAGTTGGGGTAATACCAGTAACTAAGACATATTTACCATTGTTTTTATTCTGTAAACGTTTCAAAATATCAAGTGAAACTTTGGCTTTATAGAATCCAAATGGTTCTAATTCGGAATCCAAAATACCAACTTCTTCAGCAACTTGAGTGATTCTTTTAGGTTGTTGAGCACGGGAAATTTCAAAGTCTGAAGGAACTGGCTTTTGTAAATTTAATTTTAAAGGGTTTGTGAATTTTGGAGTTTCATTATTTGCCTTATAGTGTCTTTTTGCTGCAATTACAACATTTTCCAAAAGACAAGCAACAGTCATTGGACCAACACCACCTGGAACTGGGGTTATTAATTCGACTTTTTCCTTAGCAGCCTCAAATTCAATGTCGCCAACCATTCTTTGACCGGATTTTTTAGTGGAGTCATCAATAAAGTTAGTTCCAACATCAATGACAACTGAACCTTCCTTCAACCATTCACCTTTAACAAATTGTGCTTGGCCAATTGCAGCAACGACAATGTCTGCGTCACTTAAATACTTTTGAACGTGATCTAATGGAGTTCTTGAATGAACAATAGTAACACTTGCGTTAGCTTTTGTCAATAAATTGGCAATTGGTTTACCAACGATATCAGATCTACCCAAAACAACAGCATTTTTACCTTCAACATCAACACCGGCAACATGTAAAAGATGCATTATACCTTTTGGGGTACATGGTAAATACAATGGTTCTCCACCTTTCTTGGCTAATTCTCCAACATTGAAAGGGCCAAATCCATCGATATCTTTGTCGGCTAAAACAGCATTTGTAACATTAGTTTCATCAATGTGAGATGGTAAGGGCAATTGGACTAAAATACCATCAATATCTGATGAGACGTTTAATTTGTTGACTTCGTTCAATAACTCAAACTCTGAAATATCTTCAGATAATTTGATGATTTTACAATCAATAGAAGCTTCTTTAGCTGCCTTCAATTTCATTTTCACGTAGGTGGACGAGTCTGGTCTATCACCAACTTGAATAATGATCAAATTTGGTTTGAAATCTGGATGCTTCAATTGAAATTGGGCAATTTCATTGTGGATCTTGGTACGTAATTCTAAGGCAATGGCCTTACCGTCAATAAGTTGAGCGACCATTATGTGATTAAGGAAAACAAGGAGAGGAAGAAGAAGTGAAAAAAGAAGAAGAAAAGTTACAAATTATGAACGATATGAAGAAATCACACAACACACTTTATAGATCATTGATTCTCGTGGTGCAGCAGAACGTGAAAATTTTTAATCAACAATGAAAATTATTGACTCTGACGACATTTGAACGAGACAACAAATAAATGAAATGTATGACTTGTGTTAAGTTTCTACTGATTCTCGTAATGCATGCAATCTTTCTATCATGGTAAAAGCATGTGTTGGGATATGTACATTGTTGACGTAGGTATATCTTACACTACACTCAAATGCTTATCATTGTTTATCTCACAGAGTCAATGTTTCTGGCCGTTTACGCGATTGCCGCAAAAAGAATCAACTGTCATATGAGTCGACAGCATCGATACTAACTGACTTGATCTTGAACTTCCTACTTATACCATGTAGCGCATCACCAGGTCCAAGGTTGTAAACAGCATCTGTTTCTGAATTTTCAAGCAATTGCATTGATTTCAACCATTGTACCGGTTGATGATTTGCTTGTAGAGTATTCCAGATGGTTGTTTTTGCATCTGTAGAAACTTCACCATTCAAATTAGATATTACTGGGATGCTTTGTTGCTGTAATTTATTCTCGACGAACAGGGATAATTCTGGAACAATCAGTCTCAACTCTTCACTGTGAAATGGTATTGAAACAGGCAACTGAACTGCTTTTACCAATCCGAGTGTATTAGTTGTACGCAATTTATTCACAAATTGATTCAACTTTTCTAATTCTCCAGATATAACGATTTGATAAGTGGAATTGATATTTCCCAAAACATTATTCTCTCTAGCTAATGATATCACGTCGTCGAAACTTTTTGGTTTAATCAAAAGTGCAACCATTCCACACCTCTTTTCTGGTCCATACAATTCTTCCATCAATTGACCTCTTTTTCTAACCAATTGTAAAGCTGTCAGTAAGTCTAGTATGCCACTCAAGACAAGTGTAGTATATTCGCCCAACGAATGACCTAGCAAAATTTCAGCATTTTCTGTAAACAGGGCCTCTTTGATTTGATTGACCAACTTCAGTATTATAAAGGATGATGCCAAAATCGCTGGTTGAGCATTCGATGTCTTGCTTAGCCACGTTTTTGCTTCGTTTTCATCAGTGTTTGCAAATAAATGAGTCGAGAACTTTTCATTCAATGATGAGTCTACTTCATCGAGATACTGTTGACACAAATGCCGGTGCTTTTTATTCAATTCTAACAATCCGTTTCTATATATTCCTTGTCCTGGACACGTTATTGCATACCGAAGGGTTCTTATCTGTTGCAATCTCATCATCAAAGATAGAGAGACAACTACAGCTACTACGCGATTTCTTTTTTTTATCTAGTAGTATCTTCGCATTTTCTGGTCTAGTGGATCTACAATCGCAAAAAGGTCCAAAAAGGGTCCTATATTGAATTGCTTCCAAAAACTTGGAATATATGTGATTTGAAGGTTATTTTGGTGACAAATGATATATACTTAACCAACCATAATTTGAGTATCAATATAAATTGTCGTGGTAGATTTTTAGATAATGTTTGTTGGATAAGAATCTAGCTTTAGGCGCAAACGTGGTTGTTCCAATCCTAAATCAGCGTACAAATGCAATATGCTTCGTCGATCCAACAGATTTGCGTGGCGGTAGGTTGTTTTAGCGGCCAATGACGCGCAGTTCGAGTCGGCGATATCCTTGTTGCCCCCCTAAAATCCCACCAATCTGGTTTCACGGTCATGGCTATACCACATGGACAGTGTTTATTTTTTTGCTAGCGCTCTCTCTCGAACGCGGAATTTGCACTTTTTCAGTTTACTGTAGTGGATAACTCGTGGTGGTGGGTAGAATAGATTATTCGTGTGCATTTTTTTTCTCCCACTTTTTTTCCTTCCAATCCGTGTTTATCCCCTCAGCGCCGTTCGCGGTTTCGTTTGTTTCGCATCATGGTTCGGTATTCCCCCTGTTTCCTCTCTCGACATTTTTTACAAATTTCTCACCAACTTCCACTTCACTTTTTCCTTCTCAGTTCCCTACTACTACTAGTACCACCACTACTACCAGCCTAGTACCAAATACCAACTGTCTTCACACGACGATTGAACACTAGCTACAGCACACACAAAAAAAAAATAATCAACTGCACACAATGTCAGACTTAAAAGTTGCGAAGGATGCTTTGGTTTCATCCCTCTTTGAATTGTCTAAATCAGCTCAGGGTGCCGCCAATGCTGCTGTAGATTTTTACAAAGTTGCGACCGGTGGATCAGACGACTTGAATGCTGAACAATTAAAACAAGTCAGTGACACTTTGGCAGCGGTTGCAAATGCCACTGCTGGTGTCAAACGTGATTTGGCTATCAAGGAAGAACCAGCTAAAAAGAAGAAGAAAGTTGAAAGAGACCCCAACGCACCAAAGAAGCCATTGACCATGTTTTTTGCATTCAGCTTCCAGTTGAGAAGAGAAATTGGCGAAGAGAGAAGGAGGAAGAATTTGCCATCATTGTCTGCAATAGACATGAATTCAATGATCAAAGAGAAGTGGGATACCATTTCTGATGAAGAGAAATCAAAGTGGAAGAACAAGTACGAAGACGAAATGTTGATCTATAACTTGGAAAAGAAGAAATACGAACAATCCTTAAAAGATGGCTCGAGTTATCATCCTGCAAGTCCTCCAGTAATTGAAACTCCCAAGGTTGAAGAAATTTTGGAAGAAGCTGGCCATCAAATTATTGAGGAGATCCCAACCACTCAAGAAGAACATAAAAAGAAAAAGAAGAAGTCTGAAAAGAAAGAAAAGAAAAAGAAGTCAGCTTCTCAATTATCTCCATAAAGATATAGTAGTAATCATCTTCAATTTTCAATGTTTTGTATTAATTTGTGCTGAAAAATTATTATTTATTTTACATTCTTTTCATTTATGTTTTATTAGTGTTTTTTTAGTCCTTTGCTGAACTTTCATGTACTTCTCTATACCTCTATAATGTAATATATACGCACGCTTAGATTAACTTGTATTACCTTTCTTACCCTTCTTCTTCTGTTTGTCAATGTGAGCCCTCAATACTTTTTGTCTCTCACGTAAAGATAATTTTTGTTTTCCTTGAACTGCTTTCTTGTGAATCATCATAACAAAATTCTTCTTTCTGGCTTTTTCCTTATTTGTCGTAGAATGTGGAGCGTCTCTTTTACCTTTTCTTGAACCAAACTTGTCACGGTCCTCTTTACCTTCTTTAGCGTGTGCGATTCTTTCTTCACGTAATTGCTTGTATTTGACTTTTCCAACTAATGAAGTAGAATCAACCGCATCTTCATTGGAAATACCAAGGGCTTTAGATACGCCTGCTTCGGTTCTCAATTCCTCTAATTTTGCAAAATCAGCTGGTGTCAAAATTCTACTCGATAATAAATCAGTCATTACCTTTTCAGCATCTATGGCTTGTTCTTTGCTTGATTCCGTTTTAGCTTTCTTTCTTGGGTTTTCTTCATCTTCGTTTTCTTCATCTTCAGATGAAAGATCTAGGTCAGATACATCATCGTTGTTCTCTTTCTTTTCTTCTTCATCATTCTTTTCATCATCATCTTCACTATCAGGTATGTCAATCTCCTTATCAGACTCAACGGTAACCCATTCACCCTCAACATCACTGCCGTCCTCATCCTGTTCAACCTCCCAGTTTGCATCATCTTCTTCTTCCTCGCCTTCCAAACCCTGTTCCTGTCTCCATTTAGCCAACAATTCAATACCAGGGATGGAGGTAACATTGTTTTCGATACCAAATTGAGGCAATCCTGATTTCTCACCTTTTTGTAATTCAATGCTTGTTGCTTTACCACGGTCTTTACGTGATAACATCTCGGGTGCAACTTCACGATACAATGAAATCAATGATCTTGCTGCCATCATCACTGGTTTTGATTTCGATCCTTTATACTCCGTCAAATCTTGTAATAATGGGGCTTCTATGGCAAGCGGAGCTCTTGCTAAGATTTCACGGATTGTGTTAATACCGGCGGATGCAACTTCAGCGGCAACACCGTCACTTACGAATTCATCAGCAATCTTCCTAACCACGATTTGAATAGATTCTGGTGGAACCAAATCATGAGATGCTTGAGCAGATGCTGCCATTATCTGTGTAACATTTCTTTGTTTTGGTGTGAGATACTTCAAAAAGAAGGTGTAAATCCCAAGAACGATAAGTTTATGGGTACCAATCAATCTTGAAATCAAATTCAAAAATAAAATCTTTTGATCTAAATCAAACTTATTTGAATTCTTTGAACTTAAATGATTATCGAACAATTGTTCGGCAAATCCTTGAGGATCTCTCAAAAGATGAATGGCCGAAAAGTTCAAATATGTAGCTGAATGCTTACCACTGTTCTTCTTTTTCATTGCCTTGACAGCCTGTTCCAATTTCTTTCCTCTTTTGCTTGTCTTCTTATTAATTTGCATCTTATGTCTTAAATCATTCATATCAAAACCTTCATCGTCTGAATTTTCTTCGAAATTCTCTTCTCTTTCTTTATCAGCACCCAAGAAAAACCTAACACCAGCAATAGCCACTTTCACATCTGGATGTAATGCAGCTTGAGTCATCAATTCAACAGTTCTTGAATCATCCCAAATCCCACGTCTCCACAACTCTCTAGTCACCTTGGTAGCCCATAAACCTTGACCATCTCTTTGTTCTAGTAAATTAAATAATAAAGCTTGGGTACTTCTATTCAATTTCTGATTTTTCGTTCCAGTATTCACACTCTTCAATAATGATATTAATGTGGAATAAATCTGACGTCTCATTTGTTTAACATGTTGCCCAGCTTGACTGTTCCCTTGACTATAGGCAGTCAACAAAGGGAATATGGTCTGTATCAAGGATTCAGCACTTATTATATCTTTGTTCCTCAACATCGTTAAACTCTGTATGATTTTTTCACGTAATTCTGGTGTTAAGTCACGATGATTGTTCAATAATATTGTCTTCAATTCTTCCGGAAAATTCGCAGTTTCCTTTGGATAGCAGCTACATACAGCAGATAAAAACCCTATAAGTTCAACGAATTCTGTGGTTGAGTTTGAATCAGCTCCTGTTGGATTTAGGAGGTATAAATCTCTCAACGATTCATAGTGAGAAAACTGCTGCAAAAATTCTTCATGATAGGATTCCGGATCTCTTCTCACCACATTCTGCAACAAGATAATGTTTGTAGGTAAGATAGCTGCTCTTCTCTTCTTGGCCATTATTGATATAGTCTTACTCTGTAGGTTAAATGGTTGATAGGTAGGTGAAACTGTAGGAAATTATTTTTTTTGGCACAGTATAAAAGAGATGAGCTTCACACTAGAAAATCAAACATTCCAATACAAATATAACCTTCAAATCCTATTAATGCACAGCTAAATGACAAACTATTTAAATATATGTATAACGCCGAGTACTTCTCTAAAATCCCATTTTGTCTCCAAATAATCCATTGAGAGAATCATAGTTAATCTTTTTAGATACAGATGTCCTTGAAATAAACATTTTTGCACTATCAGCAGCTGATCTTGGTACTCCGTCTTCGTCAAATTCTATGTCACCTAGTTCTGCTTTCAATTCAGGTGGCAATGAAGTTTTCTGTCTTTTACGCCTGGTATTACCAGATCCATTTGCTGATGTATTACCAGTTAAAGAATCTGCTTCTTGCTTTAGTCTCTTTCTTTCTTGTTCAACAATATAATCATGATTCAAACCTGTCCATATTCTTTCTTTCATCTCTCTTTCTTCCACCGTAAGCTGACTTTCGAACACTACGTCATCATCATCGTCTGAATTTAGCTCAACTTCTGAGGAGACCAAATTTAGAACATCTGCTGTTTTGGGTAAGTTTTTAACTAAGTTCTTGGGCCAATTCGTATTCCAAATTGCATCCAAATCGTCTACTTTGTTTCGTGATAGCTCAAATGGAGTTTTGTAAAGCGAGCTTTCTAGGTTATTCCTTTTCATTTTCAATATTCTTTCTATCTGCTCATTTAACGTATCTTTATTGATAGTTATATCACTTAAAATCGTGTTCATCAACATCTGCTTTTGAGCTTCCTCTTTGGACATTTTCCCCAAAACAGCTTTTTGTTCTTCTTCAGTCATTTTGGACAAATCTTCAAAGTTTTCTGTTTGTCTTCGTTGTAATTGTCTAGCAACTTTCAATTCTATAGCACGATTTTTTTCAAATGATGGTGGATTCGAACTCTCTATTTTGTCATTTTCTCTAAATGATTTTATAGATAATTGACCAGCTTTGGTTTTTTTGAATTCATTCAATCTTCGTTGCAAAGTTTCTTCACCAACATGGGAGACTGCAACAATCTCAGCATGACTTCTTCTGAAGCTATTCATCCTTGCTGCTAATAATACACAAGCACCTGCAATCCCTGCTGGTCTTCTACCTTCATGGATCCAGTCGGCAGACATTCTATGAGCTAGTTTCACTGCATCCTTTGCAACTTTTGTTCCCTTTTCCTTGAAATCTAATTTTTCAACAAAATGTTGAATAAATAACGAAGGATCAGCTAACGGCAATGAAGTTATATGTAATGCCTTGACCATTTTGAGAAAAGTCGCACCCAAAGAATATACCGAAATTTGCAATCTTGAACTGAAATCAATCAACATATGATGGGTTCTTTCTTTACGACATGCAACATACAAACATGTTGCCAATACATTGTTCGATCTCCTACCCTGTACAAAATTCAAAGTTAGAGCTAATTTGAACCACTCACCAGCTGCATCTGCGATATAATCGGGAATTCTCAAAGCAGTCGCTATTTTCCTAATCTTTCTTTTACCATTACTCAAGGTTTGTTCCCTTGATTCCATTGCATTTTGTCTTCCTCCAGCAAACGTGGCTCTTGCTTGATCAGCTCCAACCATGGCACCTTGCACCATTGCTGCCCCAGATAAAGATTCACCAAACTGAACTTCACTGACAATGGGATTTTCCTCAAGCACTGTACCGCATCGAAGACATGAAACATCACCGGCAGCTGTATATCTATTCACATCAAATTGTGTATGACCACAAGTTTTACACTTTTGTTGTTTCTTCACCTTGGTACTCATATTATCACATTAGAATGCCAAATTCCTTGTAGATCTATGTAGTCTGAGGTGTAATTGAATGGTTGTAAAGAAATTATTTGATAAACAAAATAAGGCGAAAAGAAACATGCTTTTTCTTTTAACTCGCGAACAATAGTTTTGTTCAATTACATGCATTCAACCGACACGACCACCAAATTCACTGTCAAACCATCTGTATATCAATCTCCTTCACCAGACAGGATGTCAGCCAACCAAGTTGAGGATGGTTTAGAAGATCAAGTGCAGGTCTACAACATTACTCACGAAGGAATATCAACATCTTTAGATCAAAATGATGGCCTGTTGCTGAATCGAAAATCAACAACTACAACCACACTAGGGACAGAACGGCTGTCATTACTTACAGATTTTCCTTATAGTTTGGTAATGAAAGTTGTTTGTTCAGAACCCAGAGATGTTTTGCAACTGGAAAGGACTTGTTTGACGTTTGTGAGGTTTTCTACTGCTTTATTCTTCACTGCTTTGGGCATAATTCTCAACTTCAAATTCGATACCAGTGGTGAACCTCCAACCGAGGGGAAGAGAAAGAGCCATTTGAATAATTCCAAGTTCTCAATGTCCATTAGTTACATATTGTTGATTTTGTCGTTATTTGTGTTGGTTATCAGTGCTTTTAATTACTTTATTACTATCAACCGGTATGCTCAACATAAAATTGCAACATATAATTTCAATAATATAAGTACGGTGACATGTATGACGGGAATAATAGTTACGCTAATAACGATAAATGTGATAATGATTATAGAAGGGTTTTCAGAGCAATCTTAATACACAGAGATCTACTTACTTTTCTTCTTCTTCTTTGGCTCTTCCTCTTTAGCGTGTTTTCTCTTGTTGATCTTCTTACGTTGACCGAAGTTCACCTTATCCATCTCCATCATTGATTCTCTTTTAGCAGTAGACATAAGACTCAAAGAGTCCTTGATGACTTTATCATCGTCCACGTCTTCCAATAACTCCATCTTTTTATTTATTCTCTCTTCAATGCTCTGTATTCTTTCGATATCTTTCTCACCAATAATTGATATGGCATCACCTCTTCTACCTGCTCTTGCAGTTCTACCAACTCGATGAATGAAATCATCTGGGTCTGCCGGTATATCAAAATTCACAACTAACTCGACGGTAGGTATGTCTAAACCTCTTGATGCCACGTCTGTAGCTACAAGAATACGTGCTGCACCGGCTTTAAATCTATGTAGCGAATTTGTTCTTTCTGATTGTGGCATTTCTGAATGTAGTGAAGCAACTCTGAATTCCAATTTTCTCAATGTTCTTCTTAATACTTCTGCCGTCAAGGTTCTGTTTACAAATACCACGGCTGTTGAATCCTTATATTTATCCAATTGTAATATACTATTCAAATAAGCTTCTTTCACATATGATGGAACAAATACGTATGAGATTTGTAAAGTGGTTGGAATAGCTACCTTATCCACAGTGTCAACTTCATGCATAAAAACAGGTAATTTCCCTTCCACAGTGGGTTTATCTTTCAATATTCTTACAGCATCCGTAACAGTTGCGGTGAATAACAAAGTCTGTCTTTGCTCACTGGTAGGCAATACTTTGAAACATCGTTCCAAATCACTTCCAAAACTATTACACAATAATCTATCAGCCTCATCTAACACCAAATACTTAATTCTACTCAACCCCAGAATCGTCTCTTTCCCACTATTCAAAATATGATCAGCTAATCTTCCGGGAGTAGCAATTACAAAATGTGGTTTCTTTTGCAACTCAAGAGCCTGTTTAACGATATCCTCACCACCAACAACCACAGCTACTTTGATGTTCATATTGGCTCCTAATGCCGCAAATTGTTCTGCTATTTGTATCGCCAATTCTCTAGTTGGTGTCAAAATCAATCCAAATATCCCAAACGGATCCTCGGACCATTGTGTCAACATAGGTGCAGCAAAGGCAATGGTTTTACCAGAACCTGTTTTGGCACCACCTATACAATCATGACCCGCGAGGATCTTTGGTATACATGCAGATTGGATCAGCGTGGGGGTGTATATTTTCATTGCATCGAGAGCTTCACTTAACCATTTTGCTACTCCTAGTTCCTTGAAAGACATTGAGTTGTTGTTGGTGATAAAGAGTTAAGATCATCGCTTGAAAAGAATTTGGATCTAAAAAAAAATATTTAGGACTCAAATACGAATATGCAATTTCAACTTATTCTGAATGATCAAAATGGAGCCCGTGCAAGAATACAAGAATCTATTTTGAAACTCATGTATGAAAATAGATAACCAGAGAAGTCGAAAAGAAATAATAAAGCAAGGAAACTGATAAATCGATTAAGTTAAATACTACGAATGTTAAATCAGTTACATGAGAAGAAATTCCATTCTTTGGTGATAATTTGAAACTGGTCCCCAAATAGATTGACCAACTTCTATTATATATATCCTCTTCTAGAAGCATAAGTATAGGTTGGTTATGATCGCCTTGTAAACCCAGACCAACATACTACACAACAATTCAACACTATTCCATTGGCGAAGTTCACTCAGGATTGGTAATGTCGCTTCGTCATGATAACGATATATAGTGCATTGAATAGTTTATATCTATCTTGTCAAAGTATACACCAATGATAATTGATCATGAATAGCTTGCGTTTACAGTACCTTATTTCAGTCTTGATGCCGTATCTTACGTAGTTTGCTGCATCTGCATCTCATTGAAAAAAAAAGCAGTTATCAAAATTCTCGATCACCACTATCAATACCACAACATGATCCGAAGAACACACAGATACTTCACAAGCACAGCCCGTCTAAAAAACATTCTAGATGAACCGTATCTTCAGCTGGGTCCAACGAATTTTATAATTCATACCACAAAACCAACGACTCCCAATCAAATAGAAAAAACTATCTACAACCACGAAAATCCTGATGAAAATATAAGATTTACCCAGCTATCCTCTGCTGAGGGGATGAACAGATCCGTGATGTCAATAGCTCAATATTTTGCCGGGAATTTACACCATTGTCACCATGTATTTTATTCGAATTTAACCATGATGAAATCGAATCGTGCTGCGAGAGTTGAAAATAAAAAATTTGTTGATCTAAAGATTATAAAGTTAACCTCAGGAAATGGTGGAACAGGATGTGTTTCATTTTTCCGCGATAACTTGAAAACACAAGGGCCCCCAGATGGTGGTGATGGCGGTGATGGCGGAAGTATTTATTTTAATGTCGTTGCAAAAAATTTAAATTCGCTACACACGTTACAGAAAAGATATGTTGCGAAAGCAGGACAACCTGGAAAGGGAGGTCAATTAGATGGGCGAAGTGGGGATGATATAGTGATTGATATACCTTTAGGCACGGTTCTACGATGGATTCCTGATCCTCAAGAATTTAAAAAATATGTTCGCCATAGAGAAGGGGAAGATTTGAATGATGTATATGTAGAGTTGGAGACTGATGATCAGAATAACTTACAAATGAAAAGAGATGGATATAATGCAGGCGAAGGGTGGGTTTATAAGGAACACGACGAAGAATGGTATGAATCCAAGGATTTTTTCCAGGATTTGTGTGGAAAAGTAAAAGAATATGACGCTGAATTGATATTCGAAGAACAGTATAACGATAGATTTCCACTATTGGGAATAGACTGTAATAGAGTAACGGAAAAACCAGTTTTGCTATTGAGAGGGGGTAAAGGTGGGTTGGGTAATATGCATTTCCTCACGAAAGACGTTCGGAATCCAAGGTTCTGTAAAATCGGAAGACCTGGACTCAATGCTCACTTTTTACTTGAGTTGAAGTTGATTGCAGATCTTGGACTTGTTGGCTTACCAAATGCTGGAAAATCGTCACTTCTTCGCGCCATTTCCAAGGCAAGACCTCGTGTTGGAGACTGGGAATTTACCACATTGCAACCTACTGTTGGAACGATTTTTAGAAATATTGACAAAGATCCGTTCACCGTCGCTGATATCCCTGGTATCATAAAAGGAGCGTCACAAAACAAAGGTATGGGGCTAGATTTCCTTAGACATATCGAAAGATCAGGAGGTCTTGTGTTCGTTGTATCGTTGGAGTCTACAAACCCAGTCCAAGACTTATCAGCATTACTATCCGAAGTTGGCCCAAAGAGGATGAAAGACAAGAAAGTTTTAGTAGTTGCAACTAAGGCTGATTTAAGCGAAAAGGGTGCGAATTTTGAAACCTTGAAAGCCTTCATTAACACCACATATCCTGAGTGGAAAATCGTTCCGGTATGTGCGCCAAAAAGTGAAAACATAGACAGATGCATTAAGTTGATGGGAGAAATAGCAACATAATTGTATATTTAATTGTAAAACAATGTAAATTGCAAGTTGAAACAGAGGTAATAGAATGTGCAGTTTTAAAGGCGGGCTCTGAACATCAGACGGATTGTGTAGACAACTTAGTAGAGATGCATGAAAACCGAATTCCATGCTGAATTAACATGTTTTAGATGTAAAGCAGACAAATAGCAACGCAGACTAAAACTCCATTTATCTTTGTGTTGGCAAATTAGACGATAGATAACATAACTCGGAACTCGATTCAGTGATTCCATCAGGCGATCAGAGTATGAGAACCAGAAACAAGTGATATACATTTTAAATCGTTTAACATCAAAATATCTTTTTTTACCTTTAACTGTGATCATCTACTATCCTCTCCTCCCCAAATAATAACCTACAAAATAGATTGTTGATCTGGCAACTCACAAGAACCTTCTAAACATATCAAAGACAAGAGAAAGGTTATGTCCATGGTCATGGAATGCCTGTGCTAAATGTTCGTAAGGGGTCAGAAACACCAATTACACAAAATGAAAAAATAAAGTTTTCATAGGTACGCCACAACAGTAGATGGAGCACATAGACTCCTCCACTAAAGTTCCAAATACCACCTATTCAAGCAAAGTTCAGCTTTCCAACTGATTTGTTTCATGTACTAAAACTCAAGACAGTGGAAGCTGTTCCGCATTGAGTTGTTACTACTAGGAACAAGGGCAGCTTATATTGCTTCCCTTCTTTTGCAACCCGACCTGGCCGTGATGTATGCACTATTCGACGACTCTCAAATATATCACTACAAGTTAAACCCTTTGATTGGGAGTTAACTCCTGGCTTGCTTCATTGCTTCCCGCTCACACGGAGGTGTGGTGGTGTTTTGGATTGGCTAGCAACCTTGTATATGTGCTTTTGAGTTTCTGGATATCATCATCAGACCAGCCGCGGTTAAGGATTAGCTATCATTTAAGCAAGGCAGGTATGCAATTATGTGAAGAACAGGCAGAAACATGGATGCTTCACGAAACTATGGACGCCTTGGTAAATTTTTTTTTCTCTATTTTTGTGGAAAAGTCGTAATTGTCGGTGGAGATGGGGGTCACTGTGGTTGGAGATGATACTCTATTCGCTGTTTGGGATATGTATAGACTGAGGAAGTGGTATGTAGTCCCATACCCTTGCATGTTGTTGTCTCAGCGCTAAGTTTCATCGATAGGCAAGGAAAGATACAAATGGTGGTTATTATAATGCGAATACTACCAGAAAAGAAGCTTCAATCACAAAGGCAATCCTGACTTACACAAAGTAGTGTTTATCTTAAACGAACTGGACTGGATTTTTATACGTGATATTTTCCATGAATTCCATGCCGAGCAGTAGTGTATAGTATGGCTCACAAAGGGGTTATGATAGATGGTACTTTGTTTTGCACTCTGTTAAGGCGGTACTCAATATTTTCTATCACAACTCCATTGTACCTCCTGGTATATAAAGACGTTTATAGAACAAATCATTTTCGAACTGTATTTTTACAGCCATTACAACCAGCCAAGATTCTAGCACCACTACGTCTGCTTGGTGATACACCTTATAGCTTCTTTCCTTAGACTGTGTTTTAGAGCCAAATACAAGACGTATCTACCCTACACCTCCAATAGCACAATTTTGAAGTTAATCTATATAATTATTGATCAATTTATGACAACACCATCGATAATGCAATTTTTGAAAACTGAGAACTTGTCACATGATTCAGTACCTACTGCAGTAACATTGTCACCAAGCATATCACCATCGAGGGATTATTTCTCCATCAAGCCTAAATTATCTTTGGATATCGCTAGTCCTTCAGATTTCAATACTGAAGAAAGTGATGACGAGGAAGACTCAGAGACAGATCATTTGTTGGAACCTTTTGATGGTGTATCAATAGCCAACAATGATGAACTGCAATTTTATTCACCACTAACCCCATTTGAGTTGCTGAATGGTTCACCCAGTTCAGATTCAGTCACATCAAAATCCTCGAATCAGACTGTAATAAACACTCCACCTCCACATTTCCAATTATCCCTACCAAACTTAAATGCATACAAGTTCCTTATAGTTGATGATAATTTGGTAAACTTAAAGATCCTCAACAGAGTATTGTCAAAATTGTATCCGAGGAGTTCCATACTACAAATACAAGATTCGAGTTTGGTGGAGAATATCTTGAAAAGGCAGCAATTTGACTCTATATTCATTGACATTGAAATGCCCAAAGTTAACGGTATAGACATCGCAAAGTTTGTAAGATCAGACTCTCGATTTAGTAAAGTTGGTTTGATAGCAGTTACCACCAGAAATAGTCTACAAGATTTGAAGCTATTTGAAAAGAATGGGATTGATTATGCATTCAATAAACCTATGAATTACAAATTGGATTGCATAGGCTCAATAATCGATAATGTTATGGAGGCGAGAAGAAATTTGGAAGATGCTTCAACGCCTTCCACAATCTAGCACGCTATCGCGTCAGCTACTTATTGCTTTTACCAGATTTACTGTTCATTATATTATGTTATTTATTCTAATGGTTTTTGTCAATTATGTATTATGTATTTTGGGTTTTACGGGTTTTTATTTAATAGAATGGGGATGGGGTTCAGTGACTTGGAAGAAGATAATGTAGACGCCTTAGAGCAGCATTGTAAAAACGTATGATGGCCAAAGTTACAGTTGCAACAAAATGTAAGAAACCCTTAAACTGAAGAGTGTGACTACTAAGCGAAAGATAACACTTGCGCAGCTCTTGCACTAAGCAAACATATATTCCTTCAGTTGTATCTGTTGCAAGGAATTTGACTTTTTGCTTACTCGGTCGTTTGGTGGTCACATTTGTGAGAGCAACAGGAACAGGCCATAGAATTTTAAAAAGCCGCTCTTCTTGTCATCGCAGATTGCTCGGTTTGGAAGGATCACAGGTAAAACAAAGGACCGCCCAAGGTGGTACCATATTGTTTTCCGAAGATCTAATGAAACCTTGGGAACCCTTGTGGCTTGTTATCAACGACCCTTTTCTCTGCAAATAGATTAAAAAAGGTTTAGGTATGCGTAGTGGGAAAGTTCAATTTGGTAGTATTAAGAGGGGCACAGATTTGGATTGTTGGGTTTTTTAAATCAGCGGTTCCGCCTGAGATTCCGAAACCTCCACAATCAAAAGCTCTACTCGTTGGGTTATTATCCAACTTTGTCAAAAAATGCGACATTTATCTAAATGTCACTTTAGATAAATCAACTTGGTGTATAAAACAGGATTTGATGCGAGGACTAATTAGCGTTCTAGACTTAATATTTTGCAGTTTCTTGAGATCTAAACTGTAGATGCAATTGTTGCCGAAAGACACCACCACAGAGTATGAAATGAAACGATGTGAAGAAAGGGTTTTCATTCGTTTCATCTCGAATAAGCTGGCATGCCTATGTTAACAATTTTAATTTGTAAAATCAGACAATCTCTTGTAAAGTTTGAAAACGAAGCTAAGTGATTTCAAATACTAGTTCGACAGCCGTTAAGATTTTGGAAAGAAAATGTCCTTGTTGATAAACCCTACATCGCAAATTACTGGCTATCTAATTGAATAACAGCTGAACGTCAAATTGAAGACTCTGAGAGGAAAACTTGCTTGCACTGAAGTACTACAAATACATAAATTATATCACGTGATTCGGTTCAAAAAGACTTGAAACTTAATTCATGTAGGTGGGATTCAAAGTTTTCAGTGGTATGCACAAAGGATGTAAAATCTGAAGTTTTAATAAAATGTAAGTCAATGGTAAATAAGATGAAGGAGCTTCTTGAATACTCGTATAGCTGTAGTATCTTCCACATTTAATACAATTTTACTATTTAACCTAGTTTGTGATTTTGAAGGCGGTACATGGAAAGAAACATCACTACATAGGAAAAGCAATCAGCAGATAGCGGTAATAAATCCCATAATTGCTAATCAACTATTCAAAACGTATGATGCTGTAGAATGGGGTTAATTTTTGAGGAACTTTTGGCAGATTGCACAGAGATGCGTTTGATTTCTATAGATGTACAAATAACCTTCAACAGTAAAAGCTCCTATGGTGTAGCGGCTATCACAGTTGATTGCAATTCATTAGTTTTGTAATTATCAATTGGTCCCTGGTTCGATTCCGGGTGGGAGCTTTGTTTTTACTTAGGTTTTTTTTCACCTTCAATATATAAATTCCAAATTACCAGGATTGCATCTCTTGAATTGTTCTAATCCCAAACTGAACGCTCGAATAGGAAAAGCCTTAGTCATACAGCTGGCATAAAATCAGAGAACAACTTCTGATTACATATACCCTAATCTATAGCTCAATTAGTTGTTGTTATCTGGTAGCACACTGTCTCTCTTCTGTCTCACATCTTCCCATCGCTAAAAAAAATTCTTCCTCATCTCATTACAAAACTAACTCAAACAACCGTCACTTCAATCAAACTATGGGTAAAACCTCGAAACAAACCAAAAAGTTCCAAAATAAACACTTGAAACATACGATACAACATCGTAAGAAAGTACAGGACCATAACAAAAACTTTGCAGCAAAAAAGAAAAGTAAATCCACGGGTGAACCAGAGAAACCAAAACGGGATGGTAAGGCAAAAGAAGTTTTTGAAGATATGTCCGTTGATGATTTCTTCGCAGGAGGATTTGAAGTTCCTAAGGAAAAGAAGCAAAAGAAGAAACAAATAGTGGAGGAGGAGGATGCAGATTCATCTGAAGAAGAAGACGATGAAGAAACTATGAAGGAAAATTTGAAGAGCTTGGAAGAAAAAGATCCTGAATTTTACAAATATTTGAAAGAGAATGATACTGGATTGTTGGATTTTGAGGGGGTCGATCCATTAGGCGCAATCAGCGATGATGAGGACGATGATGAAGAAAAGGAAGTAGAGCAAGATCAAACGGAAGAAGGAGAAGTAGAACCAAGAGTTAAAAAATCCGGAGCTAAAATTGAAATCACAACTCAATTAGTCAAGAAGTGGAATGAACAATTACATAAACCATCTCCAAAGGTAATTAGAAATATTGTTATTGCATTCAAAGCAGCGGTCAACATCAACAACTCCGAAGGTGAAGATTATAAATATGCAGTTACTAATCCAAAGGCATTTTCAGAGTTGATGTTATTAGTACTCAAGAAAGTCCCAACGGCAATTCAAAAGATTGTTAAATATAAAACAAACCCTCAAGGTGTGAGAACAATTCCACAAAGGAACCAACATGCTTCACAAATCGCCACAATCTTGAAAAACCAAGCTGGATCATTCATTACATTATTGAAAGACATCACCAACACTGAAACTGCTGCTTTGGTCTTAGCTTCAATATATGAAGTATTTCCTTTTTATTTGTCTTATAGACGATTGTTAAAACAGATCTTATCTTCAGTGGTTGATGTATGGGCAAGTACTCCTGATATAAACACTCAAATTGCCACATTTGCATTTTTAAATAATGTTGCTAAAGAATTTCCAAAGTCTGTACTCGAAACTCTTTTGAAATTGACTTATTCATCATTTTTACAAAATTGTAGAAAGACTAGTGATCACAGTATGCCACAAATCAACTTTTGTAAAAACTCAGCTGCTGAATTATTTGGCATTGATGAAAACTTGAGTTATCAAATTGGCTTCGAATATATCAGACAATTAGCAATACATTTAAGAAACAGTATTAATACCACTTCAAATGCTAAAGAAGGTTATAAGACTATTTATAACTGGCAATATTGTCATTCTTTAGATTTCTGGTCTCGAGTTTTATCACAACACTGTAATCCAGAAAAAGAATTAATGAATCATAAATCAAAAGAATCTCCATTAAGGCAATTAATTTACCCATTAGTTCAGGTTACCTTAGGTACAATTAGATTAATCCCAGCAGCTCAGTTTTTTCCACTAAGATTCTACTTAATCAGATCATTAACTAGATTATCTCAATCAACGGGAGTATTCATTCCTTTATTCCCATTAATTTCAGAAATTTTGACATCAACAGCAATAACAAAGCCACCAAAATCTTCAAATTTACAAGCTGTGGATTTCGATAATAATATTAAAGTAAACCAAGCTTATTTAGGTACCAGAATATATCAGGATGGTTTATGTGAACAATTTACAGAATTATCAAGTGAATTCTTTGGTTTATACGCTAAAAATATTGCATTCCCTGAATTAGTTACACCTGCTGTGTTGTCATTAAGAAGATTCACCAAAAAATCCAAAAATGTCAAATTCAATAAACAGTTAGGACAATTGATCGAGAAATTGAATTCTAATGCTACTTTTATATCCGGCAAAAGATCAAATGTTGAATATGGACCAAGTAATAAGACCGCAGTGCAATTATTTTTAAATGATTTCCCATGGGATAAAACTCCATTAGGTCAATACATCGTTGTGCAGAGACAGTTGAAAGAAGAAAGATTAAAAGTATTGAAAGAAGCCCAAGAAGCCCAAGAAGAAGAAAAAGCTAAGGCAGCAAAGAAAAAGGAAGAAGGCGAATCTGACATAGAAATGGAAATCAATGATGATGATGATGAAGAGAATTCTTAATAATAAAGATAATAAAATTTAATAGATACATATTAATATATACAACATTACGGATCAATAGGAATGAAATTCCCAACAATGCAACTTGGAATATTGTATCTATCCCTTCGTATTGTAAAACTAAAACAACAACTTTTCCTCTTTATACCGTCTCTCGTTCTTAGGTTACAGCTCGTCAAAACTGCCTTCTGTCCTTTATCAAAAGCAATTGCGCCATATTTTTCCCAAAAATTCACTGCACTCTCTTCACTCATTAATTCATATATTGCTAATTTTCCATCTTTCAAATCATCAGTACTTACACCCACAAGTGAAGCAAATTCTTTATTTCCTCTATAAATTTCTCCTGTTCGTCTCCATAAACATGCAGGAATGGCCATTGATGTAAATACTCGATCATAATCCAATAGCATTCTTTCAAAGCTTTCCTCAACAAGAACTAGGTCAACATCTTTTAATGTTCGAGCTATTGCTCTAAAAGCAGGACGAAAAATTGATAATGGCTTGAGAATTCTTTGTCTACTTGAAATGTTCATATAATTATCCATATAACTTTGTAGTCTCGCATACCCTTTTGCATAATTGTACGGTTGTAGTAAACCAGCTTCTAACTTTGCTTTAATGACCTGTTTCAACCTTTCCTCTGGCGAAATTTCAGTTGTTGGATCTGCAGCTGTCAAAAAGAATTTATCTCTTGCAGAATCAGATATTACTGGTTGATGATTCTGATCAATGTTCTTGGGGGATTGAGGATCTCGAGCCAGTTGTATTTGTGGTTGTTGCTGCTGCTGCTGCGGTTGATGATGATGATGACGATGATGACGTTGATGTTGTTGTTGCTGTTGTTGTTGTGGTTGCTGTTGTGGTTGTTGTTCCTGTTGTGGTTGTTGTTGCTGTTGTTGTTGCTGTTGCTGTTGCGGTTGCAGAAACACTTCGTTGGTGAACGTAGATGTAAATAAATTAGCATTCGGTGAAAATGCCAACGCTTGGTTCAAATTTGTTGCACTATTTCCACCACTTTCATTGAATGTTCCACCAGTATTGGCAGTATTCAGTACACCAAAATTTAAAATTCCATTCAGATCATCATTCAATGCCCCATTCACTAATTCCGGATCATCTATCATAGAAAGAAAATCATTCAACGAACTAAACTCACTACCTACATGTTCTGAATAAAAGAAAGGCTCCTGATTATATTGTAAGGTTTGTGATAGCACAGATGTTTTCAAGGTTTTAGATGGCTGTGAAACATTTCCTTGGTATTGTGAAGGTTGAGGTAATTGTGTCTGTGAATTTGATGACGATACAGAAGGTCTAACATCCAGTGCAGATGAGTGCAAAACTGGTAACGGTAATGCTACATTTGCCGATTGCGACGATACCTTCGGAGATTCAATCATTATAATTCCTTCACTTTGGGTCTTTCTCAATGCATCTGCCTTCTTTCGTTGTCTAGAGTTTGAAGGTTCATCGTAACACAAATGCCCTATTCCCCTTTTAATACATCTTTGACAAGGTCTTGTCTCATCACAAATCATATGAGAGCGCCGACAATAAACACAAGCTATCTCCAATTTCTTTTTCCTTTTCTTCATCGGTTTTTCTAGTTTAGATTCTATTATTTCTTGTTTGATATCAAAGTTCTGTTGACTAGTTGTACCCCCGTTCTCGTTCCCATTTGTAGGTTCCGTGGGGTCCTGCGTATTCATGACAATCCTAGCACTATTATACTTATGAGACAGTCTGGAGCTATCTGCTATCAGTTGACACTAGTATATCGTGGTGTATATGGCTATTTACTGCAGAGTCTTGTGCTGCAACGGATTTCACTGCACTGGGTCTGTTTGGATTTCTTATAAAAAAATCAACACAAATTTCTGGCGCTCATCCCGAAAGTATTAGTCACGCGAGTTGCAGACTTCCGAGGTTTGTGGATATTTTGTAGAAAACACCATCAATAATACTAACTAGAAACCATAAATATCAAACCTAACCATACGACCTAAAAATAACCTAAATAAACTAAAATAATCATTGAGACAAGTCTGGTGTAGAATCTTCATTACCCAGTTCTGCTCCATTTGTAGAAGATTAGTGCACAGAAGTATCAACAGTGACCGGATTGTCACCAGAATCAATACTGACGCTTAATTCGTTTTCGTCACTTGTAGTCTTTCTGAAACGATTCAATATATCCAGCGGTCTAGAAATCAAGAATGGCTTAGAATTCTGTAAGCTCGTGGTAGTGAGTCCACTTGAACTACCTTCCATAGGACTACTTTTTGCTGTGTAAAATGATAAATCGGAAGCTGCAGTTGCTATGCTCTCTGTGTTAAAATTGTGAGAAGTTTCCTCTTGAGATGCATTAGTTCTTGATGATGATGGCTCGGGATGAAATTGTTCAATTTCATCACTTTCTACCTGAGCTGGTGTAAACGGACTAGAAGGACCTGCTTCGAAATCTATGGTGCTTCCGTAATCCAAATTTTCTTGGCCTGCAAGTAAATAAGAATTGTTTGAGCTATTGTTTAGTGTAGAATTACACAAAGGGCAACTTCTTTTGAAATTTATCAACCAATTAGATAAACATTTTTCATGAAAAAAGTGTTTACACTCCAAAACTAATACTTTTGACTTTAATGGGATATATTTATCCAAGCAAATTGAACATTTATATGCTGGGAAAAAATCATCAGGTGCTGTTATTGCATGCATTGGACCTTTGGAAGATCTTAAATCTATGCCTCCAACTATAATCTTATTTATTGATACGGAGGAACCATTAGGAGACTGCTTCGGGGACTCAAAAAGCACAGTCAAATCACTGTCTTTAGGAACCATATTGGTTTGTCCGGTTGCTTTTAGATAATGTTGAAAATATCGCCCAAGAATCAAATGATCTATATTGTATATATACACGGGCAAACTTTTCACCATCTTGGCATTTCTCAAGTTTATTTGTCTTCTTCTCAACTTTTGTCCACATATGATTATGGAGTAGAATATTACAATCAATAGCGGTGGTGATAAAACCATTGAAGAAACGATGCTAAACCAATTTCCAATATATGCTGTACTTATTTCAAGCATCAAATTCTCTCTCTCTATACTCTTCAAAAGTCTATAATCTTCGTTTGTGATGAACATGATTGGGATTTTCAATGATCCATCTTGATTGAAAGTACTGGAAAACATAGAAATCAAACCCCTATATGGTTCATCATTTGCAATAATAATGCTCGTTGGGTCTAACTCCGATTCAACTAAATTGGAGACTTTATCAACAAAAGTGCAGTCACCTCGTAACACAATAATCACCTTCTTTTGATAATCTTCTAGCTCCTTTTCACTTTCAAACTCGATTTTGGAACATGCATTGAACGGTAATATTCTATACTTGCTTAGCATTATGTAATTCAATATGGGACTAAAAGAAGCGTATCTCCCAATTAATTCGTGAGTGGTTACATTGCTATTATCCACGGGTAACGATGTATTAAATGCAATAACAGAATCAATAGGAAAGAACGAATTAACAACGTTGTTTAAAGGATAATCCAATTCAGCATCCAATATTTGTGAATCTACCGAAAGCTCTTTTCTGAATTTTCTGCTACCATCCTGAGTGAAATAGGCCTCTCTTAATTCTTTTATTGAATTCTTGGCTAGATATATCGCTTCCTCTAGATCACATTGTGTTGATGATAGTTTTTGATTTATTAAGTAGAAACATATCAAAATAAGTGAGCAAAAAACAATTATTCTTGGTTGGTAGATCGACCGTGTGGGAGACGCATGGCTACTACGTCCCAGTATCAAAGAAGGATGACTCATGTTGTGTGGTTTGTAGCTGAAGTTATACGAGCTAAGATAAGGGGTACCTTGATAGATCTGATGTGCTTAGTCTTTATACACTTCGCGCGGTATGTGATGTGTGAGCCACACTACTTTACATCAGAGCTACCAATCTAAAATTCAAGTCCTATTATTGTGCCAATTACACATCTATAAACCTAGCTTTTAAAACACATCTCCCAACTTCAATCTTGGTGCAATATTCATAGACAATAGCTCTTGGAATAACAATTTGGCAGCGTAAGGTATCGTCATTTTTATGATATTTTCAGAACTTTTACAAGTAGTACACCAGGAATTATAACCCATCAACCCACATTTGTTACAAATGTCAACTTCAAATGCATCAGATGATATCATTAATCTTTCCAACAACAACTGAGACGCACCATATGCAATAACACAATCTCTCTCCATTTCACCCAATCTTAAACCACCGTCTCTCGATCTACCTTCAGTTGGTTGTCTTGTTAATACGGCTCTTGGGCCTCTTGCTCTTGCATGCATTTTATCTAACACCATATGCTTCAACTTTTGATAATATATTGGCCCAAAGAATATATATGCTTGTAAACATTCGCCTGTAATACCGGAATATAATTGATCTTTTCCTGAGTATGAAAATCCCTTTTCAACCAATATTTTAGACATTTCTTCTAACTTGGAACCACCAAAACAAGTACCGTATTCCAAGGAACCATTCAAAACACCTGCTTTACCTGAAACTAACTCAATCATTTTACCAACTGTCATACGAGATGGGAAACCATGCGGATTCATAATAATATCTGGTGATATACCATCATCGTTAAATGGTAAATCTTCTTGTTGGACAATGATACCACAAACACCCTTTTGACCATGTCTTGAAGAAAACTTATCACCCAATTCTGGTCTTCTGGTTTGTCTAAGCAATACTTTAATTAAAGCTTGATCATTATCACTTACTGACATCATAACTTGATCAACGTATGAAGGTTCTGGACCCTTGTAAAATGCAGCAACTTCTCTATGACTTTCCGCTGATTGAACTTCTTGATGTCCTCCAAGTGTGGATTCCCCTGCATTTGTAGGAACAAATTTATTTGCATAAACCTGTCCATTTTCAATTCTACTACCAACTTCCCCTAAACCATCTGGACCTAACGCTTGATGTGGGAAAATTGGTTTATTTTCTTCATCAACCCTCATACCCGAGAGAATATCCTTAGTGTGATTTGGATATTTCTTTAATTGTACTGTGTTCTTACGTACAACTTGACAACGACCAAACCCTCTATCCAAGGATGATTTATTCAACACTAAGGCATCTTCAATATCATATCCTGAATATGACATGACAGCAACAGTGGCATTTTGACCAGCTGGTAATTTATCATAATTAATCAATTCAATTGTCTTTGTCTTTACCATAGGTTGTTGAGGGTATACCATGAAATATAATAATGTGTCAATTCTTCTGAATTGATTATATGCTATAGCACCAATAGCCTGCTTACCCATCGCACATTGATAAGTATTTCTTGGTGATTGATTATGATGTGGATATGGAATCAACCCTGCAACAGCACCCAACACAGTGAATGGCTCAATTTCCAAGTGAGTCACAGACGTGTATGGATGTTCATTTATATTATTTTCATATAACGCAATAAGTGAATCGTTTTCTTCATTAACGTCGAGATATTCCACCAAACCATGGTGTAAGAAATCGTCAAACTTCCACTCTCCTTTTAATAATTTTTTTAAATGATCAGCAGTAACTCTTGATTGATTATTCTCGACTATAATTAATGGTCGACAAATTCTACCTCCGTCGGTGGCTATATGAACTGCTTGGTGATGGGTATTAGTATATATTGAGATAAATGCTGAAATTTTTCCATTTCTTCTCAAATGTCGGAAATCAGTAACAAATTTCACTGGGAATCTAGTTGTACCTATTAATGTACCATTGAGATAAATACCAAAATTACCTTTGGAATGTAAAGTAGCCGAATCCAATGCTAATATCTGTTCGCAACCCAATGCAACGCATAGTTTCTTTATTGGTAATTCCTCATCATCTGTAGTAATATGTGTCATTAGTGCTAAGTTTTTAACTAAACCACAAGCTTCACCTTCGGGAGTATCAGCTGTACACAACATACCAAATTGTGAAGGTTGCAAAGCTCTTGGACCAGAGACTTTTCTTGATTTTTCGAACTGTGATGAAATACGAGTCATCATACCTAATGCAGAAATATACGACAATCTAGATAAAACATGTGTCACACCTGCCCTTTCCATCTTGAAACGTTTTAATGACCAATTACCAGTAGAAATAGCTCGATTTAATCCCATTGTTATATTATTTGAGTGAATATTAATTGATAATAACGCGTCAAATTCTGATGTTCTACTTGGTTTCTTCAATATCTTGTCAATGTTGGCCTTGAAGTCTGAATTGAATTTTTTGAATAAATCTTCAAACAATAAGGACATCAATTGACCTGCTAACTCCAATCTTTTATTACCAACATAATCTCTATCATCGACCATTTTAGTGTTGTGTATTGCCATCACAACACGTCTAGCCATTATAGCAATATAAAGTGCTTTTTCCCTGAATTGTAAACCTGAAACAGTTAAATGTGCAATAATAGTAGTTGCTATGGCTTCTATACCTTCTTGTAATTGTGATAATTTAGGAGAACCTGCTCTTCTTATAGTCTTGACTCTTCTACCAACATAATTTAAAGCTTGTTGTTGGGTAAATACTTCTAATCTAGCCGCTTCTTCAAAATTAACCACAAATAAATCTTGATAAGCTGGATCAGATCCACAAACTAACTGTAAAATTTCTAAATCTGATGTTATTCCAGCAGCCTTCAATACGATAACAATAGGAACATCTTCACTAATGGAGTTATGTTTTAAATAGATCTTGTCATTCTTTGTAATTACGTATGTCTTTGATTTACGTTCATGTGTAGATGAAGTAACTGATGCTTGAACTATACCCTTTTTCTCATCAGCTTCAACGATAATTCTATTCTTTGATAATTGTTCTTGAACCAATATAACCTTTTCAGTACCATTCACGACAAAATATCCACCTGGATCTAATGGACATTCATCAACTAGTGCCATTTGCCTCTCATTCATTCCATCCAACATACATTTATTTGATCTTAACATGACTGGCATTCTCCCAATTTCTAAGTCATAATGTCTGATAATTTTACGCCCTCGAGTATATTCAACATCAACATAAATTGGAGCTGAGTATGTCAAATCTCGCAATCTACATTCATGTGGTGGTAAAATGACTTCCTTGATACCTGGACCCGAAGTTGACCTGTGTCCCACTCTGATATCCAAATACTTGACATAAAAATCAGGATCTACGTCTGACAAAACTAATGCATTTGCATCAAGAATTTTTTTTAAATCGATATCGACAAAATAGTTGAATGAATCCAAGTGTTGTTTAACCAAACCTTTGATCTTTAAAAAGGCTGGTAATAAATTCCATTTGTCATCAGCCGTGTTTACTTCATCAGTCAACTTTTTACCCTTGTATTCAGGCTTTAATAGCTCATTGAATGCAGCATCGAACTCCAGAACTGCATTTGTACGCTTTCTTCTAGGAGGCATCGGTGACGAGTGTTCAGTGGATGTCTATTGATCTCATCCTAGTAATTTTTTCTCAACTCCATTACTGTGCATCGGTCGTGAGAGACACGAACTACAAATTCTTTGTTTGTGATTTAGTACCGGCCGGCTGATTCAACACCAAATGTCGTCGAATCTATTCAAATCCACTGTAAATGAGTACCTAGAAGGTCTTCCGAAGACCGTGCAATCAATGCTATACGAGGCACCAGCCACATGCTTATCAATTTATCGATTGCTTTCACCAATGGCAAAGTTTTATATCATGTCCATGATTTTCAATGAGAAGCCGATAGCATTGAAAGATTTGGGTAAGTGGTGCAAACCTCTGGCTAGGAAGTTGGAATATGAGGCATTGAAAAGATTGGAATCGCTACATTTAATAGAATACGATAGTAAGGGGTCGCATATTAGACTACATTCAGTGTTTCGACAAAATTTCAGAGACTGCTTGACGGGCACTCAAGAGCCTAACGCTTTTGGAAGCATAAGTACTACGATGGACAAACATAAAGTCGATATTGCATTTTTGGATTCCTTTGCATCACAGAAATGGGAGACCATTTTACATTTCATGGTGGGGACGGAAGGAACTGCAACTCCATCAAACTCTGTGTTGAGTTTACTAAAGCTAGGAGGGTTAATGGAAGGTTCAGGGCATCATTTAGCCATAACAAATACAGGATTTCAATTTCTATTACAAGATGTAAATGCTCAAATATGGACACTATTATTGCAGTATTTGAATCTCACTCAGGAGCTAAATATGGATCCAGTCGATGTTTTAAATTTTATATTCATTTTGGGATCTCTAGAATTGGGTAAAAGTTATGCAGTGTCAAGTTTAAGTGAAACACAAGTAAGCATGTTGGCGGATTTAAAGGACTATGGATTAATCTATCAACGAACAGATTCATCGGGAAGATTCTATCCAACGAGACTAGCAACCACATTAACATCAGACTCGGCCGCTTTGAAGACCCCATCAATGGCAGTTGAACAATCACTTGAAGAGACTGACAAACAATCGGCTTCATCTTCATCTTCAAATGTCCAAGAATCAATCATAATAGAAACCAACTTCAAGTTATATGCATATACCAACTCACCATTAGAAATTGCCATCTTGAACTTGTTTGTACATTTGAAGACAAGATTTGCAAATATGGTATGCGGACAAATCACAAGAGAATCTATACGAAGTGCATTATATAATGGAATTACAGCTGATCAGATTATCAAATTCTTGGAAACCCATGCCCATCCACAAATGAGAGGATTGGCCAAGGATAAATTGGATAAAAAAATTGAATTCGATACAAGTCATAATATTAACACTGCAGGTGGTGCACCACAAAGCAAGGCTGATGGTTCAGTATCTCAACATAAATTGGAACTCTTACCTCCCAATGTTGTTGATCAAATAAAACTATGGCAATTGGAACTGGATAGAATTCAAACATTTGATGGATACTTGTTTAAGGATTTTGCAAACCAACAAGAGTATGATATTTTGTCCAACTATGCAAATGAATTAGGGGTTCTAATTTGGTCAGATAGAATCAAGCGAAAATTCTTTGTGACAAAAGATGGAATGTCACAAGTTGCAGATTTTGCAAATCGTAAATTAAAACGATAATTATATACAAGCAATTGATATATATCTTTCAGCCAGAGCAATATTGACAGCTTTCTGGATTTTCTATATCACAAGCAACAGGTGTAGAATCATGGATATCGTACAGTTCGGAATCTGGGGTTGCATACGCAGGAGTCTTCTTTCGTTTAACTTGATCAGCTTCAAAGTAAATCTTTCTCTTAATAGTTTTATTTGGTACTTCTTGATTTGCAACCTTTTCTGCTTCTTCTGTATCAACAGTGAATTGAATAGCTCTTGAAGCTGCTTGAGTACGCAAATAATACATACCAGTTTTTAATCCCTTTTCCCATGCGTAAAAATGACAACTGGTTAATTTGCCAATGGTTGGATTTTGCAAGTATATATTCATACTTTGCGACTGATCGACAAACTTACCTCTATCAGCAGCCATGTCTATAATAACTTTTTGACTAATTTCCCATACTGTTTTATACAACTTTTTCATATCTTCAGGTATACTACTAATATTCTGTATTGATCCACCCTCCATCATAATTTTATTTCTCATTGGTGAATTCCACAATCCTAACTCTATCAAATCTTTGATCAAGTACTTATTCACCACTTGAAATTCACCCGATAATACACGACGATTATACAAATTTGAAGTGTATGGTTCGAAGCATTCATTGAAGCCCAAAATCTGGGACGTAGATGCAGTGGGCATTGGTGCCACCAATAATGAGTTTCTGATACCAAACCTTTGAACATTAGCCTTCAATGTATCCCAATCGCCATATAAGCTTGTGGGTTTGTGATTCCATAAGTCAAACTGCAAAATACCTTTTGATGCAGGTGACCCTTCAAAGGAGGCATAAGGGCCCTCAATTATGGCCAACTCTACAGATGCTTCGATTGCTGCGTGATAGATGGTCTCTGATATCTGAATATTTAGTAGTTTTGCTTCTGGGGAATCAAAAGGTAAACTAAGCTCTAGAAACAAATCTGCTAATCCCTGGATACCTAATGCAATTGGACGATGCTTCTTATTAGAATACTCAGCAGTCTCAACAGGATATTTGGTAACATCAATTACTTTATTCAAATTATTCGTTACTACTTTTGTTACTGAATGTAGTTTTGCAAAATCAAACTCTATAACATCATCAGTAGTTTTGAGGAAAGTTGGTAATGCAATTGAAGCTAGATTACACACTGCAGTTTCTTCAGGGGATGAATACTCCACGATTTCACAGCATAAATTTGAAGATTTGATAGTTCCCAAGTTCTTTTGATTTGATTTTTCATTACATGAATCTTTGTAGAGCATATATGGACCACCAGTTTCAGTTTGTGATTCTAATATTGCCAACCATAGTTTTTGAGCTTTAATCTTCTCGCTTTCTAATCCTTCACTTTCGTATTTTTCATACAACTCCACAAACTCTTTACCGTAAACATCACTCAAACCTGGAGCTTCATTGGACGAAAATAGTGACCAATCGCCATCTTCTTTCACTCTTTGCATAAATAAATCGGGTATCCATAATCCATAGAACAAATCTCTTGTTCTCTCTTCTTCATTACCATGGTTTTTTCTTATTTCAAGAATAGTGAATATGTCAGCATGCCATGGCTCTATATAAACAGCAAATGCTCCGGGACGTTTACCACCTCCTTGGTCAACATATCTTGCAGTGTTGTTAAATACACGTAACATGGGAACCAATCCATTTGCAGTTCCATTTGTACTTGCAATATATGATCCATTACCTCGAATATCATGAACATGAATCCCTATTCCTCCAGAAGCCTTTGAAATCAAAGCTGATTGATATAAAGTTTTATATATTCCGTCAATTGAATCCTCCTGCATTGCTAATAGAAAACAAGAAGATAAAAAATTGAAATCACTTCCGGCATTATACAATGTCGGGGATGCATGTATGAAGTACTTCCGGGACATTAAATCATAAGTCTCTGCAATTGCATTTAAATCGTCATAATGGATCCCTATTGCCACTCTAAGAAACAAATATTGGGGTAGTTCAGCAATGTCGCCATCCATTCTTAGAAGATACGAACTTTTCAAAGTCTTGATTCCAAAATATGTAAACTCGAGGTCTCTACTTGGCTCTATTAAGTCGTCAAAAAATTCTTTGTTCTTCATCACGGCTGCATGACATCTAGATGATATGGGGGAGTAAGATTTGCTTTTCATTGGCCTATATTCTCGTAATCTTTGAATATTTTCACTGAATGAGTATGGAACTTTCATATGGAGACCTTTAGCTTCCACTCTACCTGCTAGTATAGAATAATCTGGATGATGTATTATCCTACTTGCAATAACTTCAGCAACAAAAGTATATAGGTCTTGAATAGTTGAAGAATCTGGTAAACCTTCATATATGGAATCTACTATTTCACTTAGTTTGAAATGAGCGGTGTCCAAATCATGGCTGAGACTCTCAAGAAGATTTAGTATTTTGGCTCTATCAAACTTTTCAGCGGTACTAGACAGTACTATTATGGTCTTCATTAGTTGGTGTAATAAGTAGTTGTTAGTAATTAGCACAGAAATGTTTGTATTTTTTTTTTGCTGTATGGAACTCATCATGATGAAAGCCCTAAACACAAAAGTAACATGCAAGCAATTATTATGCAAGAGTGAGACAGCGAGTACCGTAACCACGAGCTAAACTAACTACCAAATACTAAATTATAATCCAAATGCAAGATCATGTACAAATCTTTCATTGTGAAATTATCATTGAATTCGGGTATCTCTTCTTCTTCGGCATCATTTTCGCAATTCTTACCTCCATCTTTAGTGCCATGGATGCTATCAAACTCACTGACTATTTCTCTTCTTTGCTCATCACTTAATGCTTTGAATTCATCACTTTCAAAATAATTGGTGACTTGCTCTTCTCTTTCTTGCTTTTTCGTCTCCCACTCCTTGATTTGCCAGTTCTTAAATCCACCAATTTTATCAAATTTGATAGAGTACTCATTGTGCAAGTAATTCGATGCCATCTGGGCCGCGTTTTGCCATTTGTAGATAAGCTGTTCAACCTTGATTTGCTCTTTTGTATATTTTAATGCTTTGATCAATGTATCTCTACGCATTTTGTGAAATTTTATTTGCTTATCTAAATTGATCTCTTTGGCAGACAAAGGGTCTTTTTGAACCAACGGTTTATATTCTATACTAGTTAGTACAAAACTCTTAGGGTTAAGCGTCAGATTGTACGTTACTTTTGGAGTTCAATGGCATTTTATAAGTTGATATGTATTTTGGCAACACAAGTTGTGAAGTATTTTGTTGTAAAGAAAAACAAAGACAGCCACGCAAATAAGACAGTTTTTGCTCAAGTTATCAATGCATTCAAGACGCTGTTCTCATTCGATTTTCCCCACACCTAAATTATTTGCCTTCTTACTCAGTTAGAAGTTCAATGAGATCGTTTTGAGCTTGGTAATCTTAGTTATTGAAAAAGATAGTGGTCGTGCGATGTTACTCAGATCTAGCAAGTTAAAATCTCAAAACTCACATACAATAGCTAAACAAAAAAAATTTAAGCTACTCCATCTGAACACAAATTCAGTACCTTTGTCAAAATTTAAAAAAGGTGAAAACCGTTGGCAAAAAATTCAGCTCCCACCCGGAATTGAACCAGGGACCAATTGATAATTACAAACCTAATGAGTTGCAATCAACTGTGATAGCCGCTACACCATAGGAGCACTTTTGTGCCACTTGAAGGATTCTGAAGTAACACAGCTATGATCAAAATTGATGTTTCTTCTAACTTAAGGTTACAGGTCATGACTGAAGACTCTTATTCGTTTACTTCCAAACATACGGGTTGTAAGAAGAATGTAGCTTTTACTCAATGTAAAGATTTAGGCCCTTTTTGGACTGTTTTGGCCTTGATTTTATTTAATACAACTAGTTGTTATAGAATGTATTGGTTTTACAGCTACAAATGTTTGTATTGTGAGCCTTGACGATACAGATGTATCGTCAATTAAGGCTCAAGAGTAAGAGTTAATATACAAAGAATGAGATGAATTTTCACTTATTTATAGTGAAAATTGTCAACGCTTGAGAAACAATCTTGCCAATGATTTACACACAGAATGTTTCATTTGCAGTGGTAATATACTGGGTCGATTTGCAACGTTGTAGTTACAGAGTAATACCATCGGGATGATACGGCATTCCGTATATTGGAATATTATCATGTTCCATATACTTCGTGAGATTGCAAATCGTATTTAATGTTACGGAGGTATTGCACCGTAACACTATCTAATATTCAGTCAAGTATGCTTTCAGAGAATTAAATTTGTAAAAGGCCACCCAGCCAGCACTAACCTAATATATACACGCTTGATAAAAGGAAGTGGATATAATGCAAGGTACGGAAGTTATATATTTTAGATTCTATACAAATCCATCAAATTTACCACCAAATGCATCTCCTAACCAATGATACAATTTGTCATAAACTCTATCCCCAGCACCATGATATAAAATATTATGATCACTATCTGGAAAAATGTGGACATCATAGTTTTCTACACCTTTTAAATTGAACTTATCTAGTAGCCACATCAGATTTATTAGATGAACATTATCATCACCTGTACCATGCATTATCAAAAGCCTTTTCAATAATTTAAAACTTTCAAAATCGTTGATCCTAGAATATTCTTTGTAGTGAGGATTTTCGTTCGGTCTATTCATGTATCTCTCCGTGTATACTGAGTCATAGAAGAGCCAATTTGTAACTGGTGCAACTGCCATCCCATATTTAAATGTTTGTCCTTTATCATACTCTACGGTCTTTAACGTTGTGAAACCACCATATGACCAACCCCAAACTGCTACTCTTTCCTTATCTATAATTTTTTTATTTGCAGTAATGTATTCTGAAGTGATTAATGTTAAATCTCTTGGTTCCCAATATCCAATATTGTTCGTGGCATAAGATTGAAATTTCCAATTTTCACCGCCAGTTCCTCTAGGTTCAATCACAAGTACAATTGCATTCAATCCTGCACTTGCAACTTCTAAAAATCCGATATCAAACTTTTTAAGAACTATTTGTGATCCTGGTCCACCATACGCATGAACTATCAATGGGTGTTTATGATTTGGGTTAAAATTGGGTGGTAAGATTTCCATGACGCTTAGACTAATATCGTTTTTATCGATTCTTATTTCCTTGTATATAACAGTAGGGAGATTTGTTTCCTTCAAATCCTTTTGAAACACCTCCGAACTATCCATTACTGGTTGCTTCATGATCAATTCCTCCAATTTTGTTTCCTCTTCAGATTTTAATTCATCATGTAAGGCGGGCATACTTACTAACCTTTGCCAAGGTTGATTTGGTCCTTTATATTTCAAGTCAAGATATTGTCCATCCTCAGAAAAATTGATCGCATAATACCCGTCTTTACCAACATCATTAATTTTGACAACTTTATGATCTGATAAATCAATACCTAAAACATGAGCATCCATCGAACTTCTAATAGTGCTCAAAAAGTATATAAAATTTTCTTTCTTGTCGTAATGAGCTTCACTAATGGCATCATATTCAGTGAAAACCTTCAGCGGAGATGATGCACTTGCTGAATCGAACATAGCCAACACATCCCGTCCATCAAATACAATGATATCAATGTATTTGTTACCATCTTTACTTTCAAGGACAGTCATAGGATGCATCTTTCCCACCCAGCCATTATATTCTTTGGTAACATTCATCGAGTTTATCACTGTAATTTCATTAGATACATTAGGTTGATATATTTTTTTTGATAATATGGAACTAGTTCTATCAGTTTGTTTCACGAGAAAGCTGTCATTATCAATCCAGGTGGCTTGGTATAGTATAAAGTCTTTACCTAAGCTTTCATCCTTGTCTCGTAGCGTCTCAACTTTCTTATCATCTGCTCTGTAGATATGAAATGATATTATAGGGATGTTCATACCTGGTTTAGGATACTTTATTGATGTCTTTATAGGATATTGATTGGTCCCATCAACTTTCAATTGATCCAGTTGTTGATACTGAGTTCCAATTTCAGTATTACCCTTGACATAGTAGTCCATTTCGACTGACTGTACTTCAGTATCATTGATCTTTGTAAATACAAGATACTTCTCATCCGGAGACCACCAAATCATTTTATCACTCACTATAACCTCCTCTTCATAAACCCAATCTGGTTTACCATTGAATATACTCGGAGACCCATCGTTTGTGATTTGCTGCACTTCACTGCTAGACACGTTTTGAATGAAAAGGTTATGTTCAAATCCAAAAACTATAAAATTACCATTTGGAGAAAATTCAGCAAAATGCAATTTGTCCAATATCTCTGCTTCAAATGGGTCCTGTTGACTTTCAAGCTTCTTTTTGTTTTTAGGTGGTTGTATTGGAACATAAGTTGAACTGACTGGATTATATAACCAGTATATTGAAAACATCAGATGTCTCCATTGTTGTAAAGTGTCAGTAACTAATATGTGCACGTTATTCAAATCCTCAACTGATTTAGATGGATTCAAAATAACATCTTGAATATAGAAAAAGTCATTCCGATAGGAAAACTTCTTTCCTGGCACAAAAATGTCTTTGAAATCACTATTGATTTGTTTGATAACAATTTTGTCCTTCTCCACAGTAAGATAGAATCCTGCTCCCTTACCTTGAGGGTATTGTCTTGGTGCCAACCATCGTATATATTCTTCATTCGGTGAATAATCACCATTCCTCCATGATACCATCGTTAGGTTCTTGAACTGTGGGTTATATTGGTTCAATGTAATATTTTGACCACTTATTGTAACATCAGTCTGCCATGTTATTTTAGATATAATTGTTGAAGGAGAAACTTGCGAATACATTATTAGACTCCCAATCCATAACACAATTGCAACTAACGAGAAAACTCCACACACCCTAGGATTTAATCCTTGCCTATGATATCTCATTAGTATTGATTGAAAAGTTGGGTCATTACTGAAATCATCCAGACCTTTACCCAGCCTAGCTGAATAATTTTCTATACCTAGGAAAACCTCTGATGATTGCGAGTCACTTGAATCTCGTGTAGGTACCAGCGTTGCTGTTTCCGTTTGTGTTGAAAATGAATCTGTCAGTGTAGATTCTGGGTGAGTGTTTTGTTCTATCATTTCATATTCTTCGTTATGTTGTTGTGAAGATCTTGAAAACATGATTTACCACGAAATTGATCATAAGGGAAATTGTCGTGAATATAACAACGATTGGAACAAAGATAATGATGGAAATAGACGGTTAGTCGACAAATAGACTTCAATTTGAAATAATTGATAATTACGTTGCCAAAATACTACCAAGCATTGTTTTGATGGACGTATTGCGTTTGGTTCTTAGCTTTCTACAAATAGTAAAGACCACCTATGCGGGAGTGTCTGCTTGCCCAAAAGCTCGGATGTCGCAACGATGTTGTCTCGTATTTATTTGAGACATTTAGTGATTTGATTCAAACACGTCCAAGTGGAAGAACAAACGGGGATTGTTCAGTACAGGGTTGAAATTAATTGCAACCAACCAGATCTAGTGAAAGAAAAGATGAATCAAACGTACCAGGATTGCTTATATTCAGAGATATTCAATGATAGCATTGATAAGGATGATGAGTTTTACAAATCCCTTTTTACAACACCTGTGCAATCTTCAGCTTTATCTAAGATTTTGACAACCAATTCCGAAACTATACCGTTGTCATCAGAAGTTGCAGATAGAAACATATCCATACTACAAGACATATTTATAATTGGTTTGAGAGTATTCACTGAGGCTACAAAGTCCAGTGATGCTTCAAATGCTGATTCAGACAGCAAGATAAGATCACAATTGGTTGAAGCTGCAGGCTTAGCAAGTAGTAATAATCAACACACAGCGGTTTCAGAGTTAGATAGCGGGGGCGACGATATTACAGATCTTAATGGTAATATGCCGAAGAATTCGAGTAGGCAAATCCTTAGTGAGTTTGAAGATGGTGATGATTTAACAACATTGAACGGACAGGAGAACCTGTTGCAACAAACAGACACTCAATTTTCCTCTTCATCAAGTGTAAATTTGCCTGTAGATGGATTAAATCATTTGGATGATAAGTTGCGCTCACAATTGATTGAGAATATTGTGGGATTATTTCAAGTATGGTTCAAAAATATTTATGAAACCAATGAAAAATTCAAAAAATCAAAGAATTCGTTAGGAATCTCAAGGAAATTTGATTTAAGCCTAAGTTTATTTGCATCGTATCAAGAAAAGGTGTCTATTTCGTCATTGACTGAGTTATTTACCAGATTGAAATTGTACCTCGCAAAATCGTTAGATGAAATTGAAGAATCTACAAGCACAGAATTTTCATGCTTTTTGAACTTAACAGCCATAAAGGGAACAATACAGTTGTTAAATCAGATATTGAAAACATTCTTCTTGGGGCTCAGCCTACATAGATCATCAAGCAATGAATATATTTCACTTAGACGTTTGATTTTCACATTTTTTGAAGTTGATTTTTCCGAAGTTTTTAATAGAATTCTACAGATAACGATTCCAAAAAAGGATGCCCAAGGTTATAAACCTCCCAGTGTTCGAATTTCGGTCAACACGTTGACAAAATTGTATTTAATACTCGGGGTTTTGGCTAATATACCTAAGAATTTGTTGCCAGATTCCAAATTTAACTTTTCATCAGATATCACTACATTAAAAACGGATGAATTCTCTAATCCATACATGACATTGTTCAACAAAGAATTTGACTGGGAAGTTTTTAATCGGGAAATAAACCTGAGAATTTTGCCAATTCTATGTATGGAGTTCAATTATTGTTATAATTTCCGTCCTGATTTATTAGTTGAGAAGATTCAAAACAGCTCCATATTAAATTGGATAAGTGGCAACCGTTTGAGCACAGATATTTATATAAACTGTGCTACCACGAGGACAATAACTAACCTTTCAAATGCAAAGTTGAGTGTTTTGAGTGGAGAAGACGAATTCATAAAGGATTTAGAACAAATTTATCAATCCAAAATCAGACGTTTATCATTTAAAGGGTATCACGACGATGAAAATCTAGAAGTTCAAAGACTATTTCCAGTACTACTAAATATTTATACGTTGTCGAAGAATTCCACATTTACTGATATATTCACTACACAAAGATATCGTTTTTATGAAAAAATTGAAGAGAAAGTAGAGGAAGAACTAGCACATGTCGAAACTTTTGAAGTTTGGTTATGTTTGTTGTCATATATTTTTGAATATCAATATCGCTCAAAGTTAATGCAAGCGTTGACCAATCTCTCCCTAATGACACTATTAAATTTAGATAGTAAGAAATTGAAAAAATTCCAAATTAACGAATATAAGTGGAAATTATGCCATCAGAAATCACCATTTATTCCTAATGATGCAGGTAAATTGGGTTATAAATCAAGTTTATTTTATATATTGGATTGTTTGCAGAATCTACTCAGGTTTAATCTTACTAATAAATTAAACCTTGCAAACTTCAAAATAGCATTGAATTTGATATATAAAATATTGCTTATGTTCAAAGAAGATGCAGATTTTGAAGTCGCAAGATACTCCTGGGTTGATTTTAATCGAAGCTTGTTTGGGTTACTCAAATTTATTAGAACTCAGAATTTGGCAAAGTCGAAATATATTAATTATGAAGAATTAGGAAGTGTAGTTGAAGAATGCTTTGAGATTATTAATTTGCTTCTCCATAAACGATTTAATATAGTTATGCAAATTCAAAATGAGGATACTTTGATATATTTTGGGTCTCATGAGTTCAAATCAATGAATTATAGCTTAATTTATAACATATTACTTAATTTTGAGATTATTGAAAATTTGATTGAACAGTTTGAGTTGGCGAAGTTGAATAATTTGAGGTCTTTATTCAATTGCATGAATTACTTCAGTGGTAAGTTTCATCTTACTGAAGAATCGAAAAGGACCGAATCACTGAAGAAGATTGATTTGATAAATTTTGACTTTGACTCCCCAGAATTCATTCAAATGCTTAATGAATACACCCTTGGTGCAAATGATCCATTAATCGATGACCTTACTGTAAAGGCTACAATACGTATTTACGGATACACACAAACATTCCGATACTTACAAAAACGACATCCCATAGACGATCAGGATATGCTTACTACTATCCAAAATGCATTTTTACTAATGATATAGATTTATATACATTTTTCTAACTTTTCGGAATATCCTCCATTTTAACTTTTCCTGTTTCTATCCAATACGGATCTATCAACTTCTCCTTATTCTCATACATCACCTTATAAGAATTTTTTATAGTACCTATACTAACACCCGTTTTATCTCTAATTTGTTGCTGAGTTATCTTATCACCATGGGATCTAGCAGCAAGGAAAATTGCACTCGCAGCTATGGTCGTAGGTGACCGCCCAGCCAAAATTCCCGATTCGTTACACCTTCTGGCAATAGACTCTGCGGCATTTGTGATTGGTGAATTCAACCCCAAATGAGAACAGAATCTTCGAATCAAATCCTCAGCTGAATGCGTGGTAAGACTGTTTGTTTCTTCAACCACTGCAGACTGTGGATCTTCAACTAGATGCGAATGAATGATCTTCTTGATAAGCCTTGCAACCTTTGCAATGTGCTTCGATGGAACATTGGTTAACGCCCTGATTTCTTCCAATGTACGAGGAACATCTGCTCTTCTGCATCCCAATAATATCACTGCTGCCATTATACTATCCTGAGTTTTACCTTTCAATAACCTATCCTCCCTCACTGCCTTGTATAGATGTTTAGCAGCATCACTCACGGACTTCGGTAATTGATACCCGTTACATAGTTCACCAATTCTTTGGTATGCAACCGTCAACGTGTTGTTTTTCTTATCCACCAAACTCTTAGATTGTGTTCTAGTTAAATCTCTCCCAGTTTTAGTGTTGGACGGAACGTAAGAGATCATCGTTGATAGATCTTCTGTATCTAGCAAAGAATTTCCGGCGTCTCCAACACGCGAAGGATCATCCCCATTCTGATCATCATTGTTGAATGTTCTCCATTCGGATCTTGTATCTACTATCCTATCACTAAGAACCAATCCACAGTTTCCACATATTATATCTCCTTCACTGAATCTTTCCACGAGGTCAGGTGGAAGCTGTCTACACTCCGAACAAGTTAGCGTGACATTTAGATTTGGGCCAGTGAACTTAGACATCGAATATGCATAAGTTGCTCCAGCTGTGAAGCAAACCGTTTATTGAATAGTTCCTCTTTTTTGTGGAGGAGAGTCTAGGTTTTTAGGTAAGAGGAATAAAGAAAAACCGGGTCTAATTGTGTGGCGGAACTGCAAAACTACAATACAGGAAAATTCATGTGCTGCTGGAGCGTAATGTGGCAAGGCAACAGGTAACAAACTGAAAACCCTACAAAGGTTCGATATTTGAGGTAATTGTTAACTAAGTGTGTAATACATATGTTTGTGGTTATGATTATATAGACTATTTAATCAGTATCCTACTTCTTTTCTTGCATTGTTCTGAAGAAATCCATACAGGAGGTGAAAACAACCAACAAGATACCACCACCTGGACCTAATCTCAAGACTTTAGGAATAAAACCCTTATACAATGCAGCAAAGCCTTCTTCTTTATAAACAATAGCTAAAGATGGATAAGTCCATTTGTATCTAGTGGAACCAGCTTGAATTCTTGATTTGACAACATCAAAAGGTGTATTTAATATGGTACCGAAAGTACCACCAATCGTACCACAAGTTAAATCAATTAAGGTCTTTTCAGTAGAATCTTTTGGTTTTGGTATAAGCTGTCTAACTTGATGAATACAACCGAAATAACCAGCATTCCACCAAATATGTCTCCACAATGTAGACTCCAAACCCTTGTATAACCCTAATGGGCCATTCTTCTGGACGATATCTTTCACAACTTCTCCCATACCATTGAATTTTGTTGTCTTGTCTTGCAATCTGATTTTGATCAATTCAAAAGGAACAACAACAAAGGATTCGGTGGCACCAGCAGTGGCACCAGTTAAAATAGCTAATGGCTGATTCATGGCCTTGACATCAAAAACGTTTCTATAGAACTTCCCCCATTCATCATTGGCAGCAAATTTTGTAGCTCTTTTTGGAGCTTCCATCAAAATTGGAGCTGAGATACCTTTATATAAACGTGAAAACCCTTCTTCCTTGACAATGTTTTTTAAGCATGAGAAAGTACCTTTGGTTGCATTTGTGGAGTCTAATTGCTGTCTTGTTTTGACCACATCTAATGGATACATCACAAGGATTTCTGATACACCAGCAATGGCACCGGATATGAATTGGTACATGAATGGCAATGGCTTTGGTTCGGACATGTTTGATTGTGACTACTCTTGATCAACTGTTATACTGGTGGAAACGATCAAACTGACAGGACGTGGGTAAGAAAGAAGAAGGAACTGAATTAATCGATCAGGAATAAAGGAAGTTGAAAAAAGTCTCTGAAGTTTTTTCCTCTCATTTTCTCTTTTCTTTGCCTATCTTGTCTTGTGTCGATTTACAGTTCGTACCAGTGGAAGTGGAGGGGGGGTTAAGCGCGCGAGAGAGCATGCAGGTTAGTGCCCGGACCAATGGTGTTGGGACAAACAGATGGACATGCTTGGAAGACTATAGAGACAGCCGCTAGTCCTACAGTTCAACCAACTAGACCAGAACAAATCAGACCTTAGCTGATATTTTTGGCCTGCGCTGTGGGATTAATCCTAGTGTATGCTAATCGAATGTTTGAGTAATCTTGTCATTGGCTAGGTCCAGTATCCTGGTATGCTGATTTCATAGCCGATCCACAGATAAGCTAGACAACATTGTTGGAGAAACCACCCACAGAGGTTGGGCGAAATTATTATTGGCCATCTAGCCTGGTCCTTCCGTAACTCGCTACTGTTTGTTGTTATGGATGTCGAATGGTAACATCCCAGTCATACGTAAAAGGACCCTAGTTACGACAAACGGTCCCCTGTCGATTGGTTTCATAGCGGTTCGGGTCAGCCAACCCGCGCTTTTGCCTCCTCACAAACTGTTTTCATAGCGTGATCAACTGGCTTATTAGAACTTCAACAATTGCATAAGCTAATATGTAGATATGGTCGACCGGACAAGGGATTGGCGTACTAAGATTTGCATTCGGGTTGAACTGGTTTGTGAATTGGTGAGTTAGTTTAAGCTTGCTCAGCCGAATTTTAACAACAATCAATACTATTCTATTGCAAGCTGAGTGTATATAGACAAGGTATATCTGTGCGCTCCTGAGTCCCTATGGAAGTAGCAACTCAATATCAAAGTATAGTATCTTACAACATAGTACGATTTAAAAGGACAGATTATCGTACCTGCACTACTCGTAATACTGCAGGATATACAACTATTTTAAAAACCTTTCATGAACCTTGCCTAAAACACTTCTGATTCAAACTTATGCCCAATCCGACAATCCTTCTTATTGTACCACGAAAGGTAAAAAACCCATAACCATGAAATTGATATTGTGATAACACCATCATGGAGGAACCCTAAAAATTATCATTATACTCCTAAAGCGACATTCTCCATCCCACCCCATCAACCTAACTTAATTTCAAGAACCGGAACATTGTTCAACCTTGACTCTCTTTGACAAATGCTCTGCCCTCTTTCAAGTTTGTCGTAACCGTGAGAGCCATACACACACATCTAATATGACAAAATATGTACAGAGGTACTTTTTCTTGTACACCCTTCAGCTTTTCAAAACTCAAACCATTCAGATACACTAGGTAAGACCATAAAATACTATACATTCTAAAGATGAGATATTTGACTTGTATGCGTTCTCACCTTTATAGTCCTGAACGGAAATGAAGAGCAATGCAAGAAGTGTAGTGAAACTATTTAGCCGTGGTGTTCCGTATTTGAGTTCTGTGATATTGGGGTGCAGATCAACTGAATGCACAAAGATTTGAACTATTGTAAAAACAGTCTAACTGCTCTACTATCTAACAACAGCGACTTTGAACGAGTGGGATTTGGTATATCTATGAGATTGTAATGATATTTATGCCCAAAGCAATTGCAAGTTATGAAAGTGATGAAAGAAATGCAACAGCATATAGTAGGTGTTTGTGCCCAAAAAAGAGGCGAATAGAAGCGTTTCTAGAACCCAGGATAGATCATTGCTTCTTCGTCATCTTTTCTATTGAAAGCCTGAGTCACTACAGAAGATTGTTTTTAAGTAATGCTCTTGTTTCACATCTTCATACGTGATCACGTCTTGTTTCCAAGAAAACGCTGGTAACTATATTATATCTTATGTATACCGGTTCCACAATTTTAGTATATAATTTACTGCAAATCTTCTACCCACCCCACTGATACCAAAACATTTTTGAGGAGTCCGTGTGTGTAATACTTTTCTATATCAATAAATGATAAAAGTTCTCCAGTTGGACCTAAATTCTAATAGTCATCAAATGAAGATATTGGCAAAAGTCAGAGTGACGTTCAAATTTCCTGGCAAGTCCACTAAATATGAGATGTATCTGGATTCAAAACTTCCTCTCTCGCAACTGTCAAAGAGAGGGTCGATAATATTTCCTGACGGTATTTCTGCACAGGAGTATGGACTACCACCGATAAACAAGTTGGAAGATGTTGATATACTACAAAGGTTCGAAGTTATACGATATCTAGAAGGGTTTAACATAGGCTATGATAGCGAAGTGCTGGAATTGGGTTTACGGAATTTACTAAAAACTACATTAGAATTATGAAAATTTAGGTTTGGGATCATGTTTATATAGAATGGTTTCAGATATGTATTTGTACGGCTAAATGTATGAGTTGTGATGATATGCGATACAAACGTAGTGAAAACCATCAATTTCAATCGACACATTGGCGATCCTTTGCAATGGTCACAACTAACACATTTAGCAGCACAAGTAGGTACTCTTAGTGCTCAAACAAAAGCTAGACTCTCTCATGTGGCTCCACATGGGTCTTTTGCTGCTGCTCATAGTACACAGGCTGCTTTTCTTCAAGGAGAAAGTTAACCTGACTGTGGCAACAGCATCGTTGGAACCATCATACAAAATCAACGCAGTTCTATCACCAGAGGTGATTTGGTAACACATCCACAACCTTAATCCAGATGAAAGATTTGGATACCTCAAATCTAGCCACAGTGTTGGGCTCCACAAATATCAGGGGGTTGCTGGTTTTCAACTGGCTGGAGTGGGGGCTAATGACACAAATGATTCACGTCACAGGCTCTTGGGACACGCTGTTTCTCCTAAAAAAATTTTCCCTTTATTTCGATCAAACAATCAAAACAAATTAGGAGAAAAACAACCACCAATACGATCGAATTCCCAACCTCCCTCTTCACTACCTAACTACTTTATAGTGCCAGTCCCCTCACTCTCCAATCAATCATTTGAGTTTTATGCATACAGCACAAGTACCGTCATTTTATTTATACAGCTTTCCACAAACTACATTTATCTAATGAATTAGTTTTTCAAATGCCCCTACTTGTCAAAACAATACTTCGATCTATTAGAGCCATATTTTCATCCCTTTATCTAGGGCTAATCATATTAACTATCCCTCTTGCATTTGATGTTGGTGGAGTCAACTGTGGTTTAGCATTTTCTTTGACTACTTTAGTTACATATTTTATATTGACTACAATAAGGATCTTAGCTCGAAAGACCAGATATTTTAGATGGATTTCATTGATATATTACTGCCAACATTTTTTTATTCCAAGTCTATTAACGTATTTCTTGAGTTACTATAGTCATAACAAAGGCGATAGTTCGAAACTTAATCCACTTATCATATGGAAGTTTGTATTGATCAATTCAACCCCAGTTTTTACGATATTGGAAGGCTTTTGTTCATTATTATTGATTCAGGCCATTGGACAAACTGTCAATTGGCTAACTCTCTATAAGTCAGATTCCTGGCTAATCATATCATTGATTGGAAGTGGATCTATGATTGCTGCTGCATTCTATTTTTTATATCGTATTTATATTTTCCCATTTACCATTGATATACTCAATGCATCACTTCTAGGTTCTTTGTTGACATCAACAATGGGGTTAGGATTATATGGTATTGTCAGTGGCAAAGGCTCAATGATCGAGTCATCATTGATATTTGCATATATCGTCAGATGTATTTATGAAACTTTTCCTATTTTGTCAGAGGGTGCATCACAAGCATTGACTAATTTATTAACCCTGGCAACATATAATGTTCGTAAAGAAATTCCAAAAATTCCTCCTTCAATTTTAAATCCAATTTCCGAAGTTGTGCCATTTTTAGCATCCACTTTACCTTCATCTTTCAAAGGAGTTTGGGAATTTTTGATTATGTCGATACAAAAATTAACTTTACCATTGTTAATCAACTTGGCTTACAGAATTGGTGTTTTTTACGCAGCTACAAAGATCATCCCATCATTATATCAATCAGTATCATATTCATCCATAACCCCACCAAAAACTCCACAGCCAAGGTCTCGCCAGACGTCAAATTTAGCATTGTCAGAATTGACTAATGATGTGCCGAAAGATGCCAATGGAATTGAAAGAAAACCTTTAAAATCAAGAAAATCATTCCACTTAAAACCGCCTCATCATCAACCACCATCAGCTATAATACGGCTCATATACGCTTACTCTCCATGTCTCATAATTGCTGTGTATACCCATTTAATGTTATCATACATTGGAGAATTAGGCACCGAGTTGAAAATATGGCCACTATGGGGGAATTCCATCAACTCAATCATCGTGCATCCTTGGAAATTCTGGAATTGGATTAATATGGTGACAACTTTAGTGCTATATGCTGCTGAATTACTGAGTAATGACAACTCTTCTGGTGGTGGTAACAGTTTGACAAGTCATTGGAAAGTAGAGTAAGTTGTTTAAATTCAATATTTCTTTTTTTTATTTCAGTTCTGTTTATTAACAAATTAATATATATTGCCTATTTAATTTATCAGTTTTGTCCATTATTGATGATACAACTTGTTCTTCATGAAAAAATTCTTCAGAAATTTTGCAAATCTCTTCACCTTCAATAAACCTGCCATCTTTCCAGACAGTGAATATCAAATGTAACTCAGAGCTTGACTCTATGTTTGCTTGGATGTTTCATCATATAGAATTTGAAAGAAAAATACTTGCACATCAATTATATGTCACACAAATGATAAATTACTTCACCTGAAGTCATAGAATACAAAGAAACCCGGCATATATGACTATGCAAAACCAAAAGTTCGGGTTTTGATAAAAAGGGGGGACGTCCATGAATCAAGAGTAAGCTCCATTGAGTTAATCAAATATCTTGATCATTCGTTATGACTATCGTTCAGGACACAAAGCCCCTATGTCGAGAAATTTCAAGTAAAACTTGAAAGATCACTAATGAGGAGTTAAATACCCATTAGGAAAAATACAGATAATTGCCAAATCTATCCAACAAGCACGATACACTCCTAGGATCCCAGTTTGATGAATTGCTTTGGGGTAAGATAAAAGACTTACAGAAATGGGTAATATATCAGAATCATCAACCAATGGTGAGAACACATGAAGAAAGTCAAGTACCAGAGCATCCCGAAAGGTGACAAAGATTCAAACGAATTAGTAAATTGACATTCTGGAAAATATGCACTTCCATGGAATCAAAACTCTAACAAATACCAGTCCAAAACTAATATGCCCTGTGAAACTAGCTTATCCTTCCACAATTGTGACCAGATTCTTCACCATCGCAGGAAATATATCAACACAAATTGGAGATAAAAAAGACAACTAATCCGTCAATGGAATCGATGATAATCCATTACGTTTCCGCTGTTGTGACAGGAGACTTTCCCCAAAGCATTATAATGGCATGACGCCCTTTTGTAAGCTTCGATAACAAATCTTCGATCATGGACGTGAAGAAGAAAAGGAGTAAAAAAGAGTTGAAAATTTTTCTTAGAATGTATGTTGATGAGAGGTGAGTAAAAATGAAGTAGTGTATATAAGTCCAATACCACACCCTATTTCAAGATCCATTCAATCCATGATTCAGGGAATAACCTTGATATAATATCATATGCTCGAGCTCCAGTACCACAATACATCACCGGTTGGTTTCTCTTTGTACTATATATCAAGTCAAATAAGGTATGATACAACTCTCTGAGACTTGTGCCTTTTCCAGAAGCTTTAATGGGGCTTGCTCTAAATTGAGATTTTGCAAAATCTTTAGAATACAATTCCTTCATCTCAGAAGTCCAGGATCTGACTTCTGAATTTATCAAACTTTCGATTCTTGGACCTGAGCTCAATTTCTGGTTCAGGATATGTAAATTGCCTAATCTGATTTGAGTAACTGATACTCCATGAGGCGATAATTCTCTGGTTAAAGTGGTAAATAAATGCTTTAATTCAGTTTGAAAGATTGTTTCCGGTCCGTGATATGGCATTTGCAAAGAACTCAAGATATTTGGATTTATTAATAATAATTTTGATTTTTGGGTCCTAATCATTTGTATCAATCCCAGTGAAAATAACTTTAGGTACGTCAACAATCTTTCATTTAATTTTGTCCAGCTTCCAATACCAATATTTTCAACTGGACCAATGGGAAAGTACAAACTCGGTGCAAATACAACTCCTACCAATTCTATATAATGAGATTCCGCACCTTTAAAAGGGACAACTGGTGTTTTCAACATTTGATTAAATTTGGAGATATTCTCTTCCATATTCTTTGATTCATTCAAATTGAAATAATTAATATCATCTGTGATGGGGTTTGATTCAACATACCTCAAATCTTGAACATCCAAAAGGGATAAATATATAATGAATCCTCTTTTTTCAAAATCTAACGCTATCAATCTTGTTAACGGTTCCATAGGTGATCCAATGATCAAAACTACATCACGTCTTGCACCATTCGGTAACTTGGGCACTCTACGTTTAAGTTTTTCTAAGGAAATTGTTGTAGCTTTGTTGTATACGAATAATATAGAAACCCCTAGTCCTATACCAAGTATTGAGCCGTATTTGGCTTTATTATCAAGTATATTATCACATATTCTCCCCCATATCGGTGCTGATGATGGTGGTGGTTGTGGAGAAAAGGGGGTGGCAACTTGTGTGTGATTGAAATTGATTATCTTATCGTAGTATTCTGAATTTACAATGTTTTCATGCTGTGAGTTTAGAAAATCACCAGCTTGATTATAGAATCTTTTGGCCGTTTGAACTGTTGCTTGTACTGGCTCGGCAACCATCGCTGTTTAAGTAAGAAGATGAATGGCTGTGATGTCTTTTTTTTGCTCACCAATAATTTGGGAGCACCAAATTTTTGCAATCGAAAACATAATACTAAATCAGAATTAAACTTAAATTAAATTACAAATGAACTAAACGCTTGTGGTGTCTTTTTTAATCATGGTTACCTCTCTTGCAATCATACCATCATCAAAGTCGTTTCCTAAAATTTTTTCAATATCATGAGGTAGAATACCATCAATTCCGGAAATAGGTTGATTCAAATGCTCCTTGGAATTTTCCAATATAACAGAATGATCATCTCTTAAAGTTGCAGGAGAAGTAGTCACGGTTCCGAAGGTATTTGTTTTAGTAATTCTGAAAGATGGGCTTCCCAAAGTATCATGACTGCTTCCTCGGCTTGATTCTCTTGAGATGAACGAAATGCTAGGGGCTTGGTTTATGTGATGCACATTGTTTGCAGTTTGTGCCCATAACGAACTCAATGGCAATGATATCACAACTAACATAAGAGAAATATTAACCAATTGCGTACCAGTCGCTGACGAAACGAAATAATGAACAATTAATATAATGGAGGGGATGATCAAAGTTTGGGTTGACATGATTAATAAAATATGGAAACTATCGAATTGTTTTAAACCCAAATACCTTCTTGTTCTTATTGCCAACACTAATTTGAAAACTAGCAAGAATGAAATGAACATAATACATGCTGAGAGTATAATATTTGGGATGTCCCAAAGAGCAGCTTTGGAGTCTACTGATTCGCCTTTAGCACCTGCAACATACATTTTGTGAGACAACACAGCAAGGTAAATCTGACTGCCACAGGAAACTAATGCCAAAGTGGCTGAGAATGATGCAGCAACGTTACCCCAGATTTTCATATTTGGGGTTTTGAACATCATGTAAACTTGATAAGTCAATGATGCCTGAATTAATGTAACTAATATAACTTTAAATCCATTCGCAGCATCAGAACTAGCATATGAACTACCATTATACACCCCCGTGAATGTAAAACTTATACTTGACAAATGATCCATCAAATAGTTCAAATAGCAAGCTGATCTTATTATGAAAATTAGCAAGATGAAAATATTCAAATAGGATAAAATTGACTTTTTCAATTTTGTTCGATTGTTGTACAAGATACCTACAAGAAATATGCATAAAATTGAACAAGTGCCAATCGAAATACCCATGATTATAGCATTTTGCATTTGCTCATTGTGGTAATTGTCAATTTCACTGAATGGCAATTGGATGGGCTCATCTATACCTGGAATAGTATAGTTGATAATCAAATTTCCTGAATAAATATTCAAATATTGTTGTTGTGGAATTTCCATCTTATGTTGATCTAGTTATAAAATCAGGAAAAGAAACATAGGATCCCAGGGATTTATATCCTGGACAGGTTTATTGATCCCTGTTAGATCTGCTCTTAAATCCTTTTGTCGTAATCATCGTCATGGCCTTGCATCATGAGAATTACTTTTTTGGGACCTCGCAATGTGGTTGCAAAAGGAGAAAAAACTAAATTCCGATGAAAAGACAAACGAACCTTGGAGGTCAGGACCGTTTCAGCATGTGAACATTACAGGTATTACAATCCTGTCAAAAGTATAACTTTGGGGTATGCGTAGGTACAGTTGCTTTAGATTGATGGTATGGTGAACGAATTGTGACCAAGAAAGGACTGTCTTGAAGTAATGACAATTAAATCAAATAATGACACCAACTGGGTCATCCCATGTCAAATTGACAGGTCCTCTGAAACCAACTTGACACAATAAAATTTGGTTAGGGTCAGATTCAGAAATAGTTAAGATAAAACTTTGGTTCTTTTGAGGAGGTGAACAATCCCTGAGTTTCACAGATTGAGTTGTCAACAGCACTTGAGGTGTTTTGACGATAAAGACTTATATGTATTTATGTACAAGTCCAACTTTGCCATTCCACTTCCTTGTAGATACGAGCCTGTAGTTTTCTGCAAGCCATTTTGTGATATGAATCGATTGTAATATACCACTCTTTTACTGAGTTAGTTGATGCGCAAAATGGATTCGGAAGGTGCAGCAACTATTTACACTTTGTGATCTATTTCAACGCAAAAAAAATTAGACAAGAAATAGTAACCAATAGAGACCGAAATTTGCATGATCCATTTAATATGATACTCTCAATGCCATTCTTTTGACCTGGCACTCATGTTTTCGGCCATGCTCTCGAGGAACAAAGACAGCACAACCTAAAACGTAAAACCATAACCTCCTCTTGACGTGGACCGTCCTAGATCGAGACTCGAATTTTCACTCCTGTTCCTAAACAAACTAACATCCTCTTGTACAAATACGGAAAGATTCAAATCGGAAAGATCTAATATCTAGACCAAAATATCCGTCTCCAACCCACCTGCAGCTTTTTAAATAAAATAGCTAAGATAGTTCGTAAATCAAGGGCTTCGTTTTATTCTCTTGGGGTCTATTGTGTGAACCTGTACGTTCTGAAATGCTTGGGTACCCTGTGGGGGATAAATTGGGGGTAGTCAGGCCATGCCTTTGATCGGAGACTTTCAACGCTCCGTGAGCAAGGTAACCACTATTGGAGTGGCAAACAAAACCTACGCAATGAGGGCGCTTTGGGTGGTAATCATGTTAGACTACTTTTAAACATATGTTTAACAAAAATTGTAGAATGAAATAATGGGTACATTCATCTCTAGTTAGGCAATTTCGTTCTCCACGCTTACCGCCCAAGTGTCTTCAATTGAACACTACCGTAAAAATCTAAGCCAGATCTGTTATTGTGTTTTTGATTAAACTCTGATAAAAGCCACTTACTCGACGAGATTCGAGGTGATCCTTAAGTATCACTTGTTTCACAAACTTATTATTTCCACTGATATTCTTGACCGTATTACAACACTGCTCTTGTCATTTTTCTAACACCTCAAGATTGCGCGAATTGACCTGCCTTCAAGTAAACTCCATTGGACTGAATTTTTCTAATAACTTTGTGCTCAGAATCAAAGGGCACTTCAGACTCAATCTTTGTACCTGATTGCTGTCTATTTGTACACCAAGTTCGAAATGAAACCAGAAACGTTGTTTTTGCTTTTCTCAACGGTCATGGGTGAAAAATTGCACCACACCATTGAATCATGCGATGCTTGGAGGAGGGAGGAAGGAAGGAAGGTATTAGTCAAGGCAAAAAACACTTCATCGCTCACAGTTATGGTCGTAAATGTATAAAGTATGAATCGATAAATACCGTAGAGTCAACAAATGTTGACTCCGATTTGATTATAAGTTTCCTTTCTCTGTGGAACACTTAACAATTTGTGCTTCGAGTGTGAACTTTGCAATAGGGTGAAAAAAGATATAACACAGATGGTTAGCGTTTTTTTATGCAATGTTCTTAATTGGTCTCGTTGCTGACAGGTAGTAGCAATCAAAACACTTTATCGAAGATTTCCAGATCCACAAAAAGTAAATAAGAATCGGGAACGAGGCAAAAATTTTATCGTTCATACATGGAAAAGTTTTCAATAGATGGTTGATGAACCGTTTTAAGCGATTGTTGAAACCTCGAGCATATTAAAAAGTAAGCAACATCAATTATATTACCGTACATTTCTATTTCGAATACTGGGTATCAAGTGTTTGAACAGCCAGTCTTCACAAACTTTAGGTTCAGCTCTCAGCTTAATGCTGAATCATAACCAGCACACCATAAAACTTTAAATACTGCGGTTGCATTGCAGCTTTGAACTGTGAACAGCATAATCAATGTGGCTCTTCGAGAAGGTAATTTTACCTCTTGACCCGTTAAGAGATGTTTGCATCCAAACATCAAATTCGATATATAAATGCGTTTGTGTATCTTTTAGACAATCAGTCAAGCGGTACTCCTCTCGTTGTTGTTCATTAGGGTTGTTTTGAAAGTGGAGAGTTTGGGATATATGAAGGAGAAGAAGCAAGTGATTCGATTTCATTGATCATATGTAAGGCTCTGTCTAATGCTTCATACCTTACTGGTTACTACAATAATTCTTGATCTCATTATCTTGGAGATTCAAATAAATTTGTAGAATGAGAATTTGAAATACAATCTAACGGCTCGTTTGACTTGGTCGTGCAAGATCAAGATAGTTGTGCAGATATGCGAATTGAAGTACTTTAAGTTTTGTGCTAGTTGTGAAGTTTAGAATCATCTCAAGGGATTGACTGTAAACTATGTGGTATCATTCGCTTTGGTGGCAAATGCCTGATGGTTGTTGGAGTGGATCTCCCCACTGCCTGAGTAAGTTTTACTCTATACTAATAGTTTTAGTAGGTGGGCTATTTGCCTGGTCTGCTGCTTTGTTACCATTCAGATACTATTGATTATCATATGATCTGCAAAGCTACGAAATCACTCAATATTAACTTTGTGACTTATTTCTTCAATTAAATTTTTAATTTAGTTTGGTTTAGTTTTCATTTTATTAGTTTTGTAAATAAAAGTTGATTATTTCCCTCTGATTATAATTCAGTGGGGATTATATATTGCTATCTTTTTTTCTTACTTCTTTGCACTGGCATGAACAACAACTGGATAACATCTACTACACCTACAACATTGACACCATCCTTGGTTGCTTCAGCTACCACCTCTACCACTATGGTAGTACCCACATTAGATGATATACTAGACTATAGCATTCCGTCAAATGACGAATTCAATATAACTACATTTCTGGAGTATCTTGAGACTATACATTGTCAAGAGAACCTTCAATTCATTATAGACCTCAATTCATATCTTAGTTTGCATCCCCCCACGCTTCCCCATTGGCGATATCTATATAACAAGTACATAACAAGAGATTCAGAAGATGAAATTAATTTGCCATGCTGTATTAGAGATCATTTAAGTCCAACTGAAATGCCGGAGCTCGCATTACTCATCAAATGTAAAAGATATATCCATGATGAATTACTAGTAAACTTATACAGAGAGTTTGTCAAGAAGTTAAAGAAACAGGATGGGCTTTCTAGAAAGAATTCCCTAATCGTTTCTCCAAGTGCCAGTACTCCTCAGCCTGTGCAACACAAGCCTTTATGGAACCACAAGGTAGATGAGGATTCTTATTGTCCTATGTTGAATCCAACAGCAATTACACCACCATTGTCACCTCCTATAAAGAAGAAGTATGTAGGGTATGATTATTACACTATACCTTCCACTGGCAGTTCAAGCCCTTCTACTGATGACGACTCGTTACCAAGGACGACGAGGAATAATTCCACGAGCTCGACAAGTAGGGGTAGCTCAATTGGATCGATCATGGATACATCTTTTAATTATTTCAATAAGATGAAAAAATTCAAATTCAGAAGATGCAGTCAGGAAGAGTAAGAGCATTGTAATGATTTCACGATTATTGTTTTAAATTATAGGGATATTTGGGACAGGGTTTTTTTAATAGACATAATTTAATTACTGATATGTTGTAGTTTGACCGTTTGAATTGTCTGAGAACAAGCTGGTTTTCAGGGGTAGTAGAGTAAGCAGTGGGGGTGGAATATGCCCTGCATTATAGTTACCTACCAATTTCTCCCCTCTCCATGATGCATAAACGCACATTAATGACATAAATAATATTAGATTCATTTACAATCCTTCTAGCCTTACCCCTCTTCTGCTTTTGTTCCATGTATTCATATTCACAGATAAGCAAGAGGGAAATTTATTTTGGTGCGCGCACGATCCAATCATCTTTTCTCCACACTTTTATTTTGTACAAAATTAAGCTATGTAATTTGGTATAATTATTATTTACATATATATACATATATACAAGTCATCCTGGAAACCAACAGAAGCGTGCTTATTATGACATTATGAATAAGTCAACACCGAAACTCTATCGGTTGTATCTTTTTTTGCTCGGAACTTAGCCATCGCGAAAAACACTGAAATAGGATAAAATTCAAGGAAGCGCTTTCAGCATCGGAGTTGAATTAGGTTTGAAAGTATTGACTTGATATTATGAGGTTTGATACAAATGTGATTGCCGTAACTGATTCTGGGAATTTTAGTTTGAAAATTCAATGTCGTATGTTCAACTAAGGAGCATAGTTGAAGACATAAAATTAGTATCAAAGGGTATTTAAATTGGGAACATTACTTTTGTTTCTATGAGGAACTTAGAGATGTCCTTCTACAAGAATTTCAATTTTCAAATCTGCAATGGTCGCCATGGCGAACAACAAGCTCCCCAATTTCACGCCACTTCTATTGAAAGATTTCACTACATCTCTGGTCGTTGAAAGTGAACTTAATGATTGAGTGATTCTGTACAAAACTACTAGTCAGTCGGGCTATCAATCTGCTTATTGTGCGTTTTAGTTATCCAAACTGGATTTGGGTTGGGGACTACAGCCACATTGTCTGTAGATCAGAGGCGCATCGAGGGCCAGTGCTTATCTAAATCGTTCTTTGATAACTTTGAAGCCTATTAAATGTTCATATTACGCCTGCTTTAAGATTTGCGAGAAATCCAATTCGTTCTATATGTCGATATCAGTAGATGCAACTTTAAAATCAGTCGATAAGCTGTTCAACACGACTTCGTTATAACTACGACCAAAAAACCAGTTAAATTTGATCAATATGGTGTAATCTGTGTACTCGTATTTGGTGATCTAGAAATCATTCAACAATGCTGACTTCTCTGGCATGCAGCAGCGTGTCACCCGTTTATAATAGTGGAAAAATCCTTGCTTTTGGTTCACCATCGCTCAAAATTGTACTCAATTCTACATGTATGAATACTGTATACAATCACCCCTAAGTTTATTCTAGAAAATAATCAGTCGAAAACCACAACTCCAAAAAAATAGATATCTATCTGTTGTTATCTCTCGCCTCTTCTCCTTCATTTCATTTCAACAATTGTTTTATTAAGCAATGTCATATAGACAATTATCAGATCAACCACCATCGTATCCTTCACAAGACGCTGGTGTCGAATGCCCAAGACAATATGGTGATAATATTCCAGATGATTTCAAATATTCCGTTGATGTAGCATCATGCGAATTGCCTATACGTCAGCTATTCATTAGAAAAGTTTATCTGTTGCTAACTATACAATTAATGGCTACCACCACTGTTGGATTCATAATTCGATCTAATGATGGGATTAAGACTTGGACTTTGGAGAACCCCTGGATTTTGTTTCTTTCCTTCCTCGGAAGCATTGGATTTATGGTGTTTGCTTTTATTAAAGCTAAATCATATCCTATCAACCTATTTTTACTTGGTGCATTCACTATCTTTGAGAGTTTCGGTTTGGGATTTGCCTGTGCTTTAGTGGAAGGGACTGTTTTGATCCAAGCTATTCTATTGACTATGATTATATTCATCGGATTGACTATATTTGCATTCCAAACAAAATATGACTTTATAAGTTGGCAAGGCACTTTAGGAATGGTATTATGGGGACTTATTGGATGGGGATTCATAATGATGTTCTTCCCAGGGCTGAAGTTGATCGATAACGTTTACGGTTTCATTGGTGCTATTGTCTTCTCGATTTATATCATCATAGATACTCAACATGTCATGAAAACCTGTCACTTAGATGATGAAGTTGTTGCTACTATACAATTATATCTCGACGTCATTAATTTATTCTTATTTATCTTGAGAATTTTGAATAATAATAGAGAAGATTAGGTAGAGTTACATATGTTAATAAATTTTTAAATTTTATAGTTCGAATTAAGGTTTTTCACTAATTTGTAGATCTGCGCCGAACAAACATTATTTGTATGGGGTGTTCAATGACCTATCTACTGAGTTCTGGAGATAGTGGTGATTAATTGAATATCCAGTAATCAAAGTACTACTTTCATCACATAACTGCATGGTTGATTAAAAAGAACCATGTCATGGCCTTGTATTGTTTACGCATGCAATTGGTGCAAAATGTCGGACCACAAAAAAAATGGAACATTATCATTTTGCAATAAGGTATGAGGTGGACAAAGTGGTCAAAGTGTACAGGTGTGAGCTTTCTTGTGGAGGGCTACTGAAAACAGGCTGGTGGCAAGTTTTAATGGTGGTACCTCACATGGCTACTGGTGACGTATTGACTCTCATGTAAATTGCTGGAGTTTCGATCATGGCAGTTTTTCAGGAGACCATGTAGAAGCTACTTGAGAGATTTTGCTTGAATGCAATTGGAGAGGGAAGGCAAAAATCAGATGTGTGCACAACATATCAAAGACTATATAAGCATACGTGGAGAATATAAACACAGCTGAAGGTATCATTTAAAGTTGTCTCAATTCAAATGATTCCTTGACACCGTCAATTTCAAGAACATTCTGATACCATTTAGCAACATTAGGATACTTCACATCAAAATTGTGATATTCATAAGGAGTCCCCTTGTTGACTTCGCTTCTTCTGTGGTGACCCACCGCAAATGCTATATCAACAATGGTAAATTTTCCACCAACAAACCAACCATCCTTGAGTTGTTTCTCCAAGACGGTATAAATCAGATCAAATTTGTCGAACAAAATTTTCGTTATAGATTCGTCATCTCCCTTTTGGGTTTTCTTGATGAAGTTTCTAATGGTTGTTGAAGCAGTAAATTGGGTGGCTTGTAAATACAACCACTCCTTTTGTGCCCAGTATAAAGCTGAGTCTTGCTCTTTTCTCCAGCTGTACTTCCCGTCTTTATCGTACTTATCGGCGAGATACTCCAAGATAGCGTTACTTTCAAATACGACGAGCTTGTCATCAACAAGTGTGGGAATAAGACCTTGCGGATTGAGCTTGACATACCATTCTTTTTTTATTTCAGGGGTTGGCCATTTGAATAAATGGAGCTCATGCTCAACACCCAAGAGCCTAATGAAAATCAATGGCTTTCTACCATTTCCTGTTGGTGCAGTGTACAAAGATAACATGTTAGCTGTTTGTGTATTAAATACCGAGAAAAACGTTATGAGATCTTGCCCCATATTTATACTGTAGAGTTTAAAGGATAAGCAGGGGGTACATGCTGTGCGGCTAAAGATTGTTTCAGTCTATGATTAGTAATTAGTTGAAATCTATTTAAGTATATAATCTAAAAAGTGTATCTAAATTGTTTATTTTGAATATCTGTCATATCCAAGAATTCAAAATTGTCAGGCATTCCAGTTACAGCTTGATCTCTTTTTTGATTTTCTCTCTTGCATAGGAATCCAATGTACAACGTTAATGGGACGCAAATGCATTGAGTAATCAAGATAACAATTTTGGCTGGGAGGTATCTTGGTGCACTGTAGCTTTGAAACAACTGCGGTCCGATAATACACGCAATTGAGAAGGATATCATGATCATTGCACTACGAAAGAATTTTTTGGAAGTGCCTGCTGTATTCGCACTGATCCATGCGTAGATCAATGTGACTACTGATGATCCACTGTATAGTAAATACAATGATAACAAATTTCCAACTTTGTTTGGTGAGACAATCAATACAATCGATCCAATTATTGTGGGGATAAACATGGATGTAGTAATTATGGTATGATGACCGAATTTTGAGACTAATTGTGTTGCCGTGAGTATGATTATGATAATTAACGCACCAACAGGTAATTGCAATAAGGCAGACTCGTAGTTATCGAAACCAAATGAAAGTGTAATAGTGACACTGAATGTACCTATTGCACCAGTTACGATTTGGGAACATAATGTTAATAAGACGTAGAGCCATGTAAATTTATCATAAAACAATTCAGCAACCTGGTCCTTCTTGAACTTGGATGTTTTTGTGCCCGTTTGGTTTAATCTAACAATCTCATTCAAGATATACATCTTTTCTTGCTCATTCAAAAACCAAGCTGTATGAACGTTGTCCGGAAGATACAATATGATAAATATTCCAAACACGATGGTAATCAATCCCATAACGAGAAACAAGATCTGCCATGATTGAAAAGTAGTAGTACGTACATGTTGGAAAGCAAAAGATAGTAAACCACCAATTATGGTTGCAACACCAGCCATGATTGACCAGATCCCCATTCTCGCTACTTGTTGACTTTTAGTATAATACATTCCACTAATGATAATTAAACCCACAGCTGAGCTGGATTCAAATATCCCTAATAATGTTCTAACAACCATCAATGAAGCATAAGTAGACGCTGCAGAATGACAAGCCACCACGATTCCCCAAAATATTACACATACTCCCAATGTTTTACCAAGAGGGAATTTTTGCAACAAGTATGAAATGATTGGCTCACCAAAAATATATGATGCATAGAATATGGTTGACAAATTGGCAAATTCATTTCCAACGAGATTAGACTTTATGCCCATTGCTGCTGCGTAGTTCAACAACGACTTGTCCAAGAATTGGAGCAAGTAGATACAACACAACAAAGGAAGGATGACTAAGTCGAGTTTTCTAGTGACTTTGACTGGATCTATGTCTGAAGTTTGATTCTGGTGTTGATTTACGAATTTCAATGCATGGTCGTAGTTGTTATCGTTTATGGATACTTCGATAGTATCTTGCGAAACCGTTTCCAACTTTTCACTCATTGTTCGAATGACGAGCTCAGGAATAGCTCAGGAATACCCAAAAGCAGGCTAATTTTTCCCTATTTATGGCAATTAAAAAAATTTCATCCTCCTTGAAGCTATGGCTTATTTGATGGCCGCATATCGACATTCCTGTTTGAAGTTTTCATGCGCTTAAGAGGATTTGACTCACTACACTACATGAATCGTGATAAGAAAATAGTAGAGGTTTGATTTCGTGCTACATTGCTTTTTGTTAATGTATATGTGTTTATTTCCCCAGACCCACCCTCCTAGCAGTCCCTGAATCCATTTCTTGGCCGGAATAGCGGTATTTTAGTCTAAATGTAATTAGTGTGCATTGTACTGAAGATTCGTACAACATAACGCGCGTGTAACTAATGAATTGTAATGAAGAATGCGTCAAATACCACATAAACCGGAAAGTAATGAATCCTGGAAATCCCCTGCTAGTACCAAAATCATCAACATATGAGACCTATGTATGATTACCCACTAGCTATATTTCTACCAACTCTACCTGCCAATTGATCTCCTGTATTTGAACGTCCAAAGCTCGTTGTTTTGTTGGTAGATCCGTTAATAATCTGCCATATTCATTCAAATTAACAAACGATTTGAATTTTAGTTGGTCGATTGACTGTCTGTCCTCTTCGTCCGCTTGTCCATATTCTTTTAATACAATTTATTCTATTGCCTAGCCAATCTCGTTTAGATATTGCTTCTGCTACAAATTGTGTTGTACCTTGAATTTCTAGTCTTGTTACGTTGTTTGTATAATGGATTTGTGTTATTAGCCTCGACACTTCGTTTGACAAGGCTACATATTTCAAGTATTGTCTATCAGCATCCTCCTCCATCTGTTCAATGCCTTCTTGGGATTTCAATGAATCCATAATTTTGGATTTTACTGCACATAGTTCCTCATTCAAATCACTTCTTAATTTTATCGCAGCAGCTAGTTTCATAAAAAGTCAGCAGTGATTTAATAAAATTCAAACGTAAATTCTGAAACATATGGGCATATTTATTGCTGTGTTCAATTTACATTCGATGACTCATATTGCCTTTGAGAATGTACCAATCAACAACAACAACTAGTTCTAATAAAAACACATGACTCATACGGTGGGATAAAATAAACACTCCTTTTTCTTGTTAAAGTAAATTATATATATATAACACCACTTGAAATGGAAGTCAGTTCAGTAGATTACTATATTTCTATTTTCAATGAAGTTAGCAGAAGCCTTGAAACTCAGAAAAGAGTTATCCAATGTATATCTAGAACCAAGACATTGATCGAACTATGTTGCAAAGCACAAGAAGGAGATAAGCCACCATTCGATCCAAACGAATTATTCGACAGATACGAGAAACTTGAAAAAGATGCAATGCATTTGACAAACAAAATACAGGTCTCTAATATGAAAATAAGGTTTGTATTTGGTGATGTGAATGAAGAAGAACGATGTTAGAGGCATTAGTGGAAAGAGATTACTTGAAGAAACATAGATCTCTTTGTTTTGAAATTTCCAAGGATGGAATTGTTCATGAAAGGTACGGCATGGATATCAAAGACGTATCATTAATTGATATTGTCAAATACTTAAAAATAGGAGAAGAATTGGATGATCAAGTGATGAAATTGGACTTGAAAATTCAGCAAGAGAACTGGAATAATGATCTAATAGACGTGTAGACGTTTTATAGATTATTAATGGCTTTTGGTTAAATGCTAATTGTCTATACATTGTGTTTCCCCTAACAACATGTACTGGATCCTTGATTATTACTCTTGTTATTGTCAATGCTAATATCGATTGTTTCTGGTTTATCACCATTGGTAAGATTCTCGCTTTTTGTGCTACTATCCTGGTTAAAATCAGGTAATGCTTGAGCAATCTTTTTGAACAATAACTTGACATTATGATTTGCTTTTGTTGATGTTTCAATGAAAAACTTCGATCCAATTTTATTATGCAACTGTTCAACATCTTCTAAACTAACTTGTCGCTTTTCGTTAGCTAAATCCAGTTTATTACCAACGATGACTATTATAACATCGTCTCCTCTTTCTAATTTCACATCTTTGATCCATTTATCCAAATTCAAAAACGATTTTTTATTTGTAATGTCATAACATATCACAGCTACATGAGAATCACGTATGTATGAAGGGATCAATGATCTAAATCTCTCTTGCCCTGCTGTATCCCATAATTGCAATCTTATAGTCTTGCCTTCCTCAAGGTACATGGTTTTTGACAAAAAATCTATACCTATTGTTGCTGCATATGTTTCATCAAATGTATCGTACATAAACCTTGTAATCAACGAAGTTTTACCAACACTTTGGTCACCTAGAAATACGATTTTATATTTCTTGAGAATATTTGATTTGTCTGAACTCATTGTGTGTGTAGTTAGTGTTTATATGCAAAAAATGCTATGAGATGCTAACGGGTTAAAATTAATGATACTGTTGAATTGCTGGCAATTTAAATGGTATGAATAGTGTGAGTTAATTGGGGTGTTTAATCGATTTGATATGCTGTTGTAACTGATTTGATTCTGGACAACAAATTTTTAAGGACCTCTTTTTTGCTTTAAGCAAAAGTGTTCGTGATAGTTAACATTGCACTCGAAAACAGAGAGCTAGTTTGAACTATATGCACGACATTGGCTTTTATAGTAAAAGAAAAATTTTATATCTATGGCGACGTAGACAACCAACGCAAGTAATCAATCAATCAATCGAATATGGACGACGCAGAGCTAAATGCTATCAGACAAGCTAGGATGGCAGAACTACAAAAAAATGCCAGTGTGAATGCTGGATCAGGTCCCGCATCACAATCAGATACTTCTTCTGCTGCTAATGACATGACTGCTACGATTCTTGGAAGGATCTTGGAAACTGAGGCAAGAGAAAGATTAAGTAGAGTCAGAATAGTAAGACCCGATAGAGCTCAATCAGTAGAACAATACATCCTCAAATTGTATTCGATGGGACAAGTAAATCGCAAATTGGGTGAAAAGGATATAGTTGAAATATTGGACGGTATAAGTAGAGACACCCAACAGAAGCAAACAACGAAGATTACGTACAATCGAAAGCACGTTGTTGACGATGATGACGATGATGATTTCTTTGATTAATGCTTGATGTTGTGTGTGCATGTATATATTTAAATGTACCCTTGTATAATATCTGACACAAGTAATATAGATGATATTGTGTATATTCCTGCATGTAGATGCGCTCTCATTTTAAGATTTGGTTTTGGTTTTCACTTTGTTTACACTTTGATCTAGTATCACAATTTAGACTTCATCACGATACTCACATAACTTAGCAAACATCACATTCATCTACCATATTCTCTGTTGCATATGTCGAATATACAAGTAGTTGTCAGGTGCAGAGGACGAAATCCTCAAGAAATTGCCGCCAAATCTCCAATAGTACTCGAGCTAACAAATGACAATTATTCATTAACGGAACCTTATGTTACAATAAATCATCCGGCTTCATCCACAACATCAAGCAGATCCTCGTTGGATTTGTCATTCAGTAACCTGAAAAAGACTTACAAGTTTGATCAAACCTATGGATCTCAAGCTGATCAGTCTTTGGTTTATTCCCAAGTCGGATATCCTTTATTAAAGGATTTCCTTAGTGGTATGAATGTAACGATATTGGCCTATGGTCAAACAGGAACTGGTAAAACGTATACAATGTGTGGAATAGATGATAAAAATAAAAGTGAAAACTCTGCATCTGAGCCAGCAGGTATAATACCAAGGTTGCTACAGGAGCTTTTTGAAAAATTGTCAAATTCATCCAACAATGACTATATGGTGAAGATTTCATATCTTGAGATCTATAATGAAGAGCTAGTTGATTTATTACTTAATAATAATCGAAAATTGAGAGTTCATGAAAAAATTAATAGTGGTTCCAAAAGTAAGTCAAAAATGATTACAATTCAAAATTTAAGTGAAATTTGCATCAACAACTATGACGAAGGGATGAAATTTTTGAAAATGGGATTAAATAAAAAGAAAACTGCATCCACAAACTTGAATGAAGTATCTTCAAGATCACACACAATCTTCACTATACAGCTATATAAGAAAGATACCCATGATTCCATTTATAGATTATCAAAAATGAATTTAGTTGATTTGGCAGGTTCAGAAAATATCAGCAGATCCGGATCAGTTGTTAAGGAAGCTGGTGGAATCAATCAATCTTTATTAACTTTAGGTAGAGTTATAAATTCACTTAATGATAAAAAATTGGCATCACAACATATACCTTATAGAGAATCAAAACTCACTCACATTTTACAAGACTCATTGGGTGGAAACACTAAAACAACACTAATTGCCACGGTTTCTCCTGCTCAAGTTAATATAGCAGAGACATGTTCTACATTGGATTATGCAAGTAAAGCTAAGAATATAAAAAATTTACCTCAAAGTGGAAATGATTCTGATTTAGTATTAAAGAAAACCTTGGTTAAAAATATGGCCCAAGAATTAAGTCAATTAAACTTGGACTTAATTGCAACGAGAAATAAGAATGGTATATATATGGACCCAGAGAATCATCGAAAGTTACTCCAGGATAATGAGTCATTAAAGACACAATTGAAAGAGAGTAACTTGAAAATAGAACTGTTGGGTGGTAAATGTGAAAAGCTAGAAAGTATTAATGCACATACCAAGCAGGAAATAACGAAATTGAAACTGGACGATCAAAGTTATAAAAACAAATTTGAAGGACTTCAACAAAAGCACATTGAAATTATTACCTCCGCTACTGTAAAAGATGAAACCATTAAGTCATTACATGAAAAATTGAATAGAGTATCCGAAAAATCAACAAACTCAGCGAACTTATTGGTCAACTTACTATCTAATCACTTACATGCTTCGATTAGGTTGCTTGATAGTACAATCAAATTACAATCCGATGAAAAATCAACGGACAAGTTGTCACAATTTCAATCCCAATTTAGATCTAAGTTGCAATCATATAAACAAAGGATTGAAAACAAAGCTCAAATTTATCAATTAAAGGTACAAGAAGTAATGAATAAAGATTTGCAAAATATTATAACTACATTTCAAAATGATTTTGATACTTTATTCGCATTTCAACAAGAATTTTATATGAATACTCAAGATATTGTTAATGATTTAAAAACTGCCAATGAAAAACTATCCGGCTACCTACAAGATGACTATTTGAATGGTGTTGAGGATGTTATAAATCAAAGACTCAATGAAGTTCTTGAGAGTAACTTTCCTCCAATTGTCAATAAGTTGAAGAAAATGATGTTGGATGAAATTGAAAGTTCCATAAACAATGTGATGAATGATTACAAGGCAATCACTAATGAAGAATTAATAAAAGAAAGGAACAATATGTTGAAAGCAGAAAATAATTGGAAACATCAGATAAATTCATTGTTTCCAACAATAGAAAGCAGCCTTAAAAATAGCGACCTACTATTCAACAAATCCAAGTCCAATCTACAAGCTTTGAAAAATAAAGGGCTCAAGAATATTGAGGAATTGAAGAATGACAGGATCGAGATGCCAACGGAAGAACCGGATCTATCTCAATTGGATAGCATTAATAAAGATATAAAACTGGACAATAGCACTATAATCAGTAATTTAAAAGACATTAACACGAAATTATCCAAATTACAACTGTTTGATGCAAAAAATGCATTTAATATATCACCTATAAAAGTCATTACGGATCAACAGTCACAACTAGTGCTTCCCAAAAGAAAAGCATTGTCATTATCACCAATAAAAGGTAAAGTCCCTTCACCTTCAAAGATACCTTTACCACGACTGAAGACCACAATAGTTGCTGAGGATCAAAGAAGCAAAAGAAGAAAGATACTACAAGTGGTGGACAATCTCGTAACTTCTTGACCTTTTCTAGATTTTGTATTATTGTTGTGTAGTAGAAAGTGATTGTATTAAACCAATATTGGTGTAAGACAGTTGATCTGTACGAATAGTTCAAGTTGATTTTCGATAAATATCAGTTGATAGTTTTACTTACGTATCCTCTAATTTCTGTTTTGCGTTCTCTGACTTTAGATAGGAAAAAAGTGTTGATTTTGATTTTGACAACCCACAGTTTTAGAATTGTAAGCAATTTACAACCAAGTCCCTCCTCATCAATCATCATCATCACCACCATCATCACTATACCCAAATGTTGATAAACAAGACCCTTCAATATATCATTGGGTATTCGTTCATCTCGGTCACACTACTAAGTTGGTCAGTTTTTGATTCCTTATCAAAATCATATAATTTTGTTATGTTCTTAGTCGAAATTACAGATAGTGTGAAATTAGGTATATTAGTCAATTTCATTATTTTCTTATTTCTCGTCATAAATAAAACACTACAGATATTATTGTTTGGATCACTACGAATAATTGAAGTGGAGCATCTTTTTGAAAAATTGCCCATATTTGCCATAAATCTATTCTTAAACTTGGCAACTGGTGACAATAATGTGATTATGAACGTATTTTTGATGGGTTTAGCGATGAGTTTTAAAGTGTTTCACATTATAGTTTTGGACAGATTGGATTTTCTCAATTTGCAAATTGTGAATAAATTGAATGATGAAGATATTACATTGATACAAGTATTGCAACATTTTTTGAAGCTGATCAACTTTTGGTTGAATGTTATGTTTATTATGCTTGATTTTAGTCTTGCTAAGTTTTTGGTCTATGATGTTTTCCAGGGAATTAACTCGGTAACTTGCTTGCTATTTGGATTTCAGTTTGCTGTTCAGGGTGTTGAAGCTTCAACCTATTTTGCGAAGTTATTGTTAGGAATTTACGAGATCGCATTTTATAGAATAAGGAGAAGTGGAAATGAAGAAGTGGATGCACATTCAACAGAGGCAGTGGACGCAGAATCAACAGAAGCTGATGTACTAGAAGCATCAGGTAACTTGGGAGAAACAGATCATGAAGACGATTTTGAGGATGATGATGACCATGAACTAGTATGGGAAAATAAACCTTATTATAGCAAAGGAATTGATCTTGTTTCTGCAATATTTACTGCCATTTCATACTTGTGTTTTATCTACTTGTTAACTTTCCATTCGGGGCTCTCATTACCATTATCCATGTTACAAGGTACCTATTCATCCTTGAGAAAAGCCTGGGTACAAATCACTCAATTATTAGCATTCTTGGAATCCTCTAAAAGGCTAGATACTCAATTGCTAAATGCAACAAAGGAAGATTTAGAGCACTCAGATAATTTATGTATTATTTGTCGTGAAGATATGTATTCCATTGAAGAGTATCAAAGACTATTCAACAAACCTCAAGCATCAAGAAGAAGTCCCAAAAAATTACAGTGTGGTCATATTTTACATTTGGGATGTTTGAAGGAATGGTTGGAAAGGTCTGATAGTTGTCCATTATGTAGAAGAAAGGTATTTGGTGATGACCTTTTTAGACCACAGTCACAACCACCTCAGCAGCCACAAGAAAATGTCGTTCCGGATGCACAACCTGGAAATATGCCAGTGCCTCCTGGAAATCATGGCACGGAATTACAAAGAGGTTTACGAGAAATAAATGATTTCTTGGAAGTTGCTGGTCATCAACATTCGGCAACACCACGAGTAGAGACATCTGAACCTATAGAAGGTTCCTCCAGAACCTTGGAACCAACTAGGACAACGGATGATACCCTTACATTTCAAACAATAAAGATACCCAGTAACGCAATCTTACCACCAGATTGGGTACTTCTACCGTTAGAAAAATCCGAGGAAGCTGATGTCAATTATAAAGTCAATATATCATCATTTCATCAAGCAAAATTGAGAATTAAGACGAAGGAGTCAAATCGTAACATACTCACCTACAGTGTACCTCAAGAATCTCCTTTATAAAAATTAATACTTATGAATGTATATAATGTTACAAAATGTACGATGTTTTCGATGTGTTAGTCAAAATCAAAATCAAAATCCATCATTGTTTGACTCGATTTCGGTGTTATCTGTCCAGGTTTTTTGGAAACCTCTGCTTCCACACTCGGGCTTCTATTATTGTATAATTCTAGACTGTTTCTTCTCATATCAAATGAGTGGAATTTACCACCTACCTCATCTTGATCTTCGAGGCTCTCATTTATTTTTTGAATATCATATGGATCGTCTACTTCAATTTGTTGTGGCGAAGGTATTGGTTTTGAAGCATCATCGTCTGAATCCGAACTTATATCACTCCACCCATTATGGGTATCATCGACAATAGATAAGCCATTAAGCTTTACTTCATCGCCACTATCTGAGTCAGAGCTTATATTACCCCACTCGTCATCTCCAGAATCTTCAATTTTATCCAGTTTAACTTTCGTTGACTTTGTGGCTGTGTCACTGGTGTTTACGTCTTGGTCTTCTGAATCTGAGCTGATATTTGCCCATTCATCTTCATCTTCGGACTCATCTTCGATTCCATCTGATCCGGTTACTCGTGTAGAAATAGCAATAGGCTTGATTTCTTCAGCGGTATCGAACTCTGAACTAACGTTTTCATCTCTAGGTTCTTCCTCAACACTTCCATTAGCATGTATGTCATCTTCTAGTATGTCAACATCACTTGCATCATCGGCTGTCTCTGCTTCTTTCCTTGGCTCTTTTCGATTCATGCGGGAGATCAATTCTTTCATTCGTGATTCAATCTCATATTGAGGAAAATCAAATTGAAATTGCCGACATTTGGAATTATTTCTATCGATAGCGTCTTGAATAATACTCAATTCTGCTTTGGTTTCATCTTTTGACCTAAATTGTTGATCCAACTCACTAAACAAATCAATATTGTCTTGAGCCAGGTATGCATTGACTATCTTGATTGCATGACACAATTGGCATAAAGTCATTATAAAGTATAAAACACCTTCTGCATAATATGGGGGTTCCAAAATCAATTCTTGAATCTTATTTAGCACCTGCTCGTACTCTTGTTTTATGAATAAATACCATAATGAGGTAATCAAATATAATGGAGTTAATGTCTTTGTACCTGATCTCCAAACTGGTGCCATAGTGGATCTATTTTCTCCCGTGCTCTGCGTTGCATTGATATTCGTATCCATATAAAATGAAGTGAGAAAGTCAAAGAATCTTTTCACTTTGAGGGAATTGGAGCCGTGGTCTAAGTTCAATAGGATCTCAATTCCCAAGGGCCATATTATCCTTATATCAACGATCGGACATCTCACGAGTAGACAAAAAATCTTATATGCTAGGTTCCACTTCCGTCTCATGATATTCAAGTGTAGCAATGTAGTTAAATTGGCTATATGTTGGTGTTGTACTGATTTTGATTTATCTGAAGGTAGTATTTCCAAACCGTTCGACTGTATTAGAAACTTGAATTTCGTTTCTCTATTCGACAAATCAAATGTCTTTGTGAACTGCTCGAGTTTGTTGGTCATCACGATATCATACTCCTCATATTTGTCATTGTATACATCTTCTAGCGAATCATCGTCCAAAAGCTTTCTTATCTTGGAAACTAATCCTCCATTGTCGCCCTCTTTTCGTACCTGATCTTCTTGTTTTTTGATTATGTTCTTGTTCAATGAAGTGTCATGCCAGATTTCATAGGTTTCCTCGGGCTTCAATCTTTTCTTTAGTTCATAATGTATCAACTCTAGGACTTTCTTTTTGGTATGTGGATGTCGAAGTTTTCTCTTGTTCACCTTCGTGGATTCTTTGTATATCTGTTCGAACTTTTTCAACTCAGTGTATTTCGATAGTAGATGGTGTGTTTTGGATGCTCCAGTATGTGGTCCATTGTTTCGAAAAGTTATATCTTCAAAAAACATTAAGAACACCTTGCTAACGTTGTATCATAGTTTGCAGTTGATCTTTGGAAAGAAGATTTGATCTGAAAGTTTGGTTATTTTTTTTTTTCGAAGGAGATGAGGTGCAAGTACGAAGAGCTATGTCAAATGAAAAACACCGTTCCTTCTATTTGTATCTCGATAAAAGATTATTAAACTATTTACAGATTCAAGAATTCAAACTGAGGTATATATAAGATTCAATTCCTTCACAGGCTCACTTAAAACATACCTGGCATACCACCACCCATTCCTGGAACTGGAGCAGCTGATTGACCCTTTGGTTGTGGGGCATCAACAATGGCACATTCAGTAGTAGCTAATAATGAAGCAACACCGGAAGCATCAACTAAACCATTCTTGACAACTTTGAACGGATCGATAATACCAGCAGCAATCATATCAGTGAATTCACCTTTGGCGGAATCATAACCTTTGTTGAATTCTGGTTCGTCGAAAACCTTTCCAACAATGACAGCACCTTCTTCACCAGCGTTTTCAATAATTCTTTTAGCTGGTTTGGTAATGGCTGCCTTGATGATTTCGACACCCAATTTTTGATCAAAGTTAGTAGCCTTTTCTTTAACTTTATCTAAGATCTTGGTAGCTTTGATTAAAGCAGTACCACCACCTGGTAAAATACCTTCTTGAACAGCAGCTCTTGTGGCATTAAGTGCATCTTCATATCGATCTTTCTTTTCACCAACTTCAATTTCAGAGGAACCGCCTACTTTGATAACAGCAACACCCCCTGCTAATTTAGCTAATCTTTCTTGTAATTTTTCCTTTTCATAGTCTGTGGTGGAAGCATCTTCGATAGTAGCCTTAATTTGATCGCATCTTGTTTTAAGATTTTCTTGAGCACCATCTCCGTTCAAGACGACAGTGTCTTCCTTGGTAACGGTAATGGAACCAGCAGAACCTAATAAATCAATAGTGGCATTTTCTGGTTTGATGTCTAATTCGTCAGTGAAAACAGTACCACCAGTTAAAATGGCAATATCACCTAAAGTGTTTTTTCTGTTATCACCGAAACCTGGAGCTTTAACAGCACAGACTTGAACTTGACCTCTTAATTTATTTAAAATACAAGCAGCCAAAGCTTCACCGTCAATATCTTCTGCAATGATCAACAATGGTCTTCTTGATTGATTAGAAATTTCCAATGAAGGTAAAATATCTTGAATATTAGAGATCTTCTTTTCAGATAATAACATTAAAGGATTCTCAAACTCAACTTTTCCAGTTTTGGTGTTGGTGATAAAATATGGTGAAATGAAACCACGGTCGAATTTCATACCTTCAGTGACTTCTAATTCGTCTTCTAATGTTTTACCTTCTTTGACGGTGATAACACCTTCTTTACCAACTTTGTCCATAGCAGTAGCTAATAAATCGCCAATGGCTTTATCACCGTTGGCAGAAATGGTGGCAACTTGTGCAATTTCCTCGGATGTAGTAATTTCCTTCTTGTTCTTTTCCAAGTACTCAATAACTGCTTCAACAGCAGCTTGTGAACCTCTTCTTAAATCCATTGGGTTACAACCAGCAGCAACATTTTTAACGGACTCAGTGAAAATGGATCTTCCTAAAATGGTTGCTGAAGTAGTACCATCACCGGCGCTTTCATTGGTTTTCGATGCGACTTCTTGTAATAATTTAGCACCTAAATCTTCAAATTTATCTTCCAAAGTGATTGACTTTGCAACAGTAACCCCATCTTTGGTGATTTTTGGAGAGCCAAATTGCTGTTCAATTAATACATTACGACCTTTTGGACCTAAAGTGACGGCAACTGCGTCAGCCAAAGTGTTGACACCTTTTAATAAGGCTGCTCTACCTTCAACTCCGAATTTTAATTCCTTATGTAAATGACGAACAAAAGTAGTTGTTACTTTTTTCATTGATTTTTGATTTACTCTCAACATAATTGATTGAATAGTGGTTGCTTGTAATTGATGGAAAAAGAGAAACTGAAAAATTTATGTACCAGTTGAATCTTAGTTTGGAGATAGTTGTGAATGTGGGCGAAAATTTTTCCAGAACATTCTGAGAGGTCACGTGGATACTGGTGTATGGGAAATGGTTGCGAAAAAGTGTCCATTACAGGGTTAGAGCAATGGCGATCTTCGTGAAAGGATTGAACACAGACACTTAGGAGAATGTTCGCATTAGGCACTGCATAACTCTATAACAAAAGTCGTAGCAAAGCTTGTCCGACATAAAATTGAAGTTAACTCACTTTGCTAGCTTCTGCGCAACAAAAGGACAGTATTGAAACACAGTGTTGACAAGGAAATCGGTTGCAAAGCTGTCTCTAGACAATGATAAGGTTTGTATTAGGGGCCGTAATGAGTTTTAAGAGAGTATGTTGTAAAGTCAAACAAAAACCCAAATATCTCAATTGTCAAGCGCTTTTTCATTTTCTTCTATATGAGTACAAACCGAATTAAAACAAAAACCAAAATCTAAAAACTCCTCTACTAAAATCAAGAATAAAAAAATCAAAAGCTACAATATTCATGGCCACGAGAGCCTTTATTTGCTTTGAATCAACCTTCTAATAAAATTTGAATTATCATAATATTCATCGTTATTGTCATTTGAATTGGCATTTGTAGGATGTATACCATCGCCTGTATGTCCCTCTAACCTTTTAGCTTCATCCATTAAAGGTCTAATACAAAGCCAACCGGTTTCAGTTCTAAAGTGACGAGATAATGCATCGCTTCTGGCAAACTTTTTTCCACAACCCCATTTAGTATAACCATCCTGTAAGTATCCTTCGCATTTGAAATTCTTTACACCTTGGTGTAACAACTCATGTCTTTTCTTATCATGAGATCTTGCAAATGTTTTAGGACAATGAGCACATTGGAAAGGCTTTTCAGTTGAATGGGTCTTCATATGAGATTTCAAGTTGTATGGTTTCTGGAAAACTTTACTACACACCGTGCAAGGATAATACTCAGATGCTTCCTGTACATGTGGAGATGCAATAATGTTTGTTTTTCTCTTTCTTCTCTTGCGTTTCAATGATGGAGAGATTGTGTATGAAACTAAGGAGGAGTAATCTATATTTGTAGTTGATGGCGGCACTAACTGTGAACTGACTGATGATGTAGATGAGAATGATCCACTGTGATCTTTTTCCGGTAATGACACTGGACTTATCGGGTATCTTTGTGGTGAATTTGTTTGCTGCAAGTTGATAGTTGTGTTGTTGTAGTGGTAATTTGGCACTGGTAGTGACGAATAGGCACGATGTGGTTGTGGTTGTGGTTGTGGTTGTTGCTGCAGCTGCAGCTGCTGGTGTTGATGCTGCTGATGATGAAGATGATATGTATTACATTGTGAAGAGTCCATTGCAAAAGTAGGCTGGACATTCGAGTAGCCAACTGAGGTAGCAGCAAAACCAGAATTGAACATAGTGGCACTATGTTCTTGCTGTTGGGGAATGAGTATAGAAGGAAGAGACTGCTGAATCTGATGATGATGTTGCTGCAGTTGCTGAGGCATCATCTGTTGTGGATACTGCTGTGGTATTTGTTTCGTATCTTGAATGAAATTATAATTGTCATTGTTACTACTACTATAATAATATTGTGTGGAGACCGCTGTAGTATGATAATTATTCGACATAGCTAACATTTGAAGAACGAACTATATGGGGATCATAAATGCTTAAAGTGGAACAGCAAATACATACTATGCAAAAAAGTGAAAACTGTAGAGGGAAGTAGGGAAATACGTAAACATTTTATAGGGAATTTTATTAAGGTGTGGGAAAGCTGTCAATCCGGTTTCTGAATACAATAATAAACAACCACAAAAGACTACTAGCAATACATGAATTTGAACGTTAGTTACATGAAATATCTCTTAAGCTAATTACCGGGACGCACAAAGAACAATTTTATAAGGGCTGTGTCACAGAACTATAAATCTGCAAGAACAACACCTTTCTGCTTTGGGGATTTAACGGATAAGAAGCAAAGAGGGAAGAAAGCTTACTGGTTGTTGGTAAGGCAATCTCGGTGGCACACGCATGCGGCCTCGAGGTCGTATGCATAGAGTTCTAAGGGTATGCAAATGGCATTCCTATTGAGATATTAGTTTGGCTGAATTAACCCATAATTAATTGGTATTAAAGTTACGACATTACGATGCCCATGCATTCTGATAGTGGTGTGTGAAATTCAACCAATGAAACTTTGAGATAAGATAAAATTAAATGACGCAACTTTTCAAATTGGTGATTTTTGAGTTCCAGCATATGCCCAGTAAACTAAACTGGATAAACCATTCTGGTTAAACAATGCTGGAAAAGCTGTTGATCATTTCCAGCATTTTCGTAGGTACTTCATTTTAGGTTATTTTTTGGTTTTAATCTCCTTGAGTACCCCGAAGAATTTTTCTTGGCCTACATTAGTCTGTTAAATCTGTTTCTAAAAAGCAGGCTTTTCGGGGAACTCGTCCTTCTTGCATCACCGACAGGCTCACAAATTAAATGAGTTGAGGAGTCGAAGAGCTGAAGAATTGAAAAACTGAATAAGTGAAGAGCAGGGAGGGATTAAACTGTGATTATTTAAACTGTGAAATACTGAACACAAAAAAATTTTAAAAAATTTTAAAAAATTTTTATATTGTTGGAATTCACTTGTTACTCTACTCTCTAGATTACGAGTAATACTGTCTAGCACTGATGGTGCCTACAGAATGGGCCGGATCGACTCAAACTTTACTTTGCTTTGTACTTTTTTAAGTTGGCAAGCATGAACAACTGAATTAGGGGGCAAATTCATTAGCCATTTTTGCATACGGTGTAGTTTGAAATACAAATTTGAAACGAGTTCTTTGAGCAGAGCTTCTTCATCTTCTGGTGAGTTGCTTGTTGTATATGTTTCAGTAGATACGTTGCAGAGCTACTTAGAGGGCAGCGACCCCGCTCACAGGAGTCTACCAGATCAAATCTCAAGACGAGGCTTATCTATTTCATAGTAAGATTCTACTCCAGAATAGGAAAGGACTTCATGGTTGTGCAAAACGTAACCTCAATGTAGCCCATAGCCCCGATAGACTGTTCTTTTGCGATTACGCTTGAAACATCATTGTGCCCATGCAATGTGTGTTTCGAGGTTGAGGGAATTATGGAAAATCCATTTAGTCTTCTCGGGTTTAATGTGAAAAAAATTTTGTCTGCGGAGTTACTTTTTTGAGTCATTCACACGAAACCACAGCAGTTACGAAGAGGTACAGTGTTTTGGTGGACAGTACGCTGATTGAATTGTTCAACATTTGCAAAGCAAGTGAATTTAGAGGAGGAATGAGAGTGGACATCCACCCTGGTTAGATGTTAGTTGCAACAACCCAGTGGTTGCAAAACGATGCCAAGAGATTTTGTTGTAAGCGTATACTTTATTTACACAAGCATGCATATTGATATAGGTAACAGTTCTTAATTCGGGGACTTCCTGCTACGTACCGTTTGTTTCTTGGTGGTGCTCACGGCTAACTAAAATTGAGGCGCTCCAACCCAAGTGTATCGAAATTGGTAACTACGCTCTTGTGTGATGTCATTGTGTGAGAAGTGAGAGGAGAGAGAAGGTGTTGTTCTGATTACAAACCGACACAGGGGACAATTGGGTTTCAGATTTGAAATGTCGTCCACTGGTCTGTTTTGGTCAAATCACGACCTGTGATATACATACATGGTAGTCCATCTAGACTTCACGAGTTGACTTTCCACTATCTCTTCGACGTGAGCGAGGGCTTTCTCCTTTTGCATACTTCAGCATCAGCGTATGGCTTAACCGAGTTTTTTCTTAAAGAGTATTCGTGAGATCGGTCCGAGTCGAAGGATATAACAGCGAACGAATTAGCAACTTTAAACCTTGTTCAAAAAGGAAAAAAAAGGAACGGTATAACGGTATGGGGCAAACTCATAGCGAATCACTAACCACATTCCCTGAGTATATTTCTGTAACGTCATCCAGATGGGTACGAATTGAACCATAATCCTTGTTTTAACAGAAAAGCCTGCAGATTCTCTCTTATCAATGACATCCTAACTTCAATAACAATATCTTATCTCTTATCTTCTTATCTTCATTCCAATGATTTCGTATCTTGATTCGAGGATGTTTCTTGCAGCATGCTACCGTGCTTATAATTATTTTTCGTTGTTGCTATGAACTTAACAAAGAATCTTGCAAAACTGCGATTAGTGAAAAAGCCACAATGGGTGTCAAGAGCACTTTGCATAACTTGACAGTTGTTTCGTGGTATCAAATTGATTTGATCCAGCCTCTTCAACCGAACTCTTCCGTTCAGGACTACACATATTATGTGAACTCTGTGCAGTAAATACTGAATATCATATGCTCATGAAATTGCTCGGAAAATGACACATTGATTTTGCTGATTCTTTTTCACATCAAATACTTTGACGTATATGCTATTTTTAGAAATTGGAATATGCTATCTCGATCAATGCTCTTAACTGAAACGTAGGCTTTTCTATGTAATGCAAGAAGACCCAAACTCTATGTCACTTGCTTCGTGACAGAGAGATGATCAAGGGCTCAGTTGCTTATGATATCTGGGTACGCGTGGAGACGATCCAAAGTCCTATTTCAATTTCTTTCATTTCTTCTTGAACATCACAAGCTATCACTACCCCCTTGGGTAATGTATACACAATGAAAGAAAATTGAGAAGGTGTTCCATTTGCAAAGTTATAAGCAAGCCCAACAGATCTGAGATGGCGTAGTCTCATAAGAATTCCGGTTCAGTGGCCTGTTTTTCTGATTTGATTTGATTATCTTGCTTTGATTTAGTCTTTGACATTAATTTTGTAAATTTGTCGGTTAATTGCTTTTATGAATTCATTAGTTAATGCATTATTTGGTTCAATGCTCAATCCCTCTGTCAACTGTGTTGTTCTTCTGGGTCACTTATTCTGCTCTATCGATAACTTGCACCTTGCGTGGTTAGGTAGAAAGCACTTTACCTGATCAATCAAAATTGTGTTTGCAACTGTGCTTCACCATTTGGTTGTCTTGAAAACTGCCATTCAATTTGGAAACTAACTATGGAGAATACAGAGATCTTGAATACCCTAATGGTACATTACATGAAGAAAAACAAAAGACACAGATGATCATTAATTTTGCATTTCTCCAGCATATATCCACGGTTATCTTTATCAGTATTAGAGTGGGATACTGTTAGGCAAATCATGCCATCGATTTCTGAATTGATCTCTATCGGGATATATCATTTGTAGTACCAAGTATTTGGCATTACTGCAAATAACTGTTAGGGTTTTACAGTCACGTTCGTTACGGAGCTATACCACTGCGACGACATATCATCTGAGTTTACAAGTTTTTCATTCTTTATATTTTATTATATAGACTTAAAACAATTATCCAAATAATGGTTGCATAAATAAGCACATCTCCTCCCTGATTCACGGTCACGCTTGTACATTTAGCGAGTAAAACTTGCATCAGTGACTCGCACCTCCTTGCTCTCGTAGTTTTTGTAATCAGACTTAACCTCCTTGAAAAGTTATCCAAAATCAAAACACGCTCATTATTCGGAATGATTATTGGTTAAAATGCCGATAACACACTCTCGTTCTCAGCATCAACATCAATTGAGGTGTAATAATTTTAGAGTGTCTTGCTAGACGTGTCGAAGTCAAATTGTACCACTGCATACTTCTGAACCCTCATAGGTAAGACGAACAATAGCATATGGACTTCTTTCAGAGGAACGGCATCATTTGCTAGAATATCATTGGATTGGTTGAAGCAGTGGTTTATCAATGTATAATCGCTCTCAATTGGAATAACACCAGGTGCATAAGTTCACGTGTGTTGAGCGTCAATGTAAGCTGGTGATGAATCAGCAATATAACACCTTCAACCCTATCAATGTAATATTATCACATGATTGCTTCCCACTGGGGATATTTATATTGCTACTAATCTATACTGCTTTACTTCCTCTCTTATTGCTCGTTTTCTCGGCTTACTTCATTACTAGATATGGCAATGATTGCCTTTGCTTGCTACTGCTACCTACCCACGCAAGTACAGGAATACTAAAAATATGATTTGAACATTTCTGGATTGATCCCTATCGCAATATAAGATAGAGTATGCTTCAAAAACCTAGCGATACTTCACTTTGAAATGCAGCTACACGGGAAGGGGTTCTTAACAATGAGAACACGGATGCAATAACCAGAGATGTACGGATGCAATAAACAAATGAATATAGAGATGTATTAACATACGTAGACAAGATCTCTCTGGTTTTCAAGATAAGGAAATCCTTAACAGTGTGACAAACAGACTATATATCTACAGCTTATGGATACAAGTACGGACCAAGTACTCGAGTTTTAGTGAATGTATCGACTCTCAAGGTTTATGCCTGTGTACTCTTTGAAGTCCGATACTATGAGGATACTATGAGTCAGAGCATTACTGACAACTCATTTACAAAAAGGAAGCAGGTTTTCAGTCTGGTTCCACATTCTTGCTGGTTATAGAGCCACAATTATCGGGTACAAAGCAATGTTTTGGGTGGTTGAAAATCTTTTGAATCGTAGCGCTACTTCACTCAAATACTTGTTGATTCTTGATAGTATATGTTCGATAGCAATTCATGCAACGCCCTTGTTTGATAGGACACCTAGGGGCTCTTAAATATTATCCAGCCTGTATAATTCTGTTTTTTTGACGAGGTCAGGTGATGAGATCTCAAATCAAACAAGTTACCAGTGTATTCACAACAAAATGGAATAAAGGCAAAAAAGGAATGATGAAACCACCAAGTACATTTCTAGCCAGATTATAACTAAGTGTATAACTTCATTATGTTGATAAACTATATCTACTTCTATCTCCTGAAAATTGCCATGTTTAAAAGTGCTCTGGGAATTTATGGAGATTCGAACGTTACTTGTTGCATTAACATTGCGTCTTCATCATTTCTATTTCTACAGTAAACTCCTAATATTGGATGGGTGCGTGCTTTGTGTAAGTCTCTCCGCTGTTATGTTAGTGACGTAAAAATTCCCAAAAATCCTAGCTTTGTAGCCAGTATTTCTAATACACCCCGCTCAGAGCTCAAACTATTTCTTGATTTATTTACAAAAATTAATAACCCAAATGTAAGAAAATCAACAAAATCAAAGGAAACAGAATCCAAATGAGTCGAATGTACTTTTAATCACACTATAAACAACACTAACATTTGTACAAAATATCTCTGTTGAAAGTACTTAAAACAGGGCTAATAATTTATATTTGTATCTGCCAAACATAAAAAAATAAATATAATTGTATATTTAGAGTTGAGTTTGATGCAAATCAGATCACGTGCATTAAACGTGTTCTTATCCCAACTTCTGTGACGACCAAAACATCCATTGGCAAACACCATTGTGGGGTTTACAATCGTAATTACAAGTTCATATGTGTATTGTATGAGCTGTTCAAGCAATATAAATTTGCCATAAATCATCCTATTATCTCTTTGTGTGATTTAATAAACCAATAACAAACTAAGATATAATATTAGTAGTATTATTATATCATGCTCGCACTCAAATTCAGTCGTCTCTATCACTGGGATTATAGCAGCAGAACCTGCTTGGAGAAGATATGATAGTGACTGAAGGCACGTTGGCTATGACGGGTGCAAAACTCTTAAAATTAGGATCTGGAGCGAAAATATGGGAACGCTTGTTGGTCACGTGAAGACAACGTCACATCCTAATTACTATTCACAAGCACTGCGAGCCTTGGCGTTTTATATTTATCGTAAACCATCACTTATTCATAGTGATTCCGATGAGATATAGACGGCTAAATATTTAACATTACTGCAATATTAGGGTATTAGCACGCTAAAGTCACGTGAATAACAGAGCTGTATCCCTCGAACGGCAAGCGGCACCAAGTGTAAGATGAACAACAGCATAGATATGGGCTCCATCTAGAAGAACGGTACCATTTGCTAGAAATCATTGGATCAATTGAATTGGTAGTTATCAATTAATAATCAGCATCAATTGGAATGAAAGAAAAGCAATCTATTTGCATGCAAATTGATCTAGTATTATGACAGACATATATTCAGCGTAACTTTAAATATAGTCTATATTATTAACCTCAACAAGAGCCTGGCTAGCTCAATCGGCTAGAGCGTGAGACTTTTAATTAGAACCTTCATGGGGTCTATTGTTAGACGTAATCTCAAGGCTGCGGGTTCGAGTCCCGCGTCGGGCTTTGTTTAAGGTTTTGGCAAATATTGTAGAGTTATTTCCTTTTTTTTACTCCCAACTTTGATTTCAATACAATTCATATCAGCTGGTCAAGTTGCATTTGTGATACTTAGAATCGCCATGAATAGACATGGACGTAGATGGTGCTTCTACGGTTCCAACAGAAGTAGTCCATGATATTTCACATTCGTTAGTTGAGAGGTATTTGACTTGTTGATCTGTTGAAAACTTTTATACCAATCGATCTTGATAACGTTTAAGTGAATCAACGAATTGCCGACATTGATCCCGGTCAATCCTGAACTGGAATCAAGACCATATTAGCTGATTCAAGGATGATGGATCATGCATATACTCCCATACAAGAAAAAACACAATTAAGTCCATAGGTCCCCTATAAAAAGAAAAAAAAAGTTTTCAGCCAATCATAAAGACTGCAATTAACATATCGTTTGTTAATCAAATCAAACAATTATAATTAATTAATTGTTCGGAGTTGAAACTGGAAAATCTGGAGAAGTAAAGAGAGAAAAAAATATCAAGTCACCCCGAGTGTTGTATTCGAACTGCATTTATGGTTGTACAATCACCACGTCTTTTATCAGACGCTTTCTCTTCAGGCCAGTAGATTGTAATGCCAACCTCCAACCTTGATGGTCTCTCACCAATATTCGTGTGTGATGGTAGACACAAGCAACAAAACTCTCCTCATTAAACCGACAAGCAGTGAAATGTATTAATAATTTCGTTGATGTAATTGGCTCACGATGGAACTATATACAGTACTTTACCATTTTATGGATCCGAAATTTTTTCATAGTTAAAAGTTGATTTTCACTTCTCATATATATAAGCTTTGAAATTCCCAACCAATTGAAGTGGACGTGTTTTTTTTAGTTTCTCCTCTTCTTCTTCTTCTTGTTTAGTTAGTTCTTCCAACAATCAATCTCAACATGTTGTCTGCTTCAAGAACAGCTATTAGAGCTCCACGTTCTATTCGTGGATTGGCTACTGCTGGTTTAACAAGGGATTCTCAAGTCAACCAAAATTTATTAGAATCTCACTCATTTATTCAGTACAAGAAACAGTTGGAAAATATCGAAATTGTTAAGTCTAGATTGAATAGACCTTTGACTTATGCAGAAAAACTTTTGTATGGTCATTTAGATGATCCTCATGGTCAAGACATTGAAAGGGGTATTTCATACTTGAAATTGAGGCCAGACAGGGTTGCTTGTCAAGATGCTACCGCTCAAATGGCAATTTTACAATTCATGTCTGCTGGTATTCCAGAAGTAGCTACACCTTCAACTGTCCATTGTGATCATTTGATTCAAGCTCAGGTTGGTGGGGCTAAAGATTTAGCTAGAGCCATTGATTTAAATAAAGAAGTTTACGATTTCTTAGCTTCAGCTTGTGCTAAATACAATTTAGGTTTCTGGAAACCAGGTTCAGGTATTATTCATCAAATTGTCTTGGAAAACTATGCTTTCCCAGGTGCTTTACTAATTGGTACCGATTCTCATACTCCAAATGCCGGTGGTTTGGGTCAATTAGCCATTGGTGTTGGTGGTGCTGATGCCGTCGATGTCATGTCTGGTTTACCATGGGAATTAAAAGCTCCAAAGATCATTGGTGTTAAATTAACTGGTAAAATGTCTGGATGGACTTCTCCAAAAGATATTATCTTAAAATTAGCTGGTATTACTACTGTCAAAGGTGGTACCGGTTCTATTGTCGAATATTTCGGTTCAGGTGTTGAAACTTTCTCATGTACTGGTATGGGTACTATCTGTAATATGGGTGCTGAAATTGGTGCTACCACTTCTGTTTTCCCATTCAACAACTCCATGGTTGACTATTTAGATGCTACTGGAAGATCAGATATTGCTCAATTTGCTAACATTTACAAAAAAGATTACCTTTCTGCTGATCAAGGTTGTGAATATGATCAAGTTATTGAAATTGACTTGAACACCTTGGAACCACACATCAATGGACCATTTACTCCAGATTTAGCTACTCCAGTTTCCAAGATGAAGGAAACTGCTCTTGCTAATGGATGGCCATTAGAAGTTAAAGTTGGTTTAATTGGTTCTTGTACCAACTCCTCATATGAAGATATGACAAGAGCTGCTTCTATTATCAAGGATGCTGCTACTCATGGTTTAAAAGCTAAAGCCTTATACACAGTTTCTCCAGGTTCTGAACAAGTTAGAGCCACCATTGCTAGAGATGGTCAATTGAAGACTTTTGAAGATTTCGGTGGTGTTGTTATGGCTAATGCATGTGGCCCATGTATCGGTCAATGGGACAGACAAGATGTTAAAAAAGGTGAAAAGAACACTATTGTTTCATCATTCAACAGAAATTTCACTGCCAGAAACGATGGTAACCCAGCTACTCATGCTTTCGTTGCTTCACCAGAAATGGCTACTGCTTATGCCATATCTGGTGACTTAGGTTTCAACCCAATTACTGATACCTTAGTTGGTGCTGATGGTAAAGAATTCAAATTAGGTGAACCCAAAGGTGTTGGTTTACCACCAAATGGATACGATCCAGGTGAAAACACTTACCAGGCCCCACCGCAAGACAGAGCTTCAGTAAGTGTTGTTATTTCTCCTACTTCTGATAGATTACAAAAATTGACCCCATTCAAACCATGGGATGGTAAAGATGCTGAAAGATTACCAATTTTAATTAAAGCTGTTGGTAAGACCACCACTGATCATATTTCTATGGCTGGTCCATGGTTAAAATACCGTGGTCATTTAGAAAACATTTCCAACAATTATATGATTGGTGCTATTAACGCTGAAAACGGTAAAGCTAATGAAGTTAAAAACTACTACACTGGTAAATACGATGGTGTTCCACAAACTGCTGCTGCTTACAGAGATGCTGGTCACAGATGGGTAGTTATTGGTGATGAAAATTTCGGTGAAGGTTCTTCTAGAGAACACGCTGCTTTGGAACCAAGATTCCTTGGTGGTTTTGCTATCATTACCAAATCATTTGCTCGTATCCACGAAACAAACTTGAAGAAACAAGGTTTATTACCATTGAACTTTGTTAACGTTGCCGATTACGACAAGATTAATCCAGAAGACGAAGTTGATTTATTAGGTTTAACTGAATTAGCTCCAGGTAAGAATGTTGTCTTAAGAGTTCACCCAAAGAACGGTGAAACTTGGGAAACTGAGTTATCTCACACTTACAACAAAGAACAAATTGAATGGTTCAAATACGGTTCAGCTTTGAACAAGATGGCCGCTGTCGCTGCTGATAAATAAATGTGAGACTCGAAATGATTGATCGAATTTCAGTTACGTCACATACATATATTCATGATTTTTTGCACATTTATTCTTTTGTTATTTAGTAACTTTTGTTTATAATAATTATTTATTCAAAAACATTCAAATTGTATAAGGATTTGAATGACATTCGATACAACTCCATTTGTATGAACAACGATAAGTTGGTACAAGTTTGAGCTCAAGCTGTGAGCTCAAGCTGTGAGTTCATAAACCTAAATAAAGCGTTTTACATTTCAACTAATCTAGTTGCCGATGCAATGGTTCTTGAATCAAACTTGCTAGCGTGCTAACTTAACTCATTATATGCATTATGTTGCCAATATCTGGTCGTGGCCCCTACTTGTGCAACCTTCTTATTAATGGAACTAAACTTTAGTGTAAGTTACCAGCCTTACATGCAATTGGTCAGAAAAAAATCAACCAGTTGATAATGTAGTCAGTTTCTATAAATTACAATCCCCCCCACTTACATTCGCTTGGATAGTACTTATGGATAGAATATAATGGGCTCGAAATATCCTCGATTAACTTGTGGATTCGATGCCATCTTTAATCCCATGGCTCCAAACAACGAAAATGCATTCAATCCATGCTTTTTCACATATATGCTTGGATTATTTGGAGTGATCAACGTGCTATATGGGTTGTTCACGACGTATAAATTGATGAAATTGCCAAGGCACGGAACTCTATTACCAAAGAGCACAGGTTTGAATCATTATATTAGGCTCAATTGTGTAGTACTTCAAATTTTGTTATTTGGGTATATTAGTTCGTTTTTAAGTATACATGAAAGATTAGCCGATCACAAGATATTGGCCATGGGTATTATAGATTTTTTGCTCACGTTTGTTATCTTTCCTTTGCATGTATTAGAAACGTCTTATTCGCCTATTCAAATGGACATATTGTTAATCTTTTGGCCGATTTTTACCATATTTACCATTGCATTATACTATCAAGACAATTTCACAAGTTGGGTGATAATACAACTGACTGATTCGTCTATACCAATTGTAGAGATTTTGCTAATTTTGAACTCAGCTTCAATATTCGTAATGGAATATTTTCAATGGAATCCCAGTCATGAATTGACTTTACAATACAAGAGAACTAATCAACTGGAAAGATTGCATACACCAAATGTGATTCAAAGAATTACTTTTACTTGGATGAATGAATTGATTGTGAATTCATACAAGAATCAAACCGTCACAAATACAGAATTACCCAACAGTCCGCCTGAGGTTTCCACAGTATATTCCACCGAAAAATTGAAAGAACACTGGAATGGCGGGAACTTACCAGTTTCTTTGCTCAGAGCCTTTGGTTGGACGTTGCTTATTTCTTTTGGTTATGAATTTGGAGCTAGAGTTTTGAACTTCGTTCAGCCGCAATTTTTAAGATTGTTGATTCTATATTTTGGAATCAAGAATCCACCGCTTTTGAAAGGGATCTTAATATCACTTGCAATATTTGCTAATACTTTGTTTCAAACATCACTCAATAATAAATATATGTTGAAGAACTTGGAGGTTGGTTTGAATTGTCGATCTTCATTAACTTCATTGATATATCAAAAAGCACTACAACTATCAAGTGAATCCAAGTTGAAAGTTTCTTCGAGTGATATCATAAATTTGATGTCGGTTGATGTAAATAGAATTCAAAATGTCTTGATGAATATAAGTACTTTGGTATTAGCTCCTGTCGATATAATATTATGTATCATTTCCCTTTGGCCCTTACTAGGGACTGCGACATTTGCAGGAATTGGCATTATGATGGTATTAATCCCCATAAATGCTATCATAGTACGATTTGTTAGACGATTGAATAAGACGCAAATGAAATTGAAAGATACTCGTTCAAGAATAATCAACGAAATCTTGAGTTCAATCAAGAGCATTAAATTGTATGCATGGGAAAAACCTATGCTTGGAAAACTTTCTAAAGCTAGAAACGATAAAGAGTTGGAAAATTTGAGAAAGATCAGAATGGTTAATCAAATTGTATTATTTATTTGGAATATCATTCCATTTTTGGTGGCGTTCACATCATTTGCTACTTTTGTCTCGACTCAAAGTATTCCGTTAACTTCAGACATCGTTTTCCCAGCATTGGCGTTATTGAATTTATTATCAGGACCATTATTGGAATTACCCTCTGTGATAACATCAATGATTGAAGCCACAGTTGCAATAGGGAGAATTAAGGACTTTCTTTTGAGCGTAGAAATTGATAAGTCTTTGATCCAAAGGTTACCTAAAGTTTTAAAAAGTGGTAAAAAATCCGTTCAAATTTCAAATTGTTCATTTTATTGGACAAGGAAGAAGTTCACCGATGAGGAAGAGAGACAAGAAGCCGAAGCGCATCAATTGCGTGCGTTGAAAAATATAAACTTTACTGCAAAAAAAGGTGATTTATCATGTATTGTAGGAAAAGTGGGAAGTGGGAAAACTTCATTATTATATGCTTTATTAGGTCAATTGATAATGACAGCAGGAAAACTAAGCGAGCCATCAATAATTGATATACACGGTTCAGTAGCATATTGTTCTCAACAACCATGGATTATGAATGCTTCTGTGAAGGAGAATATATTATTTGGTTGTAGATATGATAAGAAATTTTATGAAGCGTCAATTGAAGCTTGTCAGTTAATACCAGATTTAGCTATATTGCCAGATGGCGATGAGACTCAAGTTGGCGAAAAAGGTGTTTCTCTTTCTGGTGGACAAAAAGCAAGATTGGCATTAGCTAGAGCGGTATATTCTCGTGCTGATATCTACTTGCTCGATGATGTTTTATCGGCAGTTGACTCTCATGTGGGTAAGAAAATTATTGATCAAGTATTGAGTAAACACGGTTTATTAGCATCAAAGACTATTATATTATGCACTAATTCAATTTCAGTTTTGAAATATTCTGATAATATCACATTGATTGAAGATGGTATAATAATTGAAACTACTACTTTTGGAGATATAGAAGTTGGAAGCCATCCCAAGTTACATGATTTGATTAAAAATTTTAGCAAAGATTCAAAAGATTTGTATTCAACAACACCAACACCACCTAATGAGTTGAATATATCTAGCGATGAACCGATGGAGAAAGACGATATTGATACCGACGAACCAACAGATTTGAAAAGTTTGCGTAGAGCAAGTATTGAAACATTCCATTGGGATCCATTGAAGAAATTGCTACCAAATTTGAGAAGTGGGCAGACTGATGAAATAAGTCAAAGGGGAAAAGTCAAATGGTCAGTTTATTTAGCGTACCTCAAGGCTTGTTCCATCCCGGGCGGAATTTTATGGTTTATATTGTTAACGATGGCTACTGGTTTGTCAGTTGCAAGTAATTATTGGCTTAAGTATTGGACAGAAAAGAATTTTGAAGAAGGTGGTAACAAAGATGTCTGGATGTTTCTTTGGATTTATGCCGCTTTTGGTCTAAGTGCCACTATAATGACCATTGCTCGTAGTTCTGTGATGATACTTTGGTTAAGTTTAAATGCTTCTAAAAAAATTCATGATAGTATGGCTAAAAGAGTCCTAGGCGCTCCAATGGTGTTTTTTGAAAGAACCCCCGTTGGAAGGATAATGAATAGATTTACTAATGATGTAAATAGAATTGATGATGGTATTCCATATGTATTTCAAGGCTTTATCAATCAAATGATGAAAACAATTTTTACATTGGGTGTGGTCAGTTTAGCAATTCCATTGTATTTGATTATTATCTTGCTACTTTCAGTGGTGTATATTTATTATGAAATTTATTACGTTTCAATATCGAGAGAATTGAAAAGGTTGGTTTCAGTTTCTAGATCTCCCATTTATGGACATTTGGGTGAAAGTTTAAACGGTATAGACACAATACGAGCTTATGGACAAGATGACAGATTTGATTTTATTATGAACACAAACATTGACTTCAATTTGAAATCGGTATATATGCTAACATCAATCAATCGATGGCTATTTTTCAGATTGCAAACAATTGGAGGTATTGGCGTGCTATCAGCTTCCACATTATCCATTTTAAGTTTGAAAACTTCACATCCGTTGAGTGCATCAATGGCTGGGTTTGTAATGACTTATGCTTTGCAGGTGACTTCATCATTGAAAATGGTGGTTAGGACTTCTGCAGAAGTTGAAACTAGTATTGTCGCAGTTGAAAGATGTCTTGAATATACTGAATTGACCGTAGAAGAATCCGAGGGAGATAAGACTTTGCAGTTGATAAAGCCACCAACAAATTGGCCCACAAATGGAGTTGTAAAGTTTATGAATTACTCAACAAGATACAGAGAGAATTTAGATTTAATTTTGAAGAATATTACCCTTTCGATAAAGTCAAGTGAGAAAATTGGAGTTGTAGGAAGAACAGGAGCAGGTAAAAGTTCATTAGCACTAGCAATCTTCAGGATCATTGAACCAGTTGATGGTAATATTGAAATTGACAGCTTGAATACAAGCAATATCTATTTATATGACCTAAGACACAGATTGAGCATCATTCCACAAGATTCTCAATTGTTGGAAGGTACAATCAAACAAAACTTGGATCCGTTTAATTATTACACTGAAGAGGAAATATGGAAAGCGTTAGAATTAGCACATCTAAAAGACCATGTAATGAAATTATCAGATGAGGAAAACAAAGGTACTGAGGACAATAAGTTGTTGAGCAAAGTGTATGAAGGAGGTTCAAATTTCTCGTCTGGTCAACGTCAATTGATGTCCTTAGCCAGAGTGTTACTCAAGATGAACGATTGTAAAATACTAATATTAGATGAAGCAACAGCAGCAGTCGATGTTCAAACAGACAAAATCATTCAAGAAACGATACGTAAAGAGTTCAAAGACAAGACGATCATCACCATTGCTCATCGATTAGAAACAGTTATGGATAGCGACAAGATTGTGAGTTTAGACAAAGGGGAATTGAAGGAATTCGATACACCGGAACACTTACTTGCAAAGAAGGAGGGCGTGTTTTATAGTCTATGTAAGCAAGGTGGATATATGTAACCTTGAAGGTGGTTATTTATCCAACAAAGAAACAAATACATATAATCAGTTTATAATATACCAGATCAGATTATCGATCTCGATATAGGAGCTAGCGGTATCTCTGGTTAGAAACTGGTGGTAGCATTGGTGGGGTCAGTCGTGCCAAGTGGCAAGCTACTTGCTGTCGGCTCTTGTTGAATTTGGTCAAACAAACCCAACAAAGAAAAAAGTCGAAATTTGCTAAGCAAAGACCAAGGGAAAGTATGAAGAGGTAAAGGGAGATCAGGCACATATCCACCACAACTACTCATTACCCATCGTTTTGCTACCCACTTTCTCACTTTTCCACTGACATACACACAATATAGACAGTCTATTCAAGAATGGCAGCTTCAGCACAACACGCATCCAAATTCACCCGTTTTTTAAACTCAGAAACCGGCCCTAGAACAGTTCACTTTTGGGCCCCTGTTTTCAAATGGGCATTGGTGATTGCCGGTATCAGTGACTTGCAAAGACCGGAGGAGAAATTGAGTGGTACTCAACAGATTGCGTTATTTGCCACCGGTGCTATATGGACAAGATGGGCCGGATTTGTTATTAAACCTAGGAACTTTCTTTTAGCCTCCGTTAATTTCTTTCTTGGTGCAGTTGCCGGTTATCAAGTAATTAGAATTGTTAACTATAGAAGAAGAGTTGGTGACAATCCGCTGCAGGTATTCCACTATATCATGAATGGTGATCCAAATGCCAATCTTATCCCACAAGAAGGAGCCACTAAGTCGACTTGAATGTGGTATATGCATAGGTGGGTGGTATACATGTATACAACTTATATATATTCAATGATCAATCAACATACCATCATCGTCATCTGCAAACTCTTCAGTTTTCATAGCTCCTTTTTGCTGAATTAGAGCGTTATTATGCTTATTTTCTTCTTTAAATTGCGGCTCTTCCAAATGTTCTGTATTGCCTTGCAATTGTTCCTCTTGTTCTCTCTCTTGATGATCTTCTTCTTGATCTCCTTCCCGTTGATCTTCCTCATGATCTCTTTCTTCTTCTCGGTCTTCGTCTTCAAATTCTTGTACAATGTCATCTTCAGAATCGTCCTCTTCGTCTTGAGTTAACTTAGTGTCTTCAGCGTTTATTTCATCAACTCTTGCTATAGCTTCATTTAGTTTATTTTCCATAAACCCATTCAAATAATTATCCCTCGCAATCCAAGTTCTATTTTCACTCACTATCTTATTCTTAATCAATGTTAGAATCTCGAATTTGATTCTTCTTTCAATTCTTGAACGATACTCAATGTTTATCAATTGGTTTATTACCTTGAAGTCTGGAAACTGCAAGTTTGACAGACTCGAATCTAATGAAAATAGTCTGTCCAACCGTATGATCTTCGAGTCTGGACAATTGGACTTAGCTAGGTCAATCAAGGACTTATCTTGGAATTTTTCCAAAGTACTTAATGATATGATGAAACTAGTTAATTTGATTGTTGAGGATAATTGTTCGTACCTTGAACTTGCTTGATCCAATTTTGAATTGATTCTCGATATTTGACCAACAATTTTATTGTAATCTTTCACGTCGTTGTTTAAAAAATTATATTTGGAACTGAGTTCCCAGTCCTTATAGGCTTTTTGGGTTTTGCTTATATGAAACGAATCCAATATAAACTTCCTTTTTTTCAATTTTATATCTTCAATATCTGATGATAACTCTTTAGTGGTGACTAATTGCAAATTTAATTTGTTCAATGATGATGCTGATTCAAACGTGTCCAAGGTTTTTTCTAATTGCAATTGCAAAAAATCAATTCTTTCTTTGATATCTATATTCTTGCCCGTCATGCCTGTTTGTCGTTGACTGTATGTATTTCAATGAAGCTGTCCGTAGTATTTAGTTGGTGTAAAATCTTTTAGCGGCGGATTTTTTTTACAACAGAAACAACCAAATATCAGGTATCAAATACTGCGAATATCAACAAACCACAAGTGCCTTGATACCTTCGAAAATCAATGACAGACCAGTATAACATAGCTGAGCTAAGGGAGCAATTATATCAGTCATGTCAGAAGCTATCGAACCTCAACTTATACCAATCAGCTAAATGGTGCGCAGAAGCGTTGAATGGCTTATCAAAACAACAGGAATCACAGCAACCAGTGACACACTCACTACTACCCTTGGATCCTGACGATATAATAGATCAGGAGAAGTTTATGCTAGCTAAGACGTACTTCAATTGTAAAGAGTTTGATCGGGCAGCTCATGTATTAAAAGATTGTAAAAGTGGTGATGCAAAGTTTTTACGCCTATACTCCATGTTGATATCGATTGATAAACGATCAACCGAAGAGACTGACGGGTCCATAAATATTGGATTGATAAATGATGTCAATCTCAGTAATAACGGGGCAACCAGCAACAATAATAACTATGAATTGAATGAAAATAACACATCCAAAGAAACCTTAAATACATTGAATTCAAGAATGTCCAAGATCTTAATGGAACTGGAAGAGTTTTTAAAAAAAAAGGATAACCCATTTTTACATTATTTGAATGGAATCATATATAATAAAAAGAAGAAATTCGAGTTAGCCCAAAGAAGTCTATATAATTCGTTGATGCTATTCCCTTACAATTGGTCTTGTTGGCAAGAATTGATTACATCATTAACTACTTTCGAGGAGGCTAATAACTTCAATATCAAAATAAAGAACAAGAAGAGCAGCAGCAGCCTATCTAATAGTATAATGTTTAAAGTATTTGAAGTTGTGATTCTACAAGAATTCTATCATCAACTGAATTCTTTATTTGAGAGTTTAAACTTTTTAACTAACATATTTCCAAATTTCACGTTCCTTAAGATCCAACAATTTTTGATATCGTACCATAATTTAGATTATTTCCAAGCTGAATCCACATTTGACCAAATTTTGATTGAAGACCCATTGAGATTAGATGACCTAGATACTTTCTCAAACATGTTGTATGTGATGGAAAAAAGATCGAAACTAACATACCTAGCGCAGTTTGCATCACTGATTGACAAATTCCGACCTGAAACTTGTTGTATATTAGCTAATTATTATTCAATGAAATGTGAACATGAGAAGGCAATAATGTATTACAAACGTGCATTAACTTTGAATAAAAATTGCCTTAGTGCATGGACATTAATGGGACATGAATTTGTTGAATTGAAAAACTCTCATGCAGCAATTGAATCATATCGTCGAGCTGTAGACACTAATCCAAAAGATTTCCGTGCTTGGTACGGATTGGGACAAGCTTATGAGGTTTTAGACATGCATTTATACGCACTATATTATTATCAACGAGCAACTAATTTACAACCACTTGATAAAAGAATGTGGCAAGCTATTGGTAATTGTTATGAAAAAATTGATCAATTGGAGGAAGCCATCAAATCATTCGAGAAAGCATTAACTATTGGCAAAGTTGTTCATGGCGATAATGGAGATGATGATTTGGATTTCTCAGTTGAACCTCATATATGTTATCGTTTGGCTATAATTCTGGAGAAATTAGGCAACAAAGATGATACTTTCAAATACATGAAGTTATGTTTCTCCCAAGAGTTTGATTGGGGAATCAGTGATGAAACTTCGAAAGCTAGATTATGGCTAGCTAGGAATGCATTGGAGAGTCGTAGATTCGAAGAAGCTTACGAATTAGCTGAAGATTTGAACCATAGTAATGCGCATGATATAGAAGAAGCCAGAGCAATCGCTCGTGATGCAAGGAACAGAATGAAATAATCCTCTCTTGTTTATAGTTCTGTGGGCTCCATGAGTCCCATTTTTGAAGATCAGGTTGCTAAGTAATATTGATATGCAATTGAAATAATGGAATTGAAAGTGAAATTTTCTCCATCAGAAGAGCATGAAAGGATAACGATGAGTATAGTCCAATTATGTATATTATGAAGTTAGTAGTTGTAGACTCTATATAATGATGTAAAAGAAGTATGAAATATAATTAATAATTAACTAACTCATTTGTTAACTCAAACAAATCGTCTTCGTTATTAATTTTGCTTAAAGATTGTTCAATCGCAATAGGTAAAACATTAATTAACGTTTTCAATTCCTCTTTTGAGATTCCGACATTTACATTGATTAATAAATGCGGAGGCAATACAGGTAAATTTTCATGTTCTAAAATGAACTTGGTTCTTGTTATGAGAATGTTAGCATTCTTCAAAACATAATCGATGATTTTTTGTAATAAGAAAGATTCTAAGTTCAAATAGTCATCAAATTCATTTAATGATTTAGCTGGTTTTCCCTTTGTAACAAATGTGGAGTTCCCATAAAATATAGGTAAGTTCAAATTTTCACGATATGAATCAGCTAAACCTAAATGAATAATCGGTGATTGTGGGTCTGAAACAATTTTCAACGGTGAATTTTCTAATTTCATAGATAATTCTTCAAAAGTATACCTAGTTGACTCATGTAATTTAGTCATTAGATTTGATTTACCAGATTTTGGATCTAAATTTTCACAGATTTCTTTTATAGCTTGTGAAGTAACTTTAGCAGAATATGGAGGTAATGAAGCACTAAATACATAGGCATTTGAAGAAATTCTTTGATGATGAACCATTGGACTTACACCAACACAAAATCCACCAGATGAAGAAAAAGAGTTAGCCATTGATCCAATAGTTATCGAAACTTCAGATCTTGGAACTCCATAATGTTCAGGTACACCCTTACCAGTATCACCTAAAACACCAATTGACAAAGACTCATCTAAAAACAATCTGTATTTAAATTTATTTTTCAATTCAACGATTCTTGGCAAATTGGCAATATCGCCATTATAAGCAAATAAACCTTCAGTAACAATAAATCTTCTTTTGATTGGTTTTTGTTTTTCCAAAACAGGTTTTAATTGTGATAAAATTTGTTCCAAATGTTCCATATCGTTATGGTCATACCACTCGATATCAGCACGACTTACAATTAACGCTTTTTGTAAAGCAATATTAACGTTTCTATCAACAACACATAAATCACCTCTTTTCAAAAAAGCTGGTATCACAGAACCGGCAGTAACAAAATCTTGGCCATAGATAATGGCTTGTTCAGTTCCTAAATATCTAGCCAAATCCTCTTCTAATCTCACGTGAACATCTTGAGTACCATAAAAATTTGGAGGACCACAAGCACCGACCCCAGCACTTTCAATTTCCAACTTAGCAGTAGCCTTTACATTTTTATTTTCGTTAAGATTGAGAAAATCTTGAGACGCTAAATTGGAAATTAATTGATCACTTCCAGTTAAAGTAACATGAGCACCATTATGGCCCTTTATTTCGGGTATGGCTTTCAAATTCCAGTTATCTAATTGATTAATCTCCTCAATCAAAGGTTCAGGTTCCCATTCACTACATAATTCATCGATTTCCAGTTTCGAAAACTTGACAATTTCGGATTTGTTTTCTTTCGTTTTGGAGCTGAAAAAGTAAATTAATGCAAAGATGAATAAACAGTATTCGAACAATGATCTTATTGGATCATTTTGATACGAAGATTTAATATATCTCAAGATAATTTGTCCACCGGGAAATTTGTCAAGTAAATTCAAACAATACAAGAAATTTTGTGACAATGTATTGGACAAGATTTCCCATGATTGCGACAATGGTGGTGGTAAACTAGTACCTGCAATGATAGTAGTAGTGGTAGTGGTGGTTGTAGTGGTGGTGGTTGCAATTACGGCTGATGACATTTGTGTATGTGTACCTACAATTGAAACTGCACTTTGATCAACTCTATGATGATAGCGGTATTTCCCTCAAACGTTCTCTCCCTCTATGAAATGTGATAAAATGAATGGACCAGTGTGATATTGTAGGTGGCTCAAGGTTGTTTACACTATTTGGAATAGGAGATAAAATTATTTCAATTTTTCCTTTTGTAAAAATTTCCATTGAGAAAACAATCACCGTTTTCAACGTAGATCACAATGGAATGGTGTTGTGGTGGCGGTGATAGTCAAAGTTGACTGTACAAACAGAAGGTTTCATCACTTCCCATGTTACTTACATTACTATATTCGCTATATATAAAACTACCTTCAAGGTATAAACACCTTGGATACACCTTCTACTTCTCTCCTACAACATACACAGCCCTCGATACCCTTTGAAACCAAACTTAATCTACAACTTTCACAAATTGCAAAACATTTACATGGCCAGGTTATAATTTCTCTCATGTTAGTTTGACATATAACACACTCTAATGATCTTCCGTCTTGTTCATCATGCTGGTGTTGATCTTTATTTTTCTCTTGGTTGCTTCGTTTTGCTACAATGACTTCTAAAAGATTCGTGCTTTCATCATTGATATCACCAGCAACGTCGCCTTCATCTTTGGCTTCTTGTAGTAGTTCATTGGATTGGTTTTGTGATGATCGCATGGATTGGTATTTCGATCTTGTCAACGTACCATCGTATTGCATATGGCGTTGCAAAATTTGTAAATTTGTTATATTTGACGACATCAAAATTTCATTCAAGCCCTCTGCTGTAAATAATTCGTAGATAGGCAATACCGAGGTGGAAAAACCTTCTTTATCATAGCTTGTTCTTCCACATGTTTCTTCAATATCAGATTCATATTCAGATTCCAGTATGTCTTTGCAATCATAGTCTGCGGAATTATCAATTTCAGATAATTCATTTCCACTGAGAATTGAAATATAATTTGACTCAATTTCTTCCTGGGAATAATTATCACTGTAAATTAAGGATCTACCAAGTGAAGAAATCAGTTTCTCTGTGACTCTTCTTCTTTTGGCGTAGTTTCTCAAGAAAGGTGGAGTTTTTGATTTTCTAAGTTCAAATTCATCACGGGTTTCTGCTTCATAGTACGGTTTTTTAATAAAATTTTTGTTCAATACCTTTTTTTTAAATAATTCAGGTAAATATTCTAGGATGAAAGTATCTATGAACAATCCATATAGTAATTGATATGTGTCAATTAGCATTTCCTTCAAATACATAAATCTTTTTCTCAAAACACTACTATTGTTTATATTGATATTATCACCAATTGTTATCATATCGTCCATATAAGAACTACCACCAGATATTAGTCTTTGTGTTGGTTTAGATATCAAATTTGCATAACCAGTTATTTTATTTTCACGTAGGTATTTGATTATACCATGAGGATCATTTGTAGTGGATGTTACTGACATTTGTCTTTTAATTTGATCCCATATACTTCTCTCCAACCAGGTCTCGTGATCTAATGTAACTAAACTTAACTCTGTAATGTAGCTTGATCTCCCAGCCAGAGTTATCGCCAATATACCTACGTTTAACAAGGCAGTATAAAAGTCATCATTGAAGTTAATGTTAAAGTTCTTGAATGCAAAATTTGACTCCTCATCATTAAACTCGTCATCATCAGCATCATCGTCGTCATTTTGTAACTCCTCGTGCAAGAAAAAGCTAGCATAGTTTAAACCCTGTAGTTTGAAACCATTTACCACTACTGCAAGTCCAAAAATGGCTAAACTGATCAATATGACCAATAATATCAAAACTTGTGGTGTAAAAGTTAAAATCAATATAAAAGGAAATTGAAATACTTTCCACGTAAGGATTGAATGTATAAAATATGTCAAAAATCCTAAACCGATAATAGTCAGTGGAATCAATCTATATTTGTTATTATTCAATAAGGCGCCGATATGAATATTTAGATGATTGATTATCAGAAATAAAGTAGTCAATAATACTTGTTCCGTAGGACGTTTGAAAAAATTAGAATTGCCGAAAAAGAAAGCAGCATTACTGCTAAATTCCTGAAAGGCTAATGAGTGTTCGAATATCGTAATTCCACTTTCTGTGTATGGTTTTTTACCTTGGATTGATGCAATAAAGGTTTCTATGAATGACAGTAAGCAGAATGTCAAGAAAATGGGCCAATACATATCACTTGTAGGGCCAATCATGACTTGACGCAGTGGAGTTTTCATATATTTAGTATTGGAAAAACATTCGATATCATAAGTGAATAATTTATTGGGTACCAATTTATAAAACCATTTGATGTTCGAGTTTTCTGTCAATCCTAAATGATAATGTAAATTCAAAGTAACTAAAATATTGTAAATCTGGTATAAAAACATCCCTATTATACCGATCCTGAAACTCACTATGCTTAGTTTCTTGAAAACTGTAGCCAGCTTGTAATTGTCTATCAAACTATTTCCTCTTCCTCTTCGATTTCGATTAATGGCCATTTGTTGATTGTGCACTGTATTCGTCGAAGCCATAACTAACGTTCGATTCAATATCAACGCCATCACTAAACACGATAGCCCATATATTGAACAGCCGTATTTACCTATTGCCCCAAACCTATCCCAGGGTGATGTATTTATACTGGATGACGCACTCTGCTCCCACACCACGTCCACAAATCCAGTGATTAATTTGACTAATCCAAGGTAATCATCCTCCTCTGCTTCTGGTTGAGCAACTGCAGAAGAATTAGTTAGATTCGACATAGATGATATAATATTATGAAGTCCAATGCCATACAGAACTCGGAGTAGGCGACTAGATGATTTGTCGGTATGTCGATTGGTCCTTCAGTTAAACCCGAAATCGTGATTAACGACGACCTTGATTTGGTTCTTTTTTTGGCTTCTGAGATTTTTCTTACAGCCAGTGTCGCATTTCCTTTTGTTGACCCGGCTGAGACACTGATCTAATTGCGACACTTGATCAAACTCAGAAAAAAAACAGAAACCGTATTTGAAAGGAGATGCACTTGAGACAACCATTCCAATTCATTTCGTCTAATCTGCATAGCTACCACTAAACGTATCTAAATGGGACGTAAACTACCTCCGCCCCCACCTCCTCCTGGGATGCTGAATAGCAAAAGCGGTGACCTGTTTGGAAATCCAAAGAGACGGCCACCACCTCCCCCAAGAAATCTGGCAGTCACCAATGCGCCATCTTCATCAGCCAGAAGTAAAGCAGTACCACCACCTCCACCATCAATTACTCCTCCTCCTACAAAAACCACCCAACTTGCGTCTTCATTGGCTGCTAGGACAAGCACATCAATTCATTCGAAAGAAGACTTACAGTCACGAAAACGAAAATGGATACACGTACAGAAGGCAAGGTATAAAGCGACTCCCCATAAATCTACCGGCGGTCGAATAATACCAATGAAGCCTGAAATGCCTCCACAGCATCTACGCAAAATTATGATTGATCATGGGGATTTATCACTGAAAAAAGTTGCATCTGATAAAAAATCACATCTTGGGTCTTTGAAATATTTACCTCATGCGTTATTGAAATTATTAGAAAATATGCCACAGCCTTGGGAGCAATTGAAAGAGGTGAAAGTGTTGTATCATGTTACTGGAGCCATAACGTTTGTGAATGAAATTCCTCGAGTGATCGAGCCAGTTTATATTGCCCAATGGGCGCTGACTTGGAATACAATGAGGCGAGAGAAAAGAGATAGGAAGCATTTCAAGAGAATGAGATTTCCTCCATTTGATGACGAAGAGCCACCTTTGGATTGGATAGAAAATTTGGAGGACGTAGATGCTCCCGATTCTATAAAACTGAAAGAAGTTGAAAGAGATACGAATTTATATGAGTGGTTTTATGACGAAAAACCGTTAATCGAAGACTCGGACGTTATAAATGGTGGATCTTATAGGAAATGGAATCTAGATTCGAATACAATGAATAAATTATATCAAATTTCCCAGGTTTTATTGACTAATACTGGTCATCCTTTTGATAAAAATGCATTGTTCACTGCGAAAAGTTTGAATGTTTCGCTACCTGGCGGTCCAAAATTTGAACCGCTATATAAAGAAAAAATAAACAATCCTGAGTTGGAAGATTTCACAGAATTTAATTCCATAGATAGAATAATTTTCAGAATACCTATAAGGACTGAATACAAAGTTGACTACCCTTACTTATATAATTCATTTGTTAAACAAGTTTCTTTAGTTGCCTACAATGATTTAATAAGCTGTCGTGATAAAGCAGGAAACGTTGGGGAAGAATATGAACTCTCCGCATTTACGTTCAACCCGAGTTACAATCCCATAATACCGAAGAAGCGGGGGAAAGAATGTAAACCTAGAAGTGATAGTAGTTTGGAACTAGATATTGAACCATTTTTTTGTTGGGCGAAAGAATATGGAAATGATGAAGAGGAAGAATTTGAAGTACTACCGTTGGAACCAAATGGTACATCGGCTGCTTTAACACTTCTTTGGGCGCCTTATCCATTCAATCATCGCAGCGGTAAAACAGTAAGAGCAGAGGACGTTGCATTAACGAAGAGCTGGTATAAAAGTCATTCACCGAAATCAAGTCCAATGAAAGTCCGTATATCGTATCAAAAATTGCTTAAAAACTTCATTTTAAATGAACTACACAACCCACCTTGTAAAAATGTTCCAAGACAACGTGCTAAGAAAGTCAAACTTTTAAAAAGTTTGAGATCAACAAAGTACTTTCAACAAACTACGATTGATTGGGTTGAAGCTGGGTTGCAAGTTTGTAAACAAGGTTTCAACATGTTGAACTTACTAATTCACAAGCGTGGTTTAACTTATTTGCATTTAGATTATAATTTTAATTTGAAACCTACAAAGACCTTGAGTACGAAGGAACGAAAGAAATCGAGATTTGGAAATGCATTCCATTTAATCAGAGAAATTTTAAGAGCCATCAAAATCATGGTTGATTCCCATGTACAATACAGACTAGGGAATGTCGATGCTTATCAATTAGCTGATGGCCTCTATTATATATTGAATCATTTGGGTCAATTAACAGGTATTTATAGATACAAGTATAAAGTCATGCATCAAATTAGACAATGTAAAGAGCTTAAGCATATTGTGTATCACAGATTTAACAAAGTTATTGGAAAAGGTCCGGGTTGTGGGTTTTGGCAGCCGGCTTGGAGAGTATGGCTCTTCTTTTTAAGAGGTACTATTCCGCTATTGGAAAGATGGCTAGGAAATTTGATTGCGAGACAATTTGAAGGTAGAAGACAAAATGATGTTGCCAAAACAATCACAAAACAAAGAATAGACTCTTATTATGATCTAGAATTAAGAGCGCAAGTTATGCATGATATTTTGGATATGATTCCTGAAGGTTTAAAGCAGAGTAAATCTAAAACTATTCTTCAACATTTGAGTGAAGCTTGGCGTTGTTGGAAAGCTAATATTCCTTGGAAAGTCCCTGGGTTACCAGAACCAATCGAAAAAATTATTGAGAGATATATAAAAGCTAAGGCTGATGGTTGGATCTCCGTAGCACATTATAATAGAGATAGAATAAGAAAAGGTACTCATGTTGAAAAGACTGTTGCGAAAAAAAATTTGGGTAGACTTACCAGATTGTGGGTCAAGAATGAGCAAGAACGGCAAATGAGTTTCGGTAAAAACGGACCATATGTATCTCCTGATCAAGCAGTCAAAATATTTCAAACTATGGTGCATTGGTTAGAAAGTAGAAAATTTAGCCCAATTCCATTTCCTCCAGTTTCTTACAAACATGATACAAAATTGTTAGTCTTAGCCCTTGAAAACTTAAAGGAAAGCTACAATGCGAATACCAAATTAAATTCAGCTCAAAGAGAAGAATTAGCTTTGATTGAGCAAGCTTATGATAATCCACATGAAAGTTTAGCTAGGGTTAAGAAATTTTTGTTGACTCAGAGAATATTTAAAGAGGTAGGTTTAGAGATGATGGATTACTATAGTCACCTTGTACCTACATTTTCCATTGACCCATTAGAAAAAATTACTGATGCTTATTTGGATCAATATTTGTGGTATGAAGCAGACAAAAGGAGACTTTTCCCAAATTGGGTTAAACCAAGTGATGATGAAATTCCACCATTGTTGGTTTACAAATGGTGTCAAGGTATCAATAATTTGAAAGAAGTCTGGAAAACTTCTAGTGGTGAATGTAACGTGATGCTTGAATCAACATTGAGTAAATTTGCAGAAAATATTGATTTTACTTTATTGAATAGGCTTTTAAGATTGGTTATGGATACTAATATTGCTGACTATATTACATCGAAAAACAATGTGAATCTTACTTACAAGGATATGAATCACGTAAACCAATACGGTATTTTGAGGGGTCTTCAGTTTTCTTCATTTGTTTATCAGTACTACGGTTTAGTGGTGGATTTATTGATTCTTGGTTTTGATAGGGCCTCAGAGTTGGCAGGACCAGTACAAAATCCAAATAATTTTCTTCAATTCAAAGATGTGGAAGCTGAAACCGAGTCACCTATAAGGTTATATTCACGTTATTTGGACAAAATTCATATATTTTTTAGATTTGACAATGACGAAGCAAATGGGTTAATTCAAGATTATTTATCTGAAAATCCTGATCCAAATTTTGAAAATGCAGTCGGCTATAACAATCGTCGTTGTTGGCCGCGAGATTCACGAATGAGATTGATGAGACATGATGTTAACTTAGGTAAAGCTACATTTTGGGAAATTAGTGGACGTATTCCTTCTTCACTTACTTCAATTGAGTGGAAGGATACTTATGCATCAGTTTATTCACGTGATAATCCTAATTTATTATTCCTGATGTGTGGATTTGAAGTTAGAATCTTGCCTAAAATTCGTTCTAAAGAAACGCTGTCTTCATATGAAGGTGTATGGGATCTTATAGATCAAAATACAAAGGAAAGAAACGCAAAGGCTTATCTACAAGTTTCTCGGGATGCAATTGATCATTTCAGTAACAGAATCCGTCAAATTTTGATGTCATCTGGAACAACTACATTTACAAAGGTGGCTGCAAAATGGAATACTGCCTTAATTTCTTTGGTAACTTATTTTAGAGAGGCTGCCATTTCTACGCCAGCTTTATTGGATGTATTAGTCAAATGTGAGACTAAGATTCAAAACAGAGTTAAGATGGGACTTAATTCCAAGATGCCATCACGTTTTCCACCAGCAGTATTTTATACACCCAAAGAGCTTGGAGGTTTAGGGATGTTGAGTGCTTCTCACATATTGATTCCAGCATCTGATCTTAGGTGGTCCCAACAAACAAATACTGGAATTACTCATTTTAGGGCTGGTTTGACCCACCAAGAGGAAAAGTTAATCCCTACAATATTCAGATACGTTACAACCTGGGAAAACGAATTTTTAGATTCACAAAGGGTTTGGGCTGAATATGCAATCAAACGACAAGAAGCTTTGGAACAAAACCGTCGTTTGACTTTTGAAGACATGGAAAGTAATTGGGATAGAGGTTTACCTCGTATAAGTACACTTTTCCAGAAAGATAGACATACTTTAGCATATGATAAAGGTCACAGAGTTAGAAGAGAATTTAAACAATATAGTTTGCCTCGTTTTAATCCGTTTTGGTGGACGAGTGGTCATCATGACGGTAAGTTGTGGAATCTAAATGCTTATAGAACAGATGTAATTCAGGCTTTAGGTGGTATTGAGACTATTCTTGAACATACACTCTTCAAAGGTACAGGTTTTGATTCATGGGAAGGCTTATTTTGGGAGAAAGCTTCTGGTTTTGAAGATTCCTTGAAGTTCAAAAAATTGACCAATGCACAACGATCTGGTTTAAGTCAAATACCCAATCGTCGTTTCACATTGTGGTGGTCGCCAACTATCAACAGAGCTAATGTTTATGTTGGGTTTTTGGTTCAATTGGATTTAACTGGTATTTTCCTTCATGGTAAAATCCCAACTTTAAAAATTTCTTTAATCCAAATATTCAGGGCCCACTTATGGCAAAAGATTCATGAAAGTGTTGTGCAAGATTTATGTCAAATTCTTGATAAGGAATTAGAAGTATTACACATTGATAATGTTGAAAAGCAAGCAATTCATCCCCGTAAATCATATAAGATGAATTCTTCAACTGCTGATGTTGTTTTAACTAGTACATATAAGTGGAATGTTTCTAAACCTTCGTCATTAAATGATAAAGATGACAAAATGGAAATTACTGCCAACAAATTTTGGGTTGATGTTCAATTAAGGTATGGTGATTATGATTCTCATGATATATCAAGATATGCAAGATCCAAATTTTTAGATTATACAACAGATGGAACAAGTTCCTATCCTTCCCCTACAGGTATTATAGTTGCAATCGATTTGGCTTACAACATGTATGACGTTTATGGAAATTGGTTTCCTGGTTTGAAACCTTTGATTCACAATGCAATGAAAGAAATTATGAAAGCAAATCCTGCTCTTTATGTTTTAAGAGAGCGTATACGAAAAGGTTTACAATTGTATCAAGCACAGCCACAGGAAGCATTTTTGAATTCAAATAATTATGCTGAGTTGTTTAACAACGAAACTCAGTTATTTATTGATGATACTAATGTTTACAGGGTTACTGTTCATAAAACATTTGAAGGAAATTTAGCAACAAAGCCAATTAATGGTTGTATCTTTATACTCAATCCAAAAACGGGGCAACTTTTTTTAAAAGTTATTCATACATCAGTTTGGGCAGGCCAGAAGCGTTTAAGTCAACTAGCCAAATGGAAAGCTGCTGAAGAAGTTGCTGCATTAATTAAGTCACTACCAAGAGAGGAACAACCAAAACAATTGATTGTGACAAGAAAGGGTATGATGGACCCACTTGAAGTGCATATGTTAGACTTCCCCAACATTTCGATAAGACCATCAGAATTGCATTTACCTTTTGCGTCAGTTATGAAGATTGACAAATTTTCAGATGTTGTACTTAAGGCAAGTGAGCCACAAATGGTTTTGTTCAATTTTTATGATGATTGGTTGAAAAGTATCTCCCCGTATACTGCTTTTTCAAGAATTATTTTGTTGTTGAGAGCCTTAGGAATTGATTCAGAAACAACAAATCATATTTTACGTTCAGATGCTAATGTTGTAGTTCAGGATCATCACATTTGGCCAACATTGACTGATGAACAATGGATTGACATAGAAGCACAATTAAGAGATTTAATTCTCAATGATTATTCCAAAAAGTTTAATGTGAATATCCAATCATTAACCCAATCTGAAATTCGTGATTTGATTTTAGGTCAAGATATAAGAGTGCCTTCGGTTAAACGTCAAGAAATCTCTGAGATTGAAAACGGAACTAATCAAGTGGAAAATAAAGAGCTAACAGCGCTTAAATCTAAAACAATAAATATACATGGAGAAGAAATTGTTACAGTTACCACCACTAATTACGAACAACTGACTTTCTCATCAAGAAATGAATGGAGAAATCGTGCTATTGCTGCGAATAATCTACATTTGAGAGTTAAGAATATTTATGTTTCATCTGAAGAATTTGTTGATGACGAATCGTATACGTATGTGTTACCCAAAAATATTCTTCAAAAATTCATTCAAATATCAGATTTAAGAATTCAAGTTGGTGCGTTCCTTTATGGAAAATCACCTGGAGATCATACTGAAGTCAAAGAAATCACATGTATGGCGATTGTACCTCAATTAGGTAGTGCCAACTCGATGCAACTTCCTAAACACCTACCAGAAAAAGTGGGCTTTTTGCAAGATTTTGAATTTTTAGGTTGGATCCATACTCAGTCACAAGAATTTGATTACATCACTTCATATGATGTTACAACTCAAGCTAAAATGTTGCCTGAATATGATTCACATTTTGTCACGATGACGGTTGCATTTACGCCCGGTTCAGTTACATTATCCGCATTTGAATTATCTAAAGAAGGATTTGAATGGGGTAAGCAAAATAGTGACATGATGTCAGAAGCTCCACCTGGATTTTCGAAGCAATTTGCCAAAAAAAGTCAATTAATCATGTCTGATAAAATTGTGGGGACATTTATGGTTCCGGAAGATGAAATTTGGAATTACTTCTTCATTGGAGCCGTTTTCAATGCCAATGATTTATATGACTTAAAATTGGATATTCCGTTGACGTTCTATGATGAATTGCATCGCCCAATTCATTTCAGTAATTTTACACAAATCGAAGCAAGCAATGAAGCAGAAGCAACTCAAGAAGATGTATTCAAGTAAACTCTATTTTCAACTCATATAACTATGTAATATTATAAATTAGAATCTTCTACATCTTATGTTTTAGGTCGCCACTGGTAAGTTTTGCAAATCTTTCCAACGGAACACCTGAGGTCCAGTGATGAAGGCCCTTGAATGCTTCCTGAGAATTAACGGCTGAAATAGTTGGAGCGTAAAAGGCTCTCAATAGCTCTTTGTTCTGCAAGATGGAATCTTCATGTAAATTTTCTGTAGCATCAAGCAATTCTTCCAAAACGGTTTCATTAAATTCTACAGTTGTTTTGAATTTACCGCCATAATGTTTATTTATTACCCCTGCGTTTTGTAAATCGTCACCAGAGACTTTTTTTGATAACAACAAAGCCTCTGATGCTTTTGATAAACCTAATCTCATGGGATAAGTTGCAGCCACACCACCTTCGGACACAATTCCAATGTTAGCAAAAGGTGTCAACATGAATGTTTTCGAAATATCATGAACATAAATCAAATCACAAAGGAAAATAAAAGCGGCCGATAATCCAACAGCAGGACCATTTATAGCAACTGCTAATATCTTTTTATGACTAAGGAACGTTTGAACTAAATAAACTTGTCTTGCAACTGATAAACCTAACCAAGTTTCAAGCTCGGAATCTTGAGATTCTATATAGCCTGCATTAGCACCTGCTGAAAAATACCTACCAGTAGATTGAATCAATGTCATCACAGTACCTTCCTCTTTATTGGCTCTTTCTAACATTTTACAAATAATATCATATTGTGGGATTGTCAAAGAATTCAACTTCTTCAGATTATTTAAGGTGATAATGACTGCCCTGTCTTTAACTTCATAAGTAATCAAATCTGACATTGTATATAGGGCTTTACGGTTTTGTAGGTGGTAGAGGAACTAGTGACGAGTAAAATGTCCAAAATTTAACAATTTTATAGAGATAATTGTGGGGTGTGTTACATAAGCTTTTATGGTATATTATAAATTCTTTCTGCGGTAACTTCAGAGTTGAATGGACTTCTACAACTTTTTGATGTTGATGTCGATATGCTGAGGGTTAGTGAATCATCATATGTAAAATTGAGGATTTATCATATGAGACATTTTTGAAACCAGTTTTATGCATTTTTTAGGATAAATATTTGGCGATAAATCAGGTAATTGAGAACAAATTGCAATACATTTTTTGAAACTTAGAGACTACTTCGAGTTGGTTATCGCTGATATCCTGGTTGGGTGATCTAGTGCATGATGCAATACTTGTTACATTCAGCGATCCTCTCTGATTTTCAAAGTCAATTGCAAACCACCGTAATAAAAGTACTGGTTCGAGGCTTTGTGATAAATATATTTTTGTTCTGGCACCTACAATGTTTCCCTGGGTTATTGAATTTGAATTTTGGGGTAAAACTAAGCTCAACAAGAAACAACAATTTTCCCAAATTAGTCACATAGTGTACAACTGGGGAAGAATTCGAACAATTCATACTTCCACAAATTTTTTTATCAACAATCACCAATGTCTAACTGATATTATGTGATCTTCGATTGCAACTAGAAGTTTTCTCAACTCGCTTCTAGAAATATTTTCTTTTAACAATAATAGTTCTAGAGGACTTTTTCCATTCATATATTTCAACAATTTGTAAAAAATTGCTGTCAATTCTGGTGATAATTTACATTCTTCAAAGATTATTTTGTTTATCCAGCAACGCTCTAATGTAGTGGCTCTATCAGGATCAAGTATAATAGTACCATCATCTTCAGTCAATGTGACGGATGAAGTTTTCTTCAAATGCTCTTTCAAATTTTCAAGTCCTGGATTGCTCGATCTCTTATCTTTCTTATATTCCTCTAATTCAGAAAGCTTCACTGTAGAGTTGGTGGATTTTGTTAAATTGTCGGTTATTTGTTTCGATGAATTGTCAGTTGACTTTGAAGATGCCTCTTCAGCTTTGGATCCTTTCTTCTTCTTTTTTGATATATTTTCATTCTCTATATCTTCTTCGACCTTTATTTTGATCTTCCGAGAAATCTTTAACCAAATAAAAGTTTGCAATTGACTGACATAACCATATCTAATAAGCCAAGCTAAAGCTTGTAAATAACTACCACGATGATCTTTGGATGGAACTACAGAAGCAAATTGTTGAGGTTTTCTTGATTGCGGTGTCAATAATTTTAGAAAATGAGGTAACGAAGGCAATGTGGGAAATTTGTGATTGAAAACTGGTATGTCATCATAAAGTTTAATGGTTATGGGGGCCATCGGAGATAAAATATATACCGATCTCGTGGATAAGGGCTGTATCACCCTAGCTCTTCTCCAATAAATTAAATGAAAAGCAAACGATTTAATTTGTAATATATCAAGCTTATTATTCCTCAAAGATAGTTTCATTAAAGATTCGGTGGGTTGAATCATTCTAATAAACTTTGCCAATGTAGAATCAGTCTGTGTCTTTATATCTTTGATGATTGATTCTGGATCATCAAGTAGTAGCAAGGCAAAGTAAAGAATGATATCTTCAGAATTATCTTCTTCGGAATTAGCTTTGAAAAATGTTTGTCCATACCTTGAAGTTTCACCCACGTTGATTAAACCAGTAGTGCCAAGTAACTCAACGGTTGATGATAAGTATGAACCCGGTATAAAAGGCACAGAAGCATCTGGTAATGAGTGAAACTCCGTCTTTATGGGTATTTGAAATGATTTCAACCTACCATTAATTGACAAGTTAGCTATTTTGGAGGTACTTATAGCCTTGTAACAGTCACGAATCAATCTACATAGGGATGATTTTTCTGTCAATAAAAACTCATCCTCTAGTTGATCTCGTAGTATAAGAATACTTTTAGCTTGTTGTGCCATATAATCATGCTTCAGTTGAGCATATCTCAATACAAGGGCTAATTTAGAGATTACAAAATGAAACATCTCATCTATTCTATAATTGTTTTCAATCATTGGTGGATTCATTATAAATACCAAATGAAACATGTTTAAATTCATTTTGCTTGACTTATTGTTTGATGTACTCAGTAGTTGAGGATCAGCTGATTCTCCATTTTTAGTATATTCTTCATTTTGTGATGTACCATCAACAGCATTTAGCTCTTCTTCGTGTCCTTCTTTTTCATCATTATCGTGGTAATATTTACTATTACTGTCACTGGCACTCTTTCTCCATTGTCCGTTATCATATCTGTGTATAGGTAAACCGAGAAATATCTCGTCCTCTATGGTGATTTCGAATCTTGTATTACACATTTCCTTTGGTGGTGCTAACATTTCACATAGATAAGCTGGATCAATTCCAAATATCTCATCATTTATACTGGATTTTGGTATGGTTGTGCTTGAAGTTGCTTGACTAGTGGTTGTACTACTTTTGGAAGTTGTTTTCATTAGCTTATGTTTAGCTGAATTACTTGCTTTCAATGACTTATATTCTGCTACACTGTTCTCTGATGATTTTAATTTATTGAAATGATTTCTTCTGTCATCCTGTTCATCTAAAAATCTCATCAAATCCTGTTTTGTACCCAAATAATACTCTAAACTTTGAAAGTCCCAATTTCTCGAACTGATTCCATATAAATCACAATCACTATATAGTTCATTCATTAATTGGCTACCACTTTCTTCTTGATTATCATCACTATCTTGGTAACTATATAATTCATCGTCTTCGTCTTCATCTTCTTCATCATCATCTCCCATTTTGAGCTTTTCTTTGTAAATGCCCTTATTGTCTTTCTTACTTACACTTTTATCATCATGTGCATCATTTTTCGTAGATGCTATAGCTGTACTTGATGGGGTAACTTTTAAATCAATTGGGTACTTGTATATTAGTTGCGGGCCACTATGTGTTGATATAATCAATAATATTCCTATTAGACTGGGATTAGGGAGATTGAAACTCATGTAAAGTGGTTCCTGCCGGTGTTACTCAATAGATTGAAATACACCTTGGTTGTCAAATTTGATGACAGAAAAAAATTAAATTCCCCTTGATAACATGATACGGTCCAAGAAGGCGAGGAGAGAGAGAAGAGAAATTTCAATATTAATTTACGATATTCATTTTAGATATCATTTTAGATTCTCTAGTGTTAAAATTGTTAGGCTTATAAATTGATCTAAATTTTATGTTTAACATCCCTTGTAGCCAATTGAGCAAATCTACCTTGGGGAACACCCTCTAGCCATTTACCTAAACCTCTCATAACTTCTTGAGAATTTGCATGATTTATATGTTGATCTCTGGAAAGTTTCAATAATTGCTTGTTCTGAAAGATTGAGTCTTCATGTAAGTTGTCGAAGGCGTCAACTAATTCATCATGAACTTTTTGGTTAAACTCCTCGACTGTTTTGAATTGACCATTGTAATGTTTGTTAATGAACCCAGCATTGTAGCAATCATGACCATTGATCGGTTTGGCGAGTAACAAAGCTTCCGAAGCCTTTGACCAACCCAATCTATTAAACAAAGTAACAGAAGAAGCACCCTCAGCAACCAAACCCAAATTAGCAAACGGAGCCAAAAGATAAAATGTATTCAAATCATGAACATAAATTAAGTCGCACAATAAAAGTAAACCGGTTGATAAACCAATAACTGGGCCATTAACAGCGGCAGCTAAAACCTTTTTATGGTCGTTGAATAAATTAGTTAACCAAACGTTTCTAGCAACAAATCTTTGCAACCAGTATTCATGAGTGAATAACACTTCTGGATCCATTTTCATCATGGTTTTATCAGCAAAATTAGCACCAGCTGAGAAATACTTTCCGGTAGCCTGAATGAGAGTTAAAACAGTGCTCTCTTCCTTGTCGGCTCTTTCGATGAACTTGCCTAATTTGATATATTGTTCACCATTCAATGCATTCAACTTTTTGGGAATATTGAAAGTAATGATAGTAACCTTATCCCTCACTTCGTATGTAATATCATTCTCCTCGTCAGACATGATGATAAACCTTGCGAATAGTTGGATGTGAAAAGATAACACAAGGGAAAAATATGAACTGTCGGACACAAATCATGAAATATATATACAAAGCAACTAGTCGTGGCAGCTGGAAACGTATGTGGGGTATGGAGCGCCTGCTATTTTGTGTTGTGCAAGTCGTCCCGTGAGTTTGGGTTTGGAGGAGAAAAAACCGAGGAGTTCTTCACAGTCTATATTTTCATATGTAATGCTGTGCGTCCTTTGGCCGAAACTCTTTTGTGTTTCGATTCTGCTTTCATGTTAAATCCGCAAGTTTGACAACCAAAGTTAAGATGCAATAAAGCAACAGCGTTTAGGCCAACTGAACATAGATAGGAGTGCAATTGATGATAAACCCCTTTCCATGATCTCTCCTCCTTTCCCTACCCCATCCTGCTTAGTTGTTGACCGAATCACAACTGTTGGTTTCTTTGATATGGGATTCATGTGTACATAAGAGAGCTCGACTCACATTGAACCCTCCAACTCTGTTATCTCAATTGAATTAGTCAAAAAGAATCTCCTTCTTGATCTTTTTTATGTGGGGGTTGCAACAGAGTGAGGCAAGTGGTAGAACTCCTTCGCTAAGCCAATGAAATACAAACTCTGTCTGAGATTAGTTGAGACCTGACGGGATGTCTTGAAAAAACTTGAGTTTGAGTGACCTGATTTGATATAAATAATGATGAATTCAAATATGATTGGTGGCTAGGTATACTGTACTAAATCTCAGCTCTCATACAATCTTTTATTTGACTGGTAACTGCCAACAGTTGGCAAGAGTGAGGTTTTAAAAATCATCAGAAAAAAAAAGTCGAAACAAAAACAAGAATCCAAGGTATTTTGACAACCAAACATATTATAGACATATCTGCTTTTACGATCGGGGTATCAATACATCCTTTGAAATAGGAAGTGAATCAACCAATCAATCACATATCAAGCAATAATGTCGCTAACAGCAGTGCTACCAAACAACTTCAATTATATCCAACCTTTGAGTCTGCTGAACAAAAGAATTCAAATAAAGTTCACTTACAGTAATAACAATGTATCCTTGAAAAATAAATCAAACTTTGCTTTCCCTATATTCACAATGGACAATCAAGATTACGTGTTAATTAAACATTTGGTAAACTTGTGGAACTATCCATCATCATATCAATTGATTTCCAAATTCATCAAAAATGGTATTTCAAAGTCTGATATTTCCAAAACTGATGAAAGTTTAAATAAACAATTGCTTGAGTTAAATGTGATCGGGGAACATGATGTTCAGTTTGAATTATTTTACATTTCATTACCTCTCATTTATTTCGAGGTTGAAAACAAAGATATATTTCTTGCAAAATTCACTGATAATTCTTCCCTATCGAAAAAGAAAGAAAGTCTAGCAAAGTCATCAACAAATGCAAACAGAGAAAATAACAGTTTCACTGAAGATACTAGTCAAAATGATGATACCGGTAATTCGGTAGAAGATAATGATGATGATATGATTGAAGATGAGGAGGAAGATGAAGTTGATGATATTGAAGAAAACGACGAGGAAGATGAGGATGAAGAAGTTATCAAGAAACCACCTCATCTTCACCAGCATCTTCATCAACATTCTCTTGAACCTAAATATAGCAGTGACGATAAAATCACCATAAGTCAAGTGTTTCCACAATATGGTTTGATAGATTCAACAGTGCAGTTAAACCACGCGCTGTTTAATTCCTTGAATTCTTTGACTAAGTTGAATTTTTACAAAAACTTACCATCATCGTCTCATAAATTTCTTCCCAACACCAAATTGAAGTTTCAGGAACGTGAGTTGGTGCTAAACTTGAACAATTTCTCTGATATTCACATTGATGAAGATAAAAAAGCTAGTGCTGATGAAAAAAAGAGAAACTTCCGTAAACCAATTGGGAAATCTAGAAAGCACAATATTCACATAGATCCTAACACAATTGATTTAAATGAATCAGCTCTTCCCGGTCAAGGGTATATACCAGAATTCGGTATAAACCATCTCTGTAAAGTTCCCAATTACTATGTTACCTCAAATCATCAAAGTCAGCCACAGTCATTCAACACCAAAAAACTTAATCATACATCAAATTCTTCCTTCTTATTCAATGACGGTGCCAAAATGTCCAAAAATATACAACAATTGGTATTCAGTAATGACAGCGATAAATATCATCATTCAAAATATTATTATACCAAAAGCTATCGTGGACCAGGGTCAGGTAATTACAAAGATGGCGCGTTGATGAATAAAATTAACAAAATTCATTTAAGCACTGATCAAAAGAGTGTTCATAAGAGAAAAGTTCTGAACAATGAAAGATACAACAAAAGCTTGAAAGGTTTAGTTCATGAAAAGTTCAATAAAGATTTTGTCGAAGCTTTACTTTCTGAACAACGTAAATATACTGAAGATTATTCAAATCTTGAGATGTTGCACAACAGTTTGCAATTCAACTTATTATTAAATACATACCGTGAGATTGCGCAAGATACGTGGGACAATTACTATAAGTTCAAATTGATTGATTTCGAACAATTGAGAGCGTTGCAAGTTGAAATCGAGGAAATTGAAAAAAGAAAAAGAGCAGTTTCCATACATAACGAATGGCTAGAAGAAGAGAAGCTTCGTCAAGAAAGACTCCACATATCATTTGAAGATGAGAGAAAAGAATTTGATCAATTACTGAAGGAATATCTTAACAGACGTAAAGAATTGGAAGAAAAAAAACGTCGCGGTCAACTTGAAGTGTCCTTCAATGATCCTTTCGCTGAAAATGAAAATGAAGAGAACAAAGAATCTGAAGAATTGCAAAATATTCAAGTGAACTTTGACAAGAAAAGAGAGGAATTAAGAGTTGAATATGAAACTAAGAAAAGGAAACTTATGATTCCAATACCTCCACCGCAAGCAATTGAAACTCCACAATTAGATATTGTGACAAAATTTAGCTCACCAGCAATTTATCCCGAAATAGTGAGACATCTTCCTTTAGATTTAAGAACTGCAAGTCAAGATAACAAAGATGACATACCATCTATCAAGAGACCTATAAGATATGTCGCAACATATCCCGAAATTGAGAACCCGGAATATTTAACTAGGGTGGAAATTGTTAAATTACCGAATGCAAATTCTGTGGGTTGGGATAATTTGAAAAAATATAAAGACAATTGATGATAGCAGGTTTATAATTTTTATAGAAGATTTGTAATGAGATATGCTCCTCCTAGAGGATCAATAAAGTGACCACATTGAGAGATTCATCGAGTTGGGCACTCACTCTAGATTTCGTACGTTCTGTTATATGCAAATGTATACGAATCCTGAAAAGACGTAACGTTGATGTTGGTCTATGACCTAATATGAAGCACACAACTCAACTTATAACCCAAGTCCATTTGTCAATTCCGTTGAAGCTATTGACGCTAACTTCATTTTTATATTCACCATAACATAGACAATAATGCTCCAACAAAAGCCTTATTTCTTCAATTTCATCAATAAACTCTAGTGCATTTATCCTTTTCATTTCTATTGGCTCTATCCAACTGCTTTTGAAACCAAGTTTTCTATTGTAACCTCCAATATCACTCAAATTAGCCAATCTTAAATTGGTTAAATGACAAGTATTTTGTAAAAATTGCTGTCTGGATTTTAAATCAGGATATTTATTAAATGTTTGCAAATTGAGCCCCCTATTCAATAAATTTTGACTCATTGTCGTTCCAAATGAATCATCCAATGACATTGGTTCATATATGAGAAAACTTATCAAATTATCAGTCTTGCCTGTCCAATAATTTATTGTTCGCTCATATTCTTCTGGTGATAAATAGCATAATACACACTCGCTAATCACCAATGTAGGTTTATCTGGTCGAAAACAAGCAATTTCAAAAGATGGCTCCAAACTACGTAAATCTATCGCATGTAGGTGATAATTGCTAGTATGTATATCGGGGGAGTATTTTGCAAACGATTCTTTGGAGTCAATCTGAGGTGTTGGTTCTTTAAACCCAACCAGTTTTTGGAGTAGCGGAGACTTTGAAATTGCCAATTTTTTGATTTTTACCGATTCTGGAAAATCAATTTCATGGTAAACAACATTAGGATGTCTTTTCAATATCAGAAATGCCCTAGTATCTGAACCACTCCCGAGGGAAACTATTTGGCATTCATCGTTAAAACCTTTGATGAATTCTTCTATTACCTGATCAATTGCACTGGTACGCAAATAGGATCCTCTGTTTATTAAAGGCAATTTCTTTTCTTGAAATATTGTTCTTAATGCTCGAGATGATGACAACGTGGAATATCCTGAGCAAAATTGTAAATAAGTTTCGTATGAATCTATGAGATCTTGTATGAACTCATCTGGAGGGTTTATATATGACTTCAAATTTATACTATATCGACAACTTAGAGCATCTAAATCTGTTGCTCTTATCAATTTGTCTTGTCGATCTTTAGGTGAAAGCATTGATCAGATTGAAGTTAAATAAGTAGAGTTTTGGATTTTGACATTCAACATTTTTTTTTATTCACGTATCATCAATAACCTCATACAGATGATATACTTTTTCTAGCTCTTTCTAAGAATTACCCACCAATTATCTTTCTCATATCCTTCATCTACTATGGTGCAAGCTTTAGTTTTCAAAGCGTTTTCAACTAATTCACCTTTTCTATACAAATGGTAATACCTATATTTTGTAACTTCAGGTTCAGGCTGCTTTGGCTGTTCCTGAAGTTCTTGTTCTTTTCCAGCACTTTCTTGTAAAACCTTCTTGTTTACCATTGCTATCTTCTTCGTCTTAGGCTGAGGGTTCTTTAAAACCCACGGGATCAATATATCCTGATCATCCCCTTCTTTATATCCACGACGAGATTTTTCTTGTTCTAAAGCCCAGCAATATATCAAACATTCTCCACCTACTTTCATTTTAGACAAAATATGCAGCATAGCTTCTATTCTTCTATCTTCATTCGCAAAATGATGTATCACTGCTATTGATATTGCGAAATCAAAGGTACTATCAGGATGAGGCAACAAAAGTCCGTCAGCAATACCTAAATTATACTTATTTTGGGAGTTTTCTTGAGCACACTTAATTAATCCTTCTGATCTATCAGTACCAATTATAAACAAATCACTGTTGACATTTAAGTATTTTCCATTACCACACCCTACATCTAATCCGATTGAATACCTGCGTCTTGATAGTAAAAATTCTTCCACAATTGGCCATGGTTTATATCTTGTTTGGGAAAAATGTGGAGCAATCTCATTGTAAACATCATGTACAAAAGTTTCTTCTTGAAATTTGGGATCTAACCCTTCCTCAACTGATATAGACGGAATTGTTGACATCATGGTTATCAAGATTTGTAAATTAGTTTAACAAATTTCATCTCATTATCGAAAATGAGTGAAAATTCGCATTATGTCTCAAAATTATTTTACAATGTGAATTCATATTGTTTAAGTGATTTTCTTTCCAAATACAGTAGAAGAACTACAAAATGAAACCATTCAGATGTCTCGAAATATAAATCCATATATCAGTTTAATTTTAATAGCTATCATTGCCACGGGACCTTGGATGTGGGTGAAGCTATTTGAGAATAATGACTATCAGATTAATCTGCATTTAAAACACTACATTCAACATGATTTACCAGTTAAAGTCCCAATTACAATACAATTTTCGGGAGAATACTTCAATTTTCCAGATCTAATAAAAGCAACCCAGTTACAAATTGATAAGGAACTTCAATTTCTTACAAATAAGTCCATTGAGGTTGAATTAATTGATAATTTAAAAGATGATCGTAATAGTACGGACTATTCCATAGATTTGATATTAGCAAATGAAGATTCCCTTGGAATTTCTTCTGATTTCTTGAAAGCTCATATTTTTTACACATTTGAATGTGTTCACTCGAATGATTTACCTTATTTGATAACTCAAGCTGTACTATACCATTTTATTAATGCAGATGTAGAGCTTTCCAATCGACCACAGGAAAGCAAATTCCCAGATACTGTTGAGTTCGAAATTGGATTTGGCCAACATCTTTTACCAAATGAAAAACTTGTAACAGCTATAGATGAAATATGTGAAAAATATTTAGGGGTAGCAATGGTCACATGGAGAATGAATAATGCTCTAACTACGAACAATGATACGATCTTGAAGTTTTCACCCGAAGTAAAGCATATACTCAAGTACAATACAGACCCAATTGTTCAAATTCAAAAACTTCTTGAGGAGCAGATAAAGTTACCACTGAAACCAAGTAACAATTTACAGTTGAAGCTACTTGCCAGCTATAGAGCAAAAACTATACAAAATCTACTTAAAATCATAGCAAGTGTTGAGAACTCCCCTCGATATGAGCACACTACGAATCAATTGCAAACATTAATTGATGATATAAGATTTAAGCAAAAAACTTCGTGGTTTGAGTACTCCATGTTATCACAGACGTTATTGAATGACATTTCTTCCGAATTGAATGTACAAAAAAATATCCAGCCAAAAAAAATTTGGAAAAAAAATTAATTCATAGACCCCCACTGAAACAGCTACAACCACAGTACAGTTTTTACTTCCATGATGTCATTGGAAGCACATGAATATCTCGAAGAAGAAACTGAAGGCTACGAATCTGATGTAAGCTTAGATGAAGATGATGTAGAATTGATTTGGAGGGTATTTTTCAGTCGATTGGAAAGACACAGAAAAGATACAGGTCTTAATGCAAATGAAGAAGATATCAACCCCGATGACGATGATGATGATGATGATGAAAATTCAATTGAAATGAGGGATCAAAACAAGATTGATGAAGATTCAGAAGATGAGATTAGTTCTTTATCGGATATAGATGATCCGCAATTGATTGCTCAGTTCAAAAATCTAATAGACGAAAAAGTCGATATAAATTTAACTGAAGAGGAAAGAAAGCGTTTGTTAATTGCAAATTTTACCGATGATCAGATGGAGAGATTTGAAGCATACAGAAGAATGACTGTCAATAAACCTGGAGTTAAAAAAATCTGTAATGGTGTGGTAGGTCACTCAATCCCTCAAAATATTAGTGTGGTAATGGCAGGTATTGCAAAACTGTTCTTGGGAGAAGTCATAAGTAAAGCTTTTGAAGTTCGAGATAGGGATTATAAAGGTCGGTTCATTATGGATATAGAGGCAAAGAAAAGTCAAAAGAAACAGATAATGTGTAGTTTAGAAAAGGGACAGAATATAGAAGTAGAAGACAAAAGACTTAAGTTCGAAGGCGACACTGTCCAACCACTTCAGCCCAATCACATAAGAGAAGCATGGAGATTGTTCAAAATTGAAAGCAGTGCAACCTTCAGTAGTCAGAATCATAGAGATTGCGAAGATGGTCCTAATCGTTTATGATAATTGGTAAATCAATACTGATATATATCAAATAAATAAAAAGCCCTTCTTCCAATATTAACTTGAACATTTACCTTGCTGCAAACTAAACAGTAAAATTGTCAGCTCACGAAAAAGCAGATACAGATAATTATGTATACTTTTGATTTAGTAAGTTCACTTTTTAGATTAATACTCTTCTTTACAACAAACGCTTTCCGCAACATTGAAAACAAACAGCCTTCACCATTAAAGAGCCAAATTCTATATACTCAACAAAATATAATCAGCTTATACTATAACTGTCTCACAAAACCAATGTCCTCTTCTCAACAAGGGTTCTCCTCATTCTCCCCACCAAATATGCTCAAGGAAGCAGACAATTAGACCCGTATTAAAAATGCGTCCTTGCTTAAAACTAAAAAATACTACAATATATCACTACCAAAAAAATCGCCTACCTATGTGAAGAAAGAAGACTACTAAACATTAATACCTCTATAGCAAGTAAAACCTTCTAGTGATTAACCTTAACCTCTACTAGCATCATGAAAAACTGTATAAGAAATATACCTCCGTACATGGCAACATCTAAACTCGGTATACTAACTGAGAATTCAAATAATCTATTAACAAAAGAATCTAACAATGGTGAAAAAATACAATTAATTGTGCATCACAAACAAGGTGAGCAAAATAACATTTTCAGTATTGTCCAGAAATTCAACTTACAATAACGATTTCAATACCTATTCGATACTAAATTGAAGACTCCAAAAGGTAATAGAACTAAAATACATGTAATACTATATACACTCACAATCCTTTATTCAAAACATAGAAATAAGGCTGTCCTTAATAGACTCCTCTGATACGAAATCATTTTGACCAGTATACCTACGACCTCAAAAACAACTAATGACGCTTAAGAAACACAAATCAAAATGTCACTCCAGACAAAAACATCCTTTAGAAAGATTACATATAAAGTGGAATAGGATAGAGCAAAAACTGAGACCCAAAACTCATCCAAACTCTCAAGTATACTAGCTCCAAATAGATATAATTAGATGTCAAATAGAATACAACAAACATAATTGCAAAACATGAAGATAATTAAATCTAGACTCATATCATCAAATGGAGAAGTAACATTTCTAAAATACTGATCCATGTTGAATGGTTCGCAACACTATATAGAGTCGAATATAAAGCAATAATATGTTGAATTGCGAAAGGGCAACTTCATATTTTCTAAATAACTATAAGTTAAATATTCGGAACAATCAAGACAACAAGTCCAAGACTAAATTTAAGTACCATTCATAAGAGAAAGGATCTCATACTTAAGCATTACAAAATCAACACAAACAGATACAAATGGCATATGTGTACCAGTGATCCGATTAAAAATTGCCTTCAAGAGGAATTAGAATTTCTTCATGAACCTGTATCTGAAAGCCATTTTAAGGATATGTTTTGTACTATACTAGTCTCGAATCTCCAACTTGCAATCATTATATATAACGAGGGATTAGGCTACTTCAAATGATGAACTGGAGACATCACTTCTCTTCCATTGAATGTAAGCTTATACAATTAGACTTATTCATTATTCACTTTAGGTTTATATTAGTTCACAATTTGACAACACTTAATCAGACTAATTTTATCACTATCCAAAGAGGAATTACATAAATTTCGATTTCGAGAGGAATATATCTTCTCGACATTATCGTTTTTGTTTAAAATTATATCTCTCTTCTACGTGTTATTGACAGTTAAGTTAATGAGCATTGTACAATGAGAACGTTCGATACAATTACTTGATGTAAGGATAATACAATATTATATAGATCAAGATGTAATTGATCGGTTACCAGAGATTTATATCACATTGTCTCTTCCGATGGAATGACTTTACTTCATCGCTTCTCTTTCCTTGCGAGGTGATATAGAATAGATTATCATGATGTAAGTCGGTAAGACTAGAATGTTTATCTTTGATTGAGATTCTAGGTTTGGTTATTTGAGTCACGTTTGTATTTTATATTCTCTTACTCTAGAATTTGGTTATTATGGAGATGGAGGTTCAAGTATATAATTACATTAATATATCTAGTTTGTTATTTACGCTTTTACTTTTGATAGACAGCAATGCTTTTCTATGTTAATATTCTACCAATATATTGTAGATTTCAAGCTAGTGTGAATGCAGTTTTAGTTACGCATTCGGTTATTTGTAGTTTTTTGGAGGTAGCGTTTGAGTTTTATTTAATGTTTGTAAGTGGTAAGTTTTTGTGGGTATTTTGTTGTACTAGTCTCTTTAGAGGAGTATTTGTTTTCGATGCTTATGGTCTGTATCGATATTGATATTTTGCATGTAGTTTTGTTTCTTTGGAAATGCGAGTACGCATGTGATAGTGCAAGTTTATTTTTATTGAAAGTATAACACATAATTTTTATTGTTTCATTCTGACGTTATTAGTTATAGTCCAGTTTTGGTAGTTTTGAGTTTTCATATTATCTCGTTAAGAAATCAGGTTTACTTTTATTACATGTATTATACAAAATTCAATATTTATTTACGCTGTTTAAAAAGCTGATTTACGTTTGTCGTGGAGGCTAGGTCGATGTTGGAATTTATTTTAGCAAGTATTATCATAGTTGTATACTGAATGTGGAAATTGTTTCGGTAGCGAAGTTTTGGTTGCTGTTTAAATATAAGTGGTAATTTACCGTTGCTTTTAATATATAATTTGCGTATGAGATAAGTAGATAAGGGTTGGTTCATCTTTTCAGAAGATGTAGAATATTTTGAATTTGTGTGAAGATATCTTCAGGAGTTACGAGATTATAGGTTTTTTCATTATCCGACTAGTGCAGTGATTTCATTTTTTATTCGGACTAGCGACCGGAATTGGTTCAAACTAGTCCCCAAAAAGTATTCATACCAACCATTAAATTTTTAATACCATTCAACGAGATTGTTCATGTCAAAGAGAGACCAGGCTAACTTTGTGGGATAACAGACAGTCTTCTAATGCAATTGGAAATTTCCTCCAAATTTGAATAACCTTTAACGCAAGAATCCTGCTATATGCACTCTATTTATATACTATTTCTGTGAATTATGTTTTCTCAATTCATTTAGAAAAGCTCCGATTCCAAACACAATTGGAAATGCCTCGAAGCATGTGTACAGAATCCTTCATAACTCTCCCGTGTAGTAGCTTGAGAAGCTTCTTTGACTCTTGGTGTCAATTGATCCTTATTACTCAAACATGATCTCTTGACTTTACTTTTGCACATTGGTCAAAACTCTTCGATAACATTCAAACTAAGAGAATATGGAGGCAAGAACATAAGTTCAAGTCCACTCAGAGCAACTAACAATTGAATATCACGACGTTTATGGATAGCAGCGTTATCAAGAATCAAGTATTTCAAGCCTCCTAACTCAGGGTTTTCTTGTTGAAAGATATACTTGATGAAGTGGTAGAAGTGGTTAGCTGTGGTGTCTTTGCTTATTGCATCAGTTGCATTCTTTCTATTGTCATGCTTTCTCTTTTTATTAGTCGATGCTGGTGTTCTAGTCTTTAACTCGATACAACCTTGAGGAGATATGGCACCAAGAAATGAAACGTTGAGACCACGAGTCACAGGGACGGTGAGAGTTGCCTTTTCACCCACTGCCGACCAGCCATATCCACGTCTCATGCTGATGCTAAAACCAGCTTCATCTAAAAAAATGCAGTTCAGATTAAAAGCAAGCTTATCTTTATATTCATTTGCCCATTCAAGTCCTTCTTGACTAAGCTCGTCCAGACTTCTTCTTAATGCCCACTTTGAAATTTTTTTAAGACTAAGCTTACAGACCTTGGTTACGAAAATATCTATGCAGAAGCTTTGGCTCTTATATTTGAGAAAGCTTTTCTGAGACCCTTCAATATGTCATCAAGAGTTACAGTTGCGTTTTCTCTTACCATGTTTTGCACAAACTCTTTATATTTCATCAGTGAGAATTAGTTTACGGCCACGCTTCTTTGGTTTAGATGTCTTACCATTCAACACATCTACAACAGCCTTATTCCAATTTCTTTTCCAGGTGTAAGCAGTTTGCAATGGAATGCACAAGGTCTTCGCTGCTCTGTATGCTGAAACACCTTCTTCGTAAACCATTTCCCAAAGTCTTTCTTTGGTAGCGTTATCTATAACATCTGTAGGGCTCTCTGCTGTATTTAGTGGCTACGATTTCCTCTTCTTCAATTTGTGTATCGATATCAGCTTCATCATCCACTCCTCTGGATGCTTCCTCGGTGTGAATTTCTTCGCACGGTGTTGTTAAGTATTTGTACTCACTGTAACTAAAGCAAGCTTCCGCAGGTACTACCTCTGACTCAAGAGTCATCTCACTAGATCCAGAATAGAATCTATTACCAAGACCATCGACGAACTCATCAGGAAGTAGTCTAGAATTAAAATACATATTTACTTACAATAAGATTATCCTTACTTTTTGTTTCTATTATATTTGCAAATCACATAGTGACTTTTTGTTTCTACAAAAATAGTTGTAGTCCTCCGACAAAGAACGAGGTTAAAAATCAGCCGCAAAAAATGTCTTTTCGAAAGTCCAATTCTATTGTAATTTATCAACAATGCAAATGATTTCATCTTAGCTGGATAATATGAATAATCTCTTTGAATGGTATTAAAAATTTCCAATGGCTGGTATGAATATTTTTTGGGGACTAGTTTGAACCAATTCCGGGCGCTAGTATTAACTATTGTGACCGGATGGTTTGAACAAATTCCGGTCGCTATTCCAAATTAAAAATGAAATCACTCCGAAATTAAGAAAAATGCTCGTACACCATCAAATATTTTCCACTTCCATTGAGGTTCAAAAATTTATACCACGTTTAGAAGATCGAACAGAAGAACTGATTTCAATTCCAAGAAAAAAAGAAAGTTTCGAGCACTCTATGTGATCTTGATAATGAAAGGTTCAAGCAAGAAACTGTTATCGATTGTATCGATCTTAGTATTTAGTTGTTGATGTTTTTATAAGAGTATACAATAATTAAAGCAGAGAAATTACCTACTATGAGTCACCAGTATAGTGAGCTCTATTAAAAGGTTAATCATTTTGCTGAATTTATCGTTGTATCTTCTAGATTCTATGATTCTACTTTATATTTTGCCAAAACTAAAATGATGAAAAACAACATTCAGGTACCGCTACTCAGTAACCCGTCGTCTATTCATCAATTTTCTAGGAAACATTGATGAATCTTAACTTCAAGAAGACAAAATTGTGATCCCTTTCCCTCGAATTTGAAAAATTATACGCTTAGAGAAATTTGTATTAGCTTTTATTTACTTGGAAGAGTTGTGTACAATTTGTTAATTTATTTAAAGAGTTTCAAGAAGAGCCTTTTGCAATTGGTTTTTTCAAAATTCATGTTTCAATTACCTAAAAACCGAATGAATAAAGTTTTAATTACCTAGTCGCCACTTGCATTAAATGTAAGTTGTGTTAATCAAGTTGAATTATATGTCCAGCAACAGGATCACCTACGCAAGAGAGAAAGAAATGGAATTCGAGTAAGAAAATCTTAACTTAAAAGCTCAGCTAATTTTCCTACTTATCTCAAAGTAGACATTGAATTCACACTTGTCTCTAATCTAGCAAGAATATTTGCTATTGGTCTTATTGTGTTTGTTTCTGTATCCTTAGTTCAAGGCGATAGGGGAGAATTTTTTTATTTTAGGGCCCTATCTTAGCTCATTATGTATGTGGCTAACCGAGTCATTCTGTAGTACGGCATGCATTTATACTTGTTTATTTCAAAATCAGAACAATCTTGCAACATAAAAACAAAGGTAATGATGCCTCTATCGAAAAAGCAGCCAAACAATGTGAACAGGAGGTAAATATTACCATTAGCTACGGTTGGTTGGAAAGCTCATACAGATATTATCTAGCTAACGCTAAATTTGATGCCGAAATTCCGAACGTTGATAATTCCATACCTGTTGATGTATCCTTGAAGCTTGATGAAACTGCAGCAGATATATGTTATAGAGCATATATGTTAGGTTTTTGGGTGACTGTGATGACTCATTATATTATGCAACTTCAGTTTGGGATATTGACTACTAAAACTCACTGTCAGTGCTGGTTCAAATTGTCAAAGATTCTATTCCTAACTTTAATTAAAAGGATGACTTACTCTATACTTAACTATTGGGAAAAAACATATATGCATTCCTGCAACATTTTATAAAAAGAAAGCTCAAGAGCAAAGATTTTTATGGGTTTCTGCTTGCTTAATTCCATCACACTTTTAATTGATTGTATTTAAAATAATTTCTACATTTTAACAATAGTTAGTCATCGTTCATTGCTGAATATATCGAAGTTGATCCAAGCCCAATTTGTTGCAGATAGAACTGATATTTTTACAACTAAGATGAAAACTTTTGTTTATTTAATAGCTAGTAGTTACAACTTCTTCAGCAGGTTACCGGTTGGAATTAGTGTCTTTGTGAGATATCATCGTCGGAGTTATATTTGGTTGTCATACATGCTGTTTTATTTGCTATACTTGTAGGTGGATATTATGAATCAGATATAAAAGAAAGTTATTTAATCGAAGGTACTTTAGCTGTATTTGCTGATGGTGTCATTTTGGTTCATGGTATGCTATCATGAAGGCAATGGTATGACGTCTTTTTATTAGTACAAATTCTTGTCTTAGAATTGTGAATTGTAGGAGCTTGAATAAACGTTGATGACTTGGGTGATATTAGGGTCATATATCCTGTAGTTGCTAATTGGGTTTTTGATGGAGTTGTTGAAAAAGTCGTCCATATATGTTTGGTCTTCCTAAAACTTCACATAAACGTCTATTGATACAGTTAGAGTTATCGTTCTTGAGCCTAGTTATTGGAAATCCACTCTAGGTAGTCATTCATTTGTTCACTTCTCAGAGCCATCACATTTTTATCAATCACGTCCGTTTGCATTCACCTGAAGAGTTTGGAAGGTGTAACATTGTTTTTTATGCTAAAGGATGTGTCATATATAATTTATACAAAACTTGGCGCATAATCCAAGTAAGACTACTCACATTAGAGTTTGAGTTGGAGGTCTATATGGTGAGTCAACTCCAGCTAGAAATGCTGATACCTCTGTCTTTGTTGCTGTTGGGCATGGTTTCCCAGATATTTATTCGGAAGCTTTTGAATTTGCATTGAATGTTATTCAAGATAGCAAAATAGATATTAAGCTTGAGTGATCAGTGGATATAGTCCTTCCTTTGCTTGGTTTTACAATCAAATTGCCAATTTGAGGATTGTTGATATTCAAACTATTGTTTAGGTCACACAACCACAAAACATGTCGGATTTGGGTGAATGGAATAATTGAAGATCAAGCAAAAATAAGTAAAATGAGTGATTTAATTAAAGAAGAAACCACACTGACTGATTGTGGGAGTAAAATTATCAATTCTCTCGTATCTGAGTTACCACAAATTCGATACGAGGGAGACCAAATATTGAAGAATAATTTTTTGAAAGAATCAAGGAAACTAATAGATCAATTGCATTTGTTACTTGTGGTCATCCAGTAATGGTTGATGAAATCAAATGTTGTGCCACTCAGAATGTAGACAATAAGGGAAGACAGAGAGTTGATTACATCAAGCAATTTCAAGTTTGAAATCTATTTGTATAACACTAATAAAACAGTGTTATTGGCAGTGTTAATTGAGTAGTATCGTTGTAGTATGGTACACTAGCAGCATGAGACAGCTTTTTAACTTTTGAACTGAACGATATTTTCTTCAGAGTAATTTTCGTAAACTGTAGCATCATCAAGTACATTGAGAATAATTGTGTAGCAACTGTAAATAAAGGTATCTTTGGCAGTAATTGATTTGGTCGTATTTGTGTGGCAGTATTTGTGTGGCAGTATTATCGATATTATCAATAGTCTTCTGTGTATTCTTCCCTTTGAGTATATCTATTAGTATAAAATACTATAATACATTCATCATTAAAACATAAAGATACGGTATACTTATAACAACATAAGATATAGATATTTGTATAAGAATATATAGTAATATATTAGCACTTACGTCATACCAGCAGAATTAGTTGAACCT